>JARHVA010001266.1:0-645000 GCA_037957365.1 Torreya grandis
CCATGACTGGTCATTATCAGGGTTTAAGACTAGTTTGGGGTCTTAATGATTATTCATAAAGAAAAATAATTAAATTACCTTGTTTATATTGGAAAAAAATTCTGATTAGACACCCTCAAATATTATATAAGTATTATACTCCCATAAAAAGTTTGATCAATTGGTATGATCACTTGAAGTTGCTCTTTGAGTGGCTTGCTTAATGTTTCTCAAGCCAAGAGAGGCCTACTTTGAGTTATGGGACTTAAAACTCATTCCCACTATTGTGATAGGATTATAAACATATTAAACATACCTCTCCATGATTATTAATTCCTTGGAATTCTTCATCACCCATTTATATGCTTAGGGTACACTGGTCAGGGTGTTGGGATTTAAGAGCCATATCCTCTTTGCTATCCCTCAAGGGCCTTAGAGTCAAAATCTAAGTTTATTTATACCTGATAATGAATTGAAACATCTTATATGACATTTAAATACCTAAAATTACCTTAATGAGATTTAGAGACTTGTTTCATGCCCTTTAAGCTCAAGTAAATCCCCAAGTCTCTTGAATGCTCTTTGCGCAAAGAGTGGGCTTAGTCTAAGACAAAACAATGGATACTTCCACTATTTTTATGACTTTTAAATTTTCATGAACCTCTTTTTCAACCCATGAACACACTTTTTACCAAATTTTATAGTTTTATCAGGCCTATAGAGGCCCCAAAACATCAATTTCCTTCATGACTTGACTATTTCTTAGGCATCTTTGATTGTGTGTAGAGTTTGGAAACCCTATATTCTCATTTTATTAACCTTATCCATAGTTCATATACATATTAATTTATTTAAATAATTTATATGGATTCTCAAACATATTTATACACCTTTATTCTTTCTTGAGCTTAGCACTAGACTAGACTAAGTGCCTACAACCTGTAGGTGTTTGTTAGGGTTTGACTGTATATCTTATTCTCATTCTCTCCTTCATGGAATTTCAAATTTTCTCAATAGTCCATGAACTTGTATTAAATTTCATTTGAGTTTAAAATCATTTAAAACATTCATATTCCCTTCTTTCAAGCCTATAATCAATATGCTTCATTAGATAGGCCTTTAGGTACCCCTTTTAAGGTCATGACTATATTAGGTGCTTTGAATTTGGTCTTTCCACTTGTCATGAAGCTTGAAGATGACTTGAGCTTATTTTAAGTTTTTTTGTACTCAAAAACACTTTCAATATCACTACTAACTCTTACTCAAGTTTAGAGACTGAGTTTACCCTCCACACAAACCTATAACCTACCTATTAGAACACTTGATTATGTGTTAGAGGTTTGAAACTAAGTTCTTTGTTTTCCATTATTTATTGAATGACCCAAAACTTTGGGAAGGTTTGATTATATTATGTACAGATTTTACCAACACATTGAGACACTTCTAGACCATATTCTACTTGCTCTCATCCATAAAATAGTATTGTAGGTACTCTCTTAGACTATCAACACATCTTTATTATCCTCTTTTATTGATTGTTCAAGTGATCTAGTTAATTTTTAAGTGTTTTTATCTTTTTTTCATCTATCTGAGGTTACATATCTTATGTTTTAGGTTCCTTTAGTGTTGATTAAGTCCTTGGTTAGGTTCAAAATGTAGACCTACAGGTCCTAGGCTTGGAGGACTCTACTTGATTATCTTAGAGCTACATCAATCCATATTATCAAATATCTTAAGTTATAATTTTCATAACCACTTCATATCTTATAAACACTTCTCAATGATCATATAGACTCTAACTAAGCATCAATTCACCTTCAACCTACACTGATTGTCTATATCAACCTCTACATAGTCAACTAATGCATGAGATTATGAGTTGTGAGTTAGAGAATTATATTCAGTTGGAAGTAACTTGGTGGTGTAAAAATAATACCAATGGATACATGAAGGTATGAAGATATGTATCAAACTCTTCTCATGGCTCTAAACATCCTCAAACACTCTTACAGTCCATACCACTATGTACATAATTACTTGTGGCCTTCATTAAAAGTGTACATTAAACTACCATCTTGAACTTATTATGCCTCCAATAGTGCAATGTGATCTCAAGAAATTAACATAATGGTATGTTATCAGTATTTGAACCAAATTAGAACATCAAACTTCCATTAGACTGTGCAAACATAGATTATTTTCCCAAAATCAAGTGCTTGAATAAAATGGACTAAAACACATCTAAGACAAAATATTAATGAAATCATGAAACTAAGAGATTTTAATGAACAATGAATCACTATAAAACTTTGAAAATCACCACCATGAAGATAAAATAGAGACTTACAACAGAACTCATTAGAACAACTTATACACCAAGGCCTTCTCTCTCCAAGTGAAAGGAACTCATAGAGATGAATTAGACTATGAAAAAATCATGAAAGGGAGACTTGATAAATATACAAATCACCCTAAAAATAATTCATCTCTATCAATTTTTTATCTAGAGAAATAGGTGCAAGAATAGACCCCTCTCATATGTGTAGGCCATAATGACTTGCTATCATTGTTAGTTATTGTTCATAAAGAATAGGTCACCATTATAAAAAAAAAATCACTTATTTCAGTATTAATATTATCCCTAAAAATTTCTAAAATTTAACCTCCTCTCTCTCTCTCTCTCTCTCTCTCTCTCTCTCTCTCTCTCTCTCTCTCTCTCTCTCTCTCTCTCTCTCTCTCTCTCTCTCTCTCTCTCTCTCTCTCTCTCTCTCTCTCTCTCTCTCTCTCTCTCTCTCTCTCTCTCTCTCCTTTATAAGAACAACTTTTTGATAAGTTGGTAAGATCCACACCTAGTATGGAAAAGCAATGCTAGTTTGAATATTATATTTTCCTTTGAATAAATATTTCCAATATAGTTTTGATTTCATAACTTCTTGTTTAAGTGTGTGTAGTAGTGTATAGTGGAATGAAAAGTGATAATCATCTATCCTTGTGTTCTCTTTACTCTTTCATGTTTGTTGTGAGTGGTATGCTCTCTAATAGGTCACATGAAGTGTAGTTAGTGTATTTTTCTATCTATAAGTGTAAGTAATAGCATTAGTGTCTACAATCATACCTATTTCTTATTCACCTTGAGAAGTACAATGTATATCACCTTCATGTTTGAAACACTTATTTTAGAACAATCTAGGATGTTGAAGCTAGTCTTGTGAGTCATATTTCATAATGTAATTATATTTTATTCTATTGTAAATTAATATGGTGTATCACCTCATTATAATAGGTTACTTTCATGTTCTTTTTATCTCTTTTCATCGTAGCAAACAAGTAGTATAGGTGATAAGCTATCAAAGATAAATCTAGGGAATTAGCCCTCAATCTAGAGGTTTTCCTCTGCTATAGGAAACCCATAGGCCTAGGGGTAATCCATTATTTCACTCAATTTGGAATAAGCTTGAAAAACCTCTCCAAGGGTGAAAAATTGAGTGACAACAATATGGTTTTCCAATTTCATTGTCTCACACATATCATATCTGCCTTTCACTCATTTACTGCAAGTTAAGGGTCATATGTTGGCTAAATAAAATGGCTCAATCATCACCTTAAAAATAGATTTTAACATATTTATATACATTCATTTTACTTAAATTTTTGTAAATTTTATTTCCACACCTCAAATATATAATCATATCCATAACATTATCATAAAATCAAAGATACATGGTATATCATCACATGTATAATCATTTAAAGTGAAAAACTAAAAATTAATATAAAAAATAAAAGAACAGTACACCATGAAAAGTCATAAATATAATCTAAAATATATTTCTAAATAAAATAAATTTTAAGTTTATACATCAATGTCTTAGTATAATCACCTCCGTAGAGGAAAAATGAGTCTAAATTTCTCAAAAATCCAATAAAATATGCATGTAAAGTATTTTGACCTTAAATTCCCACTCTAGATTGTTTTACACCTCCAAAAGTTACATAATCTAGGCTCCTACTCATCCTCCTCTTGTGAAAAGGCCCTGATGTTGAGGAGTGTCATGGGCTATAGATCTAGCTCCTATGATGTCTCTTATACATCCCCACATAGGAGTTTGTCCCTCCCACTATCTATTGGGTGAAGGAATTACGACCTCCTATTGCCCCAATAACCTCCTAAAGAGTCTTCATCTGAGACTCTAGGCCAACTATATGCCTCTACAAGAAAGTGACCTTCATAGATGTATGATAAATTAGGAAAAGAACATATTTATGTCTACCAATTCTAACAAGAATAACTACATCTATAAAGATTTGGTCCTAAGTCAACCCAATGCCCATCTAAAATAGATTGACTAGAGTATCTTGGATCATCATTCTCCGTTATGTAGATATATCTAATATTATAAAAAAATAATAAACATTAGATCTCTAGTTGTGAAAAAATAACCAAAAATAGTAACTAAAGTAATGAAGTTGGAAAGTAATACGCAAAAAACAAAATTAAGTAAAATTTTTCTTACCTAGGTCATCCTTATACCAGTTGAGATCTAAGTCCTCTTTATAACTCATCTCAACATCCTCCTCTACTAATGTTTGACCTCCTCCTCCATCTCCTCCTACTACTACCTACTATTATGGTGGCATTTGTTGCTACTATGTTGAAATTTGCTACTATTTCTGACCTCCAAATAATATTCCAACTAATATAGCCATAGCTATCAATAGTTGTATGCCACCTCGTCCACTTATCATGGGTTTTAGTCTATCTTATTCTCCCCTAATCCTCCTACCTACCCCTATGATACGATTCCCTGGTGTAATGTTGTGTCACCCTAATCTCCTTAGTTTGGTGACCTACTCTCTTTGATACCTCAGACTACTACATGTGGCAAAAGGAGGTTGGTTACATATGTCAGCCAAAACTACTAGGGAACCCTATCTATATGGTGGCATCCACCTATAAACATCTATCCTTGACCTATTACACACTATTATAGGTTATGCAAGTGACTACCCCATTTTCCCATAATCCAACCATACCTTGATATAGATAAGCCACTAGATCTTTCACTGTCAACATGCCCATTTCCCAAGGAAATGTTATGAATGATACCGTCTCTATCCATTTGGAGGCCCTGATGGCCCCTCATCTCCAATCATGGATTCTTATTAATATGGGATCATTCGCTCATATATACAACTCATGCCAAGTGTGGGGTGATAAATAGAGACCTCTTAGTCTAACAATATAGTATATGTATCTTTAAGTCCATGCTAAAACCTCCTATGTCCATGAAAACCATTAGGCCCTCTTTTTTATGCTTCTAATAATGAGAGTCCATTTATATAGAATTCATTACATCCCATTATTTCCTACCAATTAGGAGGAAAGGATCCCTATAATGGCCTTGTGAAGGGTTGGGATCACTTCCCACTCTACCTCTCTAGCCTCACCCCACACTTTACACCCACATCATGTGTATCAACATCTCTCAAAGTACTATATCTAGATAGTAACCTCTTTTATGTCCATGACCTTTCTCAAGGTCACAAGTTGACTTATCTCCAAGAAGCCCAAAATTTGGTGTACATATATGAGAATGATCATCCATTCTCCAAGGGCCTTTGAAAATCATAAGTTGTTAAATTTTGTATCACAATAGGTGAATAGTTCACAACATAACCTACTTGATGGGGTGACAATCCATCTATGTGATCTTGAGAATCCTTGCCATATCTAGCATACCCAACTCAGTTATCAACTATCCCAAAATATTATGGATTCACTCTTGTTCCCTTTCTTAGATCCATCATATGTATCCACCAATCAAAATACAAGTTAAACATCTCTAATCACTTTTTTGGCCTCAATTTCCTCTAAACTAGTCTTTTGGTCTTTGTGACCAAATTGTCACCTATTATAGATGGTGTCAATTTTACATAGTTATGAAACCACTACAAAGAGTGATGGTTATGCAATTCATAGATGGTGATTATGAAACCAATAAAACATGTTGGTGGTTATGTAATATATATCCTTCCCTATTTAACAACTATGTACCCATCATGTCAAAAACATAATTGTTAGTTTATAAAGACTGATAGTTTCATCCTTTTACTAGTAATTACACCAATCATATACTATTTCCCAAAAACCATCGCCAAATCCAAAATATAAACCAAAATGAAAAAATAATGACATTTTACTAGCCTACCCAACTCCCCAATCCCATCCATGCAATTTATTTATAAAATTAACAAATATAAATGAATTTTAATCAATTAATCAAAATTAGGAAAAAAAATAAAAAAAGAAATAGAACTAACTTGTCCCTGATCTACTCCTCTGGTCGTTAGTATGTTCACCATGATCACATCACTAGTATAATTTAGCAAATAAATGACTACATGACTAAAACTTTTAGTCACAACAACTAAAAATGTCTAAATTCTACTAATTTTTTGCAACTTATCTATAAATGAGTAAATAAATGACTAATTTGGTCATCAACTAAAAGTTATTTATTCATACAAATAAAAATGACTAAATAGTTACGCAAATACAAATTAGATGGAATTCTAAAAAAATGGCAGGAGTGTATTGTGTGTGATTCATTATTCATTAAATATTTCCTCATTTCATTGATTGGTAATTAGCCTGGCATTGAGGCATTTTGGGTTATAGTAGCTACTTGCATGGGTGATAAAGTTTGTTTGGAGAGGACCTGGAGACTTCTAAAAAGGTGGGCAAGGAATTCAAAATTTGTTGCAAATAATTTGAAGTCGATGAGGCCCTCTGTAGTGAAGTCAAATTTGGGGATGCCCTCTGCATTGAATTCAAAGGTAATTCAAAATCCTCATTACATTAAACATAAAATATATAGCTTTCTAATTGGCAACATACAATAGTTACATAGGCAACTGAGTACCAGAACCATATAGGTAGTTTAGGGTTTTGGGGACTATTTTTTCATTAGTTTTCTCTACATATTTTGGAGCATATGGGAATTGAACTTGTAACTCAAGTCAAACACCACCTTCTTCTAGTCATTGGAAGAATTCCATATCCTTAAAGTGCATAGAAAAAATTGTAGAATTGGCATTGGGGATTTTATTTATGAATTCAACCCAAATGCCATTTCCTAATGCCTCCATAAAATTTTGTTGTGCCAACTCTAGTTTATCACACTCAACATGAAGAACCCCAATCTTGTTTAACAATTCAATGAGTACTTCTTCTCTACTCTTCTTTAGAAGAGACTTTGTTTTCTTAATGGAATCTAAGACTACACTAGGGTTTGATGATATTAATAACTCACCCATCTTGATAAATGCATGGGAATCACGTGGATCTATGCAAGTTACCTTTCTTAAAATTTCCAAATCCTTCTCTACATGTCCTTGCTGAGCATATATATGGCCTAAAAATTTTAATCTCTCACAGTTCTTAGGGTGGACCTCTAAAACCTTTTCAAAACTTGAGAGAGAACTCTTAAGATCTCCCAACTTCAAGTAATCCTGTCCACAAAATCTTGTGTCCTCTGGCTTTCCTTGACTAATGTCATGTAGTAGCTTCCAATGGTGTCACAATCACCTTTACTATGATAAAATTGTGAAAGATTATAATATGAATGATATTTCATGAGAGGGTGGTCAGTTGAAACAAGAGCTATCTCAGTCAACTGTTCCACAAGAAAATGTTACCTTGTGAAGAAAAAATGGTTTGTTAAATGATTCAATGCCATTACATAGTATAGGTATAATTCAAAGGCTCTATGCATCTTTTCCATTCCTTCATGAACACTATATTTTTCACTAACTATGACAAACTTACAAGTAAAAAATACACAAAATTTACCACAAATATTTATGTAGATGTAGAACATCATTTACTAATGCCTCCATAAAAGTTTGTTGAGCCAACTCTAGTTCATCATGATCAACATGAAGTACCCCAATGTTTTTTAATAATTCAATGGGTACTTCTTCTATGCTCTTGTTCAAAAGAGACTTTGGCATCTTAAGAGAATCTAAGGCTGCACTAGGGTCTGACAATATTGATAACTCACCCATCTTGATAAATTCATGGGCATCACATGGATCTATGTGAGTTACCTTTATTAAAATTTCCAAAGCCTTCTGTTGGTTCTCAAATTTTCAATATAAAAAACCTTAAAAGGATGCCAAGATTTATGATTAGGTTATGTATCCAATTTGGCCAACTTACAAAAGCAACCCAAGTGGTTAGGATTCTCTACACTTTAGGCTCTACTTTGCCCAGGTGGGTATTACCTTATATTCACCAATGATTAATTACTCCTCAAATTTGTTGGTGACTATAGAGTAAATTAAGGGATTTATTTAATTTTGTCAATAGAATCATCCAATTCACCCTAATCCAAATTGACATGTGATTTTAATTAGATTTGTTTAATTTTCTATTCTACTATTACTCCTACTCCTACACAACAAAAAATTAAAATTGGAATTTTTGAATACGATACAAGGAAATGATTCTGGAAAAGAATTGATCAATGCCTTTCTCAAAAATTAGGTAATAGAGCATGTTCATAGAAATATTTATGCTTTCTATCTAGCCACAACTTGAATTACTTGGCATGGGATTGTCTATGATTGGCATAGACATGCAAGATTATTATTACCTAGATCTTCTTAATTATCTAAATTTAATCCTCTAAGTTATAGTGATCTATTCCATGGAATTTAATCCTTACTTGAGGAAACCTAATTAGATAAACCACCCAAAAACATCTAATGTGTTTTGAAGAACTAAACATATACTTGATATCTTAATTAAAATAACAAGGAGAAACAAAAATAGAGACAACTAGATAAATTATAACATGAATATTCAATAATCAATTAAGAACTAGATATATAGCATTAGAGAAATGTGGTTTACTTTTATTAATATATCTTTGAAGAGCAGGCCTTACAATGTCTTTTTCCAAAATCAAATGCCTAGAGAGCTTTCCCAAGGTCTTGATTTCTTTCTTATAGGGGTGAAGAAAGCTACAAGCTTTAGAATTTCACATTTCAAAAAATGACTTTTCATATACCCAACCCTTAATATGACCTATTACAACATATACTTTTTGAAAAGTCTTAGAAAGACCACCAAATATATTTTTAATACATATTAGAAAGCATAAAAATAAGAAAAAGATAAAATAGGAGGACATCCAAAATTTGTTGGTACCATGTTGATGCCATCTTGATCCTCATTTATCCTCTGCATACTTGCCTTGCTTAATATTTGGTTATCAAATATTTATTCTCCCATTGGTACACTATGAAATCATTAGGCCACTTATATTCTTAGATCTAGAGCAAGTTGGCCTAGTGATCTTTCCATCTTTTATCCAACAGCACTTTGACATCAATGATGAACTTTGTATATCCAACATCTAGATAAATTACTCTATCCAAAATGACATTGAAACTGAGAATATTTATGTTTTGATCTTTTTTCAATAAATCAATGACTTGAGAAACTGTTTGACTATATTCACTTTTCCATGCATCAAAAGCTTTGATATTTTTATCCTTTGTCAAAAAGGAAGGAATAAACTGGTGTTTGAAGGAAATAAAAGAATCAATCTTTGCCTACATTTTTTGGCTCTCACCATTCACATATTGAAATTCATCCAAGATCATTTTCACTATCGTCTTTGTTGGATTGAGTGGGGCTAGAGCACTTGGATCTCTTTGTATAAATTTGCACATGGTTATCAATGTATGTTGTGCAGGTTACCATTTCTTGTATATTGGATCCAAAATATAAAGATTGACATTCAACTAATCAATGGCCTGAGATAATAAAGAATAGCATTTATGCACATCTCCTAGCTTGTCAACAACCAATTTTACTCTGTATTCCAAAATATTCTCAAACACCTCAAGTATTTTCAATTTGGGTTCATCCTTTATCTTCTCATTTTGATTTTTCAAATCTTCAATTTATTTCTCCAACTTCAACTTCAATGCATTCAACTAATCAACTGGGACTATATTATTACTGGTTATTTGTGGCACAGGGGCTTGGTATGGCACAATTACTTGGCTTTGAGAATCAACACCCTTTAACTATTTTTTTAGTTTGACATTTTCCAAATACAGCGTATTCACTTCATCATTCATCTCAATTTGAGTTTTTTCATAGTCGAGCAATCTTTGCTCTATTTTCTTGAAAATAGCTTGTGTGAACATTGTAGAGTACACAGTAAGGATGGCAAATTCAAGAACCAATGTATCCTAAAATGTTTTCACCATAGATATTCCCCTCAACTCTTGGACTACATCAAGCAATCTTGGCTTTTTGGTGTTCTTCTATGTGGCCCATGTTGCTACAATCTCTAGCTTTGGGTTAAACCCACAACCACTGACACCATCATATAATCAAACTTAGAAACCATCATGGGGTCATCTTGATTTCTCATTTAGTCTAATAAAAACATTTTCTTCAATTTAAGTCCAGGGATGATTAGCATACTACTCTTCAAAACCATTTGTCTAGCTTCATCAGGGCTGACATTTATTTCATTAATTTTCAAATCCTTGAAAGTCTATGTAATAATTTGATCATGTTGAGATTCATCAGCACCTATTTTATTTATTTCCACCTTTATTTAAAGTTTTTCATCTTCATTTTAAGCCAAAAATATTTAAATTATGGGGTATTGATGAAATCATCATCCTCAATGAACCTCATAGAATCCACAACCCTCTCATCTTCTTGTAGTTCAAGCTCACCTTGTGTCTGTTCATCCATTCTTGCTTCTAGTTTGTGTGCTTTTATTTCTTGACCAACAATGGGTTAATCAACTTCTTCTTCCTCTCCCATATGCCTCAAAATAATAGCTACCTCCTTAGAGTCACCAACTCCTTTATTCATTTCATATGGAACCAATGGATAAACATCATCAGTCTTTTGCCTTTTAGCAGGTGGTGAATCAGGGATAGCTAGATCTTGCACTAACATTACATCTAGACCAAGTTCTTGAATCATAGATCCTATTGGATTTTTGGTAGGGAGGTTGGTAGCCTTTGTAGGTTGCTTCTTAGACTTGCCATATATTTTTTCAAAATTATCAATTATCAAATTTATTCTTTTCAAAGGATCTTTCTATTCAATAAAAAATCTTAACAAAATAGGGCTTTATTTTCTTTTATCATCCTCAATCTTCTTCAAAATTTCCCATTTTCTTTTCCTATTATATACATCTTTAAAGGTGACATAATTTTGGATCACATCCTCATCAAAATTGATTTGATGGGATATCCCCATCCTGGTAAGGATGACTTGTCTAACAAAGTTCATGTGACCCTCTAGATCACAAACCCTTTTTGTCCTTCATTTCAAATAATATTTAACCTTCAAATATGCTTGCAACTCCTCCAAGGTATTTGTATCAATGTACCATTCACCTAAAACATTAGAATCTAGAATAAATGTGCCCTTCTTTTATTTTTTCATCATATCTTTCTCCATCCAGAGCATCTACCACATGAATTCAAGAAAAGCAATTCTATTTGGCACAAATTTTGGCAACACATGAGGTGGATGATTACACCCATAAACTCTAATTATATTATGGTCAGGCAAGAAATACTAATCAAAAAATTTATGTTTGTGACCCTATTCTGGCCTATGAGCAAGAGGCCTCAACATTTCCCTAACCTCTTTGGTTAATATAGGAAAAAGGCTACCAAGGGAATTCACTATTATGACTGAGAAATTATCATGGAACATAACATAGTTATAGTTTGGATAATGAGTGTCCCATTTATAACACCAGCACTATGTAGGCAATCTTTATCCCTTTTGATCAATCATGCTCAATTCCATGCTACTGGACCAATTCCTTATGTTTTGATACAAAATTAAATGACACAACAAAGAATCATATTTGAACTCCATAGGTGTCTTGTTCTCCCTTATTTGAAAAAATCCATCGTGCAATTTCCTCTCAATAAATGATGCAAAATCATACTCAACATTAACCTCTGGATTATGTATTCTCATGGCCATCATCATCATGCCAACTGGAATTCTATCTTAGGCATCAATTCCTAGCATTGACATAAAGCAAAATATGTCCTTTTGAAATACACAACAAAGTCATCAATTGGAAGAGGCTCAACTACAGTGGTTGGGATTAAAATCCTTCTATTGTTGGCCCCTTTCCTCATGTACATGGGAAACTCATCACTCCTATGTGTATTTCTCAGACTGGTATATTCTTGTTCACTCTTTTTCAACTCAAATTTTGTGTGGGCTTTCTTGTTGAGCATGAATCAATCAATGATTGCATTTCTATCCACAACCACTAATGGTGAACCATTTAGCAACCTAATAGTTTTGGTAGCTATATGATAGTGTTGTGCCAATATCTTGATCAAATCCACATCAATGAATACATTAGGCACCATAAGCTTATCCAAATTCAAATTCCATGGGTTTGTAATTGCTCCCTATCCATCTTGTTTTTCATAAAAATACCAAAAAAAGTTCCATCTTGAGATAGGGACTATATCCTTGAATAGTTTCTTATTCCCTTTGCCAACTAAATTTGGAAAAATATCCAATATTTATTGTTTAAGGGACAACTTCTTAGGAGTAAGGGGTTCAATGCTCTTACTTTTAGACTCAAATTTAGTAGGTGCCATAGTTTGATGCTTTTATGAACTAGGGTTTTTTTCTAGTCACTTGCTCTACTAAACCAATTGAAAACAAAACACAAACTAAATACCAAATTTTATGAAGAGAGTGATGAGGCATACTTACTTGGTTAGAAGATGTCCAAAGTGCACACATAGAGCTTGAATTAATTGTCTATAATCACCACTAAATTTGATTGAATGATGAAATACAAAGAAATTCCAAATTTTATTTTGTTATGGAGCTGGTCACTTCACCATTAATATGGTTTGTGCCACAAAATAAACAAATCTCAACATTCAAGTATTTCAAATATAAACCATTGATTTGGTCTAATCTAATGGTTGGGTGGGCAATTAAATTGTAGGCATCAATGATAACCATTGTGGGGTAGTGATATAGTCATTTCAGTATTTAATAGTTTATCACATCACTAGAAGACCTATTTAGATATATCACGGGATTGTTGGAGATTCTATATGGTTAAACCACATATTTCACTAATTACCACCACCCTGCAAGCCTTGATACACATCATCATAGGATGGTGGGATACATATTACCCCTTATACTTCATATTGTGTTACTACCAACCTTTGATCTAACCATCGTAAGACCATGGGATCCTTTGACATCCCTTCACTATTTATCATATCATCGTAAGCATTAGATTTGACTATGGCAGGAGTGTGGGACATACTTTATATAAATTTTACTGCTTATCGCTAGCCCACAAGACCTCTGAAATATGAAAATAGATAGAAATAAAATATATTGTATAGAGTGTTACATAAAATTTATGTTAAAAATATAACCCTATAAATGTGTAATTACAGTTGTGATTATTGTTATTCTAACATTTGGATTTGGTAGGATATGGTTTCCATGATCATAAAAAATGCTCCTAATAGGGTTTTCAAGTAGAGAATTCATTCATTGTGATTCATATGTACCTTCTATAGTTAAATTTTTGACCCAAAGTATCAAGTAAAATATATGAAAAATATAGAGTGCAGACTCTAAAGAGTTAATATCTCTAATTATGTATCTTAGGATTTGGGTGGTTAATGTCCATTGACTAACCCTTTAACACTGAGACACAATGTGCTAAAATAATAAAATTGATGATAATATTGAAATAACAAAATATGTGTCTCATATATTATGAATATATTCAAAGTAAAGTGTGTAATTTATAATGCTCATGTGTGAAATGAGTTACAACACTTATCTATTTATAAGTGACTTTGAATTCAATTTTGATAATTTTAATAGATGACAAACGATCATAAAATAAGGTCATGAAATGTTATGAGATTATATGCTATTATACCAAAAACATAAAATAATGATCCAAAACTCGAAAGCTTTGGTTGAAAGATAATTCAATAAATAAGAACAAAATAATTCAAATAATGTTATCTCTGAGAAGAGATGTTTTATTGATCAAATTTGCAAACCCAAACATATACTTATCTCTGAGAAGAGATGTCTAATTTAAATTTTGGGTTACATCTTCATTTATACATATTTTGAAGGTGTGGAGAGGATTTTTAAGGTCACCAATCTCGAGGGAGATGAATTGGTTTGACTTCCATGATTTATAACAATACAGAATTCGAGGAATTACTATTTTTAGAAACTTACTATTTTTAGACTACACTATTAAAATTAAAATTTGGGACATTTCCATTGAGTTTTATAGGGCAAAACTTCATTTATCAGAGCTCCATGCCATCTCATGACATTTCCCTCATTATTAGCTTTCCAACGATTCAAACGGTGAGTCAATTGGAGCTATGGTGCAAAAGTTATGGCTCCTAGAAGTTTCATCATCAATTGGGGTGGACCCATCACCCGAATTATCATCTAAATTATTGCCTGGATAATTCCTCCCTCCTTGAGAATTAATGGTCCCCATTTCATCAATATTTTTCATCAAGTGTGGTAGTTGTACTTTTATTTGATTCCTGATGCAGACTTGGAAGGGACTGTGATTTATGGAACTGTGCAGTGCCCGATTGTTCACCATTTCTATTTGACCATCAATCCTTTTAGATTCTTATAACTTGACCACCATGAGAACAAATTACTTGGAACTAATTAGAGAGATATATTTAGAAGGTGGTACCTCTAGTACCCTATAGTGCCGTGTTCTAAGAGTGAGAGTAATTCTTCGAGTTCTTGATTCATATATGCTATGTCAATCATACATGAATGGCTAACCAAAGAGTACATCACAAACATCTAGATTGACCACATCACATAAGACCTCATATTGGAAGGGTTTTATTGCATATGAGAGAAGACATTGTTGGGTGACAAGAGGTTTCTCCTTGGACTCAACCATCCAATACTATATGACTTTGGGTGAGGCTTCATGGATAGATTTAGGCTTTTCACAACATTAGCAAAGATTAAATTCTTTTGACTTCCACTATTAAGAATGAAATATAGAGGCTTACCTTTCACCCATAACTTAGATTGAAACAACCTTTCCTTGTCATCAAGCTTCTCCTCATGGGTCTATCATGAAGTAACAATGGCTTCAGGCTCAACATCTATAATCTCTTCTTCAACCTCTTCAACTGCAGGGTCTGTATGAGGCAGAGTAATAGATGTTGAGGATTGTGACTCGAAAAGCAGGGACTTAATGGCTCAACATTATTCTTTGGAGTGAGTTCCATATTTGTGATAATCACACTAATTCCCAGTCTTTCCTACCTTTTACTTTTGATTTTGGCCTCGTGTTTGACCATATTTGTCACTTCTCCATTTTGAAGGCTGAGTCCCCGTATTCATTCTTCCATGCTTCTGCTCAATCTTCACTGCGAACTTGTATGCCTCACCAAGGATTTCCAAATTGAAGAGTTCCATTTCTCCCCATATGTACCATTTTAGTCTACCACGATATTTGAGAACCTTGTGTTTCTCACTTTTTTGGATGCCTAATCTTGCAGATAGAGAATGAAAAATATCAGTGTAATCTTGAATAGATTGTTCCTTATCTTGTCGAATTTGTTGCCACTCTATATACAAATCATCATATGGTCCAATGGGGTATTATTATTCCTTCACAGCTTCTATTTAATCATCCCAAGTACATTCTATCTCAAAGCCAATATCATCTACACTAAATCTCTTTTTGTACACTTCCCACTAATTTTTGATAGGCAATGATGCTTTCAAAAGAGCAAAAGTGATCTTCTCTTTATCAGTGAATTTATTTATAGAAAAATAAGAAGATAATTGATCCAACCAATTTTCTACTATATCAGCAATGATTTTTCCTTCAAATGTAGGGATATCAAAATTCACCTGAACCTTGAAGGGTGTTGGGGCACTGAAAGGATGTGGGGGTGCAGATGAGGAGCTAGAATTTCCCATCAAGATTTGTTGGAGAATTTGAGTGAATTGTTGTAGTATCTATGCTTGCTATTGGAGTGCTTTATTCACCATTTCCTTGAAAGGATTGGATGTCTCTATGTTTTATTCCATTTGAAGTTGTTTGGAGTGAATAGGTGGATAGTTTGCTGGTTTTATTTTCCACTCAAGCTTCTTATAATCTGACCTAATTTTTGGGATCATACACTCTAAAGACAAACCACTCTGATACCATTGATCTAAAACTCTAAAGCTTTGGTTGAAATATAATTCAATAAACAAGAACAAAACAATTCAAATAATGATATCTTTGAGAAGAGATGTTTTATTGATCCAATTTGCAGAGCTAAACATATGCTTGTCTTTGAGAAGAGATGTCTAATTTCCATTTTAGGTTACATCTTCATTTATACATTTTTTGAAGGTGTGGGGAGAATGTGTAAGGTCACCAATCTTGAGGGAGATGAATTGGTTTGACTTCCATGATTTATAACAATACAAAATTTGAGGAATTACTATTTTTAGAAACTTACTATTTTTAGACTGCACTATTAAAATTAAAATTTGGGACACTTCCATTGGGTTTTATAGGGTAAAACTTCATTTATCAGATCTCCATGCTATCTAATTATATTATCCTCATTATTATCTTTCTAATGGTTCAAACGGTGAGTCAATTGGAGCTATGGTGCAAAAGTTATGGCTCCTGGAAGTTCCGTCATCAATTGGGGTGGACCCATCACCCGAATTGTCATCTTAATTATTGCGTGGATCATTCCTCCCTCCTTGACAAGTAATGGTCCCCATTTCATCAATATTTTTCATCAAGTTTTTTATTTGTACTTTAATTTGATTTTTGATGCAGATTTGGAAGGGACTGGGATTTATGGAACTATGTAGGGCCCGATTGTTCACCATTTCTATCTGACCATCAGTCCTTTTAGATTTTTGTGGCTTGATCACCATAAGAAAAAATTTCTTGGAACTAATTAGAGATATAGATGTATAATGTGGTACCTCTAGTACCCTATAGCACTATTTTCCAAGAGCGAGAGTAATCCTTCAAGTTCTTGATTCATATATGTCATGTCGATCATACATGAATGGCTAACCAAAGAGTACATCACAAACATCTAGATTGACCACATCACATAAGATTTCATATTATAAGGGTTTTATTACATATGAGAGAAGACATTGGTGGGTGATAAGAGGTTTCTCCTTGGACTCAACCATCTAATACTATATGACTTTGAGTGAGGCTTCATGGATAGATTTAGGCTTTTCACAACATTAGCAGAGATTAAATTCTTTTGACTTCCACTATCAAGAATGAAATGCAGAGGCTTACCTTTCACCCATAACTTAGAGTGAAACAACCTTTCCTTGTCATCAAGCCTCTCCTCATGGGTCTGTGATGAAGCAACAGTGGCTTTAGGCTCAGCATCTATAATCTCTTCTTCAACCTCTTCAAATGTAGGGTCTATATGAGGCAGAGCAGTAGATGTTGAGGATTGTGACTCGAAAAGCAAGGACTTGATGGCTCGACATTATTTTTTAGAGTGAGTTCCATATTTGTGATAATCACATCACTTCCTATCCTTTCCTTCCTTTTGCTTCCAATTTTGACCTCATGTTTTACCTTCTTTGTCACTTCTCCATTTTGAAGGCTGACTCTTCGTATTCATTCTTCCATGCTTCTACTCAATCTTCACTATGAACTTGTATGCCTCACCAAGGGTTTCTAAATTGAAGAGTTCCATTTCTCCCCATATTTACCATTGTAGTCCACCACGATATTTGAGAACCTTGTGTTTCTCACTTTCTTGGATGCCTAATCTTGCAAATAGAGAATGAAAAATATCAGTGTAATCTTGAATAGATTGTTCCTTACCTTGTCAAATTTGTTGCCACTCTATATATAGATCATCATATGGTCCAATGGGGTATTATTCTTTCTTCACAACTTCTATTTAATCATCCCAAGTACATTCTATCTCAAAGCCAATATCATCTACACTAAATCTCTTTTTGTACACTTCCCACTAATTTTTGATAAGCAATGATGCTTTCAAAAGAGCAAAAGTGATCTTCTCTTTATCAGTAAATTTATTTACAGAAAAATAAGAAGATAATTGATCCAACCAATTTTCTACTACATCAGCATTGATTTTTCCTTCAAATTTAGGGATATCAAAATTCTCTTGAACATTGAAGGGTGTTGGGGCACTGAAAGGATATGGGGGTGCAGATGAGGAGCTAGAATTTCTCATCGAGATTTTTTGGATAATTTGAGAAAATTGTTGTAACATCTACGCTTGCTGCTATTAGAGGGATTCATTCACCATTTCCTTGAAAGGATTAGATGTCTTAGTGTTTTCCACCATTTGAAGTTGTTTGGAGCGAATAGGTGGATAGTCTGTTGGTTCTATTTTCCACCCAAGCTTCCTATAATTTGACCTTGTCCTTGGGATCATACACTCTAAAGACAAACAAATATGATACCACTGATCCAAAACTTGAAATATTTGGTTGAAATATAATTCAAGAAACAAGAGCAAAATAATTCAAATAATGCTATCTCTGAGAAGAGATATTTTATTGATCAAATTTACAGACCCAAACATATGCTTATCTCTGAGAAGAGATGTCTAATTTCCATTTCAGGTTAAATATTCATTTATACATGTTCTGAAGGTGTGGGAAGGATGTGGAAGGACACAAATCTCTAGGGAGATGAATTGGTTCAACTTCCATGATTTACAACAATACAAAATTCGAGGAATTACTATTTTTAAAAACTTACTATTTTTAGACTGTACTATTAAAATTAAAATTTGGGACACTTCCATTGAGTTTTGTGGGTTCAAATTTCATTTATCAAAGCTCTATTCCATCTCATGATGCTCCCCTCAATATTATCTTTCCAATAGTTCAAATGGTGAGTCAATTGGAGCTATAGTGCAAAAGTTATGGCTCCCAAAAGTTCCGTCATCAATTGGGGTGGACCCATCACCCAAATTCTCATCTGAATTATTGCCTAGATCAATCCTCCCTCCTTTAAAATTAATGGTCCCCATTGCATCAATATTTTTCATCAAGTGTCATATTTTTACTTTGATTTGATTCCTGATGCAAACTTGGAAGGGACTATGATTATGGAACTATGTAGGGACCAATTGTTCACCATTTCTATCTGACCATCAGTCTTTTTAGATTCTTGTGGCTTGACCACCATGAGAACAAGTTTATTGGCACTAATCAAAGAGATAGATGTAAAATGTGGTACCTTTGGTACCTTGTAGCACTATGTTCCAAGAGTGAGATTAATCCTTCAAGTTCTTGATTCATATATGCCATGTCAATCATACATGAATGGTTGACCAAAGAGTACATCACAAACATCTAGATTGACCACATCACATAATACCTCATATTGGAAGGGTTTTATTGCATATGAGAGAAGAAATTAGTAGGTGACACGAAGGTTTCTTCTTGGACTCAACCATCCAATACTGCATGGCTTTGGGTGAGGCTTCATGGATAGATTTAGGCTTTTCAAAACATTAGCAGAGATTAAATTCTTTTGACTTCCACTATCAAGAATGAAATACAGAGGCTTACCTTTCACCCATAACTTAGAGTGAAACAACATTTCCTTGTCATCAAGCCTCTCCTCATGGGTCTATGATGAAGCAACAATGGCTTCAGGCTCAGCATCTATAATCTCTTCTTCAACCTCTTCAACTGCAGGGTCTGTATGAAGCAGAGCAGTAGATGTTGAGGATTGTGACTTAGAAAGCATGGAATTGATGGCTTGACATTCTTCTTTGGAGTGATATCTAGATTTTTGATAATCACACCACTTCCCAACCTTTCCTTCCTTTTACTTCCAATTTTGGCCTCGTGTTTGACCTTCTTTGTCACTTCTCCATTTTGAAGGCTGACTCTTCATATTCATTCTTCCATGCTTTTGCTCAATCTTCACTGCAAACCTGTATGCCTCACCAAGGGTTTCCAAATTGAAGAGTTCCATTTCTCCCCATATGTACCATTGTAGTCTGACATGATATTTGAGAACCTTGTGTTTTTCACTTTCTTGGATGCGCCATCTTGCAGATAGAGAATGAAAAATATCAGTGTAATATTGAACAGATTGTTCCTTACCTTGGTGAAGTTATTGCCACTCTATATACAAATCATCATATGCTCTAATGGGGTAGTATTCTTCCTTCACAACTTCTATGAAATCATCCCAAGTAGGTTCTGTCTCAAGGCCAATATCATCTGCACTGAATCTCTTTTTGTACACTTCCCACCAATTTTTGACAGGCAATGATGCTTTCAAAAGAGCAAAATTGATCTTCTCTTTATCAGTGAATTTATTTATATAAAAATACGAAGATAATTGATCCAACCAATTTTTTGCTACATCAACATTGATTTTTACTTCAAATTTAGGGATATCAAAATTCACCTGAACCTTGAAGGGTGTTGGGGCACTGAAAGGATGTGGAGGTGCAGACGAGGAGCTAGAATTTCCCATCAAGATTTGTTGGAGAATTTGAGTGAATTGTTTTAGCATCTGTGCTTTCTAATTTTAGAGGGATTCATTCACCATTTCCTTGAAAGGATCAGATGTCTTGGTGTTTTCCTCCATTTGAAGTCATTTGGAGCGAATAGGTGGATAGTTTGATGGTTCTATTTTCCACCCAAGCTTCCTATAATCTGACCTCATCCTTGGGATCATACACTCTAAAGACAAACCGCTCTGATAAAACTAATCCAAAACTCAAAATATTTTGTTGAAAGATAATTCAATAAACAAGAACAAAATAATTCAAATAATGTTATCTCTTAGAAGAGATGTTTTATTGATCAAATTTGCAAACCCAAACATATGCTTATCTCTCAGAAGAGATGTCTAATTTTCATTTCAGGTCACATCTTCATTTATACATGTTTTTAAGGTGTGGGGAGGATATGGAAGGTTGCCAATATTGAGGGAGATGAGTTGGTTCGACTTCCATGATTTACAATAATACAGAATTCAAGGAATTATTATTTTTAGAAACTTGCTATTTTTAGACTGCACTATTAAAATTAAAATTTGGGACACTTTCATTAAGTTTTATGTGGTAAAAATTCATTGAGTGGATCTCCATGCCATCTCAAAACTTTCCTCTCATTATTAGCTTTCCAACAGTTCAAACAGTGAGTCAAATAGAGCTACGGTGTAAAAGTTATGGCTCTCGGAAGTTTCATCATCAATTGGGGTGGACCCATCACCCGAATTGTCATCTGAATTGTTGCCCAGATCAAATAACATAATCACTATTATGAAAATTCAAAAATGTGGTCTCCAAATTTATAAATTAACCATAATACTAATATCATTCAATTTTAAAAATTAAGTATACATATATAAATATAAATAAAACTTAGGAATCATTTTTAAATACCCTAAACCAACCCCACCCAATCCACCAATCCCTAATTTAATATATTTTCCAAGTTAAATTCATAAAATTCCAATCAAATTTCATCCATCCAACTCATATAAATTTATAGTAACATGAAGCCACCTTACTGTACATAAATCATATTAATTAAAATAATAGTCTACCCTTACCACCATACCACCATTTATCTTTTTGTCCACTATGGGGCTGTGGTGAACCTTTATTGTTTGCTCTTACCGTATCACTGTAGGTCAACATTTTATTTGTCACATGGTCATGGTGAAATATTATATGCTATTCAAACTCTTACTACTAACCCACCAATTAATTTTGAGACCTCCATAGGGCCATGGTAACTAGTCTCTATATATCACAACACTGCAAGTGAATTTCTTGCATGATGCAGGGAAGCGGTAACTATATTTTCACTTCTTTTGGTTCCCGAACACCTACCAAAGCTATTTTAATGTACTATGGGGCTACGGTAAGAGTGAAAAAACACATAAATGATCAAAATATAAATATATTTCACATAGAAATGATATGGGATGCTAAATAAGCTAATGAGTTGGTTTCACAAGAACCATTTGATTGTTGTGATCAATCAGATTATAAGTGGATTGTCTAAATAAATACACAAAAAAATATCATGTACACAAA
Organism: Torreya grandis; assembly: GCA_037957365.1. NCBI lineage: Eukaryota > Viridiplantae > Streptophyta > Pinopsida > Cupressales > Taxaceae > Torreya > Torreya grandis. The sequence continues at coordinate 22,162 of JARHVA010001266.1, forward strand.
AAAAACAATCCAATGATTATAACAAAACACTCCAAATCAAACTTAACTCTATGAATGAATGTGAATGCTCACTCTAACACTTAGTTAGATGAGACTAATGTGGTAAGGTTACTTCTTTACCTTTATCATCTTTCTTGGCTCTTTGACAAACATTTTTTTTATATTGGTTTGTTTTTATTTGAGTGCCTTACACTTCAACTATTTCTATGTTTGGGTTTTTTGGATGGTTATATCCATGTATTTCATCCCTATGGTATGCTTTTAGATGCATCTGATATTATCTAATTTCCTATTTTTAAATATGAAATTATGATTTTTTTCTAAGGATAAAAAAGATCATATATCAACTAAAAAATCTAAAAAATTGAATTGTATCAAATAAGGTAATTTAATAATAGTAGGAGGTGGATGAATCTTGAGGGACCACCAAGGTCAACCTTATCTTGTATGCTCATTAGATATTGGGAATGATGAAAATAATTGGGTGGACACAACATGGCACTCTTAAAGGGGATGTATTTAGTAGTGTTAAAGGAATGGAAAAAGCTAATAATAGAAGGTGATATAAAAATATTAATCAATTCAATATCAAGTGAATCAATAAGTGCATGGATAATAGATGAGATTGTAAAAGAGATTAAATGTATTTACAAAAAATTAAAATAATCAATCTTTCAACATATCAAAATAAAAAGGAATTATGTAGAAAATTATCATGAGAGTGTGGGACATACTTTATATAACATTTACCACTTACTACTAGCCTGCAAGACCTTCTCTAAACTATCATAGGGCTACAATATATGTTAGCTATTGGCTTAGCCCTTACCACCATACGACCATTTACCTTCTTTTCCATCATGGGTCTATGGTGAACCTTTACTATTTTCTCTTACTAAATCATTGTAGGTCAACATTTTATTTATTGCAGGGTCACGATAAAATACTATATGTTATTCAAACTCTTACCGCCAACCCACCAATTACTTTTGAGACCTTTGCAGGGCTACAGTAACCAGTCTCTATATATCACAACACTACAAGTGAATTTTTTGCATGTTATGGGGAAGTGGTAATTGTCTTTTCAATTCTTTTGGTTCCCACACACCCACCAAAGCTATTTGAATATACTACAGGGTTGGGATAAGAGACAAAAAATACATCAATGATCAAAATATATGTTAAGGTGTGGAGTCTAAAAGCTTCACATATGAACGCATTACCAAAGTTGCAGGTTTACACAGTCAACGGCGTCGGTCAGGAGCGATCGACGTCAGTCAGGAGCAGTTGAAGAAACATCGACGATGGTAGAGGATCGATCGACGCGGTCACAGGCAAGCAGGTAGGAACTGGCGTCGGTTACCTGTGCGTCTAGAATGCTATTTCCGAGGACAAAACCGAGTGTTTTCATGATGAGTTTAAGTCTTAGTCTTAAGTTCGCATTTCTATTATTAGCAAGATTGTTTTTAGAGCCCTTGTTCAAGAGGCTTAACTGTTGGTTGTAAGTGCATGCTCAAGTTTCCTAATTCTATATGTAGGAAAGATCTTCTTAGCTTATTAGTGTATGAGTAGAACATTGTGAATGTTTGAAGGACAATACAGAGTTGTATCAATCCAGGTTGTTGGAGTTGATTGTACTTGAGAGAGAGAGCTCTTGAGGAATAGAGATCTAGAGAGAGATCTTGTGCATCTGAGAGAGGTGTGGAAGAAAGAAGTTTTTTCAATTGTTTTCCTTTTGTAAAGAGTTTAATACAAGTTTTCAGGGTGGTTTCTTGTATCTCTTGTTCTTTGCTATTTATCATTCTAGTTACTTATCTATCTAATTTAATTCCGCGTTTATTGCTTTCACAAGTGTAATCATATTGTTGGTTGATCCCCAACAAGTGGTATCAGAGCTCAGGTTCACTAACAGGTGGTTCAGATCTGTGTAGTGTGTATTGATTACAGGTTGCTCACAGGGGTTTCTGCAGAGATTTCTATTTGAGTGGGAGAAGCAATGGTAGAAGAAAGTAAATTGAGAATGGAGAAGTTTAATGGCAAGAACTATCAACATTGGAGAATGCAGATAGAGGACTATCTGTATCAGAAAGATCTTTACTTACCGTTAGGTGGGATTGCTAAGAAGCCCAAAGACATGGAGGATGAAGAATGGGAAGTTCTTGATAGAAAGGCTTTGGGGTCTATAAGACTGAGCCTAGCATCTACTGTGATATCTAATTTATCACAGGCAAAAACAATGGTAGAGTTAATGACTACTTTAGCAAATTTGTATGAAAAACCCTCAGCTTCTAATAAGGTATATCTTATGAAGTAGTTATTTAATTTGCATATGCAAGAAGGTGGATCTATATCTAATCACCTGAATGATTTCCATGGAATTGTTAATCAATTAAGTTCAGTCAATATTGTATTTGATGATGAAATAAAAGCTCTTTTAATATTATGTTCTTTGCCTGAAAGCTGGCATGGCTTGGTAATGACAGTTTCTAACACTGCATTTGCTTCGAATATTTTAAAAGTAGAGGATGTTGTTAGTGTTATCTTGAATGAGGAAATTCACAGGAAAAGCACAGAGGAAACATCAAGGAACGCTTTAAATTTTGAGAGCAGGGGAAGGCAAAAAGAGAAGAGCAAGAGGAGATCAAGATCTAAGTCTAAGGTGAGAGGTAGATCCAAATCCAGAAATGGCAGGAAGCCACAATGCTGGAATTATGGAAAGATGGGGCACATAAGCAGAGATTGCTGGTCGAAGCCTAAGGAGGACAATCAGCACGAAGGAAAAGAAGAAGTAAAGGTTGCAGGTATTGCACAAGATGCTTTAATATTCTCTTTGCATAGTAATATAGAATCTTGGGTATTAGATTCTGGTGCATCTTTTCATGCTACCCCTAATAGAGAATATTTCAGTGACTATATCCATGGAGATTTTGGAATAGTGTATCTAGGGGATGATGAGCCTTGTAAGATTATTGGCAAAGCTAAAGTGTAGCTGAAAATGCAGAATGGCAACACATGGGTGTTGAGAGATGTGATGCATGTTCCTAGCTTGAAGATAAATTTGATTTCTGCAGGAAAGTTAGGGGATGAGGGTTGTACAGTAACTCTCACAGCAGAATCTTGGAAGGTGACCAAGGGTGCACTTGTTATGGCCAGAGGTAAGAGAGTAGGTACTCTCTATTTATGTAATTATGTTACTGATATTTCTCCTTCTGTATTATCTACTTCAGATGTGGATGCTAAATTGTGGCACTCAAGGCTTGGCCACATGAGTGAGAAGGGGATGTCAATTCTTAAGTCTAAAGGTAAGCTTTTAGATTTGAAAAGTATGGATCTAAAATTTTGTGAGCATTGTGTATTTGGAAAATAGAAAAGGGTTAGTTTTCTCAAGACTGGGTCTAATAAGAAAAGGCATAAGTTGCAGCTTGTTCACACAGACGTGTGGGGACCGGCTCAGGTAGCTTCTATTGGAGGATCACAGTACTATGTTACGTTCATAGATGATGCTACAAGAAAGGTATGGATCTACTGTATTAAGAAGAAATCTGATGTATTTGAGACTTTTAAGATTTGGAAAGCTATGGTTGAGAATGAAATAGGCAAAAGATTGAAGTGCTTGAGATCGGACAATGGTGGTGAGTTTTGCAGTCTTAAGTTCAACTGGTATTGTTATACACATGGAATTCGTAGGCAAAAGATGGTTCCAAGGACACCTTAGCAGAATGGTATTGCTAAAAGGATGAACAGAACAATCATGGAGCGTGCAAGGTGTATGAGATTGCATGCTGGGTTGCCCTTAGAGTTTTGAGCAGAAGCTGTTGACACTATAGTGTACCTGATTAACAGAGGACCCTCTACAGCTCTGGATGGTGGGATTCCAGAAGAGGCATGGACAGGTAAAAAGGTAGATCTCTCATATCTCAAAGTTTTTAGTTGTGAAGCCTTTGTGCACGTAGATAAGGAAAATAGAAAGAAGTTGGATGTTAAGTCTATGAGGTGCACGTTTATTGGCTATGGCTCAGATGATTTTGGTTTCAGATTTTGGAATATAGGAACTAACAAGGTAATTAGGAGCCGTGATGTTGTTTTCAATGAAAAAGTGATGTATAATGATCAGCTAAAGAAGCTAAATCAATCTGGGCAGAGCAATGGAGAATTGGACGAGGTGACGGTCTAAAATGAGCTTGCGGGAAAAAGAAATAATCACTTGCAGGAAAACACAAAGATTGACGTTGGTAGAATAGGAACCTACGTCGGTAGTACAAAAACTGATGTCGGTCATACAGAGACTGACGTCGGCAGAACAGGCACCGGCGTCGGTCAGGAAGAATAGGCGTCGGCCAGTAATAGGTCTACAGGTGGCCGAGGTAGGTCACTGTCAAAGAATTTGGGTGGACAGCATGTTGTGAACGAGTCCCAGACACCCATGAGGAGGTCAGAAAGGGTAAGTAAGCCTCCAATTAGATATTCTCCTTCCTTAATCTATTTATTGCTAACTAATGGTGGAGAACTAGAGAGTTTTGAAGAAGCATTACAGGTGGAGTCCAAGAGTCAGTGGGAGCGTGGCATGGTTGAGGAGATGGAGTCCTTGAGAGAGAACTGGTTGAATTGCCAGCTGGTAAGAGGACACTGAAGAACAGATGGACCTATAGGTTGAAGGAAGGTGAGAATGGACAGATGAGATATAAGGCCAGGTTGGTAGTGAAAGGATTTGCACAAAAGCCAGGTATTGATTTTGGTGAGATTTTTTCTCCTGTTGTTAAAATGACTTCTATACCGGTTGTATTGTCTTTGGTTGCTATTGAGGATTTGCATCTTGAGCAGCTAGATGTTAAGACACCATTTCTTCATGGAGATTTGGATGAGGAAATATACATGGAACAGCCAGAAGGATTTGAGGTCAAGGGTAAGGAGAAGTTGGTGTGCAGATTGAAGAAAAGCTTGTATGGCCTCAAGCAAGCTCCTAGACAGTGGTATTTAAAATTTGACAGGTTTATGACTGAGCATGGCTACAGTAGATGTCAATCTGACCATTGTGTATATTTTAAGAGATTGGATAATGGTAGATATATTATCTTATTGTTGTATGTAGATGATATGCTGGTTGTAGGATCACACATGCAGGATATCTCTGAGCTTAAGGTGAAATTAGCTCAAACATTTGCTATGAAGGATTTGGGAGCAAAAAATAAAATCCTTGGCATGAGCATTAAGAGAGACAGGAAAAATCATAGGTTGATATTGTCTCAAGAGGATTATGTGGACAAGGTGTTGAAACGGTTCAATATGCAGGATGCTAAACCGGTAAGCACACCTTTGGCTGGACATTTTAAGTTGAGTAAAGAATAATGTCCTAATTCACATGATGAGGTAGAGTACATGAGTAAGGTTCCATATTCATCCGCAGTAGGAAGTTTGATGTATGCAATGGTGTGTACTAGACCGGATATTGCCCAAGCAGTGGGAGTTGTAAGTAAGTATATGGCCAATCCAGGAAAGGAACACTGGAAAGCAGTTCAGTGGATCTTTAGATATCTGAGAGGAACCAGTAGTAGGCACTTGTGCTATGGAGGTTCAGATACTTCTTTACATGGTTATGTAGATTCAGATATGGTAGGTGATTTGAATGGCAGGAGGAGCACCACAGGTTATGTTTTCACTGTAGGTGGAACGGCGGTTAGCTGGATATCAAAGTTGCAGAAGGTTGTTGCCTTGTCAACTACAGAAGCAGAGTATATTGCAGCCACAGAAGCTAGCAAAGAGATGATATGGATGACACGGTTCATGGTAGAGCTTAGAAGGGAGCATGGGAGTTGCATATTGTATAGTGACAGTCAGAGTGCAATCCATTTGGCTAAGAATTCAGCCTTTCACTCAAGAACCAAGCACATACAGCTAAGGTACCACTTCATATGGCAGGTATTGGAAGATGGTGATTTGAAGCTGGAGAAGATTCATATAGATAGGAATCCTGCTGATATGTTAACCAAGCCGGTTACAAAGGAGAAGTTAAATCTTCATTCAACTTCTGTTGGTCTTCATGATTGAGTTGAAGATGGAGGAGCTAGAAGATGTTGCTATACAGGTACTCGTGCAGTTGTTTATCTCTAAGTGGGAGATTGTTAAGGTGTGGAGTCTAAAAGCTTCACATATGAGCGCATTACCAAAGTTGCAGGTTTACATAGTCACCGGCGTCGGTCGGGAGCGACCGACGTCAGTCAGGAGCAGTTGAAGAAACGTCGGCGTCGGCAGAGGATCATCCGACGATGGTCACAGGCAAGCAGGCAGGAACCAGCGTCGATTACCTGTGCGTCCAGAATGCTATTTTCGAGGATAGAACTGAGTGTTTGCATGATGAGTTTAAGTCTTAGTCTTAAGTTTGCATTTCTATTATTAGCAAGATTGTTTTTAGAGCCCTTGTTCAAGAGGCTTAACTGTTGGTTGTAAGTGCATGCTCAAGTTTCCTAATTCTATATGTAGGAAAGATCTTCTTAGCTTATTAGTGTATGAGTAGAACATTGTGAATGTTTGAAGGACAGTACAGAGTTGTATCAATCCAGGTTGTTGGAGTTGATTGTACTTGAGAGAGAGAGCTCTTGAGGAATAGAGATCTAGAGAGAGATCTTGTGCATCTGAGAGAGGTGTGGAAGAACGAAGTTTCTTCAATTGTATTCTTTTTTGTAAAGAGTTTAATACAAGTTTTCAGGGTGGTTTCTTGTATTTCCTGTTCTTTGCTATTTTTCATTCTAGTTACTTATCTATCTGATTTAATTCTACGTTTATTGCTTTCACAAGTGTAATCATATTATTGGTTGATCCCCAACAAGTGGTATCAGAGCTCAGGTTCACTAATAGGTGGTTCAGATCTGTGTAGTGTGTATTGATTACAGGTTGCTCACAGGGGTTTCTGCAGGGATTTCTATTTGAGTGGGAGAAGCAATGGCAGAAGAAAGTAAATTGAGAATGGAAAAGTTTAATGGCAAGAAATATCAACATTGGAGAATGCAGATAGAGGACTATCTGTATCAAAAAGATCTTTACTTACCGTTAGGTGGGATTGCTAAGAAGCCCAAAGACATGGAGGATGAAGAATGGGAAGTTCTTGATAGAAAGGCTCTGGGGTCTATAAGACTGAGCCTAGCATCTACTGTGATATCTAATTTATCACAGATAAAAACAACGGTAGAGTTAATGACTACTTTAGCAAATTTGTATGAAAAACCCTCAGCTTCTAATAAGGTATATCTTATGAAGCAGTTATTTAATTTGCATATGCAAGAAGGTGGATCTATATCTAATCACCTAAATGATTTCCATGGAATTGTTAATCAATTAAGTTTAGTCAATATTGTATTTGATGATGAAATAAAAGCTCTTTTAATATTATGTTATTTGCCTGAAAGCTGGCATGGCTTGGTAATGGCAGTTTCTAACACTGCATCTGCTTCGAATATTTTAAAAGTAGAGGATGTTATTAGTGTTATCTTGAATGAGGAAATTCGCAGGAAAAGCACAGAGGAAACATCAAGGAACGCTTTAAATTTTGAGAGTAGGGGAAGGCAAAAAGAGAAGAGCAAGAGGAGATCAAGATCTAAGTCTAAGGTGAGAGGTAGATCCAAATCCAGAAATGGCAGGAGGCCACAATGCTGGAATTGTGGAAAGATGGGGCACATAAGCAGAGATTGCTGGTCGAAGCCTAAGGAGGACAATCAGCACGAAGGAAAAGAAGAAGCAAAGGTTGCAGGTATTGCACAAGATGCTTTAATATTCTCTTTGCATAGTAATATAGAATCTTGGGTATTAGATTCTGGTGCATCTTTTTATGCTACCCCTAATAGAGAATATTTCAGTGACTATATCCATGGAGATTTTGGAATAGTGTATCTAGGGGATGATGAGCCTTGTAAGATTATTGGCAAAGGTAAAGTGTAGATGAAAATGCAGAATGGCAACACATGGGTGTTGAGAGATGTGATGCATGTTCCTAGCTTGAAGAGAAATTTGATTTCTACAAGAAAGTTAGGGGATGAGGGTTGTACAGTAACTCTCACAGCAGAATCTTGGAAGGTGACCAAGGGTGCACTTGTTATGGCCAGAGGTAAGAGAGTAGGTACTCTCTATTTATGTAATTATGTTACTGATATTTCTCCTTCTGTATTATCTACTTCAGATGTGGATGCTAAATTGTGGCACTCAAGGCTTGGCCACATGAGTGAGAAGGGGATGTCAATTCTTAAGTCTAAAGGTAAGCTTTTAGATTTGAAAAGTATGGATCTAAAATTTTGTGAGCATTGTGTATTTGGAAAACATAAAAGGGTTAGTTTTCTCAAGACTGGGTCTAATAAGAAAAGGCATAAGTTGCAGCTTGTTCACACAGACGTGTGGGGACCGGCTTAGGTAGCTTCTATTGGAGGATCACAGTACTATGTTACGTTCATAGATGATGCTACAAGAAAGGTATGGATCTACTGTATTAAGAATAAATCTGATGTATTTGAGACTTTTAAGATTTGGAAAGCTATGATTGAGAATGAAATAGGCAAAAGATTGAAGTGCTTGAGATCGGACAATGGTGGTGAGTTTTGCAGTCTTAAGTTCAACTGGTATTGTTATACACATGGAATCCGTAGGCAAGGGATGGTTCCAAGGACACCTTAGCAGAATGGTATTGCTGAAAGGATGAACAGAACAATCTTGGAGCGTGCAAGGTGTATGAGATTGCATGTTGGGTTGCCCTTAGAGTTTTGAGCAGAAGTTGTTGACACTGCAGTGTACCTGATTAACAGAGGACCCTCTACAGCTCTGGATGGTGGGATTCCAGAAGAGGCATGGACAGGTAAAAAGGTAGATCTCTCATATCTCAAAGTTTTTGGTTGTGAAGCCTTTGTGCACGTAGATAAGTAAAATAGAAAGAAGTTGGATGATAAGTCTATGAGGTGCACGTTTATTGGCTATGGCTCAGATGATTTTGGTTTTAAATTTTGGAATCTAGGAACTAACAAGGTAATTAGGAGCCGTGATGTTGTTTTCAATGAAAAAGTGATGTATAGTAATCAGCTGAAGAAGCTGAATCAATTTGGGTAGAGCAATGGAGAATTGGACGAGGTGACGGTCCAAAATGAGCTCGCAGGAAAAAGAAATAATCACTTGCAGGAAAACACAGAGACCGACTTCGACAGAATAGGAACCGACGTCGGCAGTACAAAAACTGATGTCGGTCATACAGAGACCGACGTCGACAGAACAAGCACCGGCGTCGGTCAGGAAGAACCAGTGTCAGCCAGTAATAGGTTTACAGGTTGCCGAGGTCGGTCACTGTCAGAGAATTTGGGTGGACAACGTGTTGTGAACGAGTCCCAGATGCCCATCGGGAGGTCAGAAAGGGTAAGTAAGCCTCAAATTAGATATTCTCCTTCCTTATTCTATTTATTGCTAACTGATGGTGGAGAACCAGAGAGTTTTGAAGAAGCATTACAGGTGGAGTCCAAGAGTCAGTGGGAGCGTGGCATGGTTGAGGAGATTGAGTCCTTGAGAGAGAACTGGTTGAATTGCCAGCTGGTAAGAGGACACTGAAGAATAGATGGACCTATAGGTTAAAGGAAGGTGAGAATGGACAGATGAGATATAAGGCTAGGTTGGTAGTGAAAGGATTTGCACAAAAGCCAGGTATTGATTTTGGTGATATTTTTTCTCCTGTTGTTAAAATGACTTCTAGACGGGTTGTATTGTCTTTGGTTGCTATTGAGGATTTGCATCTTGAGCAGCTAGATGTTAAGACAGTGTTTCTTCATGGAGATTTGGATGAAGAAATATACATGGAACATCCAGAAGGATTTGAGGTCAAGGGTAAGGAGAAGTTGGTGTGCAGATTGAAGAAAAGCTTGTATGGCCTCAAGCAAGCTCCTAGACAGTGGTATTTAAAATTTGACAGGTTTATGACTGAGCATGGCTACAGTAGATGTCAATCTGACCATTGTGTATATTTTAAGAGATTGGATAATGGTAGATATATTATCTTATTGTTGTATGTAGATGATATGCTGGTTGCAGGATCACACATGCAGGATATCTCTGAGCTTAAGGTGAAATTAGCTCAAACGTTTGCTATGAAGGATTTGGGAGCAGCAAATAAAATCCTTGGCATGAGCATTAAGAGAGACAGGAAAAATCATAGGTTGATATTGTCTCAAGAGGATTATGTGGACAAGGTGTTGAAACGGTTCAATATGCAGGATGTTAAACCGGTAAGCACACCTTTGGCTGGACATTTTAAGTTGAGTAAAAAACAATGTCCTAATTCACATGATGAGGCAGAGTACATGAGTAAGGTTCCATATTCTTCCGCAGTAGGAAGTTTGATGTATGCAATGGTGTGTACTAGACCGGATATTGCCCAAGCAGTGGGAGTTTTAAGTAAGTATATGGCCAATCCAGGAAAGGAACACTGGAAAGCAGTTCAGTGGATCCTTAGATATCTTAGAGGAACCAGCAGTAGGCACTTGTGTTATGGAGGTTCAGATACTTCTTTACATGGTTATGTAGATTCAAATATGGCAGATGATTTGGATGGCAAGAAGAGCACCACAGGTTATGTTTTCACTGTAGGTGGAACGGCGGTTAGCTGGATATCAAAGTTGCAGAAGGTTGTTGCCTTGTCAACTACAGAAGCAGAGTATATTGCAGCCACAGAAGCTAGAAAAGAGATGATATGGATGACACGATTCATGGAAGAGCTTGGAAGGGAGCATGGGAGTTGCAGATTGTATAGTGACAGTCAGAGTGCAATCCATTTGGCTAAGAATTCAGCCTTTCACTCAAGAACCAAGCACATACAACTAAGGTACCACTTCATACGGCAAGTATTGGAAGATGGTGATTTGAAGCTGGAGAAGATCCATACAGATAGGAATCCTGCTGATATGTTAACCAAGCCGGTTACAAAGGAGAAGTTGAATCTTCATTCAACTTCTGTTGGTCTTCATGATTGAGTTGAAGATGGAGGAGCTAGAAGATGTTGATGTGCAGGTACTGGTGCAGCTGTTTATCTCCAAGTGGGAGATTGTTAAGGTGTGGAGTCTAAAAGCTTCACATATGAGCGCATTACCAAAGTTGCAGGTTTACACAATCACCAGCCTGACCGACGTCGGTCAGGAGCGACCGACGTCGGTCAGGAGTAGTTGAAGAAATGCCGGCGTCAGCAGAGGATCGGCCGACAACGGTCACAGGCAAGTAGGCAGGAACCAGCGTCGGTTACCTGTGCATCCAGAATGCTATTTTCGAGGACAGAACCGAGTGTTTGCATGATGAGTTTAAGTCTTAGTCTTAAGTTTGCGTTTCTATTATTAGCAAGATTTTTTTTAGAGCCCTTGTTCAAGAGGCTTAACTGTTGGTTGTAAGTGCATGCTCAAGTTTCCTAATTCTATATGTAGGAAAGATCTTCTTAGCTTATTAGTGTATGAGTAGAACATTGTGAATGTTTGAAGGATAGTACAGAGTTGTATCAATCCAGGTTGTTGGAGTTGATTGTACTTGAGAGAGAGAGCTCTTGAGGAATAGAGATCTAGAGAGAGATCTTGTGCATCTGAGAGAGGTGTGGAAGAAAGAAGTTTCTTCAATTGTATTCCTTTTTGTAAAGAGTTTAATACAAGTTTTCAGGGTGGTTTCTTGTATCTCTTGTTCTTTGCTATTTATCATTCTAGTTACTTATCTGTCTGATTTAATTCTGCGTTTATTGCTTTCACAAGTGTAATCATATTGTTAGTTGATCCCCAACAATATAAATGGCTTTCACATGGACATGATATGGGATGCTTATGAATGACTCCTAGAATAATTGTAAAAGGAATTTGGACTCTTAAGACGAATTTTTAAAATTTTAGAAAAAATGCCTCAAAGAAATGTGTTCTCATGGTGATGGAATGCCATGATGAATGCCATAACAAGTGAATTGTTATGGTTTGTCACAGCATTCCATCACCATGAGACCACATTTATTTGAGGCATTTATATTATATGTTATTCAAACTCTTGCCATCAACCTGCTAATTACTTTTGAGACCTCTACGAGGCTACAGTAACCAGTCTCTATATACCACAACACTACAAGTGAAGTTCCTACATGTTATGGGGAATTGATAACTATCTTTTCACTTTATTTGGTTCCTGCACACCTATCAAAGCTATTTAAATGTACTACAAGGCTACAATAAGAGACAATAAACACATCAATGATCAAAATACAAATGTCTTTTACATGGACATGATATGGGATGCGTATGAATGACTCTTGAAATAATTATAAAAGGAATATGGACTCTTAGAATGAATTTTATGAATTTTAGAAAAAATACCTCAAATAAATTTGGTCTCATGGTGATGGAATTCCATGACAAGTTAATTGTTATAGATTGTCATGGCATTCCATCACCATGAAACCACATTTATTTGAGGTATTTTTTTCAACCAGTTCACTGCCTTGTCTATGTTATTGCTTACTATTATGCTTTGATAGATTTTTTCGAAGCATCCATAGCTTGTTTGAAAGCACTTGTTTTAGGATTTTAGCCATAGTAACAAGGCAGTGAACCATTTGATAAAATGCTTTGGTAAACATGTATGAAAAATGTGATAGCATAGACAAGGCAGTGAACTGTTTGAAAAAATGCCTCAAAGAAATGTGGTCTCATAGAATGCCATGACAAGAAAATGCAATTGGGAGCTACTCTTAGTTATTAGTTATGCAATGTAAATTAATTGCATAACTACTTAGGTTGAATTTTTAAAAACTATATTGTAATTGAAATTTTGTCATCTATCAGCATCTAGTTATTATTATCCAATGTGAAGTAATGCTTTGAGTTTTAAAGATGCGCAATGCAATGTAATCAAAAATTTAAATATAAACTATAAAAATTTATTTTTTACAATTCATTATTTAAACTCTCTATTTTATTTTCTCTCTATAACTATATTTCTATGGAAATTCCTTTCAATAAAAAAATAGTTTTTGTCTCTTAGTCTATAATTTTTTATAGTTTTTTAAAAATCTAATTTTTTCCCAATATTTTCAAAAAATCTCAAACTTTTGGTTTGCCAATTTTTTCTCCAAATTTTTTTTGTTACTATGTGTAGAACATTACAGATGGATCAATGTCGAAGGTTGACTATGAATCAATACCATGCATTTGATAAGAGAGTAGCCGATGAGAGGGACATGGACAAATATCCATGTCCATGTAATGACTATCTTGGTGGAAAGGTGAGAAAAAGAAATATGATAAGATATGGGCATAGTGGTATAAGCCCTTGGGATTATAATTATTATGAATATATGATATAATTGTAGAGTGTGAGAGATGAAGAGGCAACAAACATAGATGAAGTGGCATCAAACATAGATGAAGAGGCAGTAATGTTAGATGAAGGGTTTGAAGTTGATAGCATGTTGAATGAGGATCTAAACAATGATTGGGCTAAGTTGATGGAGGATGCTTTAAAGTCTATGTATTCTAATTGTAAGTTAAACTGTTTGACAATAATCCTTCAAATTCTTAACTTGAAAGTGGTGTTTGGCTGGATAAATGAGAGTGTAGATTAGTTATTGGCATTATTAACTTCATTATTACCACCTAACTTCACATTTCCAACAAAATGAAATCACTAAGCTAGGCTTAGGGTATGAAAACATCCACACATATGTGAATGGTTGTGTATTATTTCTCAATAATCTTGTAAGTGAGAGTGAATATCCAAAATGTCATGAAGTGAGGTATAGACAATGGTTGAAGTTAGTTATGGTTCCTAAAAAAGTTTTTCACCACTTTTTGATAATCCCATGATTACTTCGAATGTATAGGTGTAGAGACATTATTGAACTTATTCAATGGCATGCCCAAAATAAGATCACTGATGGAAAATAATGACATGTGCCTGATTCTAAGACATGGATGGAATTTGATAACAGATGGCTTGATTTTTCTCAAGATCCTCATAATATAAGGTTGGGTTTGACTCTAGATGGGGTGAACCCATTCTCATATCAAAGTACTAAATGTTCAACTTGGCCAATGTTTTTAATAAATTATAACTTTCCTCCATGGTTAGTAACTAAACCATTTTTCTTTATGCTATCATTGATTATACTATGAAATAAAAGTGTGACTTCAAATACAATCGATGCTTATCTAGAGCCATTATATGATGAGCTAATGTAATTATGGAAAGGAATTGAAGTAATTCAATATTAATGGGAAGGTCATTCAATCAAATTAACTTTAAGATCTTCCTTATTGTTTATGATTCATGATCTTCCTACATATGGCACATTGTCTAGTCTCAATGTTCATGGATATCATGGATGTCCTACTTGCAACTTTAAGGATTTTATGAGGAAATCAAGAAGTTTGTGTAAGTGTATTTATTGTGGACATTGTGCTTACCTTAAAATGGATCATCCATTTCATCGATAAAAAACATGTTTCAATGGTCAAGAAGAGAATCATGAAGCACCATTGCTAATAATGGGTGATTACATTATTGAGAATGGATAAAAAATGTTATCATTTATTGAAAATTATGGGATTGTTGGTAGTAGTTATGATCCATATAATGAGAGAGGTGTAAAATGGTTGTGCATATTCTATAAGTTTCCATACTTTAAGGATATAGCCATTAGGCATACTGTTGACTTTATGCATACTACAAAAAATATAGATTATGATATTATAGAAACTCTTTTTGGTGCTTTTGAAACTATTTCATCATGTGAAGACTTTTGATAACTAAAGATTCATCTAAATATTTGGGTTGAAAAATGTGATGATGAAAAATATAGAAAACCTAGTGTTCCTTATGTCTAGACAAAGGAACAACATGCACAATTCTTATTGTTGATGTCTCAAACTTGCTTTCCCACTGGATATTTAAGTAGAAGTATTAGAAGCCAAACTGACATTAATGGCTTAAGAGGCCTCAAGACCCATGACTATCATGTCATATCAAGAATATTTTACCTATTGTGGTAAATATATCAATTTTTTCAAAGGGGAAAAGATTGGAAATTATAAGGTTAGGCCTAATATTAGAGAGAATGAGTTTACATGTATTAGATCCTTTGAACTTTGATAGTTTGAGGGAGAAGGTTGTTGAAGTCCTTTGTCTATTAGAATGGGAATTTCCACAAACAATCTTTAACATTTCTATGCATCTTTTGATACATCTATAATATGACCTAGATCATTGTGGCCTAGTCAGAGTGAGTTAGATGTATCCTATAAAATTATATATGAAGGTTTTGAAAAAAATTGTTCGTACTAGGATAAAACTGGATGGCAGCATGTCTGAAGGATATTTAATGCAAGAGGCCATGGGATTTTGCATAGAATATATGAAGGATTTTTAAAATGTCAATCAGCATGTATGGGTTTATTATGAATATGAGAGAGTTTTAGGTGAAGTATTATAAGGGAATGTATGTCACTTCAAGCTATCACATCAAGAAAGAAGTGTGATACATGCCTATATTCTTCAAAACACATGTTCATTCGATAAGTGGTATAGGTAACAAAAATTTTACACAATAGTTAATTTACTCAATTTTATTTACACAATTAAATTATTAATATTAATATTTGTAAATTAATATTCTATGTATAAAATAGGAAAAAGAGAATCAAGATTGGATGTAACATCAACCTCAAAAGCATAGACGTCATGATTTGATTAGAGGTGATTCTTTTCCAAAATTTGAAGAATATATTGCTAATGCAGTCAATGATGCAAAAAAAGAAGGTCAAGATATAACAATAGAGGAAAGTCAGCTTTCACAATCTCAAAATTGATGGGCTACGTATTTTAGTGGAATGTGCGCCTATGGTAGTCATTTAAATGTGGGAAAAAAAGACAAAGGAAAGACAAATTGTGATTGTGTTGTTAGTGCTAAATTTATTCATGAAATTGAGAAGAAATTTTATGTTGGATTCATTCAAGAAATTATTCAAGTGGATTTTGGTTGAAATAGTCCTATATTATTAAAATGTAAGTGGATCTGATCATCCATAGTATAATTTGATGAGTATGGATTTGTACATGCAAATACAAGACAATTTTTATCAGAGACTGATGAGCCATATGTTTCCCATTTTCAAATGAACCAATAATTTCTAATTGATGATGTAAGAATATTAGGATGGTCATATGTCATTGAAACAAAGTCTCATTCCAAACAAAAATTCATGGAAGTTGTCGATATAATGCCTGATAGGCAATATGTTAATTTACATGAAACATTCAAAGAAGTGGATGAAGATGATGATGGAGTGTTTGAAGAAGAGATTTTGATTACCACTGAAGAGATTGAGAGAGAGAATTTATTGCATGTCATAGATGAGGATGAAGAATAAAATTAAGTAGATGCAAATAGGAGTGATCAAGATTCCTAAGTGTCAATATCCATTTGAAATAAAGAATAGTCATACTGATAGTCTGATACCTATAATTGTAAACATCTTCTTGGTTTTTGATTGCAAATTATTTTTAATCTATAAATTGAATTCTATTTTAAGTTTCAATTTTAACTTATGAACTCAATAAATTTTTACCGATTCAAGTTGTTGATTTAGACATTATTGTTTATCTGGAGGAAAAGGATTGTAAGGCACAAATTAGTTGATGATAGTGATCATAATGCTTAAATTTCATTGATATATTATGAGTGATTTAATAGAGAAAAAGTGGCCAAGAATAATGAATATTTATCGTGTCTTGGTTTGAAAAATAGGCAAGTTGTAAATCTACTATGCAGTATATTAATTATTTAATAGTGTTTAATGAAATTTTATAGGCAAGATCTTTATGTATATAAGATATAATATGATATTTTTTTTTAATAGGCAAGAAAAAGAGTGAAAAAAATGTGGAGAAAAAATAAAAGGAAAGAAAAGATACAATGCCACCATCTTGTAGAAGCTAATGCATTTGTGATTCAACAAATGTAGTTGGTGAAAACAATAGTTGTTAGTTGTAATGATATGCAGCCTGATATATCATATATTGATGTGCAACTTGATATAGCACATAGTGATGTGAAGCCTGATATAGCACATGGTGATGTGCATCCTAATATAACACATGGTGATGTGCAACATCGTGATGATCTCTTAACACAAAGTATAAAATATATTATTAAAAAAAATTAGAGCAATGGAACAACAGGTCTGTAGAAGATTTATTCAACATTCAAAGATGTGTTTGAAGTGAAATATATAGAGACCAGTATTGATCTACCTACTCATGCTACACCTAATGTGGCCAAGGAGCATGAAGTTCCAATTAATGAAAGTCATGAAGAGAGACTGCTTGCATCTATTGTGCCTCAGAATACACATGTTGCATCTAAAAATTTTGATGGAACTAGTGGATCAGTCAGAAATACTGGTAGTGGTTTAATATAATATGTGTCTACTTTTGTCAAAGGATAGATTGAGTCAAGATTTGTATAGATATATAGAGGAATTCAAAAGAAATAAAATTAGAAGGATAGAAGCCATTCTTGGTTGAGGTATCGAGAGATGGTGAGCCCATTGGGCCAAATGTTGCAAAGTGGGCCTTCAAGTTGGGTGTAAGATGTAGGGCCCATTTGGATATTTGCAAATTA
The DNA here is from genome assembly GCA_037957365.1 of Torreya grandis. Taxonomy (NCBI): domain Eukaryota; kingdom Viridiplantae; phylum Streptophyta; class Pinopsida; order Cupressales; family Taxaceae; genus Torreya; species Torreya grandis. Next base: position 39,812 of record JARHVA010001266.1, read on the forward strand.
AGTTTTGCAGAGCAAGATCCATGAACTGTGGAAAAATTTATACAAAAAATGAAAATTGATTTTGAGACTATTGGTGGACAAATATCTAGAAAATATGACAAGCAAAAGATGAGAATTTTGATGAACAATTTTAGATACAATTGCAAAAAAAAATCATGGAGGGAAAAGAGAGGTTAGACTCCACTCTATCTCCCAAATAGTGGGAGGCATTGAAATAAAGTATGTATTATGAATAATATTTGGTAAAGAGTAATGGATGCAAGAGAACAAGAGATAATGTGAGGGCTAGATATATATTTAGTCGATGTGGGTTACATGCCAAAATGGATAAAGTGATAGTAAGTGTATGATATTTGGTTCAATTTGCATTGTGTTATTTATTTAAAGTTTTTATTAAACTAACTATATAATGAAATTGATATTGTATTTTAGGTGGAAAATAGTAATAGAGAAGTAGGTGTAGAAGATATTGTCAATTATATGGCAGCACTAGATCGACCTAGTAAATCTAAGAGTGGGATGAAGTGGAAATCTAGTTCATCAATAGAGATTTTATAGCCATATATTAAATTCCTAGTAGGAGCCTCTCTAGATCATGTCAACACAAATGAAGGGTACCAATAGGTAATGATTTGCATATCCAGTCTCACTCAATAAATTTTGTAGTTGGTTGCCTCCATTAACCCTATAATTTCTACATGGAATGGGCATAAATCCATGGACTCAACTAAGGTAAGAGGCTCTACTGATCTTATTTCTTCTTGTTTGGAAATTTTGTATATAAATGCCTCTTGATATGTAGATAATTGAAATCTAAGGATAGGAGAATCTAACCTAGTTTATTTATTATTGGAATGATCCAGAAAATGTTCTTTTATACAAATTTATAGCTTGCATTCTTTACTTGACTATTGAATGCTTTGTTTATTTTTTTACATGATGGTCAAACCACATGCAAATCAATTTTATCAAAGCAATAGGAAAATAAAAATTCTTTCATGATGTCAATAGAGCTGCCAATATTGATAGTGACCATGATGACTAGACAAGAATGTGCAACATAATCATCATAGTTGTGTTGAATTAGTTGAGGTAATATAATAGTTTTCAGTTATTTGTCCTAATGTTTTATCATTTTTATGCTTAAAATATTATTTTAACTTAATAGATTTTAATTTGTTGTTAACTATTTCTACAATACTTGCTTCAATCTTATTTTGGAGGATTTGAGACTCACTTCCTTCTCTTGAAACAATCTTCTGTCACATACCTTCTAGAGTTCCCAAATTATAATTGTGGGACTTATCAACCATAAAAAATGATAAAAAAAACATCTTTTGATATTGGGTCAGTATTGAAATAAAGTAATTATATCATTGGGAAGGGCACTCTTCCATCCTAGGTTCATGCATAATGACCTCTAGCATTCAAAAGAGAATTGATAGCCAAAATCTTCTCCCTTTGACTCACTTCAACTCTTCCATATCCTAAATTTCCATCAACACATTTTGAATCCCCTTTCCTCAAGTCCTAGTTTTCTTGTTGAAGAAACCAGAATCAGTTTGAATTTCCTCTGCAACTCTATATGTGACCTTTACCCTACTCCATTTTTACAATATAATGTGTGTTTTATATCTCAATATATATGTATATATTTTTTTTATTTTTCCAGACATTTACTAATAAACTCCAAAAAGGGGATAAAGTCCAAGTGTTGGATCCATTTGATGGTGTTGTTATGGGCATTGGGCAGATTCACTAACTATATATTGTACATGGAGTCAAATTAAAAGGAATAGGAGATGCAAATGTAAATATTTTAAAGGTCACAAGTAATATAACCCTTGCTATAAAGACAAAATAGATGGATTTTTCCATCTGAAAGAGAAAGAAGGGAGCTTCACACGGTGGTCATTAAAATATGTGAAAAAATGACATAGTTGATGTTTATCATGTACTAGTTTTTAGATAGCTTGGCCCACTACTTTATGCAATAGGTTGAATGTGTTGTTCATGGATATTCTTAGTGTTTTTTGTTTATTTTGGAGATGTATAAGTAAAAAAGGCATTTTAACTTAGTTTTCTCAATTGCAGCACTAAAAAACACATTTTGTATTAACACATTTTTCAAAGCAAAGACACATATTTATGTCTTGTATCTACTATAAGAACACCTTTTCTCAATAAAATTTTAATATTTTTCCTTCTTAATAGTTGTTTCATTATGTGCAAATGAATGGTTGATTATGTTTTTATGTGTTTTATGTCATATGTTTTGAAGTCTCATCATTATGTCATATGTTTGGTGGCACTTGTATCTAATACCCAAACATTTATTAATTCATCCTGAATTTCAAATTAGAGTAAGCTATATTCCCTAATGCTGTAAATGTTGATTTATGAGAAATATTCATAGATTCATCATAGTCATGCTATACATATTCAGTAGAATAATATTTATGCATTTTATGTGGTATATGAATAAAACTAAGGATCACTGCCATACAACATGGGCCATTAAAAAGTCTCATGGCCACATGAATCCAAGACTGTTGTTAGTGCTATAATTTGAGGTGACATAATTAATTTCTAGCATAACTGGAGTTACTTTTCTTTTGCCTAATATTAAGGTACTCTTCTTACTTAATTGGATGTGACTTAAGCAGTCTACAACCTAATTAGAATTACTTTTCTTGTACTTGATATTATGACTTAAATTTTTTCATACTCTTGTCAGCTATAAATTAATGAAGAAGTTAATGGAGTCTTAATTAGTACGGTATGTGACAAATCTAAAATAGGATTCTAAAATTTGACAATCTCTCTGCATTTTTTGGATAGATATATTTAAAATGTCTATACTAATACTACTTATGTGTCCAATGGAAGTTGAAAAGATACCCTTGAATGCAGAATGTAACAAGTAAAATAGTGTAATGGGTGTCTATAATCATCATTTTTAATCTATATTAAAGGTTTTCTTAATTCTTCTTTCAATAAGTGAGCATCTATAATTACATCGATTATATGTTTTTGATTTTATAAGTATTTAAAGAGGATGTAGAGCCCAAGTACAAAAATCCCAAGGGGTAGAAAAATAGGCCAAAGGACACTAATAGCCAAAACCTAATGGATAAACAAAAACAAAATAGGAAACAACAAATATACTAGGGATTAACCATAACAAAAACACTAGTTTTTAATCAAATCTTTCCAATATTTTTTGATGAACTTGAGAAGGTCCTCATGCTAACAATTTTTCCTTCTATATCTTTATCTTCTTTCAAGAGGTCTTGCAACATCAACAGGGAAGAAGCCACATGGTGGACAACTTTCAAGCAAACAGTGGTTAGCACCTTCATTTTATTTTGAAGGGAGCACAAACCCTTCTTCACTTCCTCTAACTCCTTTTCAATCTGGCTCTCCTCTTCATTGGTATCCATGAAATCCTCCATGTTATAATCATAAGTAGAGTCATTCAAATCCTCAAAATAACTAGTTTCTTCTTCTAATTATTGATCAAGATTGGGTTTATATTTTAATTTACGTACTTTCTCCTCTAGATTTGAGGTAGAGGGATCATCGACAGTCTTTACCAATGAAATTTTTCACCCTACCAGTCTCTTAGATCTCCTAATATTCATATTTATTTTTGTATAGCTCAAAATTTTAAAATCATACCCTTCTTTTGTAGCCTCCTCACCTTACACCTAGGTCTCCAGGTTCACTTTGTCACTAGCCAAATTATGAGGCTCCACCCCCACCATTTTCTTGTTGTTACTCTTTCCCTAGGTGATCTTCTTAGAATTGATCCAAATAATTGATTTCCTCTTTGTATTACCAAAAAAAGAAGGATTTTTTTAAGCTCCCGTAGCCCTTAAATAGCAAGAGAGTGAGAAGGTTTAAGGCATATAGAAGTTGTAGCTATCGAGGAGGGACAACTAGAGCCCAGTCATAGAGGGGCAAAGCTTTCAGACTTAGGGGATATGTTTGAAGGGGGGAACTAGGTTATTGGAAATAGGTAGGGAACCATGGGCACCAACTCTTAGGGGAATGTGATATTCATTAGGGTCATTGTCATGGGAACTATCTGACACCTACACTTTTAAAGTCTTAAAGGGATATAACACAAGGTGAAAGTGATAAATCTTGAAGATAAGACCTTGGTGGAGTGGATGGTAGAGGCAACTGGGTTTTTTTCTAGTAAATTTTTTATAGACTTAACAGACATCTCCAGGTATGATAGGAGGAATAAGGGGAAGTTAACCAAAACCTTGTGATAAAATTGATTGAAAAGAGCAAAATGGTAATGATAAAGTCACTTAAAATGACCTTCAAGTGTAAATTATTTCATGATGGTGAAGCATACCTTATCCCAAGGGTTAAGCAAGCTCTCTCTATCAAATCCTCCCTAAAATTTCATCAATGCTTATCTTTCAATGAACAATTTTTTCAACCCCTCTGTGTCTTGAACTTTGGTGAGTATTTTAAATCTTTTTCCCTCACAGTGTAAACCCATGGCCTTAGCAATTGACTCTTCACTAACAACAAACTCTATAACTCCAACCTAAACTTTACGATCACCATCCCAACTTGAAACAAACTAAATGAAGATGTTCTCATCATATCTATTCAAATACTCAAGAAAATGAGAAATTCCAACTTCATAACATATACTCCAAAGCATAGCATCCACTTTGGTTTCATCGCATGAGAACGGCTCAATTTTGAATTTTTCTCCTCCCATGATTGAAAGCTTCACCAAATTATTACACAGCTGAAAAGGGACCTAGACCAAAGTGAACCACCACTAAGGATTAAAAAAAATTGAATCAAAAAATTTGAAAGATTTTGAATCCCACACCCAATCTTTAGTAAAATGTAGGTTGATCCTATAATGATTTCATATGTGAAAGAACTTGCCAGGATTTGTCATGTGAGAACATGCCTTAAAGGATTGAGGCTACCTCATGTGATATTGTTTTTCTTTGATATATTTATATATTATAGTTTTTAGAAGTTTTTTAATCATACATTGCCTCATGTGATCTCATTATATTGATGTTTCAAAATAATCATAACAAATGTGATCGGGACACAATGATGACCAGTGAAATCAATGATTAAATATGACTAAATATACTATGAAATTGATCAAAATGATGATTAAAATTAATGACCAAATACACAACCAATGGATATAAATCAATGAATAAAAATGACTAAATAAGTGACTAGTTAACAACAATCAATGAATAAATATATTAATGAATAAAAAATGACTAAATAAGTGACCTGATTACAGCAATCAATGACTAAATATACTACCAAATCGATCAATCAAAGCAACCAATAAATGACTAAAAATGGTTTAGTCATCAATTTGGTCGCATTATAAATGACTGACAATAAACTACTAATGATCATGTGATCATGTTTGGTCATGTATATGCAGTTTTTAGTAGTTTTTTAATCATATATTGTTTCTATACTAGTGCATCATACTTGTCGATTTGGTTTCTCTTTCTCTCAAATCCATCATAGAAAATCCAGAGGTCAAATCACACAAATAGAAAATACATAAATGCACTCCATTTTTAAAAAGTTTCAAATATATAGTTTATTCAATTGGCCATTATATTTCAAAAACTTACCATTTTTATAAAGTTTCTTTTCAACTTACATTTTATCATGTTTTAGGGTGTATTCTCTACCTTACTAAATTTTAATGCATCACAAGATAACAATCTTAATGTTCATTTTTTATATGACTATTGCAAGGTATGTTGTTTTTCATCTCAATTTTATAGGTCATCATCACTTGAACCTAAATTAAATTCCTCAGTGAGATGATCAGACAGTATCCATATTTAAGGCCATCATTATAATGATCTCCAAGTCTAGAGCTCCACTTCATCTTTTCTTTCTCTTCAGGACTAGCCTCATCATTTTTTAATTCAATTTGGATATGATATTAAATAGATGTATTCAACCTGAAAGAGTTGATCAATTACCTAGAGTATCTTAACCTAATTACGTCCATTTTTTCTTAATTATCATATACTAAGATCTTCAATACATTGTCTTGATTCACACTGATGGGCCTTGGGATTTGGTCTCATCCCAACTCACCACTCTTAATTATAAACATGATGACAATGCTCTTATGGTATCGCTATGTTCATACTTTTCCACCCATCATGTCATATCCAACACCTAACATAATGAAATACAAAAAAATAGGCCAATTTATTTTTTAAGAATTCAAATTACATTGTCTTAGCAATGAACCAATACACAAGTGGACACATGGTTACCACTCTACTATATAGGTTTCATTTACTATAATTGGCCTAAAAGCTATTACACGTACCTAAAACTCACTAAACTATCCTAGTGAGTTCTACAAACCCAAGGACAAAAAGGAACACATAGCTAAATGAAGATGGTTTCAATCAACCACTTACTTGAATGAAACATCCCAACTCCCAATGAATTTCAAGGAGGGTTCTAAGAAATTCCAGCCAATCATGTGGCATGGTTCTCACTTAAGTCAAAAATAAAGTCTAATTTGTGTTGAGTTGACTTTGGTAAGATTGATATAACAAATATGAAATAGACCTCATAGGACCTAAAAAGGTGCCTAAAATATCCCATTTGAGCCCTTTAAGATTGGTGCATCCAATCTTACTATCAAATCTGGTCAAAGTAAAAAGGTGACCTAAAATCCTCATAAATACTATAATGTCTTTAAAACATCCATTAAATTTAAAACTTAGATTTTTGAGGAGGGAAGAGGAGTTGGAGGATGAATTTTCTATAGTTATCTCTCCTCTCCTTTCTTAGCACTAGATAATTTCCATTATAGGAGTATTTGATCTTTTAGCCAAAACCAATCATTTTAATTTTTAGTTTACTAAATAAATATGAATACTTTTGCATGAGTTTTTAAGGTACCCATTTTGATGAAATGCTCATAGGATATCTTAGTCTCCTATAGTTGTCAAAAAGGTTCTGAAAACTTTAAGCTTCTCCGTGACCATTAATGGTTGTCACAAGATAAAAATTCATAAATGTTTCAGTTTCAATTTTATATTCTTATCTTAGACTAAAGGAGAATAAAAAATATCAAGGGTTACCTTTTGTATCAAACCATTTTAGGGCTTTTAGGATCCCTTAATAGCTAATAATGCCTAAACATGCCTCCCTAGGACAAAACCAACACAAAGTACAAACTATGAACTTTCAAGTCCCAAAATCACTTTCATGTAGAAGGGGACAAAATTTGGGTAGACAAGATGGGTGGATAGGTATTGGGAAGGGGTTTGGGTCCACATGCTTTTGAGCCACTAGGTTTCTATCATCGTAGTTACTAATATTTTAAATAGGTCTAAGACATATCTAAGTCAAAAGGAGGAATAACTAGAAAAGTACATGGTTTCAGGATTTGAAACTTTTCTCATGTAGAAGATTAAAAAAATGGATGGGGGTCCATTTTTGGGTCACCCTACCTCTAGTTCTCTAGGTTGCCTAAATTGACTTCAAAATTTAGTCTATCTCAGTTATAATATTTTTATTTTCAATTGAAAATAGTTGCAGGTTATAAACTTTACTAAAATTAAAGTTTTAATAAACTAAAATTTATGTGAAATAAAAACATTCATTGTTTGATTTTTATTCTAACCATGAGATGGGTGGTGGTCAAATGGGCGTGTATTTACCACGTGGTTTCCCTAACCAACCCACCAAATAAATAAAACATATGAAGGCCTAAACCATGTCTCTCAATCCACTATCCCCCTTAGATATTTGCCCTATGTTGTGTGGTCACATGGGTTATCAACAACCAAACTGGTCTAACTTCCCTACAAGAAATGCCATGTGCCCTTCTGAAGGGCCTTTATTTTTAAAACAATGCCCTATAGACCGAAAAACTTCAAAAAATCATTCTGGGCAAACCAAGAACTCAAAAATTACAAAATAAATTGAATTAGGTCCTTTAAAAAAATCAATCTAAAATCAACTTGGGCACTTACATTCCTCATATTTTGTGAAAATAAACTAATTTAAGTTGGGTTAATTTATAAATAATGAACCATTTTAGTTGTTGAATCTTAAAAATCATAATTTTTAAACAGTAGCACATAAAATTATTCTGTAAATTTTTATAGAATCCTGAGAAAACATAATTTCTAATAAAATATATTTAGAGGAAAATATTTGATTTTAAATTGTGTTAACTCATCTATGAAATAAAAATAAAGCATATTATCTCACTTTATTTTAATTTTTCTATAGTAACCAGAGTTATAAACTAGAACAAAACACTTACAAAAAAACTTTCACATTTAAATTTCATTTCAATAAAATACCATGATACAATCATTTTCCTCCACTCTAAGGAGGTCTAAAACTAAATCAAGCACAAGTTCAAGCAATGTACATCATGATGATAAATTCACATTTCTTGTTAATTTAACATAGAATATTACATATTTAAGGCTTTCCAATAGCCAATTCAATGTTAACAATAATTACAAATTCTAAGTCACAAAAAATATTCAAATGATCTTCACAAGTCTTCCACAATTCCAATCGAAGGATGGGCTTGCCTCCCATTTTTTCTTCATGTTCAAGCAGTTGCCCTAGGCACACCCAATATTAATACTTCCAACTCTGGGCATCATCACATAATAGTTAAATAGACAATTTGGTAAGAGGTTTAGGTAGTAACAATAGTAGGCAAGGAAAGGCTCACTAGGAAAAATACATCAAGGAATAACAATCATAAATGAAGTATTGACACTCAATTAACCTCAATAATCCAAGCATAACAAGTCCCTTACTTACCCCTTTGTAGACAATAATTTACACTCTCTACACTTGGGGTGGAAGGATGAGAACCTTAGAAACATTTTATTCTTAAACCCATGTAAAGCTGCACACATAAATAATCCAATACAAGCCCATTTGGGTAGCATATACCAATAAATCTAGGATGGAAGCTACATATCTAAGTAAAAGAGTCAATCAAAACTACATAATGACCATTAGCAAAAACCATGGAGAACAAGTAAAATAAGAGGGTAAACTAAATGACCTTACCTCACTTAAAAAGTGCACTTAAGAGTAGGGAGAAGATAATTTTAATAATATTACATTGAAAAAAAATGGGTAAAGGAACCCACCATGGTTCCACCTCGTTAATCCATTCAATAATTCCATTTACAAGTCTTGGACACTAGCAAACACCTCTTCTCTATGCTCTTCCTCCAAGATTCTCTTTCTTTCCTCCACTTATGTTTTTTCTAAAATTTAAAATGAGAGAAGAGTCCTCTTAGAGAAGGTTTTCCTTCCTCATATAGACTAAAATCTCCCCTCTAGGATTCAATGGGAAGGTGATGTGTCTTGTCCGATCCTTTGGATCATGGTCAAAAAGTCTCTTCTTTCCATAAATCCAATTTCAATTCCATGTGGGAAAGAAAGTAAATCCACACCTCAGAAATGGACACACTATCCCAAACCATAAAAATGGCACATGGGCTTCCTTAAAAATCCTCTAATTCTTTTTGAAATACTCTCCTACCTTCCTATTGGTCCAAGGAAAAAAATATCAACATAAAATATCTAAATTTTACTTTATGACTCACTCTAAAGTTGGCTTTCTCAATCCATCCAAGTTTTGGAGTAAAATGGGACCACTTAAGTGGATTAAAAATACTTTAAAAATTAAATAAAACTTAAATTGAACTCTTAAGGTTAAATTAAATGTGTAAATAGTGTCCAAGGAGGGTGAATAGTGCAAAATAGGTTAAGGACATCAATGCTTCTAATTAGGACCATAACAAGGTACAAGGAGTGGTTTGGACCATAATAAGCTAAAGTAGACATGTTACCACTCTACCCATGATTTTCTCATGCTTGGGGTAGTCCTAGCTCCCTTGTTGACCTCCCTATCACCTGCACAAGATTGCACACATAAAATGCCCTACCCTAGGTAGCCAAAGCTTCATAATGTAAGCAATACAAGTGATCTCTATCAACATAAGGTGAACATGACATATCCAAATCACCACACATAAATGTTAATAAATTCATTCCGTTCATCTAAACATATGCATAATCAAATAAATGTTTAATATCAAAACAATTAGTAGTATGGAATCAATACTCATCAAAATGGGCAACCAAAATAGTGTAAGTAAAGCTAATTTCATAATGTATAGAAAAATAATCTAATATAAGCATATGACTATTATTTCATAATCAAAAAATAATATATCATAACATATATAATCTTTGTCTTAGTCATAAGGACTCAATAATATCTTGTGTCTTAATAGCACATAAGGCACATCTCAATATGATGTGTGTACAACAACAAATGTTTAATGGTAAGCACTATAAAATTTTGGGGTCTCATATCCCACCCGTTGTGTAAAATTCATTTTAATATAAATTTTATTAGTGTTTACATGGTAAATAATAATGGTTTTCCATTATCAAAAACTTAAGAAAGATAATTCCATTGCAAAATTGACCTTCTTGTGGAACATAAAAGACGTTGTGCATGATAACCAATAGGTTAAGGCTCAAAAATACATGCACAATGGAATCTAAAAATGCCTCTAACATAAATTATACACTAATATTATCTAAGGGCACAAACTTCACTTAATGTTCTTGATGAATAATATTGTGTAGAGGTACAACCCATAATTATACCCATCCATATGTGAGGTAATAGTTAAGATGATCTCCAAGTCTAAAGCTCCACTTCATATTTTATTTCTCCTTAGGACTAACCTCATCATATTTTCAATAACTTTGCATATGACATTTACGAGATGTATTTAGTCCAAAATATTGGATCAGTTTCATATATTCATCCAACCCAATTACTCATACCTAGCATTGACCAGTAATTTCAATACATTTTCCTCACTCACACTAATGGGCCATGGAGTTCAGTTTCATCCCAACTCACCACTCTCAATGATCAACATGACATGAGTGAGATCTTATTGTATTTCTACAAGCATCCTTTTCCACCTATCATCCAAAATCCCATTCATTTATGTTAGCCTAATCTACCTAATCCCTATACATACTCATCCAATCATCAATAATGTTAGTTATCTTGGATAGACCTTTACAAGTTAAGTGCATAGGTTAAGCATGTCACTTTCTACATGTATAAAAACTTAGCAGCCGTTAAGTTCTAATGACAAATTTACATAAGCAAATAATGTATGGAAATTTGTAAGTTCTTTAGAGGTGATATATCTTATTTACTCTTTGGTTACAAGAATAAATTTGAGAGCCTATCATCTAATAAGTTTTAATTAGCAGTCTATTGTGTATATCTTATTCTCGAAAGTCCCTCCAATACACTAGGCTTGTCACCAAAATTTTCACCCATCACCAAAAGGTGGGAAATTTAATTATTTCATTCACATTTCTCAGACTACAGAGTTTATATTGTGTATCCAAAATATAACGTATCTCTCATTATAATACTCCTTTAAAGTGTTACTTTTTTCAATAAATGGTAACTTGAATGAGTACATTAACAAAGAGATACGTCATTTATTAGTTTTAGTTAATACTCTCCACAATGAAGGAAACAATATCTCACCCATCATGGATATGAGTGATCAATTAAGTGTAAATTCAAGCATAATAGAGTATATTTAATAAAATACGATAGTATGCAATGTTTGGAACCTAACAACTATTAAGTTCCTAAAAGGTAATGTATCTTATTTACATTTTAGCTAAAACAAAAAATTATGAACCTAGTGGCAACTAGGTTCTAATGAACACTATTATTTTTATGTAACATCATTAATTATAATATTATTACCAAACATAAACTATTGGGAAACTAGTGGCCACATTCTAAAATGAAATATGTTGATAATCTAATGGTCGCTAATTTTATAAGTATTTATGTTGGCATGTAATTTTCATGTTGAGAAAAAAATTGTATTAAATTTATGGAATTATCATACATAATAATTATGTCACATGAATTATAGTATTAGTTGTGTCATTGCTTAATTGTCCCCATAGAAGTTTTCTATAGATTGTATATGGATTGTAATATGTGGAAAGGAATACAACCATAACTGAAACTCTATACATTTAAAAATTAAAAAATTGTGTGATATTTAAATTGAAATATCAAGGATTATAGCAATCATTATGTCAAATAGCATGGCCCATGCCAATTTTTCAAACTTAGTGACCGTTAGCTCTAAATATCATGACCCTTATCTTTGAAGGTAGTTAGGAACCATTATATATAAAGAGTTATGTTTATATCCTAGTGGACACTAAGTTTCCATCATGTGATCATGTATATCTTAAAAATTATACCCCATAATGGATTTCCAAATACCATTATTTCTAACCTAGTGTCCTAATATGATTGATATCCTTATCTTTGAAAAGTTAAATAATGTCTTTAAATTAAAAGGTTGTAATTGATGTTATTAATGCCACATGCCATCTCACCATGCATTTTATTTTTCTAAAAAAGGAAGCTAATAAGATGCACTCTCCTTCTCCTATGTTACTTTCACAACACCATCAAATATCTATAAATTTAAACTTTATCCATGAATCTATTTTTTCATGGAAATTTTAATAATGTCTTCATAGAAAAATTGTTAAACTTAGTAATAAAAAATAGATCCAAGAAGAAGGTTGAAATTTTGAGGCATTTAATGCACAGAAGAAGAAACATGTTACTTAATAGATACAATATTTTTTTATAATTATATAAATGATACAAACTAGAAAAAATAATAATTGTATCTTATAATGGATATCAAAACACAATTGTTAGGAACCTAACAACCGCAAGGTTCTTAACAAATGCACATGTAACAATTACATCCTAGAATGAATATGAAAACACTAATATTGGAAATCTAGTGGCCAATGATGGGTGTCATCAATCCTTTACTTAATCAACTAAGTTTAGTTGATGTCATATCAAACCAAGGCCAATTACATAAAATGTAAACACATGGTATTAATTTAAGTTATTAAAATATAAATGATTTGAAATAGAAATGCTTGAAATTCAATGGCTTAAAGTAATCTTGTTGGAAACACACACATTAACATAATTCTATAGGTGAAACATATTACACAATACTTTACATAAGAGAATAAATGTCAAATTTTAAAATAGACAATAATAAACATATAAATACCACACATAAATCATGCTTCCTTGGTTGAGTGAGCCTTTGATATCCCTTAGAATAAAATTAGATCAACACTTAACTTTGTATAAACTTCAAGCAATCAACTCTTTATTAATTATATAAATAATTAAAATCTGAAAATGACTCCTTTAACTTTATACTAACTCTATGCTATTACTATCCAACAATCATAATGGATGAGCATGTTATATTTATAATATAACTTCTTCAACAACTTCTTATTTGAGAGTAACAAACTTAAAAAAAACATATAATTGGTTTCTAATCCTAAAAACCTAATAAATCAATTTAAAACTAATTTCTTATTCTAAAAAACTAATAAATCAGTTTGGAATGAATTTTTTATTATTATAATATATAAAATTCACTTGATTCCAATAATATTTATATGTGAGATATTCATAGTAGTTGGATTACTATAAATATTTTTTCTTCAAAAATGCTTATTTTTAGAATACTATAAATAGATATCTAAAAATAGGTAGCAACCATCTTTGAAACTCTTTGCCTTCATGTCTTCATGGTTAAAAGCTTTTGCATTTGTTGATGTCAATTTTAAGGAGGTGTTATTTATAGATTTTTATATATAAAAAAACTGTAAAACATGTCCCAAAACATTATATAATATTTTTTTTACTCTTCTAAACCCTAAAATCCATTATATGCATATTCAAGTCTAATTTTATGCAACTTCAAAACTATATTGATAGACTCTGGAGCTAGATTGATGGACTCCAACAAGAATTGTGCATGTACAAAGCCAATTGAAATGCTCATAACTTTTGCTATGAAATCAGATCAAGATGATTATTTTTTTAATTTGTCTAATTTTTTTAGAGGAATATAAATATGCAATTATATTCAATTTTAGATATATTATTGATGACTATTTTTGTTATTTTTCATAACCTATCAATTCTATCCTTACACCTTCATAACCAAAACATCAAACAAATCAACACAAAAATACAAGACCTATTTTTGATTGATATAAATATGTTTGCATGCCTTGTATGATATTACATAAATAGTATATCCATATCAAAAGTAATTAAATAAACTTGGAGATGATTTATATGAGACTTGAAAGATATTGAAGATCTTCAAAACTACATGAAGATTATTTATGACTTGATATTTGAGAACTTTAAACTTTCTTATCTATATTAATGACTCATATTAACCTACACATATAATATTTGATATGTTTTCTATAATAACTTGTTATAAATATAGATTACAGTGATATATAAAGAATAGACTAGATAAATATCTTATATTTCATTCTAAAGCAAGCATAAGTTCTTAAGACTAAATCTATGTCCACTTTTAAAACATGATTTATGCAAGATAAAATGGTGGTATTTATTAATATAATGAGTGATTTAATGGCCTAATAATTATCCCACACTTAAACTCGTGCATGTCCTCATGCATGTTATTTTTTTCCCTATAGATTTAGTTTTCTCAATCATTTATTGTAGTAATGTTCCTTGTAAAAATTAGTCCATCTATTCTATCAAGAAGAAAAAATTTCTATCTTTCACAATATTCATAGGTTTTTTTTTTTTTTAATTCTAACTTTTCATGAAGAATTAGTGGATATTTTTACCTTATTTTAATCCATTCTTTGTGTGGTATGTGATCGTGACTTTTTGATTTACTGAAAGATATTTTCTTGATGAGAAGATTGGCTCCTATTTTTCATGGAATTCACTAATTCATCCTATCTCTTATTTCAAAATCATATAAGATGAACTAAAATATCTCAATGAATATTCTTTTAAATTAATGAATATATTAATTTCTTGAAAATATACTTTTGAGATCAACAAGTATTCATTTGAAAAGATCTGCCATTTAATAGTTTTCAATTATTTCTTTATCCTCCCTCCTACACTTAGACTTATGCATGTCTTCATGCATAGGGAGATTTTCCTTTTTCTTCTCCTTGAATTTTTTTATTTTCCCTTTTTATTTTTCTATTTTTATTCCCTTCTCAAAATTTTATTTAAATAGACCTATTTGTCATTAAAAACTTATAACTATTTTTGGAAATAAAATAACAAAATTAATAACTTAGTCATACTCTTAGTTGTCTTTTCATTTCTCTATGTTGATGTGGCCAAAGTTATTTGATGTTGAAATAGAGAAAAAAGACAAAGTTAATCAGGTATAAATTTATTTATTTTTTTACAAAAACAATCATTTATTCATTTTCAACTTTTTGCATTTTTTAATATTGTTCTTAATCAGTCATTTGCTAGTTTTCTTATCAAGGTTATTTTACATAGTACATAGCCAGCTAGTAAACTAGTTTTCTAACCATGAATGTCAACAACATATGAGGGTTTTCATTGTTTTATTTTTTTATTTTTTTAAATAAATGATAACTTGATGATAAATTAGGAAGTGGCTATTCCATTTATTTTAAAACATTCAAATCAACTAGAAAGTTTATTATTTTCATAAACTTCTTTTTTTGAGCTAACTTTATCAAAATCATCCCATGTGTAAAACATAAAAAAAGAAATCTCCCATTATTATTCAAAGAGATTTTTATGATTTGTTCAATGATGTATAGTCTTTAAAAAATCCTTTGTCAAGATCTTGAACTGGTCTATGCAACTCCAAATCTAGACTAATGGACTTCAAAGCTAGTTTGATGGACTCTAGAGCTAGACTCATGGAATCCAAAGTTAAATTGATGAAATTTGGAGCTATTCTGAGCTGGTCTATGATGGATTGATATAATATTCTAAAGTCTCTTTACTTGTCAAAAACATAATACTTATTTATAGGGCATATATATGACTCCAAATCTACTCCAAATCCATTAATTATGATTTTACTAATAAAAAAAAATGTTAGAAAGACTATGTTACAACCAAGATATTTTAGAAAACTAAAAGAGTGTAAAAACATGATCATCAACACATGTATACTTCACTCAAACATCAGATATTAATTTTAAAATATTATAGTGAAATATTAAAAACCTATCCAAAACCTTCCATTTGATAACTTAGTTTGCATAATTTCACATGTTTACAAAGGTTATTTGATTCAAGCATGTATAAAAATAAAAACTAAGAAACAATGAAATAACTTTTTATATGAATGGATATGACTCTAGGATTAGTTTATTTAAAAGTAATGGAATATTTATTATGATATTAAGAATTACCTCAAATTAATTTTACTATTATGGTTGATGATGAGTGTGGTATAATATAATCCCTAATTATGGATGGAATTAAGGAGGTGTAAAATTTATTATTTAATTATTATACAATATTTATATTATAAATTACCATATCTAACAAAATATTAATGGTAAGGTGGAGGCCACCATGAATGGACTTGGTATTATAGTAATTCAATGAGTGGTTGATGAAAATAATTTGTAAAATATTGAGATGGGGGAGGTATATTGTTCCAAGTGTGAAATTCTTATTCATTTAAAACATATTTATATTTATATGAAAACCAAAAATACATACCTAAAAATTTTGGATTTAATTTACATTGTTCTCTTAACACTTTCTTGCTTCATTTTGCATCCATTATTTCTTTGCGTATGTTGTTCTTGTTTGTACACATTACTTAGAATTCATACTCAGCATATCCAAAAAAAACATGGTAAAATATTTCTCTAATATTTTTTCTTGAAATATTCCTTCTAATAATTATAAAATTATACATTCTTATTCATCAATCAACCAACTATTTATGTTTAACATTCTTCCCAGTTGGGTTGTAATCTATTTTGCCTCTAAATGGATTGAATTAACTTCCCTAAATTCACATATTAGAGATTCAAATGGGTCATGATGAGGTTTAAACATGTGTAAGCTAATTATGTCTTTTAAAAACTCTTCTTCTGAAGTCACATCTACTAGTGGACAACAAAAAACTAAAATAAAATATTCTTGATTGTTATGTGCCCAACTAAAAATAGTGTATTGCAAAGATGTGTGATTATAAGTTTCATCATAATTTCATTATGAGTTGATTAGTTTAATATAAAAATATGGTTTTGCATTTTTTTAGCTTAATTCTGGTCATCTTCAAAGTCAGACTAGGAATCTATAGAACCAGACTAGTGGACTCTAGAGCTAGACTGGACATCTCTACAGCTAATTTGGTAGTGTCCAAAGCTAGACTAGACTCTTCAATGTAACATATGAAATATTTTTATAACTCTTGAACATATTATTTCTCATTGAATTTCCCATTAGGATGGATTAAACTTTCTTTTTCATTGGGAATTTCTATGTTGGCGAGTGGATAACTAGTCAATATTTTGCATGAACATAACTAAACATTACAACAATCTATAGCTTTGACTCCCATAGTTATTTTTAACTCAGTTTCATAGACAAGTACTACCTATCTATTCTTTGGATTTACTACTATTTGTGTAGGTAATTTTGTTATTTGTTCAATTTGTGTTTAGTTTGTGAAGGTTAGCTAGTAGGAATAGGTATAAACATTGGTTTAGGTGAAAAAATTCTTTGTTAATTAAATTCTTGTTAAGTTACCCATTTTTTATTTATCCATGATTGTTGATTTAGTTTTGACACGCATGTATTTTGTGATATTTAATCTTTTGGAGACCAAGTTGGTGGTCTCCATATTTTTGGAGGTGTTTGTTCAACCCATGACATCATTTGTAAATTAGAAGAATCTCTAGGAACAAAGCGATTTAGATTTTGAGTATAAAAAAAATTATTCCTTTATCCTTATATGTAATTGAGTTCTTTCATTGGTTGAGTAATATATTTCAATTTATTCTTAAGAACAAGAAGAGGATATATTTTTTTTGTGCTATAGTCATTCTCATCACAAATATCACATATCTACTCTATCCAAATGGTAATCTCAAAGGCCATGTTTCAATATATATTTTGAGCAACACATAGTTAGAGATTCAGTAGTGGCATTATATTTTATTTTAAGACCATCTAGTGTGGTGTTTAATTGAACAAAAATATTTATTTTAAAATTTGAGAACTCCATGAGTTGTCTCACATCATTACTTATTTTTCTTGTTTTCAATTTCCTACTATTAACATTTATTCTTGAATAGTTAATAGATAGTTTAGTAATTTCATTGAGACTTACTTTATTTGTGTCTCCTTGTTTAATTAGGTCTAATGAATCTTGATCATAATCATCTAATCCCTTTAATAAAATTAACTTATTGAGATCTTCATTCAACTAATATCTTATCTTCTATAAATAACGAAGAATCACTATAGATAATCTTCTAAAATTTTATCTTTTTTTGTTTTATACAAAATAATTCCTCTTTTATATCTCTCTTTTTTTGTTTATACAAAATAATTCCTCTTTTATATCTCTTACCCTCCAATAGTCTTGATATTTTTTCAATAATATATTTTTCATTTCATCCCATGAATGAATGGAATCTGGTTGCAAACCCATAAACCACATAGTTGAATCCTAAAATATAAAAGGAAATAAATTCATTTTTTGATTACCTATTTTGTAGTCATAGACTTGACATACTATTTTAAACTCAAATAATAATTGATTAGGATCTTATGTTGACATCCACTTTAAATTAAGTAGTATGGATGGAGATATGTTTTTCCTTGGA
Organism: Torreya grandis; assembly: GCA_037957365.1. Classification (NCBI taxonomy): domain Eukaryota; kingdom Viridiplantae; phylum Streptophyta; class Pinopsida; order Cupressales; family Taxaceae; genus Torreya; species Torreya grandis. The sequence continues at coordinate 58,679 of JARHVA010001266.1, forward strand.
GCATTATCATCTTAGTATAGGACAATAGAGTAACAAAGGTTCTTCTTTTTGGTTAAGCCCTATATAGCCTAAGCCTATTTTGTGGATTCAATATATTTCCTAGATTGTCTCCCATATTTAATTTATGTTTTTTTTTGTGGGGTCTTAGGCATATAAATTTCCTTTGAATCTCTTAGTCTATTTATAATTTTTTTAATTTATGTAGAGTTTTTAAATTAATTTTCAGCTTATGATTTATACCTTACTAACACCTCTAAAATATTTAATAATGACACCAAAAATGATGGGTGTAGTCAATCCCTTCATTTAATCAACTAATTTTAGTTGATATCATATCAAATCAGTGTTAATGTCCAACGGTAATCAACAATAAGGTATAAAAGATAATGATTAACAATAATCTCTTTGGGGAAGAGTTGTGGATCATTTATTTTTAAAGATCTAATCTACTTGAATTGAAAATTAATCTATTATTTGTAAAATCAAACACACATTCTAAATTAAAATGTTTATAAGGGAAACATGTTGGTTGTAATTTAAATTATATGAAAGTAAGCACCATTTAATCTATTTTCATAAATGTAAATTATATAAAATATAAACACACACTATTAATCTAAGTTACGTAAATAGAAATGATTTGAAATAAAAATACTTCAAATTCAATGGTTGAAAGTAATCTTGCTAGAAACACACACATCAACACATATCCTATGAGTGAAACATATATCAAAATACTTTATATAAGAGAATAAATGCCAAACTTTAAAATACGCAACAATAAATATATAAATACAAAACTTAAATCATATTCCCTTAGTTAAGTGGGTCCTTCATCTTTCTTAGAATAGGATTAGATCAACACTTTTTAAAATTAGCTACAGGATCTAATAAATCTAATAGAAAGCATAAACAAAAGATAAAAAAATAATAGTAATAAATAATAACCATATATTCGAGATAATAATATAAATGAATAAATAACTCAAATGTGATGAATTACTCTGATAATTCAATATTAATCTAATATAGAATACACAAATAACCATTGCTTATATAGAGAAAGGCGGGAAAGATAAAGATTAGGGAACTCATACAACATATGTAGTTCAATTGTTATCTGACTACAAGAATAATGGAGTGCAACTCCACACTAACAAGATAGGTGTCCAACTTATTTAAATGATCAACACAAGTTGACTACTAGTTAAGCAATCTTATCCTATCTTACTCTGAACAGTGGAGTGGAACTCCACTGTAACAAGATAGGGGTCTAAGTTGACTACTAACTAAGCTTATCTTATCTAGTATAAATTATTAATAAATATAATAAACTAATTACAATAAATAATTAGTACACCAATTTAAATAATAAATACAAGTAAATATAATAAAGCAAATAAATGCACCAGCACCCCCCATAAGTGAAGCTTAGGTAGGGATATACATATAAAAGCCTCAACAATGTGTAGCCATATTAGGTGCTCTATATAAATAGATGAGGAAAAGAGAAAATTTGAAGGAAAAAAACTCCTCAAAATGAAGGTCTAGGAGAACCCCCTGAAGAACTAATGTGCCCTAAAGAACTGATGTCTTGCACCCCAAAAGAGATCACAAGTGAAGATACTTACTTTCAGTAAAAGGTTTGGTGAAAATATCTATAATCTACTCCTCTATAAGATAATATTAAATATCAATGATCTCCACCTGAATCAACTCCTTGATAAAGTGCATATGGATATCTATGTGTTTGGTTCTCTGATGATGAACCAAATTCTTCAAGATTTGGATAGTGCTTTGGTTGTTGCAATAGATGACTAATGGATTTCAAATTGGAACACCAAGATTCGTGAGAATATTCTAAAGCCAAATAGCCTTAGTAGTGGCATTAATAGTGCCATGATACTCAGCCTCTATAGATGAAAGAGCAATATCATGTTGATTTTTGATCTACCAACAAATAGGGCTAGATCTAAAGTGAAAGTTATAACTAGAAGTGGACTTACAATAATCATAATCACCATCCCAATTATAATCTATGTATCCCACCAAGTTTGAACCTATAATTACTATATAGTGAATCTCGTATCTGATAGTGCCCTGAATGTAACTCAAAATGCACTTGGTGGCTCTTCAATGAAGCTCATGTAATGTCTGCATTAAAAATGAAACCATGCCAACTGCATATGAAATATCAATTCATGTATGAGTCAGATAGATAAGGATACCTACAAGCTAGTGATACAATGTGCCATCAGCCAAGGGAGTGAAACAATGAACCTCAAGTCTGAATCCAGATAATAAAGGAGTCAGTGCAAGCCTATAGTCATCCATGTGAAATTGAGCTAACAAGTCCATGACATACTTGGGATGTGAAAGTGTAATTCTAGAAGAAGACTATGATATTTGAATCTTGAGAAAATAGTGCAATAGGCCCATGTCTATCATAGAAAACCTATCACAAAGTGTAGTATTAACACTACTGATGATGGGTGATGTGCTCTCTATAACAATGAGATCATGAACATACAGAACTAAGTACAATAGTGAATCCTCCGATCATAGAATATAGACATTTGGATTTGAGTGACATCTCAAGAACCCAACTGAAAGAAGAAATGTGTCCATCTTGGAATACCAAGCCTTGAGGGCTTATTTCAAACTATAGAGAGACTTTCACAAGCAACACACCAATGAAGAATCTTGAATAAACACTTGTGGATGCTCCATATATATTTTCTCATGAATATCCCCATGAAAAAATGTACTCTTCAAATCCATCTGATGTACAACCCAACCATGAGTTACACCAATAGCTACTATCAAGTGAATAGAATTTATCTTAACAACAAGCACAAAGGTTTTTATATAGTCAATGCCTTCCACTTTGGAAAAACCTTTGGCCACTAAGCGTGCTTTATGCTTATTAATATTTCTATCTTCTATAAACTTAGTCTGATATATCCACCTACATCATACTAATTTTATTCCCTTAGGAAGAGGAACAAGAGCCAAAGTGTTGTTCCTAATCAATGAGTCATACTCTTTTTCCATCATTAAATCCCACTCAACTGTCCCTATGGCTTCCTTAAAATATAATGGATCAGAAGTTGTGGTAATGTAGGAATGTGGAAGATCATGTTGTGACCATGTTCTCCTTCCATCTAATGGATCCTTAATAAGAGGGTTTGCATCTACCAAAGTCTATCTAGCCCATAAAGGCATCAGGTTAGGTGTTGGAGGAAGAAGAGGAGGAACGTGACCTACTAAACCCTATTGGGGAGGTATTATCTCATCATCCCTATGAGTAGATGAAGCAAGAGTATCATCGTCACTGCTATTTGATTCTTCTAAGGATGAAAAATGAGAAATGTTAGAAGATGAGTCTGAAGGACTTTCTTTAAAGTAAACACTTATTGCTATAATAATCTCATATGAATCTAGATCAATGAGACGATATCCCTTAACACCATCAGGATATCCCAAAAATATACAAATCTGGCTATATTGTTTTAAAGTATGGTGTTTGTCTGAAGGTATGTGAGCCCATGTTGGACTACCAAAGACTCTGAAATGATGCACATATGGCTTCTTATTACACCAAGCTTCAAGAGGTGTTATCCCCTTTAAATATTTTTGAGGAACTCTATTTTGTATATATGCAGGATAATTAATCACTTCTACCCAATACTCATGTACTAATGATTTTGTAAGAATCATACAAATTTCCATCTCTTTTAATAATTTGTTCTTCCTCTCTACTACACCATTCTACTAAAGTGTGTATGCAAATAAATGTTGAAGATTAATTCCTTCAAAATTACATAATTTTTCAAACTTGTTGTTCACATATTCCCTTACATTATCTATGTGGAGGATCTTGACAGGCTTCCTAGATTGTTTCTCTGTTAGAGATTTAAACTCTAGAAATCTATCAAATACTTCACTCTTGAGTTTCAAAAAATAAACCCAAGTATATCTAGAATAGTCATCAATAAATGTGAGAACATAATGGGTTTTACTAAAAGACAAAGTAGGTAATGGACTTGTTAAATCACTATGAACATGTTCAAATACTTGTGTAGCCCTCCAAGACTTCCCTTTATCAAACTTATCCTATGAATGTTTTCTTAAGGTATAACCATGACATACACCCCTTGAAATTTAAATATGTGGAAGTCCTATAACCATCTCTTGCCAACTAAGCTACTATAAATAGTGGTAGTTCGGATGACCAAACTACTCATGTCATTGCTTGTTCACTGAATTAGTGTGTGAGAGAAAAGTTGTAGAGGAAGACTGAGGCACAAAGTGGGAGAATGAATAAAGCTAAGTATTATTGTCAACTTTTCCCACTGTAACTAAGGCATTATCTTCCAATTTTTTGATTGAAATAGAATTGGGTGTGAACTCAACTTTCCTACCAGCATCAAATTGGGTGATTTGGTAGAAAAAGAGAAAGTTGATAATTCTAGCACATAGAGGATATCCTCAAATACACCATTATCAACATCAACTGTACCTTTTCCTATGATATCTACCTTTGAATCATCACCTATGAGAATATGAGATAAAGAACTTAGTTCTAATCTAGAAAATTATTCTTGATCAGAACCCATATGGTGTGAAGCACCTGAGTCAAGTACCTATGACTTGGGAGAATTTACCAATGCAACTAGTACCATAGCTTTTCCTTTCCCTAAATTTCAAGGAGTGGAAGAATTCTTTGATTGATTGATGTTATTTTTTTTGAAAAGACCCTTAAGGTCATCAATCTTTTCTTCCAATAATCTTGTTCACTATAAAACCCCTTTTTGTAATAAGGTCAATGAGTGAAGATATTTTTTTGTGAATCCCCTTTTTTATTAGTGGATTTATAATATCCTTATGAGGAAGATTGTTGCCCTTTATTCTTATCTTTTTGTGACTTATTCTGATTATTCTTCTTCTTTTTACTTGAACATGTATTTGATGTTGATGTTGAAACTTGCTTATGTTGAGGTTGATTTACAATTAAAGCTTGAGATTTGGATGCCTTGATTAGACCAATAACTATTAAGTTTTCTTCTTTAGCCATTAAAATCTCAGAGAATACCTCAAAGGTGGGCATTTGATATATTGTGCCCAATGTGAGCCTATGAGTCTGGAAGCTAGAAACAAAGGATGAATATTAAAGATCTAATTTATGTAAGGCACTAAAAATAAATTGAATATATTTTTTATCAATTTTACATTCAGAAAGTTGTGCTCTAAGATCTATGAATTTAGTGATGTAGTTTTGTATTGTAGCATAATTTTTAAGATCCAAACTAATGAGTTTGTTGTCAATTTGGTAACCATGAACCTCATCTATGTTTCCAAATAATGATGCTAATTCATTCCAATCCTCTTTTAGAGTTGTACATTTTTCAAAATTAAATTCAAATCTAAAAACATGTAAGACTAAATGCATCCAATTACCTTAGTAGTTTCAAAGAGAAAGTGTTGTAACTCTTTTACATCAATAGGTAGAACAAGAAGATTTTTTATGTAAGGAGTATATCCTAGCATCATTAATTCATTCCAAGCATTATATTTTCATGTGTTATAGTTGCATGTTGTTAATAGTGAGAACTTAAGATTCTCCATAATGCAACTAAAAATAAACCATCACAAAATAGAAATCAAAGTATAGAACACACCACAAAATTGCCCTAAATTACTTATTTTTATACCATTCAAAAATTATTTGTTGGCACTTTATAATTGAGGGCAATTACAAGGCTGGATTATAATTTTTCTAGTTTATAAAAAGTTCAATTAGGCCCTCTAATATAAAAGTACAAAAAATATACACTTTATTTTAAAAAAATGCATCGATGCATTGTGCTTAAAAAATATTAACTTTCAAACAAAATGGGACCTCAATATGAGGTCATATGTGAAAGTTATGAGCCTTTGAAGTTGCAAAAATGAGGATGGACAATAGCTGCTATATAAAAACCTAAATTTTAAAAAAATAGAAAAAATTGAAGTACAGCACTGAAGAATATGAAATTTTAAGCTATTTCAAAAAAAAATCACTCAAAAATACCTCTTGGTGTTCAAATGGTGGACTCTCAGAGTTGTCCTATCAAATCTACTTGTTGATCCATGAGACCTACTAATTTTTTTTTTGCCTACACAGTCATACTTGGGAACAAAAAAAATTGTCTTTCGAGTGATTGTGTCTAAATTGGACAAATTTTATACAGATCTATAGGTTCTGATGCCTTCTGAATGCAACCGTGATGTCCATTTTGCTCAGAAACACTTTAATTTTTAGGTACCCATCAGATTTGGGCATGGTGCTTCTAGATCAAACCCTTGCCAATTTCACCTATTGTGCCTAATTTGGATAAAATTATAGATGGTTTTAACTATCTCGAGTACTCTGAACTCAATGGTGAGTTAAAAAAATATTCATAAAATATTAATTTGTGCATGTATACAAAATCAAAAAATTGATCCTATATCTAGATATTTATCTCTTAAATATTTAGCAATCTACATATTCAAAATAGCTCTAGTATCATTTTAGATTAGTTATAGGATCTAATGAATATAATAGAAATCATAAACAAGAGATAAAGCAGTAATAGTAATAAATAATAAATGTATATCTAAGATAATAATAGAAATGAATAACTCAAATATGATGAATTACTCTAATAATTCAATATTAATCCAATATAGAATACACAAATAGTCATTGCTTATATAGAGCAAGGCATGCAAGATAAAGATCAGGAAACTCACACAAAATATATAGTTCAACTGATATCTGACTACAAGAATAGTGGAGTGCAACTCCACACTAATAAGAGAGGTGTCCAACTTGTGTAAATGATCAACATAATTTGACTATTAGTTAAGCAATCTTATCCTATCTTACCCTAAATAATGAAGTAAAACTCCACTATAACAAATTAGGTGTATAAATTAACTACTAGCTAAGCAAGTTTATCCTATCTGGTGAAAATTATTAATAAACATAATAAATTAACTACAATAACTAATTAGTGCACCAATCTAAACAATAAATATAGGTAAATGTAATAAAGCAAATAAATACACCAACACTTTATAGAAATTTCATGAAATCAGTGCTTCATTAATTTTAAAATACTTACAATGTAAAAATGACTCCTTTAACATTGTATTGACTCCTTACTAACTGTATGCTATTACTATCCAACACTCACAATGGATGAGAATGTTGTATTTATAATACTTCTTATTTGAGAGTATCAAACTAAAAAATCAGTTTAGAACTAATTTCTAATCCTAAAAAATCATTTTATAACTAATTTTTTATTCTAAAAAACTAACAAATTAGTTTGGAACTGATTTATTATATTACAACATAGCAAATAACAAATTCACTTTCTTCTAACAGCTTTTATATATGAGATTTTCAAAGTATTTAAATTATTATAAAAAAATTTATTTCTTTATAAATACCTATAATTAGAAATATTATAAATATATGTCTAAAAATAGGTAGGAATCATCTTTAGAAATCTTTGCCTTCATGTTTCCATGGTTGTAGGCTTTTGTATTTTTTGATGTCTATTTTTAGAAGATGTTAATTAAAGAATTTTTATATGTATAAAAATTGTAAACCAAGTCCCAACACATTCTCTAATATTTTTTTTAGTCTTTTAAACCCTAAAATTCATTCTAAGCATATTCTAGTCCAATTTTGTGCAACTCTGAAGCTAGACTGATGGACTCTAGAGCTATATTGATGGACTTTAGAACTATAACTGTGCATATACAGAGCCAATTGAAATGCTCATAAATTTTACATATGAACTCGGATCAAGATAATTATTTTTTTAAACTTGTCTAATTTTTTTAGAGAAATCTAAATATGTAATTAATTCAAGTTTAGAGATATTTTTTATGACTATTTTTTCTATTTTCCAAAACCTATCAAATCTATCTTTACATCTTCTTAACCAAAATATCAAACAAATTAACATAAAACCACAAGACCTATTTTTGATTGATACAAATGTGTTGGTATGTGTTTTATGATCTTGTATAAATAGTAAATTCATATCAAAATCAATTGAATAAAATTGGATATGATTTATATGACACTCTGAAGCTATTAAGGATCTCCAAAGTTATATGAAGCTTGTCCTTGATTTGGTATTTGAGAACTTCAAACTTTGATATCTATATTGATGGCTCATTTTAACATGAATGTACAATATTTGACATATTTTCTACAATAAATTTTTAGAAATAAAAATAATTTAGATTGTAATGACATCTAAAGAATAGACTAGTTATATATTCTATATTTCATTCTAAGGCAAGCATAAATTTTTAAGACTACATCTAAGTCTACTTTGAAAACATGATTTATGCAAGAGAAAATAGTATTATTTTTTGATATAATGAGCTATTTCATGGCCTCATCAGCTAGTAGGTTCTCAACAAACATATATGTCTTTTCATTTTCACCATTGTATTCATTCTCTAATATATGTAATGTAAAATCATATTTGTGTGTGATATAAAAAATCATAACAATTGCATTCCATAATGGGTGTCAAAATACCATTGGTGGGAACCTAATAGCTATTAGGTTCTCAACAAATGCATATGTAACAAGTGCATCTTATAATGGATATAAAAACACTTATGTTGGAAACTTATCGACCAATTTATCCTCAAAAAATGTATGTCTTATTATTTTCACCATTGTATTTTTATTTTAATATATATAGTGTACAATCATATTTAATATATAAGTACAAATTTTAGGAATTTAGTGATTGCTAGCTCAAAATAATATACACTAACCAATGCATATATATTACAAATAATAAAAGTATTAATTATATATAATTAAATTATTATTATATATATTTGTAAGATATTTATGAATAATACAACCAATGTTTATATATTGAAAATAATAATGTTAATCATTATATTATATAATTATAATTATTAAAATAATGTTTATTAATAATTATTATTATTATTGTGAGATGTCTTATGCCATTTATGCCTCTAAATAATGTTATATAATAATACTAATAATATAAGTTATTTACACTTTCCTTAGAATGGCATGTTTAATCATATTGATAATAGTAATAACGATTATATTATAGAATATAAATATAATATTAGATATATACATGTCCATTACACACACAAGGATATATATTTATTTATGTAATATTTAAAATATAAACATATGTATAAAAATGATTATTTCATCTTTTAATATCATATTTAAACTCATTTAAATAATATTATTTATATTTATTATTATATTAATATTATTATCAAATTTGTATTTATTATATAATACATAATATTCTTTAGCACTTATATTATAATATTATTATCAGTTTTGTATTTTATAGGCCATACACAATATTTTATAGTATTTACTATCCTGAAATACTATAATAAATTATTCACATCATTTTATGTATAAGTATTGTATTTTCTAGGTCATACATAATTTTCTTTAACATTTATTATCCTAAATTATTATAATAAATTCTTCAAATTATTTTATGTGTTATTATAATACTTAATATGTGTATTTCAATGTATAATGAATAGGTTCCTAATGGGAACATAATAGCTAAATGTTTATTTTTAATTTCTTATGATTTCATTATCTTTGACAACCTGCATTATTTAGCTTTGTGATATTGAATTACTCCAAGATTATTTAAAATGAGACAACTCAAATTATTGCTTTTGATTAGTTTTTTAAAATTAAATTTTTTATGTTCATATTAAACCTATTGACGTTTTGGGTGAGATATCAAAAAAATAGAATATGGAATAGGAGTTTGATGCTTTATTTTGAATGAGATAATTTGAAATTCAAAAGCAGGGTATGAATTTGATGTTTTCCTTTGAGCTAGATATTTTTAATTTTTAAAATAGTGTAGGATATCGATGCTTTGTTTTGAGTGGGATGTTTTAAATTTTAAAATCCACTTAAAATAATTATATGGGTTAGACATTTTTAAATTATTAAAATTATCCTACTTAAATAAGAATGGGTGATATTATAAGTATTATTAGGATGAACATGTTAGAGTTTCATTGAATTTTTAACTACGTATTAAATGGTATAAAATGTCAAATATCCAAAGATATATAGGTTAGTGTAGATACTAAAATCTAGTATTAACTATTTGACAATGAAAAACTTGACACACATTTATTAGGTATGATTTGATTGCACAAATATGGTCTTAATCCACCATTCTATCACACATATATATGATCTTATGATTTTGACCCTTTTGTTCTACTATTACATACTTACAGGAACCTCACTATCTATTTTAAACTTATTTAATATTCTTCAAAGACATTTCTAGACCTTCAGTTCAGTTTATCTATACACAGGTCAGTTCTATAATTTTCATTCAGTTTTGTTAATCGATATTGACCTGATTTGGTGAGAAACAACCCTTTTCTAGAAATGGATACTTTATACAATCAAACTTTTCCTTAGGTTTAGACCAACATAGCATGTTGACGGCATGATAAATTACTCAATTAGACTCATATAAAAAAATCAAGGACTCACTTGATAAGGGACTTTGAATTTATTTGGAACACAACTATATATTATTTGACATTGAGAAAATATACCCCATTTTTCTCAAATTATGAATCTATCACTAGGATCAATTACAAGCCAATTCTAAAGCATACCAAATACAAGTCAAAACAAGCATTATTGAGTATTAATGTCAAATCATGTATTACATATATATAAAAAAATATCAAAATTTCACAATCACAATAGGTGGAAAAACTATGTGCAACTTTATTTCTCTATTTAAAGACTCAAATAAGTAATTCAGTGATCAATCATCAAATAGAAGTGATTGGGGTTAGCTCAAGCCATTATATTTTCTTGGTTTTTGCATATTTCTAGCTCTAAAAATCATACTTAAGGTTTCAAGGTGAAGGATACTAATTTATATAATTGTGTATCATAAGGGTTTGGCATTTCACATATAGAGCTTTCAGAGACATATGAAGGTGGTTGTATAGTCACAATCCTTCATTTCCATAGAGGCCAATATTGGCAATCGATACTAGTCCAAATCTAATGGAACCAACCATATGTACATAGAAACTCAATTCCTAAACTATTGAATCATAGGGTTGTTTCAATCTCATCTCCACTTCTAAAACATAGTCATGATCGAATAGTCAACCATGAACTATAAATACTCATCTCTTTCTTGTACTTATTATATTTAGATTATGTCACTTATCAAATCATTACAATAAGTTTTAGTAATTTACATTCATATGTATTCTTGAATTCCATGCCTTGATATTTGAATTTTTTTACTAGTTTTTATCTTATTAGGGTTTCTAAAACCAAATTAGGGTAAGAAAAAAATTTGAATTCAAAGATCAACAAGGTGGATTATTCATTGAATCAAGCATAATTTTAAATAATATAAAAAATGCATAAATGGAGTGTCAAATAAATTTAAATTTGTTCAGAGATAGATTTTTGATGATTTATCAAAACAAGATTTAAGTCAAGCATCATTTTTTTTAATTAGTATCCTCTTTAACCTATAGAATTTATATTCAATTAAAGCTTGCATGTCTTTACAACATCTATGAAGTTTTAGTGGAGTGTGTAATGATTATGAAATACCTCATTTTTGGTCATTCATTTACTTGTAATGCTCATTTACTAGTTCATTCCACCCTCCCTCTTTTGTATTGGGAAAATCCACTTTTGTGTTTATTTATTCAAAAAATGCTCAAGTTCTTCCCTCATTTACTAATTCTTTCTGCCCTCTCTATTTCTTTATTTAAAAAATATAATAGTACATTATTCCCTCCTTTTATGACACTTTTTGCTTCTTTATTACACAAATATATATATGCTTATTTATTTCATAAATAACTCTCTCTAATTCTTTTTATTTTTGTATTACATAGGCAATTCTCCCCACTTTTTTTTCATTTTTGTAGTGGTAATTACTTCCCTCGTTTAATATCCCTTTCAACCATCTTTGCTTTTTTATTCTTCAATTTAGTTCAATTCCACTATATTACATAATATTTTTTTTCACTTTTGAACCTTTGTAAAAAAATATTTACTATAAAATATAGATTTATAGTTTGTATTTTTACCTTAGTTTATTTTCACATTTTGCACAAAAAATAATTTTTTTAAAAATATTGTTTATTGATTTGTTTTAAATCATGAATAAAATACTATTCACTTCAGTGTTATGTTTCATGAAAATAATATTATTATAATACATAACCAATATGTATTGTTACCAAATCAATAGTAAAATATAAATGAAAACCCAAAACATGTTATGTATGTTTATTAATGGAATAGAAAATATACCAAACCTTACTATATTAAATATTTCATTATTTATTATAGTTATTATACACTTGAATATTATTAAATGATTGAATATGCTAGTAAATAGTATTATTAAATAAGGTTATTATGATTTAATTTCTATTTACATTCAACATAAATTGCATCCACTAGTGGGTATGTAACTGAAAATGTTAGGAACCTAGTAATGAATTATATTTATGTTTAGCTACATAAATTTTCCATTCAATGATTTATTTATTTCAATCCAAATTTTTATTGATGTAAAGATATAAAAATAAACAGGTTAGGAACCTAGTGTCCATTATTGCTCAACGAGACAATGTTTTTTTATTTACATTTAGCATAAACTTGAAACTAATTATGGACATGTAAAATAAAAACCAATATGAAATTACCATTAGCTAAACAATTTTGAGAACCTAGTGGCAGCTAAGTTTCAAAAAGATAACCTTTTGATAACTAGTCAAAATAATTGCATCCTATATTATGTATATAAATATCACTATTGAAAATCTAGCATTATTTTTACATTTGAGTGTGACTACTTCTCGCATTCTAACATTTTTGTTAAACTAGTGGCCATTAGGTTAATAAAAATATTTTAGTTTAATAATTTCATCATACCATAAATACATAAATAAAATGCCCCCACCCATTATCCTCAATTGTCTAAATATTTTTTATTACATAATCAAGGCCAATGTATATATTAACAATATAATAAAATTGTTGTGCTATTCATGATCACCTCATTTATAAATATACTTTGATATGTTTCTAAACACTATTATTTAGTTATCCATGAGGGTTACTTTAGGATAATGTTAGAAACCAAGTGGTCGCTAGTTTTAAATAATGCATAAAATTAGCATATAATTGCATTCTAGAATGGATATACAAATACCATTGTTAGAAATTTAGATGTTACAACCCCACCTTTTCATAATTTGTTTTATTGTTTAAAACATTGTTATTAATGATGTATAATTGATTGTTGGTTACTTTGTTTATGTTGGATTATATGGTTAGACTTGATACAGTGGTATTTCAACTTTATATTTAATTCTCCACTTGATAATTTAATAGATTATTATTATAGTTGATATTATTATAGTTCTATTATTATTTATTGATTATTTGATATGGTATTATTGATGTACTTTTGTAGTTGCAGGTACTATCTTATGAGCTAGGTAGATGCTAGCAACAGTACATCAAGTACCAAAGAAAATTATAAGCAGTTGGATAAGCCTAACAATTATACTTGTTTTTTGTTATATTTTCCATCATTTGGACATCTCAATTTGGTCATTGATTATGTTGTTGCCATGACATTAGTATTTGTTGTAGTTGAGTTGTATGTTATTTATACCATTATGATTGTTTGTCGCATGTTGTCTTGAAGTCATTAATATTATTATTAAAACATGATTTATTTATTTGTTTGGATTGATATATGATCAATGGCATAATAGAGATTAATATTAAGTAGGTTCATTAATATTGATTGTTGGTTGACGGCAGGGACTTTAGTGAGTTATAGTTTTAATTGGTTTTATTGATGTTAATTGAGTTTGTTAGTATTAATTAATGATTTCATTGGTTGGTTTTCTGGTTAATGGATCAGTCCTTTGGGATAGGTCATTTAATGACCATTGCATTCAATAGTGAATTTGGAAACCCAAATTGCATTGGGGAATGTTGGGAGAATTTATCTCTACTCACATTCAATGTGAGCATTGAATGGGTATGGGGAATTAGATGGAAGGTATGGAGAGTTAGGTGATGGATGGAAAAAATTTATGGGGTTAAGAAGATGGACATAAAATAGTGGAGCTCAAATGGTTTTTTAATGCGATCATGTAGATTTTTTAACATACGACTTGGAATTTAAGGTTTTTAGATTCTATCTTATTAGCTTTTTAAGATTTCTTCTCTGCATTTTTGGGTAAGCTATATTTTATCTATGTCTCATTATTTTTGCTCTGTTGATGAAAAATCTTGAAAAAATAAAAAGGCTACATATGCAGTTGAAAGTCTTAAGACTTATGGATGTGTATCCAGATCTTGAAGGGATTTGATATGAATTGATATTTGGTATTTTTCATATAAACTTACAAAATAGATATATATTTATTGTATTGGTTTGTATCAGTTGGATTTTGTTAAATCTCCGCTTTATAATGTTTTATGTTGACTGTGTGTGTGTGTGTGTGTGTGTGTGTGTGTGTGTGTGTGTGTGTGTGTGTGTGTGTGTGTGTATGTATATATGTATATATGTATGTATATATGTATATATGTATATATATATGTATATGTATATATATATGTATATGTATATGTATATATATATATATATATGTATATATATACATATGTATGTATATATATATACATATGTATGTATATATATATATATACATATGTATGTATATATATATATACATATGTATGTATGTATATATATATATATACATATGTATGTATATATATATATATACATATGTATGTATATATAATGGGTATTTCATCAACCTATTTGTAAAGATTTATTGGCTTCATTTTATTCATTGATCATTTGAAATAAATACGTATAGACATATGATGTTGTGTATTAGGTGTACAAACTAGTATTTAATTAGATTGAGTGTTCATTTTGTTTAAAGGTCATTGATATCATTATTTTGTAAAGACCAAATTTTCATTCTAACATTGGTTGATCAAAACGCATTCCTAACAAGTTATTACTTAATGGGTTGTGATAGTCTGCATTTAGGTTGATAATCATTTAGGTTTTAAAGTGAGTTGTGGGTTTCTTGGAACAAGTTTTGAATCAAGTTGTTTGTGATTGTTGATTGAACTCTATATATTTATATAAATTTGACTTTTAGAAAATGTTGGGGTTTTCCCTTCATATAATTGACTATGTATATGTATTAATCTTGGATTCATTTTCTTAGATGGCTTTTTTAAACTAGTTTTATATATATTAGTCTTCATTTTTGGGATAAATTCCTATTGGGTTATTTAAACTACATACTATGTGACTGTGGACTATATGTTTGATTTAAGTTTCATTATTATGGTCAACTGAGACTTACATGTTTACATTCTATAAAATATTGGTGTTATTTTTTTAAGTCAACTGTGTTGTTCTTGAGGCCAAGATGCATATTATTTTAATAGTTTCTTTAAAAGACTTGAATGGGTTTTATGTTATGCTTTTGATTACATGATATAAACATTCATGGGTTTCTTGAATATGTCTTGACTACATTTTATATATATTAATGTGTCATGGCCTTTAATCAAAGATTCGATTGAGTTTTTGGTGTTATACTTTGACTGTGTTGATATATATATGGTCATGGTTTTTTAAAACATGTCTTGACTGGTTGTTCAATTGGGTTTGTTGTTGATTTTTTATTCTAAGATGGTTTTTGTATATTATTAAAATGGTATAGTGGATGTGTTGTGAAAATTCTATTTGTGAGACCTGTTGATTTGCCTCTGTTAATTTTGGCATGAATATTAATGGTAAGTTCTACTAGAAACTTTGAGGATGTCGATGGAAGTCTGCTAGAATTTCATTTGTAATTATTGAATGCAAGGATTTGAATTTGAATCTGTATGTACAGGTACTTTGCATAAATGTTTATATTATTTTTGGTTCAAATATTATGCATGTTTGAATGGATTATTTAGATTATTATGTTTTTTTGTGATTTGGTTCAGTTATAGATTATGTGTTTTATATGACTACATTATTATCATTGGGTCATCATTCCCAGACTAGACCTAAATAATTAAATATTTAATTAGTATATGGTATACTTGGGTTTTAAATTTTCAGTCGAGACGGTTGAGGCTAACCAAAATCTTGGATAGTGATCCAAGATGGTTATCTCAAAAGCTATAAAAGAGATTAGTTTTTAATACATTATATATCATTTAGTATCATGTGACACCTATCTCTTCTTCCAATTTATATCCAAGATAGATTAATTATTCCCATCTCACCTTAGAATGAAATTTGTTATCATTTGTTGTGATATCAAGATGTCCACTAGTTCAGAAGCTGATTGCTCATAACTCTCTTCACCTCCCTAGTTGTCACAACCACCATCCTACTAGTGGTTGGGGTGGTAAGGGCCACTGATGGTTGGGATCATAGGGATGGTTCAGAGGGTTTATCCAATTCATTCACTTATTGTTCCATGCTTCAATGATTTCATGTATACATGAAGTAAGTTGGTAATAAATTGTGTTAATTATGCTTTGTTTACTTATTTGATTATATTAATGTTATTTGATTTTTAAATTAATGAGTATGCAATCTTGATTTATTATTGGCTATTCATTTTAGTAGTAACCTGTGTTGATAAAAGAATGCATAAAATGAAAGGAAGGTTGAATATTGCTTAAAGAGTAAGAGGTTGAATTAATATACATTGCTAAAGGTAATTCTTTCATGCAGATTAAGTTACTAGATGTTTATTTTGATTCTCTTCATATTCATAAGGATTTTTTTTAATGTTATCAATGCATAATTACTCTTCTAGTATTAAATATATGATTATGTTAAGTTAATATGGATTCTTATATATTGTTAACTTAGAATAATCATTGTAGTATTATCTCCAAGGGTTAATTATATGATTTGGATATTAGAATCAGATATATTTGATGTTTATCATAAGTGGGATTTACTTAGATGATTGCACAATGTTACTTAGAAGTATATAGTGTATATTTGATAAGTAATGTTGAGCATTTTGTTCTAGTGCAAAAATAATATTTTGATTTGGTCATATAGACACTTAGACATATAAATATGTTTTCTAGATATAGAAATAAATAGACATTAATTAATCAAGTAAACTAGATTAATGACTATTGTTGATACATCACATTAGATACATGTAAATTCATTTTCATATAAAATATGTATGAAATATGGAGATTTCTTAGTTATTTCAGCAATGTGTGGGTTATTCAATTTCATTAAGTTGTTGGTGCATGCAGAATATAAATAAAATCTTCACCTCTAAAATACATTTCAAATATACCTGGTTGTGTATAAAGGCATGTACACTACACGTATTAAATTTTAAAATCATTACTTTCTTTCTTCCATTTAATAATAAATAAATCACAAGTTGATCTATTTATCTCATTTAATTAAGATGTTTCGTAGATGTGTATAAGTACTCTTGAGTGGGTTAGTTTATAAAATAGGATGAAGTGAAAAGTCTTAAATGAATTAATTTAAACTTGATATTGTAACTATGTTAGATTACTCAATTGAATAAAATGAGTTAACTAAATATTGTTTTCTACTTCATTTAATATTGCACAAACATTTGACTAAGGCATGCATACTTGTTGATTTTTATTTCTTTGGGATGCATGTGATTTCACTCCCTTTCTGATAGATGAATTACTTGCATTCCTACCCATGACATGTCCAATAAAATTTTTTAAAAATTACTTAAGTAGAATATTTTATTTGGGTTCCACTCAACTTGAAACTCGGTTAAATTTATGTTTTTTTATGTTGTGTGCATTCTGTTGTATGAAAATCACTTGCTTCTCACATTCTAGTGCATTTAAATATGAGCACAAGTATACTTGTTCAAATTTTGAATGTGATGGTTTATTATGTTTGTTCACAATGAGATACATTTCATTAGATAGTAATGGAAATTATTATATGAAAATAATTGATTCTTTTAATAAATTCTCTTCTTATAAATGGTTATGATGATAATAATTTATTGGAGAATGACTTAAGCTATTGGTATAATATATAGGTTATTTTGAATTGATTATTAATAAATAATTAATTATATGTCTTGTTTGTATTATATTTGAACTCTCTTTATCTTATTATGTCGCATTGGCTATGCCAATATAAAGTCATTATATGGATTCATTTATAGGCTGCCATAAAGGTTACATGATGAATGATTATATTGATCATAACTATATCATTATTTATTATTCTAATAATGGCATCCATACTTATTAAATGAGTGTTGTGTGAATTATTTAGGCAATAGTGTGGTGACCTTTAAGGCTACGAGGTGATTATGACCTCGGCTAGTAGCACTATGAGGCCTTGAATTTTAAATCTATTCTTGTTGTGTTCTCTTTTATGAAATAATATTTTTGTTGCATAATTAATTATAAATATGCATATGTTAAATTTTTTTCTGGATACTATTACAAATTACTTGTCTAAAATCATGTTTGATTAGGAGGTTAGTAACTTTCACTTTTAACATGAAACCATTTTAACCTGAACGATAATATAAGATGTTAGAGTTATCCTTTTTAGTTAAACCTAATATTAGAACTTAACCATCCTAAAATGGGACTAAAATCCACTGAGGAGAGTGAGGTATTTACCTAGGGTTAAAAACCTAAAAATAATCCTATGTGAAAGTATGAGTGCCACATATGGCACTGGGATCCTATCTGTGTATGTGTACATCAATACACCCTAAACCCCATAAACATTTATTAAGGTAATATGCTTCTCTATAGCACCCTTTATATGAAGTTACTTCTAATTAATTACTTTAGTTCACCTCCTTTGATTCCATTTGTGCGTACGTGAGTGCATTGGATATTTATTGTTTGCATTAGCAAGTGAGGTATTCAGTCCAACACGCATCCAAAACATACTTTGATATACAATTCCAAAAAAAATGGAGTTGTTTCATCTAGTATAAAATCATTTTTTTACTCTAGGGAACTTTGAAAACAAGTTTTTTCTTTAAAATTTTGTAATCTACTGAGTTATCACTTTGTAATTTTCAACATGGTTAGAACGCAATCAATTAGAGGCAACATAAATGATAATCTTTTCAATGTCAACCTAGCTAGGGGAAGAGGTAGAGGATAAATAAGGTGTCATCGTGGTTACATCCCCATTCATAACCAAGAAGAGTTACTCATAAATAATGTTGATAGCAATATCGAGGTTCTAAATGTTGATGTAATTGGTGGGAATCCAACCAACAAGCATGAGGATATCCTCAATAGAATATTGACCACTCTTAAAACTTTGTAAGGAAATATTGATAACCAAGAATAAAGGTTGATTAATCTTGAAGGAGTATCCCAAGAGGAAGTACCCAAATTGGAAATGGGATAAGTAGAAGGACCTATGATTTAATTACTATCTTTGATCATAGTTGACCCAATCATCAAAGAGATGAAGAAGATTCTGCCATCTACCTTTTCAAGTAAGGAATTAGGTGATGCAATTAATGCTTGGTTGATGCACTTACAGACATATTTCAACTTGCATAACATGCCATCAAATGTGAAGGGTGGCAACCTATCAACTGGTTAGTCTTACAACTTTATCATGGAATCACCTTTGTTCTATTAAAGGATATCAACACTTGAACCTTTCCTGATCAATTTTTAGTCTCAGTTTCACAAAAAATACCTGAATGCCAATTATAAAGAGCAAAAAATCATTAATTTCTAGCTTCTAAATCAAGAGAGCATGTCTATTGTTGATTATGAGAATAAGTTTCTGAATTTTTTACATCATGTGAACTACATGCATGGTGAAAAAAACAAGATTACTAACTTCAAACTTGGGCTCAAATAAATATTGATGCATGACATCAATATGACAAACCCAAGGACTTTGGTTCAATAAGTGAATCAGCCTACAAGGATGAAGAAAAAGAAAAGTCTCACTAAAAGGCAAGATAAGAATTTAAGTCAAACTAGCAGTAATCTAAAGTGAAAATCATTTCTCCCATGAATAATAAATTTTAGAAATCTAATCAAAACAATATGTTTTATAGTGGAAATAAAAATTTTAGAAATATTTTTAATCAAAATATAAATTTCAAGTCTCATGAATCATCTAAATATAGTTATTTTAATAAGGAACAACATCAAAACAACTAATATGGATCTGCCATGGGTATTAATATTATTTCAGTAGCATCTGCTAGACCTATTATTTGCTAGGAATGTGGTGATAATCACTATAAAAAGGATTGTCTTAAACAAAAATCAAGCCACACAGCCAATCATAGGGTATATGCTACTATTGATAATCAAAATACTGACTTGGAGGCCACTCCAATTGAGATGAGAGGTATAATTAATGGTTTTCTCTTGACTATTTTAATTCATTTAGATGCAACTAATTGTTTTATCTCTCCTTTTGATGATAAATAATGTAACATCAAACTTGTATTGATAAGAGAAGGTCGGGAGGTTGAGTTTGGTACTGAAAAGAAAGTGCCTATTCTTGAGTGCTTGAAACAAGTGAAACTTGATCTTGGTGTCTTAAAGACCAAGGTGAATTTATTACTTTCATCTTTAAGGTCTTGTGACCTCATCCTTGGGATGGATTGGCTACATGAACATCAAGCCATGCTTGATTGTGTGGACAAAAGAGTGCAGTGCATTAATGACCTTAGATAACTTGTAGAATTGTAAGGTATACAAGGGCGTGAAATAAATAAAACACTTATATATTTACAGATAAAAAGGGTTGTTAGGAATAGCTATAAGCTTTACATAGTCCAAATACAAGAATTACCTAAGGAAAAGGAGTTAGTTCACATAGATTTTCCTATTTTGAATGAATTCAAGTATGTTTTTCTTGAGAAGCTACCTGGTTTACCTCCTAAGTGAGAGTTTGATTTTTCCATTGATATAATGTCTGGATCTACCCATACTTATAAATCTCCCTACCACATGAATGTGGCTAACTTGAAAGAATTAAAATTTTAGTTGTAAGAAATTTTAGACATCAAAAGCATCTGACCAAGTGTGTCTCCTTGGGGTACTCTGGTGATCTTTGTGAAGAAGGATGTTACCTTGAGGCTTTGCATTGATTATCACTTACTTAATAAGGCAAAAATAAAAAACCACTATCCTTTACCTAGGATTGATGATTTATTTGACCAAATGAAGGTTATTATAGTCTTTTCAAAGATTAATTTGAGATTAGGCTATCAGTAAATGAGAATCAAAGAAGAAGGCATTCATAAAATAGATTTTAGAACTCGATATAGACATTTTGAGTTCAAAGTTCTACCTTTTGGCCTAAGTAATGCACCTATAGCCTTCATGAATCTTATGAACAGTGTGTTTAGAGATTTCTTGGATAAGTTTGTGTTATTTTTTCTTGATGACATCCTCATTTATTCTTAAAATGAGATTGAACATAATCAACACCTTCATTTAGTCTTACAAAGACTAAGATAACATAAAATATATGGAAAACTCTCCAAATGTGCATTTTATGAATCAAAATTTTATTATTTGGGCCACATTATTTCTAAGGCTAGCATTACTATAGATCTAACAAAATTTAAAACCATAAAAGAATGGCCTACTCCTACAAATTTGCATGAAGTGTGCAGCTTCATGGGTTTGGTTGGTTATTATTGGCACTTTGTTGAAAAATTTTCTAGTGTATCCCATCACATTGCCTCCTTGTAGCACAAAGAAAATAAATTTGTGTGGATGCCTCAGTGCAAGGCAAATTTTACCAAGTTGAAAGTGTTGCTTACAATAGCACCTATTCTTATCATTTCAGACCCAAATGGTAATTTTGAAGTTTGGTTTAATGCTTCTAAGAAAGGATATGGATGCATCTTAACCCAAGATGGTAACATTGTGGATTATGAGTCATGAAAACTAAAGTATCATGAAAATAATTATCCCATGCATGGTATGGAGCTTGCTTCCATTATCCATGTGCTTAAGCAATGGAAACATTTTCTACTGAGAAAGCCTTTCAAGGTGAAGTCTGATCATTGCATCCTTGAGTATTTATTATTTAAAGATCATTTAAATGCATAATATCATAGGTTTTAGGAATTTATGAGTAATTTTGACATGGACATATCATATGTCAAAAGCAAGGAAAATCATGTCACTGATGCACTCAGCAGACACATGTACCTCATTGCCTTGTTGGTTTTATAATAAAATTTAAGAAGTTTTGTTTTATAATAACAACTTATTGATTAATTTTTCCTTGATATAAGAGATGGTTTAGATGATGACCCTATAATAAAGAGATTTGTTGATTTTTTAATTAAAATAGATGGCGTAAGGCATAAAAATAGAATTTATGTACCTAATTTGGGTGACTTGAGAAATCTTGTGTTAAATTAAGTGCATACATCACCTTATTATGCTCATCCAGATGTCACAAAGATGATACATGAGATGAGAAGGCTTTACTTTTAGCTTAGAATGAAGCATGATGTCATTAATTTTATGGTGAAATGATTGGAATAATAGTGGCTTAAATTTGAGCATTACCATTTAGAAGGGATGTTGTACCCTCATGATATTTCAAGAGAAAAGTGGGTTATAATCTCACTTTATTTTATTATGGGGATGCCTAAATCATGCAGCAAGCATGATACTATTTTTGTGGTAATTGATAAGGCCACTAAAGTTGGCCATTTTATTACTATAAATTTGACAGATGATGCTTCTGTGTTTGCAAAACATTTCATCAAAGAAGTGGTTAGACTTCATGGCATACCTAAAGTGATTATTTCAAACCATGATAAGTTATTTACTTCAATATTTTGGCCTATTTTGACTACATCCTTTGGAACACAGCTAAATTTTAGTTTTTCATATCATCCAAAAATGGATGGACAAACTGAAAGGCTCAACTAGGTGGTTGAGGATATGTTGTGCATGTACATCATGGATCAACAAACTAAAGGGAAAGATTACCTCCATTTAGTTGAATTTACATACAATAATTCTTACCATTCTATAATAAAGATGGCTCTATTTGAAGTTTTATATGGGCATAAGTGTAGAACTCCTCTTAGTTAGGATAACTTAGAAAATAGAGTTGTTGTTAGACCTAATTTGATGTTGGAATATGACAGATAGATGGAATTAATAAGATATAATTTGAAAGTGGCTTTGGATCAAAAAAAGAGTTATGTTAACCAATAGAGAACTTTATGTGAATTGAACATGGATGACAAAGTTTTTCTATGTGTTAGACCGTAGAAAAGTTCTATAAAGTTTGGCAAAGCTTCTAAGTTTGCTCCATGTTTTGTCAGGCCCTTAAACATTATATAAAAGATTAGTCTTGTTTCTTATTAGCTAGTTCTTCCTTCTTCTCTATCAAAGATTCATGATATATTTCATGTTGCTTTGCTAAGAAAATATGTACTTGATTTATCTCATGTTTTGGATTGGACTCATTTACAAGTGACAAAAGAAGAAAAGATTCAATTGAAACCAATGATAATCCTAGACCATCACAGCATTAAGTTGAAAAATAAAAACATACAATAGGTTTTAGTGAAATAGGACCCGCTAAATCAAAGAATCACTACTTGAGAAGATGTACATCTTTTCAGGTAACATTATGAATGTTTATTTGACTAGTTACGAGATGGCTCCATTTTAAGGGGGGAAGGATGTTACAACCCTACCTTTTCATAATTTATTTTACTATTTAAAACATTGTTATTAATGATGTATAATTGATTGTTGGTTACTTTGCTTACATTGGATTATATGATTAGACTTAATGCAATGGTATATAGACTACATGTTTGATTATGCACTTGATAATTTTATAGCTTAGTACTGTAGTTGATATCATTATAATTGTATAATTATTTATTGATTATTCGATATGTTACTATTGATGTAATTTTGTGGTTGTAGGTATTATATTATGAGCAAAGCAGATGTTGGTAGTGGTACATTAGATACAAAAGAAAATTTTGAGCAGTCAAATAAGTTTGATAGGTATACTTGTTTTCAGTTATATTTTCATCATGTGGGAATTTCAATTTGGTCATTGATTATGTTGTTTCCATGACATTGGTAGTTTTTTTAGTTCAATTTTATGTTGTTTGTATAACTATGAGTGTTTATCGCATGTTATCTTGAAGTCATTATATTTTTTTATCTATTTTACAGCCACAACAAATTCTCTCACCTCCATAAATAACTCTACTACATATTCCTTTCGTGCAAATTTCATTTCTAACCCGTGCATGCCTACTTGGATATTACTCACCTGGTTGGATGTTTTTCCTAAAGACCTACCTAGACCTACCCATGACACCCCTTTGGACTATTACCTAGACCATATAAGACCTTATACTAAAGTGGGTAATGGCAAGGTTTATTTCATTGCATGGTTTATTATGCGAAGGCATTAATATTATTATTAAAACATGGTTTATTTGTTTGTTTGTATTGACATATGGTCGATGGCATAATGGGGATCAATATTAAATAGGTGCATTAACATTGATTGTTGGTTGGCAACATGGACTTTAGTGAGTTATAGTGTTTAATTGGTTTTATTGATGTTAATTGGGTTTGGTAGTGTTAATTCATGATTTCATTGGTTGGATTTTTGGTTAAAAGATCAATCCTTTGGGATAAGTCATTTAATGACCATTGCATTCAATGGTAAATTTTATAGGATTGCATTGGGGAATGTTGGGAGGATTTATCTCTCCTCACATTCAATGAAAGCATTGAATGGGTATGAGGAATTAGACAGAAGGTATGGAGAGTTAGGGAGTGAATGGAAAGAATTGGTGGGGCTAGGAAGATGGAAAGAAAATGGAGAAAATGGTGGAGCTTGATTAGTTTTTAATGTGGTCATGTATATTTTTTGACATACAACTTGGAATTGAAGGTTTTTGGATTCTATCTTATGGGCTTTTTGAGATTTCTTCTCTGCATTTTTAGGTAAGCTTTTATTTGTGCCTGGTTATTTTATTTTATTGATGAAAAATCTTGAAAAAATAAAAATCTTGCATATACAGTTAGAAGTCTTATGAATTTTAGATGCATATCCTGACCTTGAATGGATTTGATATGAATTGATATTTGGTATTTTGCATATAAACTTGCAAAACAGATATATATTCATTGTATTGGTTTATATTAGTTGGATTTTGTTAAATATTGGATTTGGATGTTTTATGTTGACTGTGTGCATGGAAAAGTTTCATGGGTTTTATATATTTTTTTACCCTATAAGGTTGTTTGTTATGTGTTATAAATGGAAGGTTGGTGATTTTATTGCCTTGTAATGTGCATGAATATATATATATATATATAATTTGCAAAGGTTTCATGGATTCATCTTATTCATTGACTATTTGAAATATATATGTATAGACATATGTTATTGTGTATTAGGTGTGCAAACTAATATTTAATTGGATTGAGCATTCGTATTGTTTAAAGGTCGTTGAAATCATTATTCTTTAAAGATCAAATTTTCATTCTAACATTGGTTACCTGAAATGCATTCCTAACAAATTATTACTTAAAGGGTTGTGATGGTCTGCATTTAGGTTAATAATCATTTGGGGTTTAAAGTGAGTTGTGGGTTTCTTGGAACAAGTTTTGAATCGAGTTATTCGTGATTGTTGACTAATTCTATATATTTATATAAATTAAATTTTTGAAAAATCTTGGGGTTTTTCCTTCATATAGTTGACTGTGTATATGTCTTAATCTTGGATTTTTTTCTTAAACGACATCTTTAAACTACATTTATATATATTATCCTTTATTTTTGTTATGACTTCCTATTGGGTTGTTAAAACTGCAAACTATATGACTAGAGAATATGTTTTTGATTTAGGTTTCATTATTATGGTTGATTGGGATTTACATGTTTACATTCTATAAAATATTGGTGTTATTTTTTTAAGTCAACTGTGTTATTCTTGAGGCTGAGATGCATATTATTTTAATGGTTTCCTTAACTGGGCTCTTGTGATAAAAGACTTGACTGGGTTTTATGGTATGTTTTTGATTACGTGATATATATAGTAGCGGGTTTATTGAATATGTCTTGACTACATTTTATATATATGTGTGTGTCATGGCCTTTGAACAAAGATTCAACTAGGTTTTTGGTGTTATACTTTGACTATGTTAATATATATGGCTATGGTTTTTTAAAACATGTCTTGATTGGTTGTTCAATCAGGTTTGTTGTTGATCTTTTATTCTAATATGGTTTATGTATATTATTAAAATGCTATAGTGGTTGTGTTGTGGAAATTCTATTTGTGAGACTTGTTAGTTTGCCTTTGTTAAGTTTGACATGAATATTAATGGTTAAGTTCTACTAGAAACTTTGAGGATGTCAATGGAAGTCTATTGGAATTTCATTTGTATTTGTTGAATACAAGGGTTTAAGTTTGAATCTATATATGTTGGTACTTTGCAAAAATGTTTATATTATTTTTGGTTCAAATATTATGCATGTTTGAATGGCTTATTTGGATTATTATGTTTGTTTGTGATTTGGTTAAGTTATGGATTGTGTGTTTTAAATGATTGCATTGTTATCATTGGATCACCATTCTTAGACCAGATCTAAATAATTAAATATTTAATTGGTATATTGTATACAAGGGGTATAAATTTATAGTTGAGACAGTTGAGGCTGATCACAAACTTGGATGGGGATCCAAGATGGTTATCTCAGAATCTATAGAATGTATTAGTTGTTAATCTATTATATATCATTTAGTATCCTGCAACAGTTATCCTTTTTTTATATATATCAAGGATGGATTAATTATTCCTATCTCATCTCAGAATGGCATTTGTTGTCATTTGTTGTGATGTGTTGTTTTGTCAAGATGTCTACTACTTTAGAATCTGATTGCTCATAACTCTCTTCACGTCCCTGGTTGTTATAACCACCATCTTGTTGATGGTTGGGGTGGTAAGGGCCACTGATGGTTGGGCTCATAGAGATGGTTGAGAGGGCTTGTCTAATTTATTTACTTGTTACTCCATGCTTCGATGATTTCACATACACATGAAGTAAGTTGGTAACAAATTAATTATGTTGATTATGTTTCCTTTACTTAGTTGATTATATTAATGTTATTTTATTTTAACTTAGTATGCAATCTTGATTTATTATTGGTTAGTCATGTTAGTACTAACCTGTGTTGATAATGGAATGTGTAAAATGAATGGTAGGATGAATATTGCTAAAAGGGTAAGAGGCTAAATTAATATACATTGTTGAAGTTAATTCATTCATGTAGATTAAGTTACTAGATGTTTATTTTGATTCTCTTCCTATTGATAAAGGATTATGTTAATGCTATCAATGTAGAATTACTCTTCTAATATTAAATATATGATTAGGTTGAGTTAATATGGACTCTTGTATATTGTTAACTCATACTAATTATTGTCTTATTGGCTCTTTGGGTTAAGTATATGATTTGGATATTAGAATCAGATCTAGTCGATAATTATCATAAGTGGGATTTACTTATATGATTACACAATGTTACTTAGAATCATATTTTTTATATTTGATAAGTAATGTTGAGCATTTTGTTCTAAGGCAAAAATAATATTTTGATTTGGTCATATAGACATTCAAACATATAAATATGTTTTTTGGATATAGAAACAAATCGACTTTGATTAATCAAGTAAACTAGCTTAATGGTTATTTTTGATACATTACATTAGATACTTTTGAATTCATTTTCACATAAAAGATGTATGTAATATTAGATTTATTAGTTATTTTAGCAATGCATGGGTTATTTAATTTCACTAAGTTATTGGTGCATGCAGAATATAAATAAAATATTTGCCTCTAAAATACATTTTAGACACATCTGGTTGTATATAAAGGTATGGATACTGCACGTATTAAATCCAAAAATTATTACTTTCATTTTTTCATTTAATAATAAATGAATCATGAGTTGATATATTTCTCTCATTTAATTAAGATGTTTTGTAAACATGTATAAGTACTCTTGAGTGGTTTAGTTTATGAAATAGGATGAAGTGGAAAAGTCTTAAATGAAGTAATTTAAACTTGACATTGCAACTATGTTAGATTATTCAATTTAATAAAATAAGTTAATTGAATATTATTTTCTACTTCATTTAATATTGCATAAACATTTGACTAAGGCATGTATACTTGCTGATTTTTATTTCATTGGGTTGCATGTGCTTTCACTCCCTTTATTATAACTGAATTGCTTGTCTTACTACCCATGACATGCCCAAAAGAAATTTGTAAAAGTTCTTTAAGTAGAACATTTTATTTGGGTTCCACTCAACTTGAAACTCGGTTGAATTTCTATTTGTTTATATTGCATGCATTATGTTGTATGAAAATCACTTGTTACTCACCTTCTAGTGCATTTAAATTCTTAGTTATACTTGTTCAAATTTGAAATATGATGGTTTATTATGTTTATTCACAATGAGATACATTTCCTTAGATAGTAATGTAAATTATTATATGAAAAGAATTGATTCCTTTAATAAATTCTCTTCTTATGAATGGTTATGATGATATTAGTTCATTGGAGAATGACTAAAGCTATTAGTATAATATATAGGTTCTTTTGAATTGATGATTAATGAATAATTAATTAGATGCTTTGGTTTTATTATGTTTGAACTCTCTTTGTCTTATTATGTTGCATTGGCTATGCCAATGTAAATTCATTACATGGATTTATTTATAGTCTACCATAAATGTTACTTGATGAATGACGATATTGATCATAATTATATCATTATTCGTTATTCTAAAAATGGCATACATGCTTATTAAATGAGTTTTGTGTGAACTATTAAGGCAATGGTGCAGTGACCTTTAAAGCCATGAGGTGATTATGACCTTAGTCGATAGCATTATGAGGTCTTGATTTCTAAATCTATTCTTGCTATGTTCTCTATTATGAAATAATATTTCTGTTACATAATTAATTATAAATCTACATATGTTAATTTTTTTCTAGTTACTATTACAAATTGCTTGTCTAAAATCATGTTTGATTAGGAGGTTAGTAACTTGCACTTTAACATGAAACTATTTTAACCTAAATGATAACCTAGGATGTTAGATTTATCCTTTTTGATTAAACCTAATCTTATAACTTAACCATTCTCAAGTGGGACTAAAATCCACTGAGGAGAGTGAGGTATTTACCTAGGGCTAAGGACCTAAAAATGGTCCTATGTGGAAGTATGAGTGCTACAAATGGCACTTGGATTTTATCTTTGTATGTGTACACCAATACTTTCCCAACTTATAAACATTTATTAAGGTAACACACTTCCCCATAAAACCCTTTTTATGTAGTTATTTTTAGATAATTACCTCATTTCAACTCCTTCAGTTCTAGTTGTGTGTAAGTGAGTGTGTTGGATGTTTACCGCTTACATTAGTAAGTGAGGTATTGGGTTTGACACACATCCAAAATGTACTTTGATATATAATTCAAAAAAAAATTGGTTTGTTTCACTAGAAGCCACTAGTTGTCAATGATGTTCTCATTTTAGATTAGCAAGGTAAACATAAATGTTTTAACAGATTTTAGATTTAGTGATATAAATAAAATAAAATGTTGAATATAATTATGTTGTTAAATGCCTAAATTAATAAAATCTGATTGTAATAACAAAGTAGAACTAATTTATTATAATATATTATTATGTAAATGACCTAGAAGATAGGGTAATTAAATTTTTTAGGTATTTTTTTTGGTCTGTGATGGTTTATGCCATAAAAAAGGCTATGTATGGGCTTTTCTTTTAATCAAGTTAGGAAATAGACTATGAAACTCGATAGGATGAATCTAATAATGAATGGATGCTTGTGGTAGCTAGATTTATCTATAATCTAATATTATCTAATGGATCTGTATAGGTCTATGATAGTTTCTATATTTTTGCCTATATCTTCAAATAACTCCTATATCTTCAAATGTCTTCAAATTTGCACAAATAACTTTCTTTTCCTTCTCTTTGCCTCAAAAACCTAGCTTGCACTCTTGACACTTATTTGACTTGTAAAATGGATTAAATAAGATAGTTTGAGATCATCCCAACCACCATCCCCCCACCTTAGGTTGAGTGGCTTAGAATTTCTTATATTTCAATACTCTGAAGAGGGATCAAAATGCATTTAGTTCTCCCACCTAGTAGCATGTGTCTAATCAATGTAATACTAGCATTTTATGCAATATTGTGTATGGATTTTAACACTTGAAAACCTATTACTTTGAACTTGCAATGATATCTAGACTTGGCTTAGGGCCTAATCCTTTCAAAAAAAATTAATTTGGAAGCTTTAGGTTAATTTTTATCAATGTGAAATTGAATGATAGACGTGATCGTAATAAGTGCTAGATAGTAATAAGCTTAGGCATGATATGATTATATAGATAAATATTTCAATAATTTCCCTTTAAACCAACATGTGAAACATATGGGGTGACACGTAGGAAGAATTTGAAGTTTTTAAAATGTCCATTAAATGGCTTGTGAATGAGTCCAACTAAGGAAGACATCTTCGGTAACAAGATACATCTTATTGTGGCTAAAGTCATCCAAATATCAATAAATAGTGATATGAGATCAAAAAATAGTTTGATCAAGATAAAAAATTATTTAGGTATAGATTATTTAAGTCATGTGTATCAGTAATGATAATTTGGGAAGGCTAAGAGAGAGTGTGATAAAGATTCAATTGTGTATGCAAGTAAAGTATATTAAGGCTTGGTCAAAACTAAATTTTTTGAATGTCTAAATAAAATGTGAGTGTCTAAATTTTACCCCCTTTTATTCTAGTAATAGAAGGACACAAGTAAAAGTATAGAGGGAGATGTCTAAGTGTAACCATGGTTGGTGGGTGTGTTCAAGTAGGTATTGAGTGCTACACTCGCTCCATGCAAAACCTTAAATGAAACATATATAAATCAATTTTTCCTTATGATATACATTTGAAGTGAAAAAATTGAACATCTTTGAAATTAAAACAATAAGGAATGAATACACTTGTATGCATGCAAACCAAGTTTCCTTTTGGATATGATGGATAATGGGGTGATTATCCCTCATGGATATTCCATTGTAAAAACCATGTGTTGAGCTGAATATGTCCCAACCCTTACTAAAGACCACACTAATCATTATGTTTTCTATGAATGGGATCTACCATGGGTTCTAACAAATTTGAGTAAACCCTGATAATCTGAGTAAGTTTCCTTAACCATCCACTACATATGGATTTTATGACATTATCTAAGAATCTAAGTACAATTGATTATAACATGAGTAAATATTTTTTTATAATGTATCATATATTCCCAAAATATAATAACTTATGTAATCTAAGTCATATAACCTATGAAAAAAATATCTTGATATATGTGGACTAACAACATATGTTTCACATATGCCTCCAAATCGATAACCTATATAATTCAATCCAAATAATATATGTAATAATATCATAAAATATGTTAAATTCCATTCATAATCATGTATAATAACTAGCATATGCCATGCATATGGCCCCAATCTATGTCAAAAATGTAAGATTGTTAGTCAATCCTATAATAATATGTGTAATGATGTAATAATCTATGTAAACATGTGTTAATCTAAAATAATTTGTGCAACATTTGAATATATATATATATATATATGACTTAGACTCTAATACAATCATAGTTTGTATGCCCCACTTTTAAGATGAGGTATGTAGAATGAGAATTACTCATCTCAAAATGAAAAAAAAATGTACGCATCATATTATATAGAAAAAGATGTAAGCACATGAAACATGTGCTAAAATAATTATATCATGTTACCATATAAATATTAGATTGTCTTAGCATATATGAAACATGCATCCTAACTAAAAAATGTGTCATGTTAATAATGATATAGAAATGAGACATGTAATACATATCCAACATAGTAATGTTTTTAGAAACATGGAGTAATAACTACACAAAATATGCATCATATATATCATAGCATCACACAATATTTTATATGGATCATGACATCACAAGATCACTAGAAAATATATAGACACCCAAATTTGGTCAAGCAAACATAAGGATTATGTCTTTTCATAATTTTACATTTAGAGACTCATAATGCCAAATAAATACTCTATCGGTGCACCTTGCCTTGGTCCTATATATTTTCATTTTGATCTCTCACATTGATGTTTTCATTATATTTTTAAAATTATTACTCTTCCCTAAAATTATTATGTGATTCACATGGATCCCTGGTCCTTTTTCTCTTTTTAGCTTATTGCCTTCTTGATTTTAGAAAAAAATGCTCTTTTTAGACTATCACACTTTGTGTGATTGTCCATAAACTGTAGTTTTGACTTAGCTTTTGTTTCAGTTAATTTTCCAAAACATGTTTCATTTGGGTCTCCTTTTGTGATTTTTGTATTCAAATTTTATTTTTTGGCATGTCAATAAGTTTTAAAATTATAATTTTATATTATTCCATATGTAGATTCATAAGAGGCATTTTACATCTAGCACTCATCTACATAGAAAATCATAACAAACGAAAATCAAAATATAGAAAACTCATTACCTGCATTTTATATATCTAAAATTTATTTTTCCACATCTATATTGCATGCTTGGACCAAGAGGAGGGCCTAGGCAAAAAGAATTTAGATTCACGTTGCATATGATCTAGTCACGTGTACATAGTATAGGGAGAATCATATTAGTTTGAGGTCCCTTTTGGGACTATTTAGGCAGTGTTTAGTTACAAATTGGTTTTTGAGGCTAGCTCAGATATTATTCTAACCCTAATTATTCCCTTTTCTATTTAATTATCATTTAGTTTCTATACATAAAATTGCTATAATTTTTGAAGAAAATAATATAAAACATAGTCTATAGTGCATGATCACGTGTCCTTAGTAGGTTGAAATACATATATGGCTGATTTATCATAGTTCATCAATTTACAAATTTGTTATAGGGTTAGCACAAACAAAACATCACCATAGAGACAAAGTCAAGAGTTGTGATAGTTCAGATCAAGTAGTTACATCAGTGAGTCAAAATAGTCACCCCTAAAAATTTGGAAAACATTTTAGTGATAATCACAGTCATGGTCATCTACAAATCTACATATTCAAACTATAGATAAATGTTCATTCCTCTTGAAGCATTTTGATCAAAATCCCAATTGGTCATATACTTATAAATAGATGTGTGTGTGAATGTTTATTGACTTACAATCTATTTTATTCAGTTGTTTATCTAAATTAGATTAGATTAACATTATTTAATCATGATATTGATAAAACATATTGGTGAACCTGCTTTATTTGTTAAACATTTAAAAACCTTAGTTCTTTCTAGGGTTTACTTATAAAATTTTGATATAGGGTTTCAAATAAAATTTTGATTTCCTTCATATGTTAGACTATTTTCTAACATTAATTTATCTCTCCTTGTGTGCTCATTTTGATATTTGGAAATTTTTAAATGGCTAAGCAAAAATCTCTTCCTTCTCATCCAGTTGGTGTTTTTTTAGGCATTCCTTACAATTATAATAAATAATGAACTATCAAGATTATGTGTTTGATACTAATGAGGAGCATGAGTATATGTATACTGATGATAATGATTATTTTATCATGATGGTAATGAATAATACTATTCAAATGATTAACAATTTGCAAAATATAGTAATTTAGATGAATGTTATTCTCTTACCTCTTATATTATCTCTTAAAATCCATGTGAAAGAAACTAAAAGTATAATTTCAAAGGATCCCCTCATTGGTTATGCATTATATTATAATACTCCTAGGTTATCACAAACATTTTTTATGTCTCTTTTCAACATTTCATAATATAAATCAAAGAAACTAAAAATTACATTGCATAATGAAAATAACAATTGTGTATCTCAAGAGTTTCATTCTAGTTATAGTAATTTATTTTTTACCTCATATAATACAAGGTAGAAAATAAAAATACATATTCTATCCTCTTTTTTTATAATAATGAAAATGTTGTTATTTCAAATGTCGATAATAAAAATGAAAATAGTGTTCTTTTTAAACATGAAGATACTTTAGACAAGGTATAAAATGTAAATGTTTTTCCTCCCTTTTATGTTTGTGACAATGAGAATGTTTCAATTTCCAATCCTTTTACATGTGATTATGTTTTGAAAAAACTTGAAATTAAAAATGCACCTTCTATACCCTCTTCTTATATAAATATAAGTGTTATTATTTCAAATTTGTATCGTACAAGTAAACAAGATTCATCATGATGAGGATTGAAATGATTATGATTAATATGTGTATAATGAAGAGGAAAATATTTCTACTAATCCTAACATTGTTTCTTCTTTACACTCCTCCCATGTTGGCAATGATTTTATGGTATATGACAAACCAAATGATTGTTTACCTAATAATAATGTGATTATTCATTGTGATGATGTTCCTAGTTCCCCTTTGAACAAAAATAAAATGACTAAACATGTTGATTCTAGTGATGATAAAAATAGTGTTATTTATTTTATTTTAGTAGAATGCAATATCCCTTTTCAAACTACCAATGAGATGTGGGTGAGTTTTTAAAAGTGACTTGGTTGCTACAAGCACCACCTATATTCAAATTTCAAATGGTATTGAAGGTTGGTTGTGGTTGATCTTTGGTATTCTAGGGTCAGTTGTGGTCATTGATGGTATTTTTAGGTCAATTATGGCCATTCATTGGTATTCTCAAGCTGATTATGGCCATTGTTGGTAATTCTTGTACTTGTGTACTTGGGGATTTGGGCCCTCGATTATGTCCCAGACTGGTTGGAGCTCTGATCAAAAGCATATAGGGTAAGGATCCCACCAAAACCATATCAATCCAAAATATATATATGCCTTTTCAAACTAATGATATATTAAATACTAATGAATTCCCCAAGTGTACCAGTCACTAAGAGACATATTATTAATCCTTATTCTCATATTTATCATAGCTTATGAATGGCTAAAAATAATACTAAAATCTAACTATTAAATGATCCCCTTAAATATCTTAATATGCCTTCACCAGAAGTTCTTTCTCTAATGCATGCCATTTTTTTTTACAACATAAAGTAAAACAACTTACATTTAAAAGTAAGGCATATTACTCTTGGGTTGATTTGAATGTTATTTATTGTAACCCCATAGTGCATAATATCTTGTATGCACCATTACCACATGATTTTAAGATACCAACATTCTTTGAGTTTAATAGAAGTGGGGATCCCTATTTGCATATCAAAGATTACATAAAATCTATGAATGGTTTCAATGGTAGTAGGATATCATTACATTTATTTCCAAAATATTTAGAGGATGATGCATTAAATTGGTTTCATCATTCTCTTCATGGTGGATATTTACACACATATGTTGAGTTATACAAAGTCTTTCTGATGCACTTTCTAAAGGACCCAAAGTTATATATGAGATATTACCATCCCTACATAAAAGAAAGTTAGAGTTAGTTTGTGATTACATATTATAGTTTAAAACAAGGATGCAATAGTTAAATTATTAACTAATAGAGTTAGAGACATAATATATATCTTGTTTAGGGGTCTCATTTTCCCCCTTAAATAAAATTTGTTGTATCAAATGTCTAAGTCATTTAAAAATCTTTGATATGAGACTAATTCATTAGAGGAGAAATTGGGACTTGTATAAATAAGTAAAAAGAAAAAAATTTATATTGAGTTGCTACTACCAGAGTCATCTAACCTTGTTAAATAAATTAATCCACCTTTTTCTAAAGCAAATCTTACACAAAGGTGACAGGTTAAAGTAATAAATAAAGGGAAATAATTAGTTTTCAAATCAACTCTTATAGTGACTAAAGCACCCTATGTTAGAAAGCATCCCACTCAATTTGATTCATTCATAGATTTGTCTCATAGCATTATTAAGACATTATTAGATAGGAGGAGGATTACACTTCCTCAAAATAATTATGATCCACTACATCAATTAGATAGAATCATAAATATATTTTATTATAACTATCATCACATTAATGATCATTAGGATAATGATTGTTGTGTACTTAGAGGAAAGATTGAATATTATGTTGATAAATGTATTCTCACATTTTCTAAGGTAACATCCACATATCCTTCTCCTCATTATACTATATCACATTCTACCATGACCGATTTATCCCAGGACATTCCTATTAAGGAACCAATGGTCACTCATCATGTGCCTATAAATGCATCTAGAGAGAAAAGTTATGAAAGATCAATGGTATCATGTGTTCAAAAATAGTGTAATCTAATACAAAAATCGAAACAAACTTATAGTAGTGTTGTAATAAAAGTAAATAAAAATCAATAAATAGTGGAAATGTAAAAACTGATATAAAAAATTATGATAGATGTTACACATATTCCTACTACAATTATTCACAACAAGATAGTTCAAAACCAGAGTATAGTGATTCAAATATGTAATATGATCAATATGTTTCATAGTTCTTATTTCCTTCAAGGTGACCAAATGATTATTTAGGTTATAGATAGTTCTCTACATGATTCTCCAATATTCATCACAATTATAATATGCTAAAACATTCAAATACAAAATTCAATTAAAATAATACATTTTAAAGTACCACATACCAAAATCCATAATATAAATGCACAATAAAATACTAAAACCAAAAAAAAATTAATATATATATATATATATATATATTCAACAACATGGAGCATAATAAAATTTATACAATACAACAATCATTGACCACTTGATAATTGGGCATTGGTAAATATGCCCCTCTATCTCCATCTCAACATCTTTTGTATATATTAAAAAAGGATCTCTATAAGTATAAGCCTCGAGATATCCTTTTGTTCTCGATATTGATCTCTCCCTTTTCTCCCAGTCCTCGTAGATAGCTAGTCTACCCCACAAATCTTTATGCTCTCTATAAGTGAATGTACTCATATAATAATTATGAACTTAAGGCAAGAGCTATATCAAGGGGGATTTTTGTTCTTTCTAACACTTTATTCCTCCACCATCAACCACCTGAGATGGTGCATATATTATGGCATCTAAAACATCATCTCCTCCAAATGTAAATAATACAAACCATCTATGCTCGATCCACCATGTAACATATGAATCTATATAGCTTGAATTATCCATGTCCAATATTTATATCACTACATCTATCTCATTTGTATATATTGGATTGATATCAACATCTATCAACCTAACTTTATCTCTCAGTCTCACTACAGCGTTGAAATTTTGTGCCCATAACCATGATGTTAGTGGCACATCATGATGTACCCTAAATTTTCAAGTAACACACTTATACTATAACTACTCATAAGCATTGAGCCACCATACATGATAATAATAACTAACATGAATCTAACATAACTATGTGTCATCCTCAAGCCACCTAATAAATCATCTATATGACCTCCATATGATTTATTTTGAAGTCAACTCATCTAATTACAAATCATGGTGCTCATATCTCACACCTATCCTTTGTTGACCTATCTTTATGCATAAATCTAAGGGTGTGCCAAATCTGCATGAAGCATCCAATTGATCATGTAAAAACAATGTTTTCATATTCCTAGTAATGTAATAAAGTGACTGGTCTAATCCCTCTATTAAAATCCTCACAAGTAGACCTATATAGACCATAATAAAAATGTGTCAGTATAGTGTGGCCCCAGGAATACATCATACTATGTTCCTCAATATCCTGAATAATGGCATGCATCCTATAAGAAATAAATACCACCACCATCCATAGCTATAAAATATGTCAATAAAAATGCTATAAATTGATGCACACCTAGAACACTAGATAGAATAATGTCAAACAATATCGTGTCTAAATCTCTAGCATGTTGATGACGTATAGGGGCCCTCTAAATCAAGTACTTATGGGTGATATCCTTATGGATTATACCCATAACACCTTGTATTATAGTGCTAGTCTTAGTAACTAGAAAATTAAGAATCTACCACAGATTATTAAGTATCATTATCATCTCCCTAGTAGGTAACTAAAAAGTGCAAGTATTGGTATCCTACCTCTCGACCAATGTGGTTAATATATGTACATTATAGGCCATAAAATATAACCACCCCATGTAACTGATACCCACCCTCTTGATAATAATTTTCTCATCATCAAACAGAGGCAATGTGTGAACATTCTCCATCATCTAACCCCATTTAAAATCTATGCAATGAATATTCTCCTACGATAAGAAAAAACATAAATTTTACATTATAAATGGCCAAACATGAATCTAAACTAATGACATCCAACATAAATTAATTTATTTTTAAATTTGAGGTCAATTGGACATTATAAATAATATAATCCAACATACAATATTTTATTATGAAATTTGAGATCAGATGGACACCATCGCTACCTACAAGATGATAGCATAAGAAAACACTACATGATTTTTGACAAAACCACACAAGGTTTAAACACTATTAGCCCATAAAAGATAGGGCAGCACTCAAATTTTAAAAACTTTAAAATAAAATTAAAGCAATTAAAACTGACATAATTAAAAAAAACAAAAAATGCAAAGATTTTATTTTAGTACTCATTAGTCCCACATCCTCCTCCACCTAAATAAGGTCCTAGACTTCCTCAAACCAACTACATGAAATAAATCACTTTTGAGGTGTTTTTACAACTCAGATCTCAAAATTTTACTATTTATAATTTTCAAATGAATATAAAATTTTAAATTTCAAAATTCTTTATATATTAGCAAACATGCCATAATACTATGGTATAGGGTCAAAATTATCAAAATCCATAGCTTATCATACTAAAAAAACTGATATATAATATTTTAGATACTAAAATTAAATAATTATAACATCTTAATCTTATACATTTGACATATTTCAATCAAGGCTCTACCCCTCAGTTATAGACCTCCCTATTGTCGAAAGGCTCACATCCACTATCTCACTATCCTAAATGCCTATCTCTTAGTCTGATCCATATCATTATGATAACCCAAGTATCCTATACTACACAAAAAACTTAAAACTTGATAAACATCTTTTACTATAAATTTCAAATCTATACCTATTTTCTATCCTTCTAGATACTACCAGCCATAGAGGGACACTATCATTGATAGTAGTGTCCAAATCCTTATCTAGTGTCTAGTAGTCAAAATTCATCCAAATTTCAAATGTTTTAAAACCTATGGGTTGGCTTATTTGTCCTATTAAACCCTACCATTAGATATTTTCAAAAGGTATGGTATAAATACAAGTCTAAGCCTTCTCATTCATCATCTAGTAAATACCAAGCAAACACCTACTAACGCTATATCAATCAACAGCATAAGCAATATATTATTCATTATTCATCCTTATTTTCATATCCACCATAGGACTAATCATATTACAACTCTAAAGCATTCAAAGAGCATTCCATGAGTGATATTTGTTAAGTTACAAGCTAGATCACTACATGCATCATCATATAGTATATTTCACCCTTGTCCACACACTTTCCCACACATATGAGATAAAAACATAAGTCTAAGGATCCTTGGAGTATTTGATATGTAGGTAATTTTCATTGATATATGGGTCTTTGGGGTCATCTTGACATCATGATCCCACTAACCCATTTTTGGCAAATTCATTCCAAGGGTGAAGAGATAGGGTTTTATCAATTAGATAAGAGAAATGAAATGTATCATAGATATAATTACATCAATATAAATGTGAAAAAAATGACATAATAGTGAATTTGGTTACATTGATATCCAATCAATATTACATACTCGTCACTTGCATCATATTAAGATACAGCATTGATGGTAGTGTCTAGATCTAATGGTAGTGTCTATGATTACAAAAGTATAATTTATAGAATCTAATGATTGATATAGAATACTAATCCTACATACTTTACACCTATTTCTAGTCTATATCTACTTGCACATAGTAAACCCACCTAAATATCATTTCCCTTTGATATTGAAATCAATTGAACATCTTTCAAATCAAGTACTATTTATATTTAACATATCTCATTATTATAATTCAAAATATTCATTTACCTAAGTTTACAATTAATTGGATTGCTATAGATTATTTTATCACCATTGTGCTTGAACTATTTATATATTATTAACCCTATACTACATCATCTAAATTTAGGGTTAAACATTTTGTGACCCTGACCTTTGGCCTCCAAAGCCTAGGTTGACCTAGGGTTTCTTGATTTACTTTTTTTTTATCTCTAATTTTTTATTTAAAAATATTCAAAATTTAAAAACCATAATTTTATTTTCCTCAAATCATGTTTAATATGGATGCATCTTCTATTTATTTCATGGCACAATATATGATAGTATTACTTGTTTGTTATTCAACATACAATGTTAAACCAATCAAAAATATAATCATGTGGAATAACCAGATGGGAAAACATAAAACCTCTTTTTATAATTATTATTTTAATGATATATAACCTATGCTACAAGTTCATCTTGTGCACAAACTAGCAACCAAATCTAAGGGATATGATCTTGTTGATCAATCAAGTAATACACATACCAAGATCTCAATTTTGGACCTTGTGAAACAATCAATTATTTATAAGGATATCTTTTATGAAGCATTATGTAAAACTAGGTACCAAGTGATGTAACATTATCTTCTTTTGTAGATATTTTACAAGATCTAGTCCACAATGCAAATATTCTTACCTTTGATGATAAATATTTTCCTTCAAAAGATATCATTGATCAATACTTGCCTTTATCAATACAAATCACTATTCACAATAAAGGAAACCAAAATGGAATATGTGAAATTGGTCTCAATGGCATATAATATTTTAAACCACTCCAATGATGTTATTGATAAAATTTCACTTTTTGATTTGTTACACAAGTCAACCCAATGCAGGGGTATTCTTTTGAGCACATTACATAAGACAACCTTGCCATGTACTAACCTTTGTGTTGAACTCTATCAAATGGACTAACAATTATATTTATCTTGGAAATAAGGATTTACCACACCCATATACCAATGAACTCTAGTATATTTTATCTATTTAGATATTTTTTTATTCAAAAATGGATGCAAAGGTTAAAATGGATGTTCAGACACTGATTAATACCATATCACATCAACCTAATTGATTCATATTATCTAATGCACCTAAGATATAATTTATATGCTTACTTGAGTCTCTAACTTATTTACTTCAAAATCTTGTGGATTTTCATCTCATATCTCTTCCTCTTCCTTTAAAGGTTGGTTTGAGTCGACCTCTACCTAAAGGATATGATGTTAATGCATATTATGACTATCAACAAGGACTTGGTACTTATACTAATAGATGTTATACCTTGAATCATAAGATCTAAGACCTCATTGATGACCAAAATATTATCCTTGATGATCCTCCAAATGATTCAAATTCATAACCTGGTGATCACTAGAATCATAAAATAATTAATAATATTTTACAAGATCATTCTAAGAAATATCCAAAAGTGAAAATGACATACCATGCACATTCTCCTCCACCATATTATGGGCATCCATTAGATGGAACTATTTCCATAATTTAACATACAATACCTCATATAGTTTAGAGGTATTTTATCATAGTTTTCAAATTTTCATATGAACATCCAATTAAACAAGAGAAGTTTATTCCAAGGCATCTAATTATCAAACCTACTAAGGTTAATCTCTCATGAAAGGACAAGCAACATGCAATCCCCTTTCCTAGGTGGCCCATACTTGAGAGGTATTTTCACTAGAGATATATAGTCAATTCTATAAAATCTTTATCTACTTCTACATAACATACTCAATTATTGATAGAAATTAAACATGTTTCAATTATATCTACTCCAAATAAACCATAAAACACTAAATTATGGGTTCCAAAAAACCCTATTCTTATTGTTTTTTCATGACCATAGAGTCCTATTATACATACATATGATACCATAGATTCTATAGATTTGATATGACACATATACATGCTCCTTGGTAATACCACCAGTTTGATGTACCATATTCTTATTTTGGATCTACCTATGTGCATTCTTTGGATGGGGTCATGTTCTAACCTTTTCTTTATTAAATATTCCAAAAATGTAAAAAAATCAAATATTCAAGAAAATACAAAAACATTCAAATAATACAAAAATATAAACATATTCAACATTCCTAGACTTTATTAGATCCTTGGCATCTATATTATTTTATTTATGTTATTAGATAGCATATAATGTTATTTGTATATACACATATGTTTCATGCATCTTTGAGTGTGATACAAACATACCTAGTCACATGATCTATGCACCTCCAGATGTGACCTCTCCTCTAACTTGTCATGTAGTATATACTAATGCTTACACATGTCTATATCTATGCTCATATCTTGTATAATGTACTTGATATGTTATGCTACATAATGTTTTTTTTCTAACACATATATGTATAGACTTGTCTAATATGCTTATGATGGTTTTTTGTACTTCATTTATTCACATTGTCACTTCCTTGAGTATATTACATTACTTATTATTGTCTTATTTGTTGAACATTTGAATATGTTCCTTACTTGTTTGACCTTGTGCCATTGTATGTTGTTTATACATTTGAATATGTTATTCCATTTTGATTGTACATTTAAATATGTCATCCCTTTTGATTGTGCGGCATTTGAACATGTCCCTTATATGAGGTCCCCTTAGACCATTCATTTTCATTACATTGAGTGCTCTTGTGTGTGTGCTTGATTATTTTTTGAGATTGTATTAGTACTCTCTAGACATTTCCATGATCTATATCATGCATCTTTAGACTTGATGTGATCACATATTATGATCTTAATTGATATATCTACTTTGACATGTTATTCTTATATGCTACATGATTTATATAGAAATTATACATCTACCTTATCCTTTTGAGGTAAGGTACCTTCTAGATTATATTTTCTTAACCTTAAAAGGGGGGTCTTATCATTGGGGACATGTCATAGAAGCATGACATCCACATTTTCATAATTACCAAATTTCAATGGGGGCATGTCACAAAGGCATGAACTCTACACTTATACACCTTCTCATTATTTCTACATTTAAGTGGGGTTGTGTCATAAAGGCATGACCTCCACACTTACACACTTCATCAATATCTCCAAAATTTAGTGGGGGCATGTTATAAAAACATGACCTCAACACTCACATAATCTCTAGCTTGGTTTCATAATTTAAATATACACTTGGGTCATAATCATATACATTACACAGATTTTGCATAAATTTGAAACAATTTTTTTTAGATTTATGATGCATACTCTAGCTCAAACATATTAAAGTGAAAATTTCATGTTATTGCATCAAAATTTGTAAAATTTTAAAATCATACTACTCACTAGGATGTACCAAATACACCAAGATGTATTGTTATCAAACCTTTTATGTTGTAGTAGTTGGTTCATTTTATAGGTTGAAGTTATTAAATCATTCAAACTCACCATATGTATAAATTAGGGTGATTAAATTGTCTAATCTCACCAAATTTATAGGATGAGTTTTTTAAATCACTAACCTCACTAGATTATATATATTCACATTTGAGTTGTGCGATTAAGATATAATGATCTCAATGGCCATGTCACAACTCATCCTTACACTAGATTGGGGGAATAATACCTTCATATATCCCTTTCTAGATATCTAGGCTAAGTTATAGACCTCTTTGAGCTCTAATGCTTCATAAAGAAGCATATTTACTAAGTCAAATCATCAAGAGGCAACA
The DNA here is from genome assembly GCA_037957365.1 of Torreya grandis. Lineage (NCBI taxonomy): Eukaryota > Viridiplantae > Streptophyta > Pinopsida > Cupressales > Taxaceae > Torreya > Torreya grandis. The sequence continues at coordinate 102,823 of JARHVA010001266.1, forward strand.
TCGTTGCATCAACACATAGGTGTACTCCTTCCTTTCTCTCTTTATTTTCAATCATCTAAATTATTTCAAATTTCATATTATATGAACTTATTCATATTGTCACATGCTCTTATTTACATGTCATACAATAGAAAAGGACTCAAATTGGGATCAAGTAAAGGTAAGGTGTGTTATAAACACCCATGTACCCATTTCATTCATTTAACTTATTAATTTTATCCTTATGCATTATTAGATTAAAATGGGGGGGGATATAGATACTAAAATTGAATATTTATAACATCTTGGTCTTGTACATTTGACAAATATTGATCAGGACTCTACCCTTTAGTTATAAATATTCCTATTACTGAGAGGTTTGCATTCACCATCTCATTGTGCCTAAATGATTATCTTTTAGTTAGATCCATATCATTTTGACGACCTAAGTCTCCTGTACAACACAAAAATATTAAAACTTGATAAACATCCTTCAATTTTTAGATCCTTAGCTAGTGTCTAGTAGCTAAAATTCATTCAAATTTAAAATGTTTTGAAACCTATGGGTTGGCCTATTTATTTTATTAAACCTTACTGTGAGATATTTTCAAAATGTGTGGTATAAATACAATTATAAGTTTTCTCATTTATCTTCTAAAAAATACCAAGCAAACACCTACTAAAGTTAAATAAATTAATTTTATAACCAATCTTTCTACCCTATCCATGCCTATTTTCATATCAATCATTGGATTAGTCATATTATAGATACAAATCATTCAAAGAGTAGCCCATGATTGATATTTATCAAGTTACAAGTTAGATCATTACTTACATCATCATATAGTATATTTCACCCTTGTTCACACACTTTCCCACACATAGGGGAGATATATATAAGTCTAAGGCCCACCTTAGAGTATTGGATATGTAGCTAGCACCCAAGAGGGGTATTTTGGGTTAGCTCTATACCATGAGCCCACTAACCCATTTTTAATAAATTCATACTAAGGGTGAAGAAGAGTGAAAAAATAGGGTTTGGTCAATCATCAAAGATCAGAAGTATTATCCCCAATCTAAATACATTAGAATAAACGTGAAAAAAAATATAGAACATTAAAATTGGTCACATCCAGATCTAGTCATTATTTTTTACCAAACACTTGCATCATAGTTTGAAATTAGCATTGGCAGGCATATATGGATCTGATGGTAGTGTTTATGGCTATAGAAGTATAATTTTTAGAATCTAAAAACTAGTTTAGAATGTTGATCCTACATACTTTACACCTATTACCAATCTAGATCTATCCATGCACATTAAACCTAGATAAATATCATTTCTCTTTTATATTGTAATCAATTGAACATCTTTCAAATTAAGTAATTTTTATATTTAGCATATTTCAATATTATAATTTAGAATATTCATTTATCTGAATTTATAATTAATTATCTTGTTATATATTAGTATATCACCCTTGTGCTTGAGTACTTTCTATAGGCTTAACCATATCCCCCATCATCTAAATTTAGGGTCAAACAAAGATAAACATGTTATATTCTTTATTACCTATGTTTCGATCTCATTACAACTTCTTAGTTACGTTGGTAGCTCATAATTTATTTCTCCATATAAATTATTTCATTTCTATGGGAACCCATATAAATTCTAATCCAATTTGATAATAAATGTTATCAAATAATAAACTAATCAATAATTACCTCTACATTAACTATTACTTTTGGTTCTATCTACTTACACTAGTTTCATCCCTCTCACCAATAGGTGGGAATACATAGGCATAATTTATACAAACCTAATACATAGGTGGAAATTGACTCAATACATACTCAACACACATCATATTTTGACTCAGGTTATACTTTAGATTCCTTAGTGCATTTCAGTTATGGCTCAAACCATGCTTTAGTTTATACATATTTTTATTAGTATATTTAAGTTTCACACAAGCTATACACATTTGATACATCTTATGTTCATTTTATACACATTTATTTCACATCATGGCATAGGTTATATACAAGGTGACATAGTTACTCAAAATATGCTCAATGGATTTTAGATTTTACCCAAATTTTTGTACTCTGATAGGTCCATAACCTGGAGATAGTAACACCATGTGTTATTTTCCAAAACATCATGGTATTATCCATATTTTCATATATATGGTTATTTCAAAGTGTCACAAACATATCTCAACTATTACAGTGTTTTACCTAGAAAAATATCAAAGATTTTTTTCTCAAATTTGGTAGATGTTTATATAAATCACCAAGAATAGAGGCATGTGCTTAGAATATGTTCACATTTGGCACATTTAGGATTTATTTTATGTTGATTATGATAATGGGTGAATGTGTACAACAAGATACATAACTATATAATTATTTTTTAAATTGAATATTTTTTACTCAAATTGTATGGCTTTGTATACTCAATTTCTAGATTGGGGGCATGTGTGTGGCACATGGTCTCATCTCAGTTTTTGCACTAGTTTATAGAGAAAAAATGATGATTCATGTCATAATCTATGTTTTATACCCTATATTTAGTTTTAAATTATATATACACTAGTTTTACACTAGGTATCTCACTAGTTTTGCACCAAGGTAAATCTAGTAACTGCCTACATTCGTTGATTCAATTTTTGAACCAATATCTACACTAGTACCAAGTATATTGAGTTTTTTGGGGCTGAATTTAAACAATGTTTTGAATTCTAGGCACATATATAAGCATCAAATATTAGGGACAAGCTCAACTTGGCTCTTCATATCATAGTGATTTACTCAGATTCTACACATGGACTCCATATCAAAGTTCATCTCCATAAGCATTACTCAAAATATTGTTCAATTATCTAGCCAAGAAGAGAACAAGATTATATAGCATCTACTATATATATGGGTTGATCATATTGGGCCCATGGCATCTTAAATTACAAGCTAGCATATGTAACACAAATAATCTCATATATTATTTTTTTCCTTTTACTCTAGTACTTTCATTTTACGCATTACTAGAATAAAGTGGGGTGGGGAAGGGGGGTTGATGAAGGGGTGGGGGGAATGTAGATACCCAAATTTGGTCAAGCAAACACAACTATTATGTCTTTTTGTGACATTAAATTTAGAGACTCCTAATGTTTAATTAAGACTCTATTAGTGCACCTTGTCTTATTCCTATGTATTTTACTTTTAATGACTCACATTAATGTTCTCATTGTGCTTGTATAGGTGGTATTCTTCCCTATAATTTCTATGTGAGTCATAGGGATCCCTGGTCCTTTTTATTTTTTTATGATCCAAAACTCATATCTTTTTATTGACAAATATTTCAAGAACACAAAAATAACACAGTAACAATGAATTCTCTGAGAAGAGATGTTTTATTACTTAGGATCACAATATAACTATATGTTTATCTCTAGGAAGAGATGTCTGATTTCCATTTCAGGATACATCTTTATTTATAAAAATTTTGAAAGTATGGGGAGGATGTGTAAGGTCACCAATATCGAGGGAGATTAAGTGGTTCAACTTCCATGATTTAAAACAATACAAAATTCAAGGAATTAATATTTTTAAACTGCACTACTAAAATTGAAATTTGGGGTACTTCCATTGGGTTTTCAATGGTCAAAAACCATCAAGAGGAGAATCATGCCATCTCACCACATTCTCCTCATTCTTAGATTTTCAATAGTTTAAATGGTGAGTCAATTGGAGCTATGGTGCAAAAGTTATAGCTCCAAGAAGTTATATCATCAATTGGGGTAGAACCATCACCCGAATTGTCACGTGAATTGTTTCCCGGATCATTCCTCCCTCCTTGAGAATAAATTATCCCCATTGTGTCAATATTCCTCATTAGGTGTGGTAGTTGTTTCTTGATTTGATTCTTTGTGAGCCACTCACCTTGGTGGTTAAGTTGGCCTCTTTTGACCACCTGATAAAGTAGAATAGAGCGTCCTCTTGTTGTCTTCATCCAGGTGTCCACAATCTAATCCTCCTCCAATGGAGAAAAACTCTAGGGATCAAGCTCATCAATGTCTAGTTGTTATACTATGATTTAAGTGTCCAACAGAGGTGGATGATATGGTTTCAGGAGCTTCATGTTGAATATTGGATGCAAACCAAGGTAGGCTGGTAGGTTCAACTCAAAAGCATTTTATCCAACTTTTCTAGTGATGGTATAGGGACCATATCACAGAGGTCAAATTTTTTTGTGTGGGCCTACAATTCATTCTTTCTAAAACCCTAACCAAACCTTATCACCCACAGTAAAATGGGGTACAATCCTATGTTTGTCATGGCATTGCTTATACTTCTGATTCATCCTCTCTAATATGTCATGAACTTGTTGCTAGATGTGTTGCATTTATTAAATGAAATTTGTTGCTTTTGATATATCAATTAGTGCCATGGGTTGGAACCCAAAGCATACTTGGAATGGATTGTGCTTGGTCAAGCTGTACAGGGCCTGATTGTATCCATATTGTATGAAAAGAAGCCCCTCATCCCATGTACATGGATGTTTGGAGTGATACATCTGAATCATGTGAACAATCAAGTAGTTCACCACCTCTATCTAACCATCAGCCTATGGATGGAAGGTTGTGGACTTCATCAGCATGGTATCCATCATCTTCCATAGAGTGGACCAAAATATGCTTAAGAACCTACTATCTCGATCTAAGACAATGGATTTGGGGAGACCAAAATAGAGCCATACATGAATAAAATATAGTTGAGCATTTTATTTAGCAGATATATTTTTCTTATAAGCAATCATGATAGCCATTTTTGAAAAATGATCAACTACAAAAAAAATACAATCCTTGCTATGTTTTGAAGTGGGCAAACCTAAGAGAAAATCCATTGAGATAGATTCCAAAGTCCTGGTTGGTTCTGGAAATGGCATGTACAATTCTTGCTTCTTATTTGTTGGCTTGGCTATCACACATGGGGTGCAATATTTGAGATATCTTCCCACATCCTTTCACATATGGGGCTAGTAGAAGTGTTTTTGAACAATTACGAATGTCTTTTCTACACCAAAGTATCCAATTATCCTACTAAAATGTGCTTCCCATATCTTTTGTTGCTCTGCAATTGGAACATAGATGTGCCCCATATGATAGAGGACATTATCTTGCAAATAGAAATTAGAAACATGTTTACCTTTTTGAAGCACCTGATATATATTAGCAAAGGCAAGATCTACTTCATACAGAGCACCCCAAGTGGCAGTTTCATGTCTACATAGGTCAAGAACTATTGTGAGTGTAGTAATTGGTGGGTGGCTAAGACAATCTATGGCCATATTTAAGATCCCCTTTTTGTGTTTGATTATCATATGTAATTGTTGAATATATGTGGCCCACTTTTGTTGCCTCTCATTTCATAGTTTTGTCTGTGTCTATATGAATTCTAATGATCTGTGGTCAGTGTGGATGACCATCTCTTTCCCCAAGATGTAGTGTTTCCATTGTTTGCAAGCTTGCACAATGGCATAGAGCTCCTTATCATATGTCAGATATTTTCTAACTGTATCAGTGAAATTTTCCATATGATATTCAATAGGATGGCCATGTTTCATGATGATAGCTCCCATGGCATATTCAGATGCATCTGTCATCAACTAAAAGGTTGATGCAAATCTGGCAAGGCAAGAACAGGGGTTGAGCAAAGTTTGTTCTTCAAATTCTCGAATGTCCATTATTTTATTTCACCCCATTGAAATGTAGCTTTATCTCCTCCTTTATTCACTTGGGTTAGTGACCAAGAAACATGTGAAAATCCAAGAACAAACCTGTGATAGAAATTTTCAAGACCCAAGAAGCTGTGAAGTTCTGTGAGGGTCCTTGGTGTAGGCCACTCTCGAATAACCTAAATCTTTTTTATATCAACATGGAGCCCTTCCTCATTCACAACATACCTAAGGTACTAAATTATTTTCATCCTGAATGTGCATTTGTTAATATTTTCATATAACTTGTACTCCTAAAGAGTTTGAAGCACCTTATGAACATGTTGCAGATGTTCCTCCCATTTTCTATTGTAGATGAGTATGCCATCTAGGTAGACAACCAAAAATGAGTTGGTGAAGGGTCATAGGATGTCATCCATCATCCTCATGAAGGTTATAAGTGTGTTAGTTAAGCCAAAAGGCATAACCAACCATTCAAAGAGCCCCTCCTTATATTTGAATGCAGTCTTCCAGACATCAGTGGGATCGATGAGAATTTGGTGATAGCCAGATTTTAGATCAATTTTGGTGAAGAAATTCACACCATGAAGTTGGTCTAGTAGGTCATCAATCCTGGGGAGAGGGTAGTGATTATTCATAGTGATTTTATTCAGGGCTTGATAGTCAATGTAAAGCCTCCATGTTCCATCTTTCTTTGGTGCCAGGATAATTGGGCTACCACAAAGTAAAGAGCTTGGCTTGATGTGACCCTTTTGGATCAATTTTTTAATCTATCTTTTTATCTCATCATTATCTAAAATTGATATGTGATACATAGGACTGTTAGGCAAAAGTGATCTTGGGATCAAATCGATAGAATGTTTTACCTGGTAATGCAATGGAACTCCTATGGGTGACTTGAATAAGTCATCATATTCTCCTGTGATTTGTCCCATCTGCTTTTATTATTGTGTTGATTGTGTAGTCAGGACTACAACATTATCCTTCTTGGATTTATGTGGTTTGACCACCATGAGAATGAATTACTCTATCTTTTCCACCAATCTCTTACATTTCTTGGCACTGATCAAGGAGATAGATGTGGGAAGTGGTAGCTCTAGTAGCGTATACCACCACATTCCAAGAGTGAGGGTGATTCTTTGGGTTCATGATTCATATATCTCATGTCGATCATACATGAATGGCTAACCAAGGAGTACATCACAAAAATCTAGATTGTCCACATCACACAAGACTTCATCTTGGAAAGGTTTTATTGCATATGAAAGAAGACACTGATGGGTGACATGGAGTTCTCTCCCTGGGCTCAACCATCCAATACTGTATAGCTTTGGGTAAGGCTTCATGGAAATATTTAGACTTTTCATAACTTTAGTGGAGATTAAATTCTTTTGACTCCCACTATCAAGAATGAAATGTAGAGGCTTACCTTTTATCCATAATTTAGAGTGAAATAATCTTTCCTTGTCATCTGGCCTTTCCTCATGGGTCTATGATGAAGCGATGATGGTGTTGGGCTTAGCATATATAATCTCTTCTTCATCCTCTTTGATTGTAGGTTGTTTATGAGATAGAGTAGTATATGTCAAGTATTGTGACTTAGAAAGCAGTGACTTAATGGCTTGACATTCTTCTTTGGAGTGAGTTCTAGTTTTGTGGTAATCACACCATTTTCCAGCCTTCCCCTTCTAGGGTTTCTTATCTTTAAACTCCTTTTGCTTCCAATTTTGGCCTCGCGTTTGACCTTCCTTGTAATTTCCCATTTTGAAGGCTGACTCTTCGTAATCTTTTTGCCATGCTTCTATTCAATCTTCATTGTGAACTTGTATGCCTCACTAAGGGTTTCTAAATTGAAGAGTTCCATTTCCCCCCGCATGTACCATTATATTCCACCATGATATTTGAGATTCTTATATTTCTAAATTTCTTGGATGCCCAATCTTGCAAACAAAGAATGAAAAAATTATGTGTAATCTTGAACAGATTGGTCCTTACCTTGGTGAAGTTGTTGCCATTGTATGTACAAATCATCATATGCTTTAATGGGATAGTATTCTTCCTTTACCACTTCCATGAAATCATCCTAGGTAGGTTCCACCTCAAGGCCAATGTCATATGTACTGAACCTCTTTTTGTACACTTCCCACCGATTTTTCATGGGCAATGATACTTTCAAAAGAGCAAAAGTTATCTTTTCTCCATTGGTGAATTTATTTACAGAGAAGTAGGAAGATAATTGATCCAACTAATTTTATACTGCATCATCATTTATTTTTCCTTCAAATGTAATAATATCAAATTTCATCTAAACCTTGAAAGGTGTTGGGGAACTGAAAGGATGCTCTATGGATGAGGAGCTAGGAAGTGCAGATGAGGAGCCAAAATTTCCCATCAAGAGTTTTTGGAGAATTTGGATAAATTATTGCAGCATCTATTTTTGTTGTCATTAGAGGGATTCATTCACCATTTACTTGAAATGATTATATGTCTTAGTTTCGTCTTCCATTTGAAGTCATTCGAATTGAATAGGTGGATAGTTTGGAAGTTCTGTTATTTTCCACCTAAGCTTCTTATAGTCTGACCTCATCCTCAGGATCATACACTCTCAAGACAAACCACTATGATACCACTGATCTAAAACTCAAAATTTTTGATTGACAAATATTTCAAGAACACAAAAATAACACAATAACAATGAGTTCTCTGAGAAAAGATGTTTTATTACTCAAAATCGCAATACAATTATATGTTTATCTCTAGGAAGAGATGTTTGATTTCCATTTCAGGTTACATCTTCATTTATACACATTTTTAAAGCAAGGAGAGGATGTGTAATGTCACCAATCTTGAGGTAGATTAATTGGTTTGACTTCCATGATTTAAAACAATATAGAATTTGAGGAATTACTATTTTTATAAACTTACTATTTTTAGACTGCACTACTAAAATTGAAATTTAGGGCACTTCCATTGGGTTTTCAAAGGTCAAAACCATCTAGTGAATCTCCATCCATCTCAATGCATTCTCCTCATTCTTAGCTTTCCAACGGTTCAAATGGCGAGTCAATTGGAGATACGATGAAAAAGTTATGGCTCCTGGAAGTTTCATCATCAATTGGGGTAGAACCGTCACCCGAATTATCACATAAAATTGTTGCCAGGATAATTTTATCTTATTCTCTTCATGATTTCATATAAAACCATTCTTTTTGGACTATCACACTTTATGTGATTGTTCATTTTTCATAACATGTTTGTCATTTCATTTTCTAAGACATGCTTCATTTGGGTTTCCTTTTATGACTATTTTAATGATTTGAATCCTATGGAAAGAATTAATATCAAAGATAAAATTGGATCATCTAGCTTATTTCCTCAAATCAACTTTAGTGTCACATTGATATGGTTTAAGCTTTAAGGGGATAGAAATAACCCAATGATTTACACATGTTTATTAAACCTAAATAGGCCTAAAACATGCCTATACAAATCAGTTGATGGACTTAAACTTGGAGGTTGTCTAAAGTTATAAGCATCTAATATAGAGATGTTATAATGTATATTAATGATCCAATTTATTAGACCCCCAGGTTGGTAAGAGAACCTAATAGCCTAATTAGGCTAAATAGGCATAAAATTAATACACACAGGCTTATATAGGCAGTCATAAGAAAACAAGGTGACTTAGTGGGAGGTGTGGCCTAATGAGAGGTTTCAAACTGTCTATACTATATGAATAATCCCCTTACATTATGGTTCCATCTAATTATTACTTCAATGTACTAAGAAGGGGGTTGTCTCCACTTATGGCTCAGGCAAACCTAGTCACCACACAGCCAAAATGCAAGATTGATATCTACGGATAGGTTCATCATCAAGATAGGGAAAGTGTAAGCACAAATATGAGAAAATGAGTCTCTCATTGTCCCCCAAATCCATTTCAGCATTTCCACACTAATATATCTTAGTCTTTTGAGGGGAGGAATCCAATTATTTAAATAGGCTTGTGCCTAAACTAGAAGCTTCCACTTGTTAGAAGGATATTTAAGGATAGAAACATCATAAGGTGGAAGTGATGGAAACACAACCAAGGTATCTAAAGTCTAAGATCATAAACTAAGGTAAAAGGAGCATTAAATTGAGCCCCTAGGGCTACATAAGCATGACTTCCTATAAACCCTAACACTAGTTGTATAAGGAGTATAAAGTGATAAGAGGCTTATTATAAATAATGTTACAACTCATAGTAACATGATACATAGGTGAAAATATCCATAAACACTACATTAGCATTGGAAATGGCTATGCAAGTCCCAATGCTACTGTCAGGTGTTCTGAGTATGACAGTAAATAGTGACACTAAAGTAGAATCAAAAGAGGATAAGACTGAGATAGTAGTTTCTATGGCTAGAGGCAAATACATATGATGGAGAAAAGTAATATAATATTTATTTGATGATGTGTAATCCAATTCAAGTATCTACAGGTCACCTCATAACCATGACACCCAGTTTAGGCCTGATAGGCCTAAAAGTCACTCTTGAGGCCTCAAACCCCATGCTCACCTTAGTAGGATAACCAAACCCCCCAAGTAAATACAATACCATGAGGAGGTGTGGGAGGATGGTGCAGGACCTAAAAGGTTATTTGAAGTATGGGAATGCAACAAAAAATCCATCTCAATCTTCATAACCTCATCAAGCTACCACAGTCCTAGACAGTCAACACGAGTTTTTTGATCAAGTGCGTATATCCTTCATGGCAAGGGGACTCAAGGAAAATGATACTAGGTTAATTTGGAAACCCTTATGGACTCAATATCCATGGTAAATGGATTTGGTTTAAGGGGCCCAACACTATGAACAAATACTAAGGCTATAACCTACACAAATTGCCTAGTAGAGAGCTCATAGTCCACCATTTTCTACTCATGTCTCTCCAAACTAGCTGCATGGAATCCTAAGATTGTCAGGGGTTTTATGGGGGTATATGGACTAAACATCCATGACCATAATTTTGGGATTGGAGGTCTGATCTTTAAGAACCATCGTTAAGATGATATACCTCAAAAACTATGCTTATACCCTAGTAATGACCCAATTGAGAAGGTGATGAAGAATTGACATCTAGTTGAAATATAATAAGCCTAAAAACACCTAAACCTCAAAGTGAACTTAGAAGAGACCATGATCATGGAACTTAGTTGTATGGACACTGTATGAAATATTCAAAAAAGGATATTTTTTCAAGGTTTTGTGATAATTATAGGGTGAAGATCTATTTGGAAAGTTGCTAGTAATTGGGGAAGGTGGTTTGAGACTTCCTTCATTCTCCCAAGACACAATATACTCACTTTTCTACCCGTAAATGCCTTTGTAAGTTCACACCAAATATCTTGTCTACATATGCTAAAGAGAAGTGGCCTAGTCAACTAGGGGAGGTAAATTTCAATTGTCTACTACTTGAGAAGGCTTATGTCATGGCATAAACATGTTGTTTAGACTTGAAACAGGGATATTCACCTTCTCTAATGTTTCTATTCAAGTATATGATCATCCATCAATAGATAGGCAAATGATTAGGCATAATAAACCTACTTGGTCAACAAAGAGATTTGTATAATGGCATAGAGAGATTATGTGGGGATTTAATGAGGGTTATTTCCCATGTAACTAGTGATATTGGTGTGAAAATACACTTCATATCCATAATCATAGTTTGGAACAGTTTCCATGGTCTAAGTCAACATGCAAGAGAAGGTGGGTTGTTAGGTGATTCATGGGAGGCTCAATTGATCTCTTTAATGTTATAAATACCAAAAGGAGGAGGTAATTGACCATATTTAGGCATGGTCATGCTTTGATTGGAGTCAAAAAAGTCATCTATAACCTCCATCACTCCACCTCAATGCCTAAGGGCTCATTCAAAGACCATCAAAAAAACCAATGCATGAAGGGGGTATCAGAGACTATTATAGCTCTTTATAAATGATGATGGAGTGTAATATGGTCATTTATTACCTCTCATCTATAACTCCATGCCATTTTCCTTCTCCTTCTCTCTTCATTATGCTATATATTCAGGCCTTAAGGCCTTGATTTGTATCCCTCACCTGGGTATGAGGAAACTCTACCTAGTTTTGTACTTGATGAACCTATTAGAATGATGAATAAAACTATTGCAGATCTTTTATGATGATGTCTAAAGTGTTTATACTTGTTTTGAGTTGCATATATGATGGATTGCTTTCCCTTGTAGGTCCTTGCTCACCTATATACAAATAAGGTGTCTTATGCAGGTTATGTGGTGTGTAGAAGTGTTGGCGATGGAGTTTAAACTATGATCTGACTATTAAGAGCCTCTTATCATACCTTCTTGTCATAACCTTTTTACTCTAGCTACCTAATGCAACCTCTACATGAAACACTTTTGCATAGGAACTTTTGAAGATGGTTTTTTAGTTGTTTATTTAGTCCATTAGTATTGATAAGAGTTCAATTTGAGTGGATAAATGATCATATTGGTGCATCACCACCCCTTATAGTAGGTTTCCTTTATGCACTTTCTATCCCTTTTCACCCCAACATCAATAGGTTTTAGTATATTGAGCCCAAGTAACTACACCATGGGATTTAACCTTATAATCTAGAGGTCTAACCTAGTCATAGGTCATCCACAGCCTTGGGTTATTCTCATGTTAGTCTAGCATTGAAGGTGGGCTTTAAAAACCTCGTTCTAGGCTACAGGTTGGAGTGACAATAGTTCCGGCACACTTGGTGGGATGAGATTCAAGCATTGGAGCACCCACTTACAATCGTGTAGTCATCTCAAAGAGTTTCAAGCACTTGGGAAATGGATGTACAATTAGATTTCATACTAGAAGGTATCACAAAGTTATCATTTTAGGGGTAAGAAAGGTTATTATTCATAATTTAAATTTTTGTGCATATGTTCCATGAAGAGTTATGGTTGCATATGGGGCAAAATTCTATCATTCAGCTCATTATCAATAGCCCTATGACCCACATCAACTCCATTATGACCCCTATCAACCTTATGTTGACCCCTACCAGCCCTCTTATCCTCTTAATCAATCATGGCAGTATCATGATGTTCCTAGTTATCCATATATTTCTCCATACTTCTCTCCTTCTATCCCAAGTCAGCTCCTTTACTAGCATATTGTTCCTTATAGTCAACCTAAACCAAGAGATGATGATTTGAGCTTAGAGATTGAGAATATAAAGGAGGAAAGAGATATATTGAGGTAATGTCTTAGGCAACATAAGGAAGTTGAACACCAAGTCTTTTTCCATCAACAAAACACACCTGAAAGCCAAGAGTAGCCAACCAAGGTAAACACTCCATCTCCTTTCCTTAGCTCTGTAATCATCAGACACTTCTTGGTCCATAATTGTTTGGTTGATGATAGGGCAAGAAATTCAGTTATCCCTAAGCTAGTGGTTGACAAATTGAATTTAGTGAATGAGCCTACTTCCAACTTTGAATTATAGTGGAATGGATCAACTAAAAGGATATTTAGCCTTATCAAAAACCTACAACCTACCCTTCATGCTTACCCCAATCTCTCAATTACATAATACATCATTGTTACATATCACCTCATTTTTCTCTATGTTTGTCTAGTGACTTTATGGCCAAGATTTGGGGATACTTACCTTTGGACTTGTCATACATGGTTTATAATTTTGGGCATGATGTAGGATTCATAATCAGACCTAGACCACTCTCCAAGTTTCATATTCAGCCTTACACACCAAACACTTCGAATACATATTTTAATCCACCTACTACCCCTAATCAGTCAGTTGAGTTTCAAGATCCCCTTTAATATCCATCCATGCCTTCTTAAGAGCCTATTACATATTTAGCTTAGAGGCCTTCATGGGCTAGAACACAAGACTATGTTATGCCTACCCTTGAAGAGAACCTTATCCTATGCAGATTTAGAATCAAGAAGAGGAGAGATGTATGAAGGATAATTTAGGATATGTCTCAAGTTCTCCAAGTTTCCCATCAGCTCTTCATACTATGGTCACTTATGAAGATCAAGGTACATCTAAATTTGATGAGGTAATTGAAGAATTCAAGGATAAAAATGTGGTGTCCAAGTTTGATACTCCTAAATCTCCAAGTTGGAAGAGAACTTTTGCAGCCATCAAGCAAGGTAATGAGGTATCTTTCCCTCCCACCCTCTCCTCTTGTGAAGAGGAACCAAGTGCCTTGAGTGCCAATTTTGAGCATCTAAGTGTGGGAAATAAATTGTCAAGGTTAATCAATGAGGTGGCAGTCTTTCAAGAGTTGGATCATGTTGTATTTGTAGCTAAATTTCAAGAATACTTTGAGAATGATACCTCTATCATATATCAAGAAGATATCAATATTGGTACCCCTATTCATCCTAGCAGATCAGAATTAAAACATGAAGGAAAGATGGATGATGTGAAGCAGTCACAATGCCATGATGATGAAGTGGATGAATAAAAAATGCATACAACTTCCCCTCTAGGAGATAGTCATAGAAAAAACTTATATGAGACCACTATTGAAGCTGAGAACATCCCAAGTGAATTAGAAGATCTAGAAATAGTTGTATCATGAATTCCTAGGTGAAATAGAAGAACTCAGCATGACAGATTGGAATGGTGGAGTAGGAAAGCATTTTGAGGTTTTAGATGAATGTACCACTAATGTTTTAGAGATTGGATAAAGAAATTCAATTTTAGAAACACCAAATCAAGATGATCTTGAATGAATTGATGAGATCCCATTCTCCACAGAAGATGAAGATGACCCAATTGCAATAGACCAAGAACCTTATTATGAATCTATGAGAGAGTTAGAGATGATTGATCAACATGATGCTTCACAATCAAATTGTGAGAATGAGAATGAATTCTATGTCTTTTCAATTGATCATGAAGAGAAAGATTTTTAGGAAGACTTGGAGAAATTTTTTTCAAGATTAGATAGTCCACCTTTACCCCATGAAGAGCTTGAGAAGGGTTTTGAAAAGAACACTATGGAAGTTGGTTATTTTAAGTCTCATAGGCAAAATCAAGAGATCCTAATGGCATGTGGAAACCATGATTGTACACCCATCAATAAGCTAAAGGCCTTGACAAACCACCATCTCAAAAATAGAAGGATGAAGACATTAATCAAGGCCTAACAGTTGATTTGTCAAGGCAAGCATTGCATGAGAACATGAAAAATCAAGAGCAGCTCATGACTGAGGTATAAATCATATTATTGATGCAAGGAAGACAAGTGTGGAATGAGAATGATTGGGTGTTTGACTCACCTAGCCAACCCATGCACCTAGGATGGAGCCAAAAGATCCATCTACTTTCCGAAGAGGCCATCAACATACCAATGCCCCTAGATACAAGTGGGAGTCCTCATATAGTGAGAAATGTCTGATTGGACTCAAATCAAGACATGAAAATCAGACCTCATGGTGCCATAGTGATCAAACAATTTTTCCATTTGATCTGGAGGGAAGAATTTGATCTCAAGTTAGTTGTTTTAGTGTGTATTGCCTTGTTTCAATAAGTGGTCAACACAAATTTAGTTTTTTGCCTTGTTGCTTTGGTATCTTGCCTTGTTTTTTTCTTAGGTTTAGGTTTTGTGTGCTTTGGTGTCCTTTGTGTATGTTTTTTAGTTTTTGTTTCAATCCTAAGAGGTGTCATAAAGTACTAGGTCTCTTTGAAATTCCAATTAGGTGGTCCTCCAAGTCATGAGGCATGTTGAGTCATCATTATCATGAAAAGTGAGTGGGTTCTCTTGACCAACAGGTTGGTCAACCCCTAAAATTCACCATAAATGTTGACATTTTGGCCTCATAGGCCAAATGTCAACCCACACAATAAAAAAACTTTCATGAGAATCCCTCTAGGTTTGTCTTTGGTGTCTAAAACTAGTCTTGGTCCTATGAATGTCTTTTGAAGGTCTTTTAATCTTATTGTGTAACATTTATGTCAAAACCTGATGTAATGATCATATGTCTCATAGGTGTCATGGGTCCTTGGTGATGTGTACTAGGTCCCCATGATGGTCATTATGTAAGTGGAAGAGTTCGAAATGCTTTGGAGGCCTAGAAGGATGGTCTTAAGCATGTTTAATAGGCTTAAAGACCCTTAGCAGAAGTTGAAGTAGTTTGACAAGATTGAGGATCATATTGTTCATTAGTTTTAAGATTGTTTGGGTCATTTCAAGATGAGAGAGAGCCTTAATATCAATATGAAGGGTGTCCAATATCCATTTGGTTCATAGTGTGAAGCCTAATGGTGTGTGTCAAGACCATTTTCCATGGTCTTTATGTTCAAGTCTATCACAAAACTTCATTAGCCCTTTCAAGAACCTTAAATGCCTCATATGAGTCTATATACCTTATAAAATCTTTGGAAAATATCATATTTCAAGTATTTCATTGTTAAGAAGGTCTTAAAGGAGTCCTTAGGCCATGACCAGGCATTTCATACCATAAAAGGCCCATTTTAAAACCCATATTCAATCCCTACTCAACTAATAGGTCCCACACATGGGAAAAGAGTGCCTCTTCAACTCCCCATATCATACCATCAGCTTTAAAATGTCATTTAACACGTGTTTTCCCTCCCTTTGTCCTTAAATGGCGGTTTAAGGTTTCAAAAATAGAGAAAATGTAGAAAAAGAATTTTTTTTTGCAAGTTGTATAGATTTTTAGGGTTAGTATGTATAGAGGGGAGTTATGGGTTGTAGGTGAGTTCATACCATATGTCTTGGAGAAGTTTCATGGAAAAAGGATTCAAAACAAGTTCAAAATTGACCTTTTTACTCCATCGAGCTGCTTTGTAGCCCAAGATAGCCCTTTAGGTTTGTAGATGGTACGGACATGAGAGAAAAGATGAAGGTCTAAAATTTTGGGCAAAAGGATGGGACCTTATATGGATTCCATTTTTGGGCATTTTTTCTTAGTTTTACTCTCCCTCCTTTATGAGCAATCACTAACAAGGTAGGGCACTCACAATGTCTTCTCCATTTAGGCATGGTACCAATTTTTCATGTTTTCTCCTTTCCTCTGCATGGTGACAGAAGAATGGAAGGTTATATAGCTTTTCAAGAGTCTACACCAGCTTCCCACACCATTATTTATCCTCATCTCACACATTTGATCCTAGGAAGACAATAAATCCTCATTGGAATCAGTTTAAAGGGTGACTGCTATGGTTTCTTGATGCCTTGAGGGCCCCATGGTTGGAGGTATACTAGTGAAGCTTCAATAACTTCCATACATATTTTTGAGATTCTAAAACTTTCACTTACTACCTTCATGATCCAAAATCTCCATATCATGATGTTGGACTATAATCTTGATCAAGCACACAACAAACAGGCAGAATGTAGAAGTCTGAGTCTTGCATAAGAATCATGAGGTCATCTTGAAGGTTGCCATCTCTGTATAATATGAAAAATATCTTCACCTAAATTTCATGGATTTATTTAGTATATTGAGGATGTGTATGAAGAGGATAAGACCCAGGATCTATTAATGGGAAGGTTTAATATTGTTTTGTCCACCCACAGGTTTGTAGACCTATAGGTGGATGTTAGTGACTTTCAAAAACCCATTTCACATCATGTAAAGGTTTGAAAAGACCTAATACATGTCTCCAAGTATGAACTTAGCCTTGATTAGCCACACAGTGTCATTATGAGGATCATATTTAGGTGACTGGTCCTCAAACCCCAATCAAGATAGTCAATAAATCTAAACTAACTCAATGAAAAGGCCTAGGGTCAGCCTTCTAGGCAATGCTAGTTCTTGAAGAATGGTATGGTTAAGAGGAAACATGAAGAATTTGAGGGAAGATTTAAGGAGTTATAAAGAATAATGCAGAGGCATCAACACACTAAATTCATCCAAAGGGAGCAATGAGACACACTCTGTCCCTCAAAATGCTCACACTCATAATCCTGGCAGGGTTACAATCACCTACAACAGAGTGAGGGTTAAAGAAGTGAATATTGTAGAAAGAATGAAAATCAAAGATAAAATTGGAGCATCTATCTTATTTCCTCAAATCAAATCCTAGTTTCATATTGATATGGTTTGAACTTCATGGGGTTAGAAAACCCCAATGATTTACATAGGCCTATTAGACCTAAATTAGTCTAAAACAAACCTGTACATATCAGTTGAGGGTGTACACAAACTTGGAGTTTGTTTGAAGTTGAAAAAATCTAAGAGAGAGAGGTAAGAAGGTAGATAAATTTTCCAAGTGATGAGACCCCTATGTTGGTAAGAGAACATAATGGCCTAACTAGGCTAAATAGGCTTAAAACTGATACACATGGGCCTATATAAGCAGTCATAAGAAAACAAGGTGACTCAGTGGGAAGTGTGGTCTAATGGTAGGTTTAAAAGTGTCTATACCGGTAGAGGAATCCCTTTGGATTATGATTCCATCTAATTAGTGTTTCAAGGTACCAAGAAGGGGGTTGTCTCCGCCTATGGCTCAGGCAAACTAGTCACCACACATAGCCAAAATGCAAGATTGATATCTATGGATAGGGTCATCAACAAGACAATGAAAGTGTAATAATAAATATGAGAAAAGGAGTCTCTCATTTTCCACTAAATATATTGCAATGTTTCCACACTAATAAATCTTGGTCCCTTGAGGGAATGAATCTAATGATCTAAATAGACCTGTTAGGCCTAAATATGCCTAAACAGGCATGTGCCTGAACTAGAAGGTTCCACTTGTTTGAAGGATATTTAAGGATAAAAACATCCTAAGGGGGAAGTGATGGAAACACAACCAAGGTCCCTAAATGCTGAGATCATAAACTAAGGCAGAAGGAGCACTAAATTGAGCCCCTAAGGCTACATAAGCATGACTTCCTATAAACCCTAAGATTGGTTGTAGAAGGAGTATAAAGTGATAATAAGGTCAATATAAAGAATGTTACAACTCTTGGTAACATGCTCCATAGGTATAAATCTCCACCAACATGACATTAGAAGGGGAAAGGGCTATGCAAGTCCCAATGCTACTATCAGGTGTTCTAAGCATGACAATAAACAGTGACACTAAAGCAGAATCACAAGAGGTTAGGACTAAGATAGTCATTTGGATGGCTAGAGGAAAATATCAAGGATGGGTACAAGTAAGATAAGAGTGATTTGATGATGTGTAATCCCCTCCAAACTCCTACAGGTCACCTCATAGCCATGACACCCACTTTAGGCCTGATAGGCCTAAAAGTCACTCTTGAGGCCTCAAACCCCATGCATACCCAAACCCCCAAAGAAAAAACAAGACCATGAGGAGGTGTGGGAGAATATTACAAGCCCTAAAAAAAATTTTGAGGTAGGGTAATGCAACACGAAATCCATTTCAATCTCAAGAACCTCCTTGAGCTATCACAATCTTAGGCAGTCAACTTGAGTTGCCTGATCAAGTGCTACTCAAGAAAAATTCTCCTAGGGGAATTTTTACACCCATATGGACTCAATATCTATGGTAAAGGGAGTTGGTTTAAGGGGCCCAACTCTATGAATGAGTGCTAAGATTTCAACCTACACAAACTGCCTGGCAAAGAGTTGATAATCCACCATCTTCTGCTCATGTATCTCCACACCAGTTGCATGGAATCCTAATATTTTCAAAGGTTTTAGGGGGGTCTATGGACTAAACATCCATGATCATAATTTTAGGATTGGAGGTATGATCTTTATGAACCATCATTAAGATGGTAGACCTCCAAAACCTTGTTTAAACCCTAGTAATGACCCGATTGAGAAGATGATGAAGAATTGGCATCTAGTTGAAGTGGAATGACCCTAAAAGCACCTAAACCTAAAAATTCACTTATAATAGACCCTAATCACAGTACTTAGTTATACGAATACTATACAAAATTATCATAAAAGGATAAATTTTTGAGGTTTTGTGATAATTATAGGGTGCATAGCTGTTTGGAAAATTTCCAATCATTGGTAAAGGTGGTTTGAGTCTTTGTTCATCTTTCGAAGACATCATCTACTCACTCTTCTACCTAGATAATCCTTTTCTATTTCACACCAAACAACTAGTCTGCAGATGCTAAAGTGAAGTGGCCTAGTCAACTAGGGGAGGTAAATTGCAGGTGCCTACTACTTCAAAAGGCTTATGTCATGGTATAAACATGTTATTTAAACTTTAAATAGGACTATTCACCTATTATAAGGTTTATATTCAAGTCTCTGATCATCCATCAATAGATAGGCAAGCAATTAGGCCTAATAGGCCTAGTAGACCTACATGGTCAACAAAGAGAGTTATAGAATGGTGTAGAGAGGCTATTGGGTGATTTAATGCAGGGTTATTACCCATGTAACTGATGATAGGGGTCATAAATTACACTTCACATCCATAATGATAGTTTGGATCAGTTTCCATGGCCTAAGTCAACATACGAGAGAAGGTGGGTTGCTAGGTGCTTCATGGGAGGCTCAATTGATCTCTTTAATATTGTAATTGCCAAAAGGAGGAGTTAATTGACCATATTTAGGCATGGTCATGCTATGAAGGGAGTCAAACAAGTCAGTTGCAACTTCCATCACTCCACCTCAACGCCTAAGGGCTCATTCAAAGACCATCAAGAAGACCAATGCATGAAGGGGGTATGAGAGGCTATTGTAACTCCTTGTAACTGATGATGGAGTGGACTATGATCATTTATGACATTTCATCTATAAATACACACCATTTTCCCTCTCATTCTCTCTTCATTATGTTATATATTTAGGCCTTAAGGCCTTGATTTGTATCCCTCACCTGGGTATGAGGAAACTTTGCCTGGTTTTGTACTTGATGAACCTATTAGACTGATGAATAAAAAAAATACATCTCCTTCATGATGATGTTTAGTGTGTTTTTACTTGTTTTTATTTGCATATGTGATGTATTTCTCTCCCTTGCAAGTCCTTGCTCACCTGGATATAAATAAGGTGTCTTATGCAGGTTATGTGGTGTGTAGAAGTGTTGGTGATGGAGTTTTAAGTGTGATATAACTGGTAAGTGCCTCATAACAAACCTTCTTGTCATGACCTTGTACTCTATCTACCTAATACAGCCTCTACATGAAACACTTTTACATAGGAACTTTTGAATATGGTTGTTCAGTTGCTTGTTTAGTCTACTAGTGTTGATAAGAGTTCAATTTGAGTGGATAAATAATCATATTGGTGCATCACCACCCCTTAGAGTAGGTTTCCTTTATGCACTTTCTATCCCTTTTCACCCCAACATCAGTAGGTTCTAGTAGATTGATCCTAAGTAGATGCACCAGGGGAGCTAGCCCCATAATCTAGAGGTCTAGCCCAGTCATAAGTCACCCACAGCCTTGGGCTATTCCCATGTTAGTCCAGCCTTGAAGGTAGGCCTGGACAACCTCCATATAGGGTGCAAGTTGGAGTGCTAACACAAAGTAAGTAAAATAAATAAATAGAAAGGAAACTATGTATAGCAAATAAAGGTGGCTCAGGTGCAAGCATGTGGGGTTAGCAAACAAGGATAACTGGTAATATTGGGTGAATCATCATTATATTGTACATAATTGAAAGCAATCATATCTTCATGGGCAATATTAGGATGTGTAGGTATGCATGAATCTAAGAAACATAATTTGTTATCATCATCACTAGAGGAATCATCAATGTAATCATAATCATTATAATCATTATCATTTTAATAATTATCAATGTTAGTAGTTGTGTTAGCTTTTATACCCTCTTTTAAAATAGCACACTCATTTATCTGAATGTTAGCTTTAAAATTGGATCTTTTTTAGGTGTTTTATCTTTTATGGGCATGAGAGTTTGTGGTGATATTATGTTGACACGTGAATGAGTAGGTGAGTGAACTTTAGTTGTACTTATTTGAGGTTTTATAATTAATTATTTCTTTGGTAGGTCTTTAGGAAACATTTTAGGTTGTACTTGTTGTAGACGATCATACGTAGTGCCTTGGATTGTAATCACTTTATTGTAATGAACATATTTTAAGCATTGGTGTAGTGTTGATAGAATTTATTTCATTTGATTAAGTAATGGTCTTCCACGAAACATGTCATATGTCTCATTATCTGATAATACATGAAACCAAATTAGAGTGGTCTTAGGACCCACTATGATAGGTAATATATTGCCTTCAAGTGGCTTATAGGTAGTCCCATCATATCTTTCAATAAACATTGTAATACTAGGTAAATCCCTTTGATTATATCCCAAACTAGTAAAATCTTGATCTCATAGTTTCTAACTGCATCACAAAGATCATCAAAATATTACTAAATGTTAAAGACCATTTTGTCTTTGATGGATAAAAATAAAATTAGAGAAAATATACTTTATAATTCACTATCAGGTAATTGGTGAATGATTTTTGTAACCATTATCTTGAATCAGAGCACATGCTCAATTTTTGTTTGAGTTGAGAAATTTGTAAATATGTGGCTTTCATGCTAATGTTGGTTGAAAAATGGGCTAAGAAAGCATCTAACAAAGCATTAAAATGGTGTACAAACCCAGATGGAAAAACAAAAAATCAATCAAGAGCATTGTCCTTCAGGCTTATAGGAAATAGCTTCATCAAAAAAAATCATTGTGCGAAGTCTAGACAAGAAACAAAGAAATATTTGATGTGATGAAAAGGATCACCTTTACCATTGAATAATTCAAATTTCAAACCACAAAACCTATCAGTAAAGGGTGTGTAAGGACATCATAGGTCAATGGATTGAGTAATATATCACGTGAAGTGACCCTAGAACATGTCTTTTGAGATCCTTAAGAGAAAATTTTAATTTATCCTTGAATAACATGCACGGTTTACGCGAGGGTAGTAACTTCAGGGTTTGGAAGAGAAGTGGTGGTGGTATAGGTGGGAATGGAAGCATTGAGTACTTGAGAAACACTATGTAAAAGAGATGAAAGTTGAGAAATATGTTGATATGGTTGAGGAATTTGAAAGCAAGTGAAACATTAAAAGCAGTTTAAGAAGGCAAAGGAAAATTAATGTGATTGGAAGAAATGGGAGGAACAACATTAGTAAAAAAGATATGAGGCTTTCACAGTCCATACTACAAGTAAAAAGATTTTGAATAAATTGTATAAGTTTATTATTCTTAAAACCTAAAGATTTTTTTCAATTTTTTTTTAATAGTAAAAAAGATATGAGGCTTTCACAGTCCATACTACAAGTAAAAAGATTTTGAATAAATTGTATAAGTTTATTATTCTTAAAACCTAAAGATTTTTTTCAATTTTTTTTTAATAACATTAGAAATAATTTGAGAAACAACTACATTGTCAAGGATGGAAGGGGACCCATTTGAAGGTTGATCTACATTACTGACGCTCAAATATCCATTATTCACCTCATAAGGTACATCTTCTACATGGGGCTTTAGAGTTAGAACTTGTATTTGGATATTATTCAGTACATACAAAATTAGTTATCTACAAAGACTTGGTTGTAATTTATCTTGCTTAATTTGATTCATTGAAGTGTTGGATTCTTGGAATATTACTATGGTTTAATGTGCCACTATGTTGTCAACTATAATGATATCAGTCTTAATAGAGGCCTGCAACATACGCCTTAATGTGTTTGGTTGAGTTTCTATTGTCTTGATCGAATCCTTCTTCAGTCGTTTTAAGTCAGTGACTTGATGGATAAGGAGTACGTTGTACTTGGTTGTACAAGCCCCAAGTCTCACGCATTTGAGAAGTTCTGTTTATTTATTTATTTGTATTGTTTTTATGTGCATAGATTGAAGTAGTATGGTTAGTCTTTTCAGTAGATGTACTTGGTTTTACAACTTGTGGTATGACTGCAAACAAAGAATAATGTATCGTCTGAATGGCAGTTAGAGTAGACTTTATTTTATAAGTTTTTTAAGAAGTAAATTTTCGTAATATTTTATTATATTGAATGACTCATAATGTGTAAGGGACTCGCATGAATCCCCGAGTAACTTGTGAGATTGTATGAGTGACTCGTACCTTCACAGTGCCTGGCAGTCATACATGAGCGACTCGTGATAAAATATGAGTGACTCGTGTATGCTTGCAAAGGACTTGCAAATATGAGCAACGCGCACAAGGATAACACATTATACTTGTACCTTTATTCAAGTGACTTGAAGCTTATACTTCGTGGTAGGATTAAGTGTATTAATGAATTCTTGCAGTCATGGGACATGGCCATATGTGGTCGAACAATTTGTTCTCTTTCTTGATGGGTCATGTACTTAGGTTGCATGAGTGGTTATTTGTGTGTTGTTTGCTTTAGTGAATGTGAGATCGAATTTGTTGTGTTAATAGTCTTGATCCTTCTTGTTGAAATTATTTGTGATGAAAATGTGACGTGTGGAGTTGATGGCTTTAGTGGAGTGTGTCCACTAAGGATGGAGTCATCATATCCACTCTTTAAAATGTCTGTCGTAAATGTTGTGCTTGAGAGGTTTGAGGTGCAAAAGGTATATGGTGAATTTAAATTATGTTTTGTATTTAAAATATGAAGTGGAATGAGTATTTATTAAAACAGATGTATTTTTATTCAAATGAGTGTTTGTATTTCTTGTTGAAACAAACACGTTGTTGTATTGTTGACAAAAGTTTGTACAATTGTTATTCTCTTATGCACAAGGGTAATGAATCTTATTTGAATTTGATAAGTTTGATGGAAACAAGAAAGGAAAACTTGATTGAATATTTGAAAGCATATATCTTAATTTGAGTTAATCATTGTTTGTTAAAAGAAAACTATGCTTGATTAGAAATTGAGTTGTGCTTAGTTGAGCTAAACTTGTGCTTAGGTGAATTGGTAATATGCTTATTTGGAACGAAATTTGTTTGATTGAAGCATTATCATTTTTTATAAAAAATGATTCCTCATATTCTGAATGCTTCACTTTATAATCGTGGAATGCAACTTAGTGTGTCCTACGCACATCAGACCTATTAGCTTTGAAGGTTGGGTAAATAAAATGTATTCATTATATTTTATTTGAAAGATAAGAACACAGATTGAGAAAAAGTAATGAATAGAAAGTAGTTTTGATATTTTTTTAAAACACGTTGATGTTTGTGTTCAATTCAATAATGAGCTTGTAGATGAACTCTCTCTTTGATTACTCTTGTACTCTACAACTACCTAGTTATAATTGAAGGGTGTTCTATGGACCAAATTTTATTAAGGCATACTAAGCTTACATAGTTTAATAAGTTTAAACAGTTACTAATTATTATGGAAACTATGCATGAACAAGGCTTAAGACAAAATATTGACATGGTCTATGGGCATAGAATGTCTTGAAACATTTGTTTTTCCTTGTCATGTACTTTAGTAAACTATGACTTAAGAGCATTGTATAAATTAACCTTGTGTTCTGTGAAAAGCATAGTGAGCTCTTGCTATAAGAAAAAACTTTATGCTTTATGAATTGAAGGTCTTATTTATTGACCTTAACCTTGGAACTCTAAACTCTGAATGAATGACGATTAAGAGTGAACCTTAATAAAAAGCTTCAAAGTGAGTGAGATCTGAAATTTGTTGAAGTAATATTTTGGAACAAGACAACCTCAACTTTCATTACTAATGGATAAGATGACTTGTTAAGAAAGCTTATATATATATATCCTTAATAAAAAGCTTCAAAGTGAGTGAGATTTGAAATTTGTTGAAGTAATATTTTGGAACAAGACAACCTCAACTTTCATTACTAATGGATAAGATGACTTGTTAAGAAAGCTTATATATATATATATATATATATATATATATATATATATATATATATATATATATATATATATTCAATTTTTTAACACATTACATCATCAACACAAAGTGAATCATGTTCAAAAATTATTCAAACAACAAACATACGAAGTATCATGTATAATTTGTAAAGCAATAGATTGCATTACAACAAGCAACAAATAGCATCCTAAGTGATCAATAGATTTTAAAGAGCAACCCTTTCCATTAAAACAACACAATAAAGGTTTTGAAAGAATCCTAGTTCATAAAAAAAAAGGTTGGTAACTTTCCAACAATGATCGACATGTGTGACTAATCACTTTTAATAGATTCGTATCTTTTTAGCGGATTGTCATGTACCTAAAACCGACCATACATACTAGGAAAATAACTACTCATTGTATCTCCAAGGCTACATATTATTGTCACTTTTTATTACAGATTATTCCATATCAAGTCATTATGATTACTATATGGCATATGCTATAAGAAAATAGATGTAGAAAGCAATGATTTTTCATATGTTTTGTCATAAGTAGAATTTTAATTATAAAACGCGGTGGTACTCAAGTTTATTCCCAAAAATGAATGATTTTTGTCAAATGTTCTCTCAAATATCTTTATTTCCATGCCAAAAGGTCATTACATGTTCAACTTATTAGTGTATACAAAATGCACTCGAGCAACTTTTGACATGAAAAGACATTGCTACTATATTTAGTTATAAGAAATCAAATGAGTGAATACAAACTCAACTTCTAAAGTGCTTCAATCACCATTATCAAAATACATCACGACAAATCCCAACACATCCACGAGATGACACGCTACAATGAAGATGCACTCATTGGAAATCATTTTTTCTAAAATATTAATAGCTATATACCCTATCACCATCTACCCACAACTTTCACGCCACAAAGTCATACTTGAAACATGTTAAGAGCTAACATATGTACTAAAACAGAATACAAAATTCAAAACCCATAAAATCAAGTATATCTAAAGTAAAAACTTGTATTTTTATTTTAGGATTATGTCAATTAATAGTCATAAAAATATAATGGGGTTGTAAGGAGTTTGCAATAGTACAATTGACCCAAAAAAAAGTTTACAAAATATATAAGAAATAGAATAAAGAAACAAATTTAAACATCCAAGATAGAGTTCGTTAAATAATCATACACCAAATCAGGGCAATAAACAAGATTAGAATACATATGGGAATAAGGAATGAATATAATATGAAAGGCTGAAGCAAAACAAAATTTTAAAAAATCATGTCAAAAACAAATCCTTATACGCCACTAATGTAGTTTTTCAAACAACAAATACATAAAAAGATGTCCATAACAATGTGACATTTCAACTCTTACAACCACGTTTGACAAAGGAGAAAAGGAGCACATACCATAAGTCGTCAAACAATCCAATAGAATGAAGAGGGGCAATAAGGAAGAAAATGCATTACATGCAAAAAGAAACGTACATAAGAAGAATATAAAAGAGAGGCTTTCTTTCAGAGAGAAGGTATTACATTATTTTTTATTCCTTGCAATAAGCACCTAACAAATGTTATGCTAAAAGGAGGGAGGCATCGCCCACCATGAGGACTTGAGTTTAAATTCTGAAGTATAACATTAACCACCTAATATTGGAACTTAGTCTATGTATATAATTACGACGACACCATGGAGCTAAAATGGTGCAAATTTGGTTGAATAGAAAATTTCAAGTGGGAGAAAGTAAATAACATTTTTAGAGCATAGCCTCACGAGATACCATTTAGTGTTGAAATGAAGAAACCCAATGACAACACTAGGTGCAACCTCCAAAAGAAATTGATGAAAGAGATGCTCCCCAGTCGTAGCATGTTAGCTCCATGGCATCTAAGCCTAAAGCTGCCCCAATAAATGAGGAATTTTCCAAATTGAAAAAAATAATACAAAACTGAGAAATAAAAAACATAATTAAAACTGAGTATCCACATCAATATGCCCAATGCATATATTGTCTGATTGTAAAAAAAATGATTGGACTCCAAGTCAATGTATTGATTGTAAATGTTGATTCACAAGCATAATGATTCAACAACATTATTTACAAGCATGATAGAAAACAATCTTGGGACAGAAGTGTTGGCCAATTCACCAAAGCAAGTTTACTCCCGTTATTGTAGGCTCAGTCTATGACATTATTCATCATAAAATCAAAATTGGTTGCACATGCTAAGAGAATTTCAGCTTGTCTAAGAGTAAAAATTCGATGAGTACCGCCTTCAACCTCTTATTCACTCTTATCAAAGTTGAAGTCTCAAATAACGAATGAGGTAATAATTAATGAACCTGTTCAATAAGTTGTTAATAAAATAATTAAATAGTGATTGATAAGAGATCCAACAGAGATTCAAAACTCAAAGCTCTATTTTTTTGCTCATTGAATCTCCACTATTGCATACAGATTGATTTGTTTTATTATTTGCTGGTAGCAAAAATAAGTGTGAAACAAATACTAAGATAGCCAAAAACATATGCTAAGGAAACACAACAAAGTTAATTGTGCAAATTGCCTGAATCTTGATTCATCTAAAATAAGTTTGACAATAAGAGATTTGTGTATTGACAATACATGTCACTCATGTTACATAAGCATGCAACAAGAGCTTTAAAAGAGGGTAAATAACCTTAGATATGCTTTGAATGCATCACCAAGAAAACAACTCAACCACAAAGGAAAACACACACAAACTGAAACATTTATATACCAAATAAGTAGAGAAGTTTGAAAACTGGAATACCCGACACATGCTTGCATGCATATACTTTCAACTAGCCACATTAAAATTTGCTGTGCATTTGCTTAAAATTCAGTTCTAACTTGAATTTATCAAGACTACACCTCATACATCAACATATGCGATGATGATGACTTTTCACTGTCTCAAAAACCGAGAAGGTGCATCAGACTCATAAAACAACAAAATCATTTATGTTTTAATGCATCACTTTTATTTTTGGGGATACTGAAAATAAAATCACCTAGCTCCTTGATTCTCATACTGAGACCTTGAAAGGGCACTAATATCATTAAAGTTTTTTCATCTTCATTTTCATTGGTATAGCAAACAAATTTATTGGCGTAATTCCTAAAGATGTAATTGAAACAGCACAGAAAGGATATCTGGCCTGCAATTATTAATAAATTCTTCCGTGTGCTACAAATGTCCTAAATGAAAAAAGCTTTAACACAAAAATAAACAGTCATAAGAACATTCCACCCATCTAGCCCATTATGTCCAGAGATGGATGTATTGGTTTTCTATCCTGTTTCATTGAAATTGTTACTTATAGCTCGAATATGGTATTATGAGTGAACAATTACTTTAGTAATCCCTCTTTTAAAACTGACCAGTAACATCACTTCAATCCTCAATTTCTCTCCACTTGAAGGAAATCATTAAAAGAAGTTGAATTGGCTATCAGCAGCCTTTAATTTCATGCATTAGGTGTTAGATAAATGATTTTCCAAAGAATTAGTTAATATACTATATCGTTACATATCAAGACTTCCAAATTTATTGCTAGTGATTGAGAAAATCAATGTTTCGAACCATATTGTGCTTCATCATCAGGAAAATTTTAATACTTATGGATTGCAGAAGCGTTAAGTCTTAATCCTATGTCATGTTAGCCAGATAACATAGCCAAAAATTACGTAAGTGTTCCCAAGAAACAATGGAAATATCTATTGCAGATAAACAATTCTCCTTAAAATTAGTCCTCTCACATTCAACAGGTACAGAAAATCTTCTTTTAGAGAACAATTTGTGTAACTTCCGCAAAAGGTATCATATAAACAAAGCAATGACTAGGTTGGACAGTTCTAACGATTTGCTTGGCCTGTATAATTACCCTAAGTCTTTACTCATCTACATGAAAATACCAAAAACTAAATGACAGTTTTGACACCCCAAATCGTTGCAAACCACCACCAACTGAATATCCAGGGAAAATGTTGTTCTGAAAGATGTAGAAAAACATTTCTACACTCCTTGTAGCAAGTATACAAAATATGAGTACAAACTCACCACTTGC
The DNA here is from genome assembly GCA_037957365.1 of Torreya grandis. Classification (NCBI taxonomy): domain Eukaryota; kingdom Viridiplantae; phylum Streptophyta; class Pinopsida; order Cupressales; family Taxaceae; genus Torreya; species Torreya grandis. The sequence goes on from JARHVA010001266.1 coordinate 132,453, forward strand.
AGTAGTCATATTGAAGGCTAAGATAAATATGTTAGTGCTGAAAGAAAAGAACCAACGCACCCTTACATCCTATATAGATATGCACTTTCAAAACCCATCATTTATTTTCAAATAAGGATACAGTTTTGATTATCAAGTACAAGGAACCCCTAGTATGTATGATAATAGATAACTGGATGCCAAGACTCAACAATTCCTGCACCAACTTATTTCTCACTTGTGTCAACGACAAGCACAAAATTGATTCGAATGTCACTCTAGAATCTGGACACAATATTAACCAAATGAACTTGTTTACAATAATCTAAAGTTATGAAAATGCTAGCCTTACCAAAAGCTCTACCCAATTACATGAATATCATAAAATAACGAAGCACTTCAACAGTAAGAGATCCAAGGTGAAAGCTTATAATACATTCCCAATACAAGGTAAGACCCTCACATGGTGGCAGCTGTGTAACCCCCTTGAAGTTTTGAAGTGCCCAATAAAATTATCAATATGAGATCTCTATAAACTCCAACTATATTTACAAACTCGCTTTGGTACAATAATTATAACTATTGTCAGGATCTCTCAAGGGGTCATATTTAGACTGGTAATGAAATGGCAGAATCAATGATGCCACAAATAAATGCCAATACAATTAACTACATCTCTAACAATCTTACAATACATGGAATCGATTCCTACAGATATTTTTGTTTGTTAATTGACATAAAAAACTGTGCAATTGATTACAATAACTATCTGTGCGGAATTCACAAAGAATCAAAGAAAAACAAACATATATAGGATCAAGGAACATTGGAATGACCTATAAAGTAGAAAAAAGTGCCACATCTACAAACAGTTGCCTTTCTGTTTGAGCCGTACCACCAGAAGGCACAAAGAGCTACTACGTTCACAATTCAAAAGCTCCAAACATGCATAGGTGACTTATGAGTGATCAAAATGCCGATCCAACTGTCTGTCAGGACCACCCCTTCCTATAACTGCATGCCTCTGATCCCTAAAATGGCGGAGGAGTGCTTGGGCCTACAAAAACGAAAGTCATAAACCACATAACAAATCAGACAGATTTGAAGAATTTTCATTAGCCAGACCACTTATACCACATGACAGAGACAGTCTACAAATAATTCAAATGGAGGTCACCTTCTCTTTTGCCCGTGGGGTACCAGATTGTGCCAAAGCAACCAAAGGTGGAATGGCACCTTCTTGCAAAACCATAGCTCGAAACCTATTGCTATTCGTACAGAGTTGCAGCAGAGCCGCAGCAGCATTTTCCTTTCCTCTCTGAGAGCCTAGCTCCACTACCTCCACCAAAGCAGGAATGCCTCCCTCCTCACCAATAGAAAAGCGACCTTCAGGAATGGTTGAAAGATTAGCCAATACAGCAACAGCCTTATCTACCATTCCAGCTGCAGGGTCCATCAGTTCAACAAGAGATTGTATCGCCCCAGCCCGTACTATGCGAGCCTTGTTTTCGTGATAAATAGACAAGTTAAATAAAGCAGTGGCAGCATCCTTCTTCCCCCGAGGTGTACCATTCCTAAGCAGATCCACCAGAGGTGGGATGGCTCCCGATTGACCAATAATGATTTTGTTTTCTTCCATAACTGAAAGACTAAATAATGTCGCAGCAGCATTCTCTCTCGCTTCGGGACTTCCTGTTTTAAGTACATATATTAGCGGATCAATAGCCCCGGCAGCAACAATCTCAATCTTATTGTTGTCATTAATGGATAAATTCAGTAAAGCCGTAACAGCATTTTCTTGGGTCTCCATATGAGAACAATGTAACAGTGCAACCAAAGGCTTAGTAGCTCTACAACTTGCAATTATGATCCTGTTTTCCATATTGTACTTAGCAAGGAGACGTAAGTCTGCTGCAGCTGCTCTTTGTACTTCAATTATATTCGATTGTAGGTCATCTACCAATTTTTCAACGTGCAGTACAATGCTTTGACCATCAGCCCTTGTATCTGACAATGAAGAACTAATCCTAGGCATGGAGTTCCGATCCACAGTTCGCCGTCTCCATAAATTCAAGCCACCCGACCCAGATATCTCAGGTAATCTGGTTGAAGATTCTGTGTCTCTATTTTCTCTATGTTGAGGACCTTTCATTGATGTTGCTAGTCTTAACTCTTCTGAAACATCACTGCTATAATGGGAACCGTCACTTGATGTTTTTGGACCCTGTAGAGCATTATCTCCAACTGCCAGTACCTGCCTGTCATCCTGACTTGAAGTAACACTTGAAATGGATGCATTTCGGTTGTGCCCTAGAAATTGTTCACAGACATGCTTGTTATTGAGAGTCCCTTTCATTGATGGTGATTCTTGTCCAATGTCACTCAGTGGTCCACTTTTTGTGCTTGATTCTTCTTGCTTTTCACTGCTTGAAGTAAACCCAATGTTTTCTTTCCAAGAGACATGATCTTCCATAGAAGTTGGAAGACCCCTCAATATAGGCTGTGAATCTGAAATATTACCCAAGTTTCCATCTCCATTCTCATCTCCAGATAAAGAAAATTGAATGTCGTCATCTGATTCCTTCTTTTTAGTAACTATTTGGAAGGCTTGGCTTTGGGGCAGAGTACATGTTGGAAGCTTTGCTGGTTCGGGTAATGGAACATTATTTGACTCGCACCAATTAGCAATCAATGCCTTTACAGTGTAGTTGGGAATCAGATTAGTATGACTAAGGGTCTGACGTGTTTTTAGGGCATGTTGCCATGCCCTGATCAAGCCACTGCTGAATATAAGCTCGCTCATATGTTTGCCCAGAAGCTACAATCACTGGGTCTGACATCAGTTCTAGAGAAAGAGGACACCGAAAATCTGCAGGAATCGGCACTCCTTCTGTTCGGCATTGCTTGACTTCAACTAGGTAATCACATATTTGTGTGATGACACCAATAACATCATTAATGTACTCCTCTTCTTGCTTGTCTTTTTCAAGACGAACATATTCCTTTTCTTTTTCCAGAGCAGATGCTTCCTTCAATACTTCTTGATTTAATATCAAATTGAATCTATCTGCAATCCACTGCAGTTTCTCACAACTTAACTTAAGACCCTTTCTGTGATCTATCAGAACAGACTCAACTTCTTCCAGTGTTTGCTCATCTAAAGATTCACATGTATATCTTATCCTCCGCAATTCCTCAGCACAACTTTCAACCTACAGTTAATGGAGTGTCATTCTCTGCAACCTCAAACAACATCCATTGTAAAATACAAGTATAAAAAAGATATGTGATACTTAAATACCTGAAGTTGTATCTGGTCCGGAATATATAGAGAGGAGAGAGGCAATGAATTTAGGATACGATAGATATCCAAGGAAACATTTCGAAATCTAGCAATATATTGTTGGCTGCGAAGTACCTGAGATACCAGGAATACTAAAAGGTAAAGATCTACTTGCAAAAGCTCTTCTAAAGACGAATAAAGAAATCATATTCATTTATAAGCATCAATAGAATATTTCATGCCTGATATCTCAACTGTAAATAGTAGGAAACATTGATTGATCTACAATCTTATACATTTGAACACAATAATTCCACTGCCCATCTCACATTATCAATTTAAATAACGCTGATATGTGCAACATTTAACTTTTCTTTAATTAAAAAAGGACGCATAATTCCACAGGTATTAGATCATATCATACAGCCACCGTCTTCACTCTCACAAAACAAATTCATACAGCGACCCTGCAGACATCTAACTTACCAAAGCTTATCTATTAGAGGCAAAGCTACCACAGATTTTCAGAGAAACTGATAACAGTCAGACTGCACAAATTCTATAGGTGTATAGGAATGTCTTCCAAGAAGTATTGAGAGCAAGACAGGTGACAGATTTGAAGTCAACTGCAACATATTTGCATCTAAACCAATTGATACTATCATACTAGTCAATCAACCTTTGAATTGAGGATTTTTTATTTAGGAGAGTAGAAGTAAAGTTTTTACAATGCTCAGCTATGAAGCATAATAATTTGTCAAAATCTAAAAATTTGTAAGAGCGTATTATAAGACCTCATGCAGCAGGCATATTCAATTCAAAACGGATATATTTTGCATCTCTTCTATTAAATATACAATTTATATTATCCTGTTTACATAATATATCTATCTCAAAAAAAAAACTAACAGAAACTATATATGTCATACTACACAACTCTTATAAAAGTTGAGGGTCAATAATAATAAATAATGACCCACCATGCAATAGATCACACGAGACGAATACAAAAAATGCACTTAAGGTAGGGCAACACCAATAGATACTCCTTAAGGAAGAAATAACTCCACAAGAACTCCCAATATAAGAGTTCCACTTTAAAGAGAACAGCCTCCAAAATGGTATCTCACAATGATATCCACACATACATATACTACCTCACCTAATAATCCTAGGGGAGGGAAAAACCCTTCACCGACTCATCAACCAATATAATGTCCCAATACAATGAACCTAGCCCATACCAACTACTCCATAACCCCAATATACAATACAATATCATATCCCTAGGTACCTATCATGCCACCCCCCTTTAACATATTTAGTCCTCAAAACATGGGAGGAAACCAATAATATTTAACATGTTAGACAACTGGTACCAAGCTTGATCGTCTATCCATCCATATGAATACTTCACAGGTCACAGTCTTCAATGGTGCCTTCCTTCCAACATGCCACTCTGATATCCATAGTTATTGCTCCTTTGGTTCCATACACCTCTATATCTACTGATTCTCTGGTTTCATGAAAATCCTTAGTAGTGGCTCCTAAGGTTCCATGTAAGTCCATAATAGTTGCTCCTATGGTTCCAAGTAGATCCATAGTAGCTCTTTCTATGGTCCACATCTTTCGTCAATGATTGTTGCCTCTAATGGTGATGTGGATGTCAACATGCTACAACCTTAGCTGCTTGTTCCTTTTTCTTTAACTTTTCAACGTTTTGTTCACCTGATTTATTTGCTTTTGGTTGCTCTTCCTTAGATTCTTGCTTATTTTCTTTTTTGTGCCCTTCTTTACATTCTTCCTTGTGCTCCTCTTTTGGCTCTTCCTTAGGCTCTACTAATTCTTCTACTAATTTTTTCTTTTGGTCCTTTATAACCCCTTCTTGCTTCTCTTTTGATCCTTGATCTTTACATTGAGAAATGTCCTGCAATGTTAATCTCCTTTTTCCACTACCAAAGCTTCATAAACTTCTTATGCACATTAAAGTTAACAGTACCCAATGAATCCAAGCAAGGGTATCCAAGAACAATATCCACACCATCCATGGCTATAGCATAAAAATAATAATGTGAAACAGATTTATCCTTGGTGATCTGCAGATCCTCAAAAATCTGAACATTCTCACCCTCAACTTGTATGTCCTTGATATTCTTTGCTTGAACCCGCTATCTCTTAGCCAAGTCAATATTGATGAAATCATAGTTCACAGGTTCGGACTCAGCAAACCAAAAAAAATCTGACTCGGCAAAAACTCAGCAAAACTCGGCAACTTGAAAAAACATAAGTTTTATACAAAATATAGTTCCTCACCAAAACTCACGAGTACTCACTACGAGTTCTGAGCCAAAACTCCCCAAGGCAGACTCAGCGAGTTAAGGCAGAAAAAACTCACCTGGTGAAAAAAAAGTACATAATTGAACTATGGATGAAATTATACTTGCTGCTGAGGTTTATAGAAATAATGACCTGGGTACATTCATGAAAGTACAAAATAAAATCTCAAGACGGAAACAAATCCCTTGGACTTTTCTTCTTCTCTTTTTGATCCAAAGGTGCGGCTTCTTCTTCATTAATATCTTCCTTGTCTTTTTCCTCTCTCCTCTAGACTTTATTTTTTCATCTCTCTTGAATTATATCCTTCAAACACTCTTTTTTTCTTCGTAGCTACTCATATTCCCATTTGTCCAAGAAAGTTTGTTCAGCTTCTTCCTATGTGGGTTTATGATTTTTCTCCCTCTCAAAATATTTCCACCAATGAAGAGCCTCCCCTTCAAAGTGATCATAGAAAGTACATCCACAAATAACATTATGAAGATGAACAGATTTATATTTGAACCACCACTATCTGGCATCAATATCATCTTCTCCAGAAAAAATTGGGAAAGCCATGAGCTCCCAAACAAAATCACAATGAAAACCAGGTTTTTATGAACTGATATTTCATAGATCGCCTTTTCATCACCAATTTCAAGCCAAAAAATCACACAAACAAGTAGATCTGAAAATTTACTTTCAAACGCAACAAATGAGATCTGGTTTGCTCACCCGGATTGGAAGATATGATGATTGTTTTTTCCTTAAAAAATCATGATTTGAAAAAGCATCGCTACCCGTCTCGAACAACTGACTTCACCAGGGCATGACTCCCTTAATAGTGCTTGGATTTCTTCATATAAACCATAGTTACCAGATTCAGCCGCATCTGGCCGAAATCCGGAACGTTCCGCATTTTTTGCGGGCTTCCGGATTAATAAATTCAGTTCGCCAGGGAGAAACAATGGAAGTCAACAAAAAAATTTAGAAAATGTAAATCTAGTCCGAACCCAATAGTATGTAAATAAAATAAACATTTAAGTATAAGTTTACATTTTTAATGGACATTTTCTTATACTTTAAGTTATATTTTATTTATATACTTCCAGGGTGTTTGAGAGGGGTTTCAGACCGCTAGGAGCTATAATGCAAATTCTAGGTTTTGGAGGATCCTATCATATTTCAGAGTTAGTCTGATTCCAGGGTTTCAGGGTTTCAAACTTAGCCATATTTCAGGGTTTCAAGATTTCAAGGAGACATCATAGGAGGTATGAAGGCTGCATGAAGGGATGTATGCGTGATAGAATAGTATGAGAATATCTCTTGCAAAGTGCCACAAGCCGATCCCACCCCATTCCCAGTGCACCCCTTAAGGCATGCACTCTGTGAGATTCAAGTTTGAACTATGGACATTTTACTATCTTTTAATGTAATTCAAGTTTGAAACTTATGCATTTCTCAATTTTGCAACTGTTAAATTAATATTCAATGTTTCATTCCTTACTAGATTAAAATATTTTACATATATATATATATATATATATATATATATTTTTTTTTTTTTTTTTTTTTTTTTTCCAAAACCGGATTTTACCGGATTTTTCCGAACCTTTTCAAGAATTCCGCATTTCCGCATTTTTTTGGCCACCCGAACGCATCCAGATTTCCGAACCTGGTAACTATGATATAAACACTTGTTCTGAAGTTTTTGGCGTGATGAAAAAGATGGTGCAGGAATCGTCTGAATCCAACGTTTTTGTGCAATAATATGGCCTCCGAAATATGAGGCCATTTTTTTTGAAAAATTTTAACTAAAATTCTCCACATCTGTAAAAATAATTCTCCCACTTGCCCAAATCACCATTCTATTACCACTTGTCATGAAAATTGATAACCAGTAACATAAATCACCATCCAATATATATAAATAGTAAGTAATCATCCACCATGCAATAGATCCATAAAAGAGATGCCAATGAGATGTGTGTGAGTTGGTAAAGTGGCTTGGTTGTTTCAAGCCTCACCTGGGTTCAAATCTCACTAAGGCATGTGAGGCCGGTTGTGGCCGTTGGTACTTGGTGGAATTCTTGAGGCTGGTTGTGGCTGTTGGTACTATTCTCAAGGCCGGTTGTGGCCGTTGGTGGTATTCTCGAGGCCAGTTGTGGCCATAGGTGGTTAATCACTTGCAGATTTGGGCCCCCGTTGTGTCCTAAACTGGTTCGTAGCTTTGGGCTAAAGCGATTACCAATCAAGAAAAAATAGATCCATACAAGAGACAAATATAGAAAATATCTTTAAAGGTAGCGCAATGCCAATAAAAAACATAATTACATAAGTCTCAGGGATGGGATTTTTGAGACGGCAAAAAAATTCCCAAATTTTGGGGACAGCGAGGGGATGGCTGGTAAAATATTTAATAACATAAAAAAACAAATATTAATCATGCCAATAGGCATAACCTACAATGGCAGCCTGGGGTGGCAATGGTGGAGTGTAATAGTGTGAGATGTCAATAAAAATGGCCAATCTTGAATTTCACATCTATCTGACCATCATAAGAGAGTTTTTTTTTCTTGCTTGGAGAAGGCAATCAAATAATTCTGATATCTTGGGCATACAGTGGAGTTTGGAGCCCGTTCTTTTCCTGGAAAGATTTTTTTGAGCCCAATGTAGTGGTGTAGCTAGATTGAGACCATCTAACACCAATCTGCAGAAATTTGAGAAGGTAATGGAGTCTTTAATCAGTAGGGTATCCCTCAAAATTGATATTTCTCAACATTTTTCACATAAATATATTTAATATATTTGTAATAGTATTTAAATATTTAAAACACAAATTGAAAAAATTGGGAGACATCACGGCAGGTGGATGTTTCGGGGACGTCCCTGAAGTTCAGGGGGCGTCCTTTTTTCACATTTTTGGTACTTCTTGGGGATGTTTCCCCCTACAGTCCCCAAAACATTCAGGACGGCTCCAAAATGGGAGACGTGTGCCTGCATAACATTGATAAATACTCCTTAAAGAAGGAATAACTCTGCAAAATCTCCCAATATGAGAGTGCCACTTCATGGACGACAACCTCCAAGATGAATATAATGTTAATACTTGATATCTCACAGCTCTTTACCCTTAAGACAATGATATTCATGCCTATATCTACTATCTCACCTAATAATCCTAGGGGAGGGATAAGCCCTTCACCGACTCATTGCATTGGAACATTATATTGTTTAGCGAGTCATTGAAGGGTTTTACCCTCCATATAGGCATGGATATCATTGTACTTAGGGGAATGAGCAGTGAGATATCAAGTATCTTTATTGTAATCAGCTTAGAGGCTGTCCCCTCAATGTGGCACTCTCATATAGGAGATCTTGTGGAGTTATTCCTTCCTTAAGGAGTATTTATTGGTGGTGCCCTACCTTAAGGGCATTTTGTATATTTGTTTCTTGTGTGAATCTATTGCATGGTGGATGATAATTTATTATTTCTACTTACTGAATGAAGATTTATGTTATTGGCCAATGGCGACCAAGTTTCATAACACACAATGATCTGCTCAATGCCACGAAATCATAGGCCTCAATATCCAGAATTTTATGAGGAAGCAAAAGCTACCATAGTCGAAATAGAAGAAAATATTAAAATATTAATAAGGTCCAGAGGAAAGGACCTTGAGAAACCTCGTCAAGAATTTTATTTCAAATCTGCATATTTTTCGGGACATAGACCTTTGGCAGAAACCTTTAATGAAGGTACCACAGAAGACAATGTTAATGATGACACTCACATCAAGAAGCACTTGAGGGATAAAGATCCTCAGCTGCAGTTTTGATGACATGAGTGTAGATATCCATCATAAAATATTTCAAATCTCGTTGACAACTTATATGTTAAAGTTCGCCATCAACCACACAATCAATTTGCAGAAAAACCTTTTGAATTAGAGCAAGACCTCTGCAGGCCCTTTTTTCAGGGGAAGCTTTTTCTATTTGCATCACATTCTAATTCCTTCTTGAGCATTTCTCCAAGTTTCAATCCAAGATTGTTTTTTATCAGTCAAATACAACTGCTTATATTAAAGAGGTTCAACTACATCCAAATGGCATTTGTATATACCAATAACAGAAAGTACAAATTCTTAACATAGAAGAAACAGAGTGCACCAACAGCGGATATTATCAAAGAACCAATGTAAAACAACTACGACAGTAAGTACAAAACATTGGTACAAACAATTTTATATTTACAATGTGTTTCTGTCATTGTAACTAGTTGCTTTTCCTTTTTTGTTGTAACAAAGTTATGACATTGCACGAAAACTCATCAATATGCTTAAAATGAAGCAATTGGAGATAATATGAAGCATGTGCAATTGCTTCCATGGCAAGTTGACCCACAACAGCATGGCAGTTGAGTTTTTACGAATGAGATGGAAAGCACAGAAGGCGGAGAGAGGAGAGGAAATTTGTAGTATTAAATTTTTGGAAGTCTGATGACAGTTTGGAAAGGGGGTGGTATTAAGACCCGGGAGCAGAGTTGAATGTAAACTATGTGGACAAGAGAGATTTGAATGTAAAATTAGTGGACAAGAAAGATTAGTAGATTTGAGTCGCTTTCATAAATTAAATTGTCATAATCCAAAGCTTCGGAATTTTAACACTATAAAGCAAAGAACTGGCTCCCACAAAATTATCAGTATGAACACCAATATACTGACTACAGGCATTAAAAAAATTACTGTCAGCACCACGAAAAATACCCTCAATGCTGGCAAGACTGGGACTTCCAGCACTAGCACCATCAAAGTTGAGTTTTACAAAAGGGACGGTAGGAGGAAGCCAACGAGCTTTGGATTTTATGATTTTATGACAAAAGATGGGTATCGATGGCAGAAAGGGATTTTCAATTGCCTGTGAATAGCCAAATCCTTTATGCAAGGTATATTAGACACTTTTCATAGCAGTGCCTCATCAAGACCTTCAAGCTGATTTCTACCAGTTCAGTGTGGACCCTGCTATAGATTTATATAGATTCATGTCAGTTTTATCTGAGCATAACACCAATTCCACAACATTAATTCTTTGCCGATGACAACAAATGAAATCCTAAACAAAATCACATCTTTCAATACCTTCATTGGAAGTGTGCCTTCCTCCAATCTGTTGCTCTCGCATGCAGAGACCTGGATGCATTGGAGTCTAATCATTTTACAATAGGGAGGAATTGATAAGGACTAAACATACTGGTTATAACACAACATCTTAAGTCATCAACTAAATGTTTTAATCCTAATGTGAGGGTCGTGTCACCCTCAACCTTCCAATGTTATTAAAATATATTGAAAATATGTTTCTTCTTGACTAAAAATTAGGCAGTCTCTTGCATGGTTATGGTAATTTTTTTCATCTTAATTTGCCTCACCTAGCCTTGCCTTGATCTTGTTGTCATTCCTCAAATGCTACAGACCTTTTTCCAGTGCCATCTTGGGAAGATCTATACATGAGCAAGAAAAACAATATGGCAAAGAAATGATGACATCCAGAATTTAACCTAGCCATAGAAGAGTTTTAAATCATTCCTATTTGGGTTAAAGTTCCAAATCTGCAAATTATTCATCTGGGATTTTGAGATATTTACAAATAAAGGTAATCACTTAAGGATATTTTAGGATGTCTGCCCTCCATTGACAGTGTGGTAAGTTACATTAACCTTTGCAAGGAAATAAATATTCAGAGAGGGCTCCCTATAGAGATCAAATTGTAAATGGAATGATTTAAGTCAAGAAAGCTCCTAGGTTATGAAATTATGTCCCCTGTTGTAAGAACTGCCAGCAACATGGGCGTGTAGCTGCCAACTTCTCTGCTCGGGAGACCCCCCCCTCACCTAAGGTCAAAAGTGGAAAAGCTCCATCTTATTAAGAAGAGGAACAACAAGAGGGAAACCTTGGCAGAAGAAATAAAAACTGGAATTTGATGATGGTATGGAGGTTTCTTAACAAGACATTAAGTGAACATGGTTTACCATGTACATATCACATTAGGTGTAAGCTTAACTTGGTAACTTTCTAGGATAGGTGTTAATCTTAGCTTAGAGCGCTTTCCATGTTAGGTGTAAGCTTAACTTGGGTCACCTTTGTCTGCTTATTTGTTATTGCATTTCCACAAGATCAAGGGTCACTGTTTGTTCTTAACCATAAATAATCAATGTTTACAATCAGTTCTTAGTGATCCATTTAATCTCACATGATTGGCTCCTTCCTTAACTACCTCATCATGTTTTCCTATAAATATAGGAATGAGAACAAGATTAGTTATATAGGAGGAAGTCAATCTTCTCATGTGAGTGTTGTCATTGAAAGCTCTTGTTTATAGCAATAAAAGAGTACTCTTGTACCCCCTTAAAAACCTCTCTCTTATGTTATATCAACTCGTATAAGATCCTGACGATCAGGCCACTTACTGTCTCCAGCTTTTGATAGACTCTATTATATATCTGGCGCATCTGTTCCCCTGCTCCAAATTTTAGAGCTGAATATTCTCAGATTTCAGTGCTGAGTGTGGGCTGTGTTTTTCAGATTTCTCCTACTCTCTCAAAGATGCTGAAGCGGAGTGTTTTCCTGAAGCTTGCTTGTGCAAATATGTGTTTCCAACGAACTTTTCTCTCAGATCTTCAAAGAGGAGTGTTTTACTGAATCTTTACTGTGCAGATTTTCTTTACTGAGGAGGTTTTCTTGCAGATCTGCTAAAGTGGACTTTTTTAGTCATCACCTTCTTTAACCTGAATTTTTCAGGATAAATCTGCATTTTTTTATTTATTTACTTCTCCTGAGTTGTTTTCCTGCATAAGTTTGTGCTTTTGTTCACTCATGGACTACTGATCTACTTTTCTGGACCGTAGCTCTGTGTTTCCAAATTAAAACTTGACATTTTGAGCTTAAGATTGGTAGACCTGCGTTTTCCAGCCTGGATCTGCCCTTTTAAGACCAAATCAGTGCTACCCGATCACACCTGCATTTTCCAGCCTGGATCTGTACTTTTCATACCAGCTCAATGTTTCTACCTTGCTATCCCTGCATTTTGTCATTTTCATATTGAATCTGCACATTTTATGCCAGGTCTACATTTCTACCAAGCTGTACCTGCATTTTTTAGCCTGGATCTGCATTTTTGAGGCTATATCTGTGTTTCTACGAGGTCGTACCTGTATTTTTTCCTACAGATCTGGTCCACTGTTTTCGTCGGTGTAGCACATAAGAACCTGAGAAGACCGTCTTCAGATCCATAATAGACAGAATACTTAGGGACGTATAAAGGTATATCCTTTCCATTTTAGTAATACTTTGAATTTATTTTTTCTTCAAAAAACTGAAAAAAAAAAAAAAAAAAAAATCCAAAAGTGGCTCTGGCAGGGTCTCTATTTTTCTCTTGTACTTCTATCTATGTTATTATTCACAAAAAAATATTGGATAGTCCATGTAGTCCCAATCCCCCAAATATCACCTCTAAGGGGGCAGATATGCTTATACATCCTCTTCATGTACTTAGCATCTTGGACATTCAGTGTGCAGCCTATAATGAATGGAAACGTCTCCACTCCATAAATTCCCAGTTTGGTCCAACTGTTGATGCTTTGCACCAGCCCAGTGGTCAATCAGACATCTTTCCTTAACTCAAGATTGAGGGATGAGTTGTTGTACAAGCTTACTCAGCTTTACATTTGCACTAGCCCCTCTTTCCAAGTTTTGCTAAAGGAGGCTTTCATCCTCCTATGGTGGACATTTTGCCGTATAGATTTAGAATACCTTGCAACATATTCAGCACTAATTTTACTAGCCCTCGATACAGAAACAGATTGAGAATTACATTCGCCGGTTCTATCTTTCTACTCAGTCTTAGCCTTCCAATCGGAAGCATGGCTTGTATCAGCCATCACCAGTGCCTTCCAAGCCATGGGCATCCATTTTCATGGACTTCATTCGTGGCGTTAGCCAAAACTCAGTGCCAGCATGACTGCAGATTTTGGGTTGTGTTGGATTGCCAAAAAGGCAATCTTTATGCCATGCAGCAAGACATTTAATTCTCCACAGACTACTGACTCGTTCTTCAAGCATGTTTACAGCAATTTCGTGCTGCCACTCACTATCATTTCAGATCGCTACTCATGCTTCATGATTCATTTTTAACAATCTCTGTGGAAGCTTCTTGGTTGTCACTAGCATTTCTCCACATTCTTTCGTCTGCAAACTGATGGGCACACTAAGGTTGTTAATTGTACGTTAGACCATGCTCCCCACTTCCATCACCAACAAATGAGCAGGAAAACTACCTACATATCATACAACAAAGAAACAAATGGCCTATTCATATTTCTGCAGGCCATTCATCTTTTAAAGTTTGAATTTGCTGCAAACCTTTGGCCCCTTACGAAATTCCAGTTACCGTTCAGGTCCAAATGCATCCCACTAACAGATAGAGCAAGACAATGCTTCTTCCTTTGGGCAGAACTTTGCCAAGCTTCACAACCAAATTCAAGACATTCATCAGCAGATGCAAACCAAATTCAAGACCCTTCATGACAGGCAACAAGTAGCTCGTTCTTTCCAAAATGGTAATCATGTGAGGCTTCATTTGGATAAGCATTAGTTAAACAACAAACAACATCACAAGTTAAAGTCCATCCAATATGGCCCTTAAGAGTATTTTCCAAGCCATCAAGTGGAGAGCCCAATGCATTTTGCCTAGGTCTTCCAGGGCGGATTAGCATCCATTATGTTGCCAATGTAATTCAAATTAAGTTGTATGATCCATCTCACTTGGAGGAGGATGTGTCCATTAGTCATCTTGAGGATGCCATTCCCACACTTCAACAACCATTGGCCAATGATGCTTTGCTCAATGTCCAGACACGCACCAATTGAAAGAAGCAAACCACTACTTACTTGGTCAGCTGCAAAGGCACTATGCCAACAAAGACTGAGTTATTTTTTGAGTTAGCTCTTTGGAGTAGTTTACTTATCTCATGTAGAAGTTGGGGACAACTTCCTCTCAATAGGGAGGGGGACATTTGTTAGTGTACATAGTTTAACACATACATACCAAATTAAGTGTAAGCTTCACGTGACTCACTTTCCAAGTTAGATATTAAGCTTATATTGGGTCACTTCCCAAGTTCGATATTAAGCTTAATTTGGGTCACTTTTATCTACTTATTTTGTCTTAACATGACCCCAAGATAAAGGGTCGTTGTTGTTCTTGTCCATAAGTGATCATGGTCACAATCAGTTCTTAGTGATCCATGTGATCTCACATGATTGGCTCCTTTCAAAACTATTGCATCATGTTTTTCTATAAATATAGGCATGAGAATAAGGTTATTAATGAGGAAATCAGGCCTCTCGTGGGAGTCGTGTCATTGAGAGCTCTTGTTTATAGCAATAAAAGCGTACTCTTGCACTCCCTTAAATATCCTCCTCTTATGTTTATATCATTTCTAAAGAATGCCAAGACATGGATCCAGTAAAAGAAGATTAAAATCTTGTGAAAGCAGAGCTGAATCCTCACAATGAGGAACACTAAGTGGACTGTGCAACCAAGGATTTTCAGGAGATGTAACAATCCAAGAAATGGTGAGCCAGATTTAAAAATAAACAACCGAAGGATGTTCACATTCACATTGTCCATAATGAGTTTGAAGCTGGAGATAATATCATGACATCAAATTAGATAACCAAAATGAAGGAAAAAGAAAAATAAATAGCTAGTGCCAAGCATAGTCGAGGTTAAAATCAATTTATCTGGTCTGTTGTTCTCCAAAGTTGTAGGACCTTCAGGCAGGGCTGGGACTCTCATCGTGAGCTCATATCTGCCATAAATTAATATATCTTTACTTTTTCAAATGTAAAAGAAAAAAATAATATGGACATGACCAAACTCAAAGAGAATCCACAAAAAATACAGTTGAAAATCCTTTATTGCAGTGTTAAAAAATTCTTATGTGAACAACCGGCATATAGAATCTTATACGTCCAAATCCTAAGACTTAGACTACATGACAGGATTCAGTATGTCATGTGATTCAGAATGATAAGATACAGTTTTGAATACAGGTGAACCCTTGAAAAGAACAATTTAAACTTTAGTGGTAAGTCGAAAGTATGTAATGCTACGATGTTGTAAACCTTTCTGCATTCTCTGCCTAGGGGTATTTGTATGGAAGGACTCCTAAAAAGGTATTTTAAAGGCTTGTAGAAACATGTGTATCTTGATATAGACAACTTGGTAATTGAAGCACCCTTGGGCCTTTAGACATACTACCCAAGAAGATGTCATTGACCAGTAAAATTTTCAATATTTGTGGCAGAAACTTCACTAAAATTATTCAATCATCGTTGCAAGTAATTCATTTGAATTGTAATCATTGATTTAAATTTTTCCTTTAATAACTTATAAGAAACTTATCAATGTATCAGCTTAAAGAATGTACACCAAGCCCCCAATGTAACTTGGCACCAAGGAGCTTTGGTAATGTGACATTTAGCCATCTCGTAAGTTTTTGATACATCAAAATGTGAGAGCTACGAGTATACTAAGCATCTAGATTTAGTGTTCTGCTCATTAGTACCCCGGTACAATATCGTTAAAAGGGTCAATAATATTAATCTGAAACACAAGCAAGAAGGTACTGGTAATTGCTTGGCTTTAATTTGTAAGTCCTATTCGAAGAACTAGCCAATTTCAATAGTTACTTCATAACACTATCAACAGATCCAAGGCTACATACAACCTCAACTATCTTGTCATTGATATTAACAAGATGTCCTACAGGTAGTTCTCCACGGCAGTCGAATAATTTACAAAAGCACATTACAGTAACATTGACATCGTAATAAATTAGAAAGATAAATGGCGTATAATTTCTACCAGGGAAGGAAAATTCGTGATAGTTGTACACTAAAATTGAGAAAGAAAACTAAAGCACTCTTATAAAAAACATTAAATAGTAGCAACTCAAAGGAGAGGTAAGGAATAATGAAAACAAGGCAAATTAATATCTTAAAAAGCATCCCCTCACTTAAGCCTTAAGGGGTGATAAAACATAGGAAGACTATGAATCCTAAGTCAAACTGGAACTTTCCTCTGAAGGTCTCCTCAATCTTTAACAGGGCAACCAAAGGAAATCCATGGGTGACATGAGAGGGTGGTGTCATTAGAGACCATATAGGCTTGCCACAACTGATCTATCAGATCCACCTGGGCAAAACAATTGAGAATGAGGGGTCCAGGATCCTGCTATGAGATAGCAAAGGTACTGTCGAGTTATTTGGAAAACTAGAACATCCTTCAAAAATAAGGTGAGGGATGGTTAGTAATACATCAGGGTGTAGCTGTCAAAGTAAGGTTGAGCAAGACTGGTTTTATAGATGCATTTTGCATGGTGTGTGGGAAAGGAGAAACAGTTGATCATATCTTCTGGAAATGTCCAACAGCCAGAGACCTTTGGGGATGGCTGCAAGCTGAATTCAATTTCCTTTTTTTCCCTCCTCTCTCTTGGAAAGGGCCTCTTTTAGAGAAATTTTTCGATGGTTAGAAACAGGAACAGCTGCAAGGGCTTATGGCATACAACACGGTTGGCAGCAATCAGCTTTCTTGTAAAAGCATAAGTCAACACATACACACACACACATACCACATAAGTCCAAGGGGTTGTGGTGTAAAGGTAATGTGGGGTACTTGTAAGAGCCTGACCCATGTTCAAACCCACCTCACCACAATAAGGCAACCCATAACTCTAGCATACATTTGGCAAGACTGGTGTGTAACAATTTTGGGGTAAATTCTAGCATGATCCATATTTACATATCTTAAGAATACAGTCCAAGCTTATTAGTCCACACTGCATCGAAAGCCGGCCCATTAACTTGCCTAAGATTTATGAAGCTAAAAACAAGCATCACATAAAATTAGAAACAAAAAGGAAGAACTAATATTCTATGGCAGGACTTCAATTAAATGAGGGAACAAAATAACTTGAAACTCAATATAATACAACTTGGCTTAGCCAATCTTTATTTAGTCTTCTAAATTCGCACTCTTCAGCTGTAAATAAAAGTACTTTCCTTTGAAATGGAAGAAGAAATTGTGAATGAAATGTTAGAGGACTGAAGAACACATTTTGAGTTCAAGAAAAGACTTATGGTATGAAAATTTTCTAGAGTTACCACACAATAATATTCATCCTAACACAAAAGAGAAACTAAAACCTGATTAAGAAAGTTCCTCCAGACTCCAGTGTTAAGTTTGAACTTTTCAATCCATTGCATACTTTAGGGTCTTTTTTATCCATTCTTTCCTTTAACTTGCTCAAAACAAAGGCAACTGAGATAGCTATATTAACTTTATATATATATTTCTTGAATGTGTATGTAATCTTACCATGTCAGTTTTATCAATATTTCTTCTAACATGGTGTTCAAAATACTTAATCTTGCCGATTTTAACAACAAAAGCTCAAAATATCATTCAGAATCATTTGCCAATTTCGGTAATATATATATATATATCACATCCTTTGCTCAGAATTATTAAAAAAAAGACGGTAGGAAAATTGCTTATGAAAATGGAATCTGATGACTTGGTTGTCTTAGAGCATGAAAATGCTCACGAGATATGCCACAACTTTGAGGTGCTTCAAATGACCGTAAAAACCCTGAGACAATGAAAATTCAAAAATCTTTTAGACAGTTTGTCAAGATTCAAGTTTTGGAGGTTTATTTCAAAACAAACCGTGCAACCAGTTGCACTAAGCACCATCCATCAGCACAAACCGCGCAACCAGTTGCATCAGATATCGCTGAAGCCCTAGAGTTTATCAAAAGAAATTTTTCTTCAGTGCATATCAAATTAATTCAAACTCATGGTAGACAGTTATTTCTTAGTAAAAATATTTATAGATTGAGAAATATTTCGCTTCCACAGTCGACAATAATGAGAACACTTCTGGGTAATCATTGTGTAAAAAGAAGACTAAAACATCAATGTTTCTGACCACTCAAGTGGCCCATCATCATCCAACCAGAAGTGTTCTTCTCATTTTTATATATTAATTTTTCATTGAAGAAATGTTGCCAGCAATAACTCGACAAATCTGTTTCAAGCATTATTCTATTTCATATTAATAACCAATCGTTTGATTTGAACAGTGTCTCTTTTGCTAATTTACAAGTAAGCTATAGGTCTATAGATTGATCATTGAACACCGAGTCCCCAGTACAACTTGAGCATCTAGAAAATTTTGTAATTGACATATAGGAATCTTAGAAACTTTTTGGCTCATCAAAGTATGAGCGATACTTATATACTAAAAGCGCAAATACAGCAGTCTTCACACTGGTAGTGCATAAAATACAATTAAAAGAATTATCATCATCTGAAAAGTATCAAGAAGTTATTAATAATAGCTTAGCTTAAACTCCTATAGGTTAACTGTTAAACTAGCCAATTTTGATAATTTATTGATGAACAAAAACATATTAGGGTATCAGACTAACATTTTCACCAAAATGGAGTAGAGAGAAAACTGAAGTAGACATCTCATGATTCATGAATAGTTAAAATGGGGCATTAGTGATAAATAATTAGAGTAATCAATTAAAATTGGCAAGAACAAAAAAGCAAAGGAGAGTTTAACTAGGAAAATAATTCTTAAATGTGCATTACTTAAAATTGAAAATAGGAGGAAGAATAAATATTATGTAGAATGAAATCTGAAAACAATTGGACAAAATTAAAAAATCGATCTAGAAACCCAAATCTAATTCAACTTAGCTAAATAAAGATTTGCTTTTTAAAGCTAACAAAAGAATAAGTAGTAATGGCATTGGCTTTCTTGGACCATTATTTCTATTACAAACCACCTTGCTTGTACATATATAAAAGAGTGGTGCAGACCAACAAGGACAAATATATGTGTATAAATTTAAATATATATGCAATGATGATCAGCCTACTGAGATTTGAGGGGGTGAAATTCTATGTAGATCTCTACTAAACCCTCAGGATGAGTAAACGAGTATAGCCATCAGATCATGATTGACACCACGTTGGGAATTGAGGTCATTAATTCATGTCCCAAACCAACTCGCTATGTTTGTCCAGACTACTAATGACAATAGAAAGGCTCAAGGGAAATTGAATTCAATACCCCTCTTAATGTGATTCTTCTCTAGGGAACCAACATTACATCCCTCTAACTCTGATCCTCCATCACAGAATTTCTATTCAATCCCTCCGTCTTGAGACAAGTGAAATATGACTTAGGGGAACTCACATTTGATCCTTATTAGTACAACCTCTCTCTAAGGGAACTCCCATTCAGTCCCTCTTGGTTTGGAGGCAACTGAAATAAAATTAGGGCAGCTCATACTCAGTTCCTTACGGTCCAACACTCTCCAGGAGAATTTGCATTCAGTCCCTCTTAGTCTTGAGGCAACTACAATACATAGACTCGAGGAAACTCACATTCAGTTCAACTAGGTAAAATCCACATACGATTTATCTTTTACCTCAGGATATATAGGTAGTTCATCAAATGCAACGGAATACCATATAACACCTTAGGCAACTGGAGTTTTATGTATGCATAACACAGATTCAATATCTAAATCCATATATATTAATTATACTGCAGTTTATGATTTGAAATTCATTCCATACAGTCTTCAGTATCCAGAGTTAGAAGTACACAGCAAATTTTCACCTTGCATACTTGTGATTTGTCCAACAATTATTCTTGGTTAGATCAGAACTTATCAAAAAAAATATAGCAGAAAAACAGCAGATTTGTATTTAAAAATACACAGAAATGACGTTGTCCGGGAGGAATAACAGGAGGCAGGTCACTCCAGTTATAGCTAATGAGAGTGTAACAAATATGGAAGTAATCGACAATGTTAAAAAACTGAATAAAATTTTCCATAGGGCTGCTATTTTCAGCAATGATATGGTTTATAAATACTGCCAAGATCATGATATACTGATATTTCCTGTTAAAATTCATGGTTAAATTTATGATTGCCGGATCAACCCCACTTAAGAGAATATGGGCTACATGGCAGATACTCACAGGTTTTCTCCATTGGCAGTTTGAGGGACCAGGGGATGCTTGTGATTTAGCTGCACGTCCTATTCGGACCTTCAACTTGCAAAGCGGTCAAGTTGGACTTCAACCTTTCTTTGCAGGTAATAGATTAGCAAGGAAGGGCCTGTTCTGTTGGGGAGACCTTTGGAACAATGGGAGGCAACAATGGAAAACTTGGAGAGACTTCAAGAGGGCTCATTTTTTGTCACCAGCAGAAAAAATTGCTTTTCAGGAGCTCTGTAATATGATTCCTGAACGACGTCTTTTCAAAATGCACTTACAGAGCATAGGCCCTTATTGGAGGGATTGGAAGTGGAATACAAGAAAATCTCTCCTCAACTATTAACCAAAGGACTTGTATAATAGATTACACCATTCCAATTTCATTGCCCCCCAACTGAACAATGGCGGACCAGAATCCTAAAGTGAGATGGCAAAGGCACCATCAAGTTATTTGGAAAACTAGAACATCCTTCATACATAAGGTGATGGGATGGTTAGTAATACATCAGGGTGTAGCTGTCAAAACAAGGTTGAGCAAGACTGGTTTTATAAATGCATTTTGCATGGTGTGTAGTAAAGAAGAAACAGTGGATCATACCTTCTGGAAATGTCCAACAACATGAGGCCTTTGGGAATGGCTGCAAGTTGAATTCAATTTCCTTTTTATTTATCCACTCTCTAAAAAAGGGCCTCTTTGAAGGGATTCTTGGATGGTTAGGTACAGCTGCAAGAGCTTATGGCATACAACACAGTTGGCAGCAATCAGCTTTCTTTGGAGGACATGATGCCAAGCCATCTTTCAGAAAGCCACCTCCCTGCCCTGTATGGGGAAGTTGAAGCTTTTCAAACAATAGATGGCTTTGATTGTACAAGCTAACCTTGAGTGGTTTCGAAGAGATGTGAACTCTTCACCCATTGGGGCATAGGCTCAGGCGCTTTCGTTCCTTGCCTATATAGGAAGAGATTCTTCTTGTTAACATTATGTTGAGATAATGGAAATTTATATTCTTCTTGTTAGCTTTATGCTCAAATGATGCAACTTTTTGTTCCTTAAGAGTAATATAAGATGAATTCTTTTCAAAGAAAAAAAAAATTAAAAAAATTAAAAAATCATGGTTAAATTATTATGGCACCAATATAAGTATACACCATTCAAAAAGAAAGTCGTCCACCCACAGTTGAAAGGGTACTGAGTATCCATTATCTTTCACTCTATATTAAATTTGTCACCATTCGATAATGCAATTCGGGATATTTGCCAACCCTTTAAATATATTCACAATTAATAAGTAACCCTATTGGCTTTCATCAACACACCCAACTTAGGGAAATACCTAATGTTGTCTTTACATTGAGCGAAGGATGCCATACTAACATCCGCAACTCATTAGGACACTTAGTCAATGTTTTACCCACACTAACATCCACCGCTTAAAACTTGACTACGGGGCACAAGATGAAAAGTACACACTATCAACTCTCTTACACTAACTTGGGGGTACAGGATGACATTACACACCAACATGACATCACACACTAACTTCCCCCCCTTTACAATAACTTGGGGCTACAAGATGAAAGGTGATGTTGTGCAGTAAATGTCATCATATGCTAACATCCCTCCTTTATAGTAACGTGGGGGTACAAGATGAAATGTGACATCACATAAATCCGAACTGTCATCACCTTTATGCACTAGACAGCATGATGCGCTCAATCAAGAGCTCAAACGCCAACATGACCAGCTATAAATATATCCACAATCAACTTCACAAGAAGTACTGATCCAAGATTTTCCACCTATGCTTCTTCATAGTCTAATAATGATTATAGTGGTTACCATACCAATATCTCTGGCAATAGGAATGACGATCCCTAGGTTGAGAATGAGAATGCCCCATTTCTCCAAAACGAGGAAGTCGATGTCTCAGCTGAAAATGTGCACATTCTGATTTTTGTTGCTCCAAATAATAAGTCGCTAATGGTTTACTATTTGGTTCCTTTTCATGGGAAGAATCAACTAATAGTCCAAGATCTGTCCTCTACCAATCAATTGGAAAGAAACATGTTGACCACCATCCGCCAATGTCATCTCACGGTAGCCAAGTCTCTAAATCCCTAGCTCAATAGGAGTGACAATAACCTGTCCATGCTTTCCAAGCCCACCAACTATATGTCTCATCTTGTAAATCAATTTAAAACCCATGCCTTTCATATGCTTTTCAAATCCACCATTGTTCACCATTGTAGGGAGAAGACTGCTCGTTAGTGACAACCAAAAATTCATCATGGAGAGATACACCAGATGAAGCACCACCATCAGAAAAAGCAGAAAAAACATCATCAAAAGAATAAGTGGGTAATCCTACATTAATTACATCAAAAGAGTCAACACCATCATGTGATGAAGAAGTGGATCTCTCAAAATATCCTCTTGCAATTGCTCAAGTATTTGTTCTTCCTCTCTAAATCGATCCATGAGATTCTGAAAGACATGATTAACATTGCCACTCATAATATCAAATCCTATGATTCTGAACATCAACATGCTCATCATACTTTTCACAAAACTCAATGACATCTTTATTAATGCAATCCTTCACATGAACATGGATTTCCTTAATGCAACAATTTCTTTCACTAAGAGATTGATTAAGGCCTCACGAACTTTGGATAGGCTTGTCCTTCTCGACCAACTGTTTCTAAAGTAAAGTGCCTCTTAATAAGGCTCGACATTGTCCTCATTTGGCTTACTGGATATAAGATAAGATAAATGTATTAATGTCCAACTAATGACCACAAAAGTAGGTCAAAGGGACTGCAGATTACAGAAATGTGTCAGGAAAAAGAGGGAAACCAAAAAGGTCTCCAAAAACAAGAAAAACAATGCTGAAAGAAATAGTATTAAACATGGCAAAGAGTGACCACGCTTAGAGCCAAATCACCAAAGGACCCAACCATGCTCAGGTCCAAAGAAGGGGGCAAAAGAAAATGAGCAATCCCCAAGAATAAGTAAACATTGGGAGCACGAGGATGAACCCTAAGAAAGAAGATCCAGGAGGGAACCCATCAAGAGTTCGATCCAACTCTCCTAGCATTCAAGGCCGACGAGAAGAAGCTCCGAATAGAAATCTGGCCCGAAGAAGGGGAGGTATGATCCCTGGTCTGTCCTCCAATCCTCTGCTTAGAAGGAAAAGTCATTTGTGAAGGTCTGCGGGTCTGGAAGTGAATATGCCGATGAAAATTCGGGGAACTGTGAATTGTGTCTCTGGGCCTCAATGATCTGGAATGTGGGGATGCACTGATGTCAATTTGTCGCTTAGTGCCTCTCCTCGAAGGTAGCACCATGAAAAAAGAAGTAATCTGCGAAGTGGAGACTAGTCTAGTGTATCTCTGAATAATATGATCATGAAGCTTAAGAGCTTCCTATATATATAAAGCCAAACATCTCTGGTCCTCATATCTGAAGAAGTCAGAAAGAGTATGTGTCCTCCTAAATAGACAGTAAAACCTCCCTCTAATCTCATAGTAAATGGGGCAACAAAAGATGAAGTGCTCCTCGGACTCCATCTCCTGGATATTGCATAACTGACAAATCCGGTCTGCTCAATCTATCTGGTGATCTGTCTCAATCCTAAGCCTATGCGACCCTACTCGAAACTGTCCTAATGGGATGCGAATAGAGTGTATCCAGTGGCGGAATGTATAATGTAGACGAATGATAAGCCCATCACTCAGCTCCAAGAAGTGCTCTACATAAAATGCCATCTTAGTGTGTAACCCCCCAAGAGGGTTTACCCAAGTAATATGGATAAATTGTCTGTAAATATCATCCTTGATAATCTGGTTCAACTCCTGTCTAGTGGGTAGAAGATGAGTTGGTGCGTCCAAAGAGTACATAAATGGAGGAAGTCAGTCCATCCTCATTCCCACAAACTCCAATAGATCACAAACTCCTGTATACCAACAACGTCCACAGGTCGAAGGAGCTGAGTGCAAGATTCTCTGAAGAACAGTATGCTAAGTATGGGTATCTGTCACGCCCACTTGCAGAATCAACAAACCTCTGTATGCGATGTATGAAAGTGATCAGATCAAATATAGTCTCCAGTCGGAAGGGTCAGGCTCCAAACTCTGCAAGAATAATGTGTTGGAGAACTGTCAGCTTACATCTGATCATGCGGCGAAGGAGAAGTGTTTGGACCCTCTCAACAGTAGCCCAATCACCCTCATGTAAAGAGGGCCCTCAAACTACAGATCCATAGAGAACTGTGGCTCTGATAAGTGTATCCATGAGTGACATCTTGGAAGAGATAGATGCTAAAAACATTGTCATTCAAGGAGAGCTAAAGAACCATAACCTTCGTTTATTCCACGCTGGAGTGCCTGCCTCAAGCTGAAATGTGGACCAAAAAATTGCACTCCCAAATAAGTATAGGAAGTGGTAATCTCAACCTCCTTTCCTCTAAAAAAGAAATGGAGGTGGGAAGTCTTTAAGCCATTAAATACCATGACCTTGGTTTTCCCCAAGTTAACGGTTAGTTGTCGGAGATCACAAAAGAGAGCCAAAGCATCCAACTGCCACTGTAAGCCCTCAAGAGAAGAGGCTAGGAGAACCACATCGTCCACAAACAAGAGGATAGAAATCAAAACCTAGTGAAGAAGACACCCATCACTAGCCTAAATATGTTCATAAAGAAAGGTCTCTAACTCATCAATGTATATCCCAAATAAGGTTGGGGACAAAGGGCATCCCTGCTTGACCCCAATGGTACTCCTAATGAAGTCTAAAATCCCATGAACCATGCAGAGACGACCAAGGACATTCTTGTATAATCTCATAATGGCTGCTAAGAGGGTCTCAGAAATGCCAATATTCGTAAGTCTCTGGAAAAGTGCCTCTCTCGAAATAGAATCAAACACTTTCCTAAAGTCTACAAAACAACAATAGACTTTGGATGAACGATGACGTGCCTCCTCAATAATGGCCCGGAGTGTGAAAATATGATCAATGGTTTGATGGGCTGGTCTAAACCCTGCCTGTCCCCTATTTCTGAGGTGTCTCTACTCTAGCTCTCTCGAAAGCTGCATGTGTAATACAGTAACATACAATTTCGAGAATGTGTGTCTGACCATGATCATCTTGAATTATTAGGATCTGAACAGGCCCTGATTTGTGTATCGCGTGAATAATGTGATGTGACCAAGAGGGTGGGAAACCCGAACAAACCACATGGTTGAAAAGATCAACTAAATATCTTCCAAAAGCTCTAAAACCATGTTGTGAGGAGAGCTTCTCAAGAATCTTCCATATATCCTTTAGTGAATCCAAATTGTGAATATAAACTACAACTCATCAAAGACATGATTGCAAATAAGCTCTTGTGCTTCATTTGCCTTCTTAAGCCAATGTGTTTTTGCCTTTTAATTGACAAATTCCTTCTCATAAACCTTGGTAATATGCCACAAGCCACAACTACATAATACATTCACCATTTCTAGATTCCATAAGCTAAAATTGGGGTTTGTGA
The DNA here is from genome assembly GCA_037957365.1 of Torreya grandis. Classification (NCBI taxonomy): domain Eukaryota; kingdom Viridiplantae; phylum Streptophyta; class Pinopsida; order Cupressales; family Taxaceae; genus Torreya; species Torreya grandis. Next base: position 158,704 of record JARHVA010001266.1, read on the forward strand.
GCTTAACAAAAGCCATGATTGATGGCTGAGAGAATACTCAAAAATACTAGCATTGGGAGAAAAATGATAGAAAAATGGAACCGATGCAAAAAAATGAAAAGAAATTGTGTTAAGAGCCAAACATCCAATATGTGGAAACAATGTTGAATTATAACATAAATGCACAACACAATGTATAGTGGGATAATGTGCCCTAGTCTTCAATATAATCAGAAACAAAAGTACTTTTGAGGTAAAGTTACACCATGCAACATTCCTTAAGGAAGGAATCACTCCAAGATATCTCCCGCTATGAGAGCCAAACTTGCTACACTAGTACTGCTCCAAAGAAGTGATCCATACTCCATGATGATAACATTGACAAATGCCCCTCTATATAACCTCTCATCTAATAACCCTAGGGTTAGGGTAAACCCTCAACCCACCCGATACACATTAGGCCAACTAGTTACCAATGATAACTTATTCCACAGGTTACCCATTTGACCCAATACACAAATTACCCATTCGTCCCATCTCATTTAAACATGGCTTATGTGCGACACAAGTCGGCTATAATATAGTGACCCTAGGTGTATAATATTCCAGCTACCTTATATCCTAATACATGGACTCCATATGACCAAGATATAAATTTGTAAAGAAAGGCTGCACCTTTTGCCCCATAATAGGCTAAAATTTTATTAAACCCCATTGCAATAACTTTGGAATCCAATGATGCAATTCAGAATATTTACCATTCCTTTAAATATTTTCACAATTAATAATTACGCCTAGTGGCTTTCACAAACATAGCCAGCTTAGTAAAATATGTTCCATTGAATTTACACTACCCAAAGGATGTCACATTAACATTAACAACCCATTGGGAGACTTAGTCAATGTTTACTTGCAATCACATATCCAACAAAGGGAACATTTTCACTTGCAAACCAAACTAGGGTACCAAATATATGAAGAATGTATCTTGTTATAGGCTTGCAATCAATTCACTACTCCTTGTGTTCAACCCTACTTAATGAGTTGAATACTATGACCAGCTGCAAATAATGATTAATGCACTCACATATTTGAAAATGATATCAAGGGGTTTCCTTGGTTGCGAGGACCTTTAGGTACTCGACCAAGAGAGACGAAGAGTTATTTTTAGGATAGGTAGATTGGAAAATATTAAACTCTAAAGCAGGCTGACCATACATCTCCAATCTAATCCTGAATGCCCCCCACCCCCAAAGAAAAGCAAAAGAAACAGAAAATCTCAAACCAATTCAATTGGGAATAGAAATGATCAATGATATACACCCTTGGTCAACAAACTTTTAACCAGCACAGAAAATACTTATACTATCTTTTCATTTAAAAAGCAAAGGATACCACCTTGTTTTGCCACATAGACCTAGAAATAGAATGAGAATGCCTGCACAGAACAAGGCAACATAATTCTCACCAGCCAATGCAACTATGGCACCTGCATTGTTGATAGGACCCAACTATAGAAGGAAGCAAGCAATCCAATGGCTCCAGGTAAAAGCAAGGTAACAAAAATGTAGAGCAGAATCCAATCTAGTAATGTTGTATTACCACTAGAATTTGTCAATGCATAAATGACCTAGTGACAGTATGTGGAAGTAACCTAAGTTCCTCCTCTATTTTAATGGGAGGCCTCCCTTTATTTACTATCTACAAAGTTAACTCAAACCGAATCAAAGAAACTATACAATAGGCACAATATGTACCATACAATAGGCACAATACGTACATTTGCCGGATTCAAAGATTTGCATGGTAAAATATTTCCCATTTAAGTAAAATAAATAGAAAGAATGACAATAAACTGCATGCACTCCATAAATTAGGTAACCGAGCTTCATAAAAATGAATGATGGGAGCATAGAAAAAAGTTTTAAGTGTATGAATCAGGATAAAGAGAACAGAAACAAACCAGTTGACAAGCTGTCAAGTATAAAAATTCATATGCACGCACAACAATTACAACTGCACCTTAAACAAGGATGAAAGAGAATTTGAAGGAGATGCACTTGCATTTGGAATACAAAAAAACTCAAAATTCTCTTGAAAACCAAAATTTGTCTTCCATTAACTTGTACCTTATTCGTACACAGAAAAAACTAAAAGTCCTTATTTCATTTCTAAAGTCTTCATTTACACATTTCAAAATGAGTGGAAAAATAGCCAATTCATAACTAATTTCTAATAGACAATAACAAAGTAACCTCTCTCTAATGATTCACATTTCAAAATGAGTGGTTGAATAACCAATTCATAATTAATTTCTAATAGACAATAACAAAGTAACATCTCTCTAATGATTCACTTGGGGAGTGGGGGCGCTGGGGAGTGGAAAGAGGGGGTGGCACAGGCGCAGGGGGCTTTCCTGCCTCATTGGAAACATCTTCCATGTTGGGGCCACCGGGCCATCCCCACTGGAATTTGAAAAGGTCAATGACATTCCTTTGTCTCCTGCTTGCCTCGGTCTTCAAACCCAAATGATTGAACTGCCAATGGTCTATTGCGTCCTGCATTGCACCTTCATCAACCATCTTGATACTTTTAAGCCTCTACTCCTTTCTATTAACTGCAGGGATTGACCAAGTGTATCAAGTTTCAAAAATTACTTTGTGTGCCATTTTAAAATGGTTGAAAGCTTTATTTGAACATGAGGTAAGAGCAATGTTTCGGATTTTTTTCTGAAAATTCCACTCAAAGCTTCATGTTTGGTCCTAAGTGGCTGAGAGAGCTTGTTAGGCTCGCAATCCAATTCAATGAGATCATCGCTAGAGACTATCATGTCATCAAGGATTCCCCATTTCTCCTCAAAGTCTTCTCAGCCCATTCCTTTGTTTCTCTTACACGAGTCTCTAACACTCGCCCATATGCTGTGCTTTCCTAAGCTTCCCCCATGACAATATGTGACTCTTGAGGGAGATCACAGAACTTGACTCTTATAAGTCTCTAGGTGGCATTCTTGTGAATTTTGAATATAATCAAGTAAAACATGAAGATCTTTCTTGAGTTTGGCCTTGTTGACCCTTATGTTTTCCCAACTTGCAAAGTTGGAAAGAGTGGCTTATTCCACCTCCTCAGGCATGAAATTGGTCATCACTTGTTCCTTATGGGTATAGACTGCAACTTGCACATCCTCTTCATTCACGAATTTTTGGGCTCGGCCGTATGAAACACCATTTGCCCAATTGTTGGATTGAATTTTGTAGTAACTCTAGGTTTAGCTTGTTCAGCCCTCTTTTCTAGCTCTATTGGTGCACGCATATTTAGCACATATTTATAGATATCCCACTTTCTTTGAAGTGCATTCTTGACAAATTGTAACTTCGGGTCCTTAGATGGAACCACTCTTGTTTTTTTCCTTATCTTTTCCTTGGTTAGAGCTTTCTTGGAAATTTCGCTGACCAGACACTAACCCTTTGGAGGAGTCCTCTATTTAGGATGGTTGTGTTTCTTGACCCTCCCTCATTTCCTTCGTATAACTCACTCTCTAGAATCTGTTGTTCAAGGAGTTGGCCTAAACCTTCAAACGTTTCATTTGGTTGACAATTCTCTAATGAAGCACCCTCTTTCTCTACTTCATCAATTTTCCCATTCGAGTTCCTCTTTGAACACTTCAACCTCAAGAGAGACTTTCTCAGGTGTAAAGAGTCTTTGTCTTTTAATTTGTTCGGATCACCATTTGAACCAAAACCTCCACCCCACTCCCCACAATTCTTGTTCCTTTCACCTCTAATCCAAAAACTCTTGTACTAATCACTCTTTGTGATGATGGTTGGGAAAAACTGTCAGATATTGTACTTGAGCTCTCATGCCCTAGAACCTTTTGAATCGATTGTAGATTCTATGGAATTTTATCAAGGATATCAAGAGCTTGATATTCCTCAATCAATGTCAAGGTTTCAATTGAAAATCTTTGTGCCTCACTTTCCAACTTAACATGATCTGTTTCTACCTTGTTTGCTTCAACTTGAGGAGTGTGACTAACTCCACCTTGTCTCATAAGATTCTGGCCCATATTATGTTTGAGGTCCATAACTAAGCTCCCACTATCCAAAGATCAACATGGGTTGATCTTTTGCTCGTCAAACTATCATATTCACCCCCTAACATCCTGCTCTTTTTTGCAATTACCAAAGAAGTCCTCAGATTCCTCATTATGAGAATAAGTGGCCTACAAGCTTCTTCATACACCATAGGTACATTTTTCCCTTTCGAACAGAAAGACCGGATGTGAGTCATGATCAAATTGTAGCTTTGAATGTCCTCTGTCAATATTGACGGACAAGCTGTAGAGGGGCAAGAGTAGTACCCAATTGTGATTGGGTACATGATGGGAGACTCCTTTTTGTGTATGGAAAAAATCAAATGAACAGGGAGGGTTTGTAGCACGAACTCCTTGACCAAAAGGTCATACGCCAAAAGATAGGGAAGCTTGAAAGGTTATCCAAAGCCAAGTGCGCAGAAATAGGAGTATGATCGGTGCTGAATATACCGATCTGCCCAATACCTAATCACCCAACAGCACTCATAAAAAAAAGGATTTCATAGTCACCCTTTAATTCAGTAATCACTCTGTAAATAAAGCCGTAATTAATCATCGTGTAGTCATATTCAAAACTACCCCAATGAAATTTTGGGTAGCACTTGTACACAATATCTTTATGATACAACTCCTCGACACCAAATGCGGATGCCTTGTTGATCAAATGCAGAAGCACATAAACAAGGTAATTAAATGTCTATTCAACCGCTAATAACTGCTCATGCAAGCATTCGCTAATTCGGCACACTGGTAGCGGATCTCTCTCTCATAACTCCCTAGAGTAAAATAACCATCCAATGGCATATTACTGCAGCATCAGGTTCTCTTCCTAAAATGGTTATATTTGCACATCCTCTTCAAATCAACACTATTCCATGCTATAGCTAGGGCGTGTGCCTCCTTGTCTCACCTGCCCATTTTTTGTTTATGTACTTTTTGAGATGGCCAGCTACCTGCTCCAACATTGTTTCGGCTTCCTTCTTGCAAAAAATGCAACTTATTGGGAGAAGACATGGCATATTTTCAAAAATCATAATCTAGTTACAAGATAATTTACCCTTGAACTAATCTAATGGTAGTCTTCACAGTTATAATGTCTTGCACGTTCCATCACAAGCTCCGATCATGGAATCGTACTTGGAATTGCTGATGGCACAACAAAGAGCTGAAGCAACCACCAGAACCCTGTCTTGTCCCAACATTTGATCAAAGAAAGTTGTGGTATCCAAAATTCCCAATTTAAAGTGACCAACCCTTATTTTATCGATTCTGAAAATTCAGGAGCTTCATCATGTACATGTACTTCGTGGGTAGACCTAATCATCTAGTCGTCCAAGTATATTCAGGAAATGATGAAATCATGTGGTCATACCAAGGTTTAAGATCTGGAAAAATGTACGAGCAATCATGAGAAAACTGGAATAATTGTGAGATTGAATGAAATTGTGGTACATGGAGAATAAAATGTAAACGAAGAGGAATTTAGAAACAGAGGACAATTTGTGAGCCCAGGGCAATGTTCAAAACTTGAATTTCCAAGATTACAAATAACGTCAATTGCATGGTCGCCAATCCAAGTCTCACCAAACCAAGATAGATAAGGTCACGATATTTCAAGTTTCTTGATTCTGAAAAACCCTCACACAAGCATAGCTCAAAAAACAAGAAACTATGATTTTGAAATAAACCTGAAGGGGAACCGCAAACTTGGCCAAACTAAAAAAACTCAACATGCATATTGAGCCAAAATAATTAGTGCCTAAAGTAGGCCTCTGTTTCTCATAAAATTTACTAAAATCCTATTGGGCAAAACCATAGATGAGCAAGCAATTTGAAACGTCCGCAATAATCTTTTTTGGGTTACCAATAGAGACGAGCACAAAATAAATACCGCCACGAGCTTCAAATGAATTTCCCTTTCTTCAAACCATCAAGACAGGGAAAAAAACGCGATGCAAATTACAGGGGGAGCTTGTTTGAAATAAAATGACAAAAGAATGGTTTTTATGTGCTTGTTGCTTTTTAAAGGGGAGTTAGAGTAAAAAGAATAACCAATGCATGCATTACAGTAATTGGCCAATAAAAAATAATGCTTGCATGTGAAACCCGCTTCATTTGTTTTTTGATTATTTTATAATTTTACATATTTTTTTTATTGTTAAACTCATATATCCAAATTACATAACCATAATAGCAACCGACGTATCTATCACACTCATCGCCATTCTTTAAAAAGGCACATATGTTCTAGTATTGCTTAATTGGCTGAGTGTTAAAATAACCTGTACATACATTATGACACTACCACTTCAAACTTGGAGTTGCAATCTTTCTATTTAAATTATGCTCTTTTTCTACTTGTTTTATATGCAAAATTTCTAGATCCCAGTGAAGATTGCAATTGGAGAACATATGTGTTCGTCTCCTTTGAGTTCACAATGCAACTATCCAAGTGTTGCCCAATTAGTGTATCCTCAATACTTGTTGTTGGCATATGCCCAAACAGCCATGGGCTGTGAATCGCCACTCGGGGAGCCCAGAAGAAATTGGCCGTTATGAACCCTGCCTTTTAGAAAACAAAAGGACTACGACATCACAAGTTGCCCAGGATGGCTGAATAAACAAGACTTAGCTATTTCTTCTTCCAATTCCCCTCATATCACTTTCACCTAAAAATTTGACAAACTGCCAAGCAAGCTTGCACACCAAGGATATGCCGAGAAACTAATTTTAGGGAGGCTTTGAATGCCTCTTTCACTTACATTTTCAGTAGTTTCCGGATTCAATGGTCCTGACGCTTTATGCTGAGGTATTTATGACCCCCAACTGGATGCCATGCCATGTAAAGCTTTGGACTTTGTCATTTTCCATGCTTTGAGACTCCATACACTGTTCTCCATGTCACAAAAAGCATGGTGTGCCTATCTGCTTTATCATTGGTATACTGTATCCCCAAGTGGTCAACTTGAGCACAAAAGTACTTAAAAACTTTTAGCCTTGATAGCCCTAATTGCTTTTGTTTTTTTATTTTCGCTTTTTAATTCTTTAAATTTTTTGATGCTGTATTACATTTGTTGTTTTGGATTTTTTTTTAAATATACTGATCTCACACTGCAGTTCGACCACAAGACACACAAAGACAAACTGAGATAATTACACTAGGCCCAGCAAAAATAATTAATAAGAGAAATTTCACTTAAAACTAGTCATCAATTAAAAAAAAATTGCATATCAGCACTTTTGACCTCTAGAACCCGACTACGGCACACCAAACAGGCCAAAACCAATATACAAAGCCACAACAAACCATTTATCGAATGATAATTTCTAACCCATTATACTGCAGGAAATTGTATGCCCTCTGGCAATATTTTTAGTATTATAATTATTGCTCCCTATACAGATGCACATCATTTCTAAAATCCTTGACTACAAAACCAACTAGCAATAAATAATGGCCAAAATATGTAAAATTAAAGGTAAATAGTGGAATCACTTAGTCTTGGGGTGTGGCCTTTGACAAACAAATTTTAACATATCCCAACACATCGGTTCACCATTACATCTTATGCCGATTTCAAGAAAATCAAGAATTAGGCTAAGCGGTTGTATATATCTTTGATCAGAATAGCTCTTTCTGTTCTCTTCCTGCCTTCGTTCATTTTGCATCAAAATCTCCTTTGTATCATTAAGTATGATCTAGCAACAACATGGGAGTATCACCACCGACAATTTTCATTGTTATTGGATCTAATTTCTTTTGTTTCAAATGAGACCTATTTACAATTGAAGCAATATATATGAGGAATAATTATTAAATCCCACCAAAACATCTGACATTTATACCAAATAATTCGAAGAAACTGACATTTCCTCGTCCACAATTCTAGAACATCTTGAAAGCATTTTTCATGTGAATTACCAGATGCAGTCATTATATTAGAATATTTTGAGAGAGATCAAATGTAGCTTGACTGTACTTTTAGAATTTAACTGATATCAAATGGAAAATGCCCTAAAATTCTAACCAATTGGAAAATAAAATTGCAGGTGGAAGACCATTATCCTAGTGCCATAAAGAGAGATGGACACCAAAATCGACATAGACCTAAGTAAATCCCTAGATGCTTCACGTGAACTTACCCTGTAAACTTTGCTGCCTTTTGCACCACATCTCTCTACAAGTTCCCTAGCCTTCTTCAAAGCATCACATAGTTCTTCAAATACCCTGACAACTGATCCTGTCAGAGCTGTCTTCGAGTCCTTAAGATCATCAATCAGAGGCTTCAAAAGCTTCAATTGTTCAACAAGACTTTGGCAATTTACATGATCTGCCCCTATCTTTCCATTTAGTGTCACCATTTCATAAATTGATTGAGAAATGTCGGCAAACAACACATGTAATGGATCCATAGGCCTTAGACCTGTTTCAATAAAAGAAGATAAATCAAATGTTAAGTGAACCATATAAAAACAAAATGCATTTTATCCACAGTCGTACTCTTCACTTGCGACTTGCTTCAATGTCCACATAATTCAATGAGGCAATCTACTTATCATCTTTAGCAATTGATTAAATGTTAAACAAGCATACCAGCAAAACTTGGAAGCAAAAATGAATAAATGTACAACTTGAAAACCAAAATAAAGATATATGTCAAACATGATACAGGATGGGAGCCACAATATTCAACATTATAGCAGCATCCGCAGATTTTCCACATATTTTAACTAAAGTACTTCGATAGGAGAAGATATAATTAGCATCTAGAATTCAAGCTTCACGTATCCTTCTGAAGGGTTTTTGTGTGTTCAACTACTCAAGAAGAGAATGAAACATTTTGTCAGAAAGAAAGCAAGATCAAAAATCCACTTGTCATCTTGGGCACAATCAAGTACAAGCCACCTTTCAAATAAACACATGCACATACATAGTTACAGTATCCACATCTGATCCAACACAAATTGTTCTAGAACACCCATTCAAGCTGGAAAAAAACATGGCATCAACTGCAGGTCAAGCAAAACATATCATTACATATAAGAAGTGTTTTTTGGCTTTTAATCTGAACTAAATAAGGGTGCATTTCTTATTGTGACAGTAAACGAAAAACTGCTTATCTGAGATCAGATGCAATAATGGTCACAATGTTTCATGACATCAGTTGTGAGGATAATGCTTCGCACAAGGAATGTAACATCCATTGAATGTGTCTTTAAAATTATCGACGAAATTAGAAACCAAAGTCTAATGGAGAAAATATTCCTGAAGAAGCTACTCGATGTAGTGACTAAAATCCCAAAGCTCATTAAAATGGATCATGGACTACGTGGAGAAGTAGTAAACGAAGTAATAATAGTCAATGCAACAATGAAAATGTGGTTTGCTGAAGCTTTTAAAATTTCCGTTCTTCCACAAACAAAATTCATGGAATGAAAAGCCATTGCACACCCAAATCTGAGAACAAGTGTTCACATTGGACCAAAAGAATAATCAATAATATAGCATTGTAAGAAGCATGCACCAGAGTCTAGTGTTTCTATACATGGTTTGGAATCACAATGCAAAGAATATGGATGTATAATATGTAAAAATGTCTGCTGATTTAAATAATGATGCATGCCCTATCATAGTCACAAAGGACGTTTTAAAAATATATGCATATAACTTCCCATAGGACAGCGAAAATACAATGTACTTAAGAGATTCAGAAAGCACAGTAACATTCAAATAAGAAATAACTGACAACAAAAGATAAGACAACCTCATAAATAATGTAATAAAGAAAGGAAAAAAATAAGTCCGGAAATAACGATCATAAAAATCCCTAAAAGACCTCAGAATTTGTTAAAACAATATTGGCTTTCGTCCTTGCCGCCAATGCTCTGAGATATATATGCCACATTAATAAAGAACCAACCAGAATCATAGAAGAGGAACAACTACTTATTTTCATTTGGGAGTATCATTCGACTATGCCCTCCATCGATTATCAAAACTTATCAAAGTGAAGATCGAATTTTAATATAGATACATGATCAACAATAGCAAAACAATCCCATATGTTAACTTTCTTTCACCATTAGCAGAATAGGTTATCATTCTTTTCGGGCAGTTGTAAAGAATCAGGAACAAGCAAAATGAAATTGAATAATCAATTTCTGTTTTCCTGCTGTCAAAGCACACCAGTATCTTTCTGTAGCATCTGACAGTTTCATTATCCAAAGGACCAAAACTTATAGCCAAGTACATTAGGTTGTAGCGTCTTGTTGACCTCTTATTAATCTCTTGGCCTTACTAGAAGTCCACAACATCACAGAGGGAGAATGTGACCATCCATTGGCAGTAAAATTCAAGAAGATGTTGGATAAAACAAGAAAACTATCTTTTTAGCCAATGTTCAATAAATGAGTGCTTACATACTCTAGATGTAAGATGTCATAGAACCAGATATCATGAAGCTACACCTCTCCAGTTGGTATCTCTAATTGTAACAGCACCTGTCAAACTGTTGATGGACAATTTGAATTTATCAAAGTTAGCCCAAGCACAACTTTAGCACAAACACAAGCAGAAACAACGAAGATAGAGATGTATTGATACAAGGGAAAGATGGTATACTGAAAGCCAACATTGAAATTGGAAATATAGTCTTTCAAATAAATTAATAGAGATGTATGATTGATTCTGTAAAAAGTATGAAAAAAATTAGGGAAGCTAGTACTGATTCCAGCAAATTTCATATTGAAAATGTCAAATCGTGTGATTTGAAAGAATAACTCCCATAGGTTTCTTGCTAGATCAAGATGTTGTCATAGCCAGCAAGATAGTTAGTGTGGCATTTGTAATTATAAAAAATGGAGAGCCTACTGCAGCATTATGACGCAATAGTAGGCAGAGCATCGCTGGAACAGATGAAAGCGATCGATGACTAGGAAAATAAGACCATTGCAGTTAAAACTGGAAGAACCCAGTTAACAATAAATACCTTAAGAGACAACGTCATTGGACAGGAGCAAGCTGGCTCAAGCAGTGGCTCCGACTCAGAGGATGAATATGAACCTGAAAGGGAAGGAAAGTTCCATTTAGATAAATGTTCAGAGAACAGCAGGTATATAAAACTGAGACTTGGTACACTGGAAAATGGATGACTATGAAATGATGAGGCCTACGTACCTGGTTGAAGCTGAAAAATGTCAACAAACGTGAACAAAACAACAAAGAATGAGAAGTCAGCCATTGTACATGATTGATATATGTTTAGAAAAATATCCACCGGTATATCAAAGCGAGATCCAATAGAGCAGAATGATTACCTGCCTATTTTGAGGACTATAAACCCAGTGAAGCTGAACTAGATATGGAACCTGCATTTTAGTTCCTGCAAGAACAAAGTACCTAATACACAGGACCAATCATACAATAAGTAAAGTTAACCGTCTTTGGTCCCTTTCTCTTCTCATTCTTCGCCTTACGGCTTCTTATCAATCCGCTTGTCACTAAAGATGAATCATCACTGTCCACCTTTGCACATTTTCGTCCTGTGACCTTAAATGTATCCCTAACCCAATGGGCACATGCTTGGATGGAAGTATAAAATCCCCCTTCTTCACTTGTCCAGCTCAAAGCTTTCTTCCAGCAGACTCCCTGTCTACCTTGTCTGTGAAGTAATATTGAAGAGATAGTTCACTTTCTCATCTAAGTCTACTCCTTCCACATAAGCCACACCATGTTCATTATCTACGGGAATCACAACTCTTTGCCCCCCATTCTCAAAGCTCATATAACACTGCTTGAAGGCCATATCAGATTGGTTGTCATAACACCATGGTCTTCCCAACAAAACAGAATAGTTATCTTTTTTGGCCATTTCTATCACTTCAAAGTACACTGAGAAAGATACCCCCAAGACTCCAAATCTGTGTTGCACAAAACCCTTATCGGTCTTGAATTGTCTTGTTTGACATGAACAACATATTACTTGAAGGCTGCAATGATGGCTTCCCCATCCGCTTCCATGCCTCTTTTGTCTATATGTTCACCTCCATGCCCATATCAATCAGTATATTGTTCATTTCCCAATCATTAATCTTGGCATCAATGATTAGCTCCTGATCATACAATGTATTTTCAATTTTGTCAAGCACATTCCTTGTGGTCTTTCTTAAGTCAATTCTAGTTCATCCCTCATACTTTGTTGAAGCCACAATTTCAACAAAGGCATTACCCCTTCTATCTTCAACAACGAAAGGAGTTCTGTAATTTCCCCAACACCATCCTGATGAGAACTTATATTTCCCTTGACTTTTCCTCTCATCTCGCACGCAGTTTGCACTTCACTCTACAGAATCTTTATCATCTCTTGTGCTTCCATCAAGGTGTTCTTTTGTGCATGCACATTTGGAAAGCCATTCTTTGCAACCTCCTACCTATGTTGCATATTCTCCCTTTGTGGTAATGGGTTGGCCATTCATGTGCCTCTCGTTTCAATCCCACTCCTGGTTGTTATGTTCACTTTGCAACCTCCACTATCCCTTACATCCATATGCTTTTGTGCCCAAACCCTTTTCTAGCCTCCCATTTGAATCATGCCTGCAACATTTTGTGCTTGATCCTTTTGCAGTATCTTTTGACATAATTTGGCACAATCCTCCATCTTGTGATCACCTTGACAATGTCCACAAGTTAGGCACTTTATACAATCTCTTTGGTATTATCCTTTGCCACAATTGAAATAGGGTATGGGGCCACATTCCCTACCTCTACCTCCTCCACACCCATAAGATCTTCAACGTCTATTGTAGCCTCCCACTTGGTTCTGGTTGTTCCCACCACTTTGGTTTTGGTAGTAACTGTCACCTTCGTTTTGATGGAACCTGCCACCTTGAGATTGGTTATAATTTCCTTAGTTTGGAAAACCACCTTGATTTTGTAGTTGCGACCCAATGATAGCCTAGAGCATCCTCATCCCCCTTGCCTACTTGATCTCGTCGATCACTCTGTAATTTTGTGTCATGAATATTTGTATCATAGATCTTGCAATAACATGTGAGATTGATTTGCTTGGCGCACTACAACAACAAATAATTGTGCGTCTCATGATCGCCTTTGCATACTTCACATGAAAATGTCACTACTTGTACCTTCTTCATGCAATTCCCCTTGGTATGGCCATCCTACTCGTAATTGCTACACCACAATGCATAAACCCTTCATGTGTATGACTTGTCAGCAAATTCTACAACTGTGTCGACATCTTCAAAAACTGCACTTCCAAAAATGGGTTTAACCATGTATCGAAGTTTCCAACTACTAAGATTTTGAGTGCAACATCTAGTGCTTCCCACGTGAAAAAAAAGCTCTTCATTGCCAATTCCCTTTTGAACGTTGGTAACAATTCTCCAACAAACAATTGTGCATGTTGCAATGGATGGATGTAATACAACAATGTTTTAAAATATGCCTCATATGCACGCACACTCTCATTAGCATCTTGCTTAATCTCCTTCAACTTGGAGATGCTTGTTGTTCAAGCTTCGATATGTGGAAACCCTCAAAAACGTTCCCTTCAACTGATCAAAGTCGACCACCATTTGGTTAGGGTCAAACTTCCGATAATGCATATGCATACGATCTAGTAGTGTCATCGCAAATTGGCTTGCCTTTCTTTCCGGCACAGTCACTCCCTTTGTGCGCCATGCAATCTCACACTTGTGAATGTGATTTGCAATGCCTTTGATTCCCTGATACTACGACAACGTCTTTGATATCTCATAGTAGACTATCAAATGAACTATAGTCCATTGTGTTGATGCACTTGTTGTGCACTCCCTATGGAAGCTCCACTCCCACAAGATCCACTAGTACCCCTCCGCCTACAATTGTTGTTAGCCTTACGCTCCCTTGTGCAACACCTCCATGACTTGCAACCTTATGGTTTACTACTAGAATGCTCCCTCCTGCCAACGGACCTTGAACTCCAGCACCTCCTATCGGCACTACAGCACTCATTCTTTTACTCAACTGTGCAGCCTTTATGACTACCTGCACTCTCCTTTTGTCCACTAGACTTTTGAATACTCTTTGTTCCACAACTATATCCTCACTACCTTGCAAATCCAATCTCCTCACGTCAAACATGGCTAGATCGATTTCTTCTTTTAAATCCAAATGTGCAAAAGGTTCAGCGCCTAGCTAGTTTGAGTCTGATGTTAGAGTAGGGATTTTCTTTTTTCCCATATTTATTTATTATGGGCTTTTTTCCCTCACTTGGCGTTTTCCTACTTTCATGGATAAGCTTGCTTAGGTGTATTCGAAGCTATATTTTGACCGAATGAATAGGAAGTAACTCCCTTGACCGGCTATTCCAAGTATGGGAATTACTCTTCTATTATTGGCTCTTTGACCACCTTTCTTGGAGGAGTTACTCATGCACTCCTATTTGTATATCTCTCTTGGTGAGCTATTGTTCAATGAAAGATTGGTTTTGGCTCTTATCTTGCTTATGCAACATTCTCGTGTATGTGATTTCATTTGCTTGTAGCTATTGTGTTGTGTACTTGCTTGACTCGTGTCTATCACAACCCTGTGCATTTGTTTGATCCAGAAATCCTAGCATCCACTCCAATATGGTATCAAAGCCACTCTAGTAATCGTGTATCTAGTCATTTGTTGTTAGTTTTTTTTAAATCGTGACATTTTCATTTGCAAAAAAAACTTGGCTATACAATCTATTTGTGGGAGTTTTCATCTTTGGTGGTCATTTTTTTTGCAAATATGATTCATTGGTCGCCATTACCATGATTTTCGTGGTTTCTTTGTGACTACGTGTTCCGTGTGCCTTGGTGCGTTTTCTTGCAAAATCCCTACATGCCTCCATATAGCCTCAGGTTTGGTCTCCTATGTTTGGTATCGACCTGTGTATTTGACCTCAGCTCGACCTCGGCTGGTTTTGTGTGTTTGGGAGACTGATCGATTGGTTCAACGTGTTTGACCCTATCGGAAACAGCCTTCAGCTATAGTAGGGGGCTACAACCCACCCCCCTACAACCCCCCTGGCCAGGCCTTCGGCCGTGCCCGATGCATGTGAATCGCGTATCAGTTATTCAAACAGCAACACAAAAGACTCCTACAATTTCAAAAGGCTTGAAAGTTTCTTCCAAAACAAGCTAAGTCTATTCAAAGTTTGCTCTAAAATTTTTTACAAAAAAAAAGCATATTAAATCACCTTTTTTTAATAGCTTGATTTAAAACAAGGTCAAATAGGCTACTTTTCTTTGAATGCACAAGTAATGCATAAGAGGATTGGTCAAGTTTAGCATTGTTAGTGGATATTTTTTAATTGTTTTTTTATAAAAACAATATATTGTGGGCAATATTTAAAGAGAAATTGTTATTGTTTAAAACCTCTTCATATTTTCACTTTCTCACTTTGTGTACTCATCGTGGTTGCATTTTTCACTGAGTCTAACGTCCTCGCCTAGTCTTGCAAATCATGTCTTTTAAGACATTTTCACCGGTTGCTCTAGACACATTCTCGGTTGTGCCCGACGTCTTTTGAGCGTGCATTGTTTGTAATATTCAAGGGGTTCACCATTTCATAGTTCAAAGGGAGTGTATTGTGTTTTTTAGTCGATTTCTATTCTAATTGCACTTTCATTTCTACAACAACTACAACCACTGCACTTAATTTTTGCACAAAATGGATACAAGTTCAATTAACCCTATAACGTCATTTAATTCTCATGAATGAAAAATTAAAATGCAAATTATTCTTAGGAGCAAAGGCTTGCATTAAATAACAATGGAGTTAAAAACTCAACCAACTGTAGATACAGAAAAAGTTAAGTGGTATAATCGTAGTGATGAAACCTATGGGTTGTGTCTTTATGTGTCTCTTGATCTCCTCTTTCATATAGAACCTACCAAATCACTCAATGAAGTGTTGACCATTTTGGAAAAGCTCTTTAAGAAGCAAGATGTGATGAGAGGTCATGAACTAAAAAATGAACTTATCAACGTAAGTCCTAGCACCTTTGACACCTTTCGGGATTTCTTCACCAAGTTCAAATCTTTGATGTTGCGGTTGAAAAAATGTGGAATAGAGAAAAAACATGACCAACTTATTCTTTCTATACCCTCTAAGCTAGGTCCTGATTGCTCAGTCTTTGTCTCTACTTTCCATGCCACTAAAAGTGTTTTAGGCACTACATGGAAAATGCCCTCTTTAGATGTTTTTATTGCCAACTTGATCAGGGAGAAAAATAAGTTAATACTAATGGGTACATTGAAGTCCTCAAAACCTCAAGCCCTAATTGTTGGGAATAGGAAAAGAAGACTTCAAACAAAGAAAAGAAGAAAAGAACAAGGATCAAGAGAATAAGAAAGATCGACCTTTGCCAAAACAACCACTGTAACCTCCTCTTCCAATGATAAACCTAAGAAAGAAAAAGTTAAGTATGTCTATTGCAATAAAAATGGGCATGATGAACACAAGTGCATGAAGAAACAAATTGATCACCTAACTCATATTTTCTAGAAAAGAACAAAATAGGTGTTCCTGAGCCTATCAAACATAATTCAACTCAAGATTCTTCTAAGGCAAAAGGCAAAGGTAAAGAGAAAGAAAAGGGCAAGGCTCTTGTAGCAGTTGCAGCTCCAACCTCTTCATGGATTATTGATTTGGATGCTTCCCACCACATGGGCTCTTCACAAGTTGGGTTTTCTTCCTTAGAGCCTTGTAGCATGTCTTTTATCACTTTGGGTGATGACACTTCACTAGAAGTTGCAGGGATGGGGTCTATTAAAATGGATGGAGGAACATTCAATAATGTTTTAAGTGTTCCATCACTTTCAACTAATTTCCTATCAATGTACCAAATCACTCACTTAGTAAGGGCATGAGGGTAGAATTTTCACCCAATTCAGTCACAATCAGAGAGTTGCACAATGATTCTACAATGGCAATGGGTAGGATAGATCACCAAACTAGGTTATATACCTTCTCACATTTTGCCCCTGATTCTTCTCCAACTGCATTGCTGACTCATTTAGATTAAGTTAGCAAACTTTGGCATGCACAGTTTGGCCATCTCAACTATCGCTACCTAGAACAACTCAACAAAAATGACATGGTCACAAGCTTACACAGAGTCCATTTCTCTAAGGGTCTTTGTGAGGGTTGCAACCTTTGGAAGCATCCCGAAGAGAAATTTGACAAAGGTAAAGAGAAATTTGACAAATATTGGAGTTAGTACACAGTGATAAATCTCGGCCTTTTTCCAGTCTATCTTTCACAAGGGATAAGTATGTCCTTATCGTCATTGATGATTTCTCGAGATACACATGGGTTCATTTCCTTAGGCAGAAATACGAAGTTTTCAACAAGTTTCGAGACTTCAAGGTTCTTTAAAGAAAAAATCTGAAAAATGCATCAAGGTTCTTTGAACTGATAATGGGGGGGAGTATGTCAACAACAGGTTTGAGTAGTTCTGCACAACAGAGAGGATTGATTTGCAACGGACAATTCCTTATAGTTCTCAATAGAACGGAGTTGCAAAACGCAAGAACAAGTCCTTGAAAGATGGCTAGCTATACGATTCACTCTAAGTCACTTGCACCACAATATTGGGCCGAAGCAATCGATTGTGCTTGCCACATTCAAAATAATGTTCCCCACAAAACTTTAAAAGACATAACTCCCTTTGAAGCTTGGTAGAGTAGGAAACCTGCAGTTGAGCATTTTAGAGTCTTCGAATCTCCAGCTATGGCCCGTATAACTAATAAGAAACGCAAAGCTATGTAATCTCAAAGTAAGCCTTGCATCTTCGTAGGTTATCCAGATGGTGTCAAGGGGTACCACCTTCATCCAACCACACATGAGTTGTTCATCAAGAGAAATGTTCACTTTCAGGAGAGTCCCACAAACTCAACACTTGACACTTCTCCCACTTCGTTGGACACACTTGGATTCGATTCAGACGATTAGATCAGCCTGAGCACATTCTAGAGTTTGAGGACACTTCTTCCAATTCTAATAGCGAGAGTAGTGATGGGGATTCATCTTCATCCACATCTGGCCACACTTTGGAGGATGATGTTTCTCTACCTGACTCATCCACTTATGATCCTCTTTGGATTAGGCAGACATTGTAGAGCGCATTTACATGGGTTAGAGATCCTTCAGATGACAACCAGACATGTTTAGAGTTTCAGAGTGGGCCACATGCTTTCTATGCCTCTGCCTCAAATTTGCAAAATTTTCAAAACGCATCAGGGATTCTTGAGTGGGATTCTACCATGCATGAAGAGTATAACTCCTTAATCAAGAATCACACTTGGGATTTGACACTTCTTCCTAAAGGAAGAAAGATAATTTGATGCAAATGGATATATCGAAATAAGTATGCAATAGATGGATCCGTTGACAATTTCAAGGCGTGGTTGGTCGCCAAGGGTTTCTCACAGGTGCCTACTATCAACTACACAAAGACCTTTGCACTAGTCGCCAAAATGAACTTTGTCAGACTCACACTTGCTATTGTCATAGCCAATCATTCGGATGTTCATCAAAATGGACATGAAGAGTGTCTTTCTTCATAGTGATCTTGAAGAGATTTACATGGAGCAACCTCCACGATTTGTTGAGGATTCTTCTTTTGCATGCAGACTCCGAAAATCCATCTACGGCCTCAAACAAATCCCTCGGGCTTAGTACACTAAGATGGAATCCTTTCTTCTTTCAGGTTCACTAGATGCCATACAAATTCGAACGTCTATCTCTTGTGGCAGGATGATTCGCTCTTGATTATGGTTTTTTATGTTGACGATCTTTTGATCACTGGTAGCTCTTCTTCATCCATTGCAGCGGTAAAAACGCTCTTCAAGACAAATTTTACATGACAGACTCAGACTTGTTACACTTCTTCCTTGGGATTCAGATTTCTCAGTCTGACTTAGAGATTACTCTTGCACAACCTAAGTATGCTCTTGATCTACTTGCTCAGTTTCACATGGCTGATTGTAAGCCAACTCCGACTACCTTTCTATCTAGAGTCAACCTTGAGGTAGATTGTACTTCACCTTTGGTTGATGCTACCTTGTATTGACAACTTGTGGGCAGCCTTATCTACTTGACACATACTAGACCTGACATATCATATGCAATGGGCTTAGTCTCAAGATTCATGTAGGAACCTCATGAGTTGCACTGGAAAGCAGCTAAGAGGATCATGCACTATATTCAGCGCACAAATAGAATCGAGATTCACTACAGAATTGGCACTAACATGGACTTGATTGGTTATACTGACAATATTTAGAATCGCTAGTCCACTTCAGGTTATAGTTTCTCTATTGATTCAACTTCGATTAGTTGGTCAAGCAAGAAGTAGAATGTTGTTGTTTTATCATCTACTGGGGCAAAATATAAGGGAGTTGTTAACGCTGCCATAGAGGCCATCTGGCTTTAGGGGATTCTCACAAAGTTTAGTATCCAGTTCAGACAACCTACCATCATCTACTATGACAACCAGAGTACTATTTAGATTTGCAGGAATCCAGTTTAGCATAAACGGACCAAACACAAAGATTCACATGCACTTCATTAGAGAGCTCATTCATAGAGACATCATTGATCTGAGATATTGTCAAACGAGAAAGCAAATTGCAGACATCTTCACCAAACCTTTTACAGAGAGCAAGTATCTTCACTTGCGGGCTCTTTTTGATGTTTGGGGCAACATCATCTTCTAGGGGGCCCTTCTAGCCTCTATTTTATGTCTTTCTTTTGGGGGAGTTTTTCCTACGAGTTTTCTCATTTTCTCTACTTTATAAGAGATTGCTTTGTATATGGGTACTCATCAGGGCTAGTTGTCAGGGCCTATTTTTTTTACACTGCCCACCTAAGTTGTGCTTATGTGGGGTGTTAGAGTAGAGGTTTTATTTTTTTCCATATTTATTATGGATTTTTTTCCCTCACTTGGAGTTTTCCTACTTTCATGGATAAGCTTGCTTAGGTGTACTTGGAGTTACATTTTGACCAGATGAATAGGAAGTAACTCCCTTGACCAATTATTCCGAGTATGGGAGTTACTCTTCTATTATTGGCTCTCTGACAGCCTTTCTTGGAGGAGTTACTCATGCACTCCTATTTGTACATCTCTTGGTGAGCTATTGTTCAATGAAAGATTGGTTTTGGCTCTTATCTTGTTTATGCAATATTCTCGTGTATGTGATTTCATTTGCTTGTAGCGATTGTGTTGTGTACTTGTTTGACTTGTGCCTATCACAAACCTATGCATTCGCTTAATCCAGAGATCATGACACCCACTCCAATATCTGAGTCACCATCACCGATTACTCATTCTACCTCATTCTCCATATCATCCTGTGATATTCATCCATTTTCCTCTCGTGGATCTTCTTCACTTAAGGAATCCTCCATGCATAGGTCTCCAATCTCACAAAGCATATCTCCCCTTTACTTAAGCCAATCAAATGCCCTCCCTGCTGCTTATGGTTCCCAACAACATTTACCTGATTAATCCCCATCTTCTTGGGATCCTTAATAGACATCGCCTTCTCTTTGTTTTCATTATATCTCCGCATCCTCTTTTCCCTCTCACTAGGAGTATCCATTTCACTAGGAAGTTCTTCTCACACTTTTTTGCACAAACTCTCTCAACTTCTTGCAATTTTCCTAACCCTGGCATGGATTGGTTTAGCCACTCATCTTCACATTTGCGATTCCCCAATCTAGCATGAGCATCTTGATTTAGACAAAGATTTGTGTAATGAATGAGCCTCTAGGTTCTTTTAGAAAATATAACTTTGCCTCCTTCAAACACGAATAAGTCAAAACTGAAAATTTTAAAAAGTTGCTATTAAACGTGCCTCTCCACCAGACATCCACAACTCTCGTCCACTCTTCATCCAAATCCTTCAACTGCTTTCTTTCCAAAGTTCCAGCTTCGACCTACCGCATAGGCCACTAACCACATGTGACTTTGTTTCGGTAGCTCACAAATAAAAATCTCATAAAGATCACTTTAAAATTCTCCTGCGCCCACTTCTTAGGTTTCAAACCCTTACTTCCAATAGCATTATTTGTAAATTCTAAAGCTTTGGCCTCAAACTAGGCATCCATGCATTCTAAAGAATGTGCCCCGCATCTACAACCATGATCTCTATACTCCATTCAAATAGGGTCTCGACAACCAAACCAAAATGTTGAGCTTTTTTCTAGATCATACCAATGCGCTACACAGGCACGGTCTTGTGTACGAAGAGAACGCCGAGAACCCCATAATGAAAATGAATTATAATGACACAAACATGCACATCGTCTTTACAAAATAGAGCATCTCACACAAATATCATCCAAGTAAATAACACTATAACAAGATATATCATACATAATCCATTTTTCATTAACATATACACATCCATGTACATTCCATTACAAAGCATACATCATACAATGATCGCCATTAGAGGTCGACCTTTACACCTAAACTTCTTACAAAGATGATACATTCAAACCCTTCAAACCCTAGCTCCAAGGTTCTTCCAAAGCATTTTTGACTCAACACTTGCAAACGTGTAACATTTTCAGCCCTCTTGCCTTTTGCTTGGATTTCCATTCCTAAATTTTCTTATATGTACTTGCTCTTTGCTATAGTTCTAACTTGATCCCAGCTGCCTTATTGGAAGCAATTGCTTCCCTGTTCCTAGAATGCTTCTCATGATGTTTGAAAATTTGCAACTAAGTGTTCCATGTCTTGAGTTGTTCCTTGGATTCATTAAGTTTTCCTTCTAAGTTTGTCACATTTACCATCAACTCAAGGCTATGTTCCTCTACCTGCATAAACTTTGTCTTAGCCATTTTTGCTTGTTTCATGGCTCCCTTATAGTGGTCCTCCATTATCTCATCTTCCCTTCTTTGTTACCTTGGCCATGACAAGGTGCCATCTCACATGTCAATCAAGATAGGCTACTTGCTATGTAGCCTCCTAGATGGTGGAGTCATTCACTTGCTTGCTCCAAACTTGACCACTCTATTACATAGATAGTTGCACCTTGTCCCAAAAAACTATACCTTCTAAAAAATATTGGGAATGGTCCTCTCCTTTGTATATAGCACTCGCATTAAATTTTTATCATGGATATCAATGTGCCTGTGCCTCTCCCATCGAGCCATATTACCACTACAAAGGTTTGCCTCTAGTCCAACAGAACTCAACCAACTGTTTATGCATGTCGACCATCTAACTCAACATCTTCTTCTTTCTCCACAAAAAATGGGTCCCAAATAGTACAATCCGATGCTCCATGTCAACATCCTTCGTTCTTTGCACAGCGTCTATTATGAGTGGCTCTCTCGATGACTCTCCCATTGACCCGAATGCCTGTACAATATACCCAAGCTTTCTACCTACAAAAGTACCATGTTCCTCCATTCAAAGTAGATCTCCTTTGTGCTCTGGGTTGGCCTCTAGCTCAGCCTCTAATCTCAAAGTCTCATGCTCCAACTCAATATAATATGTGGCAATGTGAGCACCACAGGCATCATGTGCTTTGGCTCCATGATCATCCTCGACATCAAACACCATGCCATCTGCAAGACTATGATAACAAGTAACCCCCTGACCATCTTCCATCTGTTGTGGTTGAAAGCATCGACAACATGTAATGGTTAGTAGTAAGTGAACAAATCACCAATATGCCTTAGGTGCATCTATAATATAAGCTATGTTTGTAGGTATATTTCTCGCAACATTGCCTATTTGGATTCTCATTGTCTACGTAACGTCCATCCTTTCCAATGTTGTCAATGCCTTGAAATATACCTACACCAACCAAATTTTATAAGATACTATTTCCAATGTCATTCAATGAATATGCCCTCATCTTAGTGGGCGTTATCTAAGGTCATGCAAGACAAGGCAGTATCAAGAGTTCATTTCGCTATACCATGGAAGGTACAAAAAAGCAAACTAAAAGTTCATTTCCCACTCCAAATAGAGATAGGAAAACTGGAAATATCAATTCTCTTCCAAGATAAGTAGTTTTCACGTGGCAATGCATGATCAATTCTCATATGAGTAGGATAGATGAACTCGTCATCGGTTCGTCAAATCCAAGCATGGAGCATATAGCATGACATTTTCAAGGTCAAAGGCATTCAAAAGACCATCAAAATGTATTACATTGTATGTCCCAAAGTCAAATGTTTTGTATAATTTTAGTGTAATGTCAAAAAAACTACCTTGTAAAGCTAAGGCTTTAAAAGAGAAATTTGTATAAACCATTGCCTTACATTTTGTAATCGAAACTTTAAGGCTTGAAAATGGCGGAGTTTGCCTTGTCATTTGCTAGTATAGTTGTAAACAAGGATTCCCCACCATAGATTCTAAGGAATGTGTTCATCTAAAAGCAGAAGTAGAGACATGTAAAAGACGATCACAACTTTACATGAGATGGAGATTTGTCAGCAATGCATTTGCCCTCATCATTAATCTCTTCAATAGATAGATTTAACGGCCCTGGGGGAGGCTGATAATAAATAAAGTAAAAGCGCTAGGCACTGGGAAATCTAATGCTTGACAATCTCCCTCGTTGCCGCCATGTGGAAGACAATTGTTATCTAAAGGAGAAACAAAGTCTCACATTCTCATGAAGTTCACCTCTTTGTTGATTTGAGAAAGATATGAATATAAAAAACAATTTTCATAAACTTAAAGGCATTCACCTTAGTAAAGTTTGAGTAGCGTTGTGACTCTTGAAATATCAAAAGATCTTAGGACTAATGATTGTTTCCAAACCCAGGTGGCATAAGATCGTAACTATAAAATCTTTAGACTTGTCAATCTCCAAACTTCCCCCCGCCATTGATCTTAAAACAAGAATTTCATCCAGCGGTGGGTGAGCCCAAATAAAAGAATGAGTAGCAACAACCTCGATTACAAGTTGTCGCCACATGGCACTCGATCGCCCAACAAAAGAAGAAAATAAAAAGAAAAACTTACCTTGTTGCGACCACCATTCATTCAAGATTTATACAACTCTTAAGTCAACAATTCCATATCACATAAGCAACGCAAGAATACAAAGAGATGACCACAAGGCCAAATGACTATTTTGTTGGCGTGGTATGCCCAAAGCATGATTTTTGAGTGTGTAAGTGCCATACTAATATTTTCAGAGGGAATCTAGAGCATGGATCACAGAGGCAGTTGCAAAAAAAGCCATCCTCAACATCCAAGGAAGCTGAATAAGATCATCTAGCTAGAAAGATAAGATCGGTAGTGTAGCCTCCAAGTGTATTGTTTTTGTAAAGCTATGCAGTAAGGATTTGAGTAGGTGTCACTCTCCAATTCATAGACACTAGCAAGTGATGTACATATGGAGCTCTAACCTCTAGAGAACAGATCTTTTGCTCTTTCAACTCTTGAAATTCCTTAGAAGTTTTCCATTGTGAATTATAACCTTAGCTTTTATTTGCTATGTTTGATACTTGTTTGTCTCAAGACTTATATGCAACTATGTATGTTTGGAATATATAATACAGAGTTTGTAGCTATTTATTCTAACCTTGGTCTGGAATTACTACAGATGTTCAATTTGTTTATGGTGTTAAATTCTTTATCTCTTACATATGGTGATGATGGTAGGCAATGTTGACCCAAATCGAAGCTCTAATATCACTTGTAATGAAATTGCTTAGATGTTTCGCAATATATCACAAAAGTAAGGGCAGAATAATTAGATCCACAACAATAATTGACAAAAAAACAAAATACTTGATAATTATGACTGAGCCACTTCAAGGGGGCAACCTCCACAACAATGCAATAAAAGCAAAATTTGCAATATAATGATAAAAGACTAACCACTACCTCCTATATATACTCTACTTAGCCATGGTTATCCCATAGACCGACCATACTAAGAACATAGAGAAATGCAATAAGATAATATGAAAGGTATATAAATCACAAGTAGGCCACACATATCCCTAGACGCACTATAGGTTAAGGGCGTAGCATAGTACTATTGTTCGAGTATAATGCAACAAGGGCATAATCTTCCTCAAAATCTTGTCTTTCCTCAACTAGTACCACATTTGTCATTTGACTGTTTTGTTGGGAAAATTCATATTGTCGCTTTCAACCGTTCTTTTTGAGATGCCCAACCTTATGACAGTAAAAGCACTTTACCTAATATTTAGAACATGAATCAGCAGGGATACGTTTCCACTTCTCTTTCAACTGAGCAACTAATGCACTCTCTGCTTGTCCAACACTAGACTGATTTTGCGTCTATCTACATTCTTTTTCCAGCAAATAAGAACTAACCTAATCAAAAGTCAAGGTGTTATTTTCCACCATCTCATGTAGAACCTCCATGAAAGATTCACAGAGAGATGTCAAACTGTTCAAAACCAACGCCACCATATCATCATCATCATCATCTACTTTTTTGTTGATGGCTAATAGTTGGTCTCGAAAAGCTTTTGATGCAAAAGCATCATGATGTAATCATGTAAATATGTCAAATTTTTGCTTTGATAGGTTTAGGAGGTCTATGGAGCGTGTCCATGTCAGCTTGAGTTCTCAAAACCCCATGATTGGCTCACAATCTTTAAATTTCTATTTTCCCTCCAAACTACGAAATTCAAAAATTCAAACTTGTTAATGTATTTGGAGGAGTCTTTTCATGTTTTAAAACAAGTTGTTGATCATGATCTTTTTGTGATGGGTCACTTAGAGTCTAAAGACATTATCTAAATTGGAATAAGTTTTAAAGTTGTTAAGCAACTTAAGGTGCAAGTATCTAACAGCATCCAACACTGGAAAAGTCGAGATAAGCATGTTCTTAGATAATTCCAAGGAGGTTGAGAGATTCTTGTGTATGAAACAAGGATCACCCAAGTTTAAAACATCAGTTAAGACCTGATAGACTTCGAACAATGAAGAAAGGAGAAGACAGAGTTAGAAAAGCTTTGTATGCAAGATTTGTATAGAGAGTTGCATAAGAATTGGTAAGGACTGCTTAAGGATTGTACTTGAGTTGTGAAAAAATGAATAAAGAAATCCTTCTTCCAAGCATTTGAAGTCTTGTGTCATCTTCATAAGCATGTATGTGAATGATGTGGATGTGTTTCAAGCTTTATTGAATGTACTTTGTGATGTTTTTATGGTATGCAGCCTATGGTGTAAGAAAATAGAGTTTTACATAGTGTTGCAGGTGAGTTTGTGTGGTTTATTGAATGATTCATGCTTCTAAACCATTAAATAGAGTTGGAAAATCAAATTACAGACCTTACCAAAGTGGAATCAAGTTTTGAATGCTTTTATAACTCCAGTTATTAAATTTTCTTTGCTCTCAACCTATGTATAGGCAACCTAGGGTTTTGGCTAGAAAAAGCACCATATCTTGAGTTTTAACCGTGAAATTTTCATGAAACTTTGAAGAATAATGTAAGAGAATTTTTTAAAGGTTTTCTGGGTGGCTTCAAGTGTTTTGGTGGTCTGTAGATAAAGTTATGTCCAAAACACAGTCAGCAGGCCTGTAAGTAAGGGTTTCAGAAGGGTTTAAGCCTACCAAAACTTGAATATCTTTCAAAATAATCATCCGATCAATATTGAATTTTGTAGAGAATTGAAGCATGATGTTTTTGAAGTATTGCAAGTGGTTTCAGGTCTTGAAGATCCCCACACAAAAAGATATTCATGTCTGAAATTTTTGTAGACATAAATACAAGTTCAAATCCTTATTTTGGGAAGACTAAAAGAGGCATATCTTCTAAATGATGGATTCAAATCATCTGAAACTTTGTATATGGGTGCTTGAAGGTACTTTTAAACATATTAAATTGGTTTCAGTCCTTGAAAATCTCTAAAAGTGAAGTTATTGCTGACTGGGTTTTTCTGCAGGCCAAATTAGGCCTAGTACCCTGTTTTGGCTAAAGTGAAGTTGGGGAAAAGTGAAGTTGGATAACTTCTTAGAAGAGTAGATTTACATTGGTTATGCTGTAAGAAACCTTCCAAGGTAATAAAAATGTTTGTCTAAACGTCAACCTCAAGAAGAGACCTAATAAAACAATTTAAGGCCTACTAGCCCTTATAGCCTTTATAGCCCTATTTTGACAAAAGTATAGTTTGGGTTGAAAGAGGAATTTTTAACCTCTTAAGAGAGCTAATTCATATTGATTATGATATAAGGGAGTGAGAGAAGTTTCATGGTTGATTATCTGACCCCAATCTCATGGAAGAGTCTTAAAGCCTTGTTGTAGTTGTTGTAGCTTTTTTTAGGTAATATGCTTTTAAGACTCAAGAGTCAACAAGAAAGAGTAAGCTTTTGTAATGAGTTGTAGTACATCTGAACAGTCATGAAGAAGCCCTATGTTGCCATAAAAGTCAAAGTAAACCCATGTTCTTGTTAGTAACAAATATAGACCATGTCAAGAAACCTTTGCATAGAAGCTTGTTGGTATGTTGATGAGGTGTCAAACCTAAGGAAGGAGTGTAGTGTTGTTTTGAAGTGACATCAGTCAAGAGAGAAGAAACCTATGGAAGTCATTATTAATTGAAAAGAGGCTATTGCCATCTTAAGGAGACTTAAAGAGTCTTGAAGGATAGTGAAGAAGCCTTGTTAGAAGAAACATGTGGGATCTTTAGGTAAAAAAACCAAATTCAGTTATAAAACATCATTTTCAAGGCCTACTTACATCAGATTGGCCATAGTAATTAAGAACAAGAGGTCTGCTTGTATCAGCTTTCATCCGAAGTAGGTGTTCTGATAAAAACTCATCCTCCGACATCTTTGTGTAAAATAGCAAATTTTTCAAGTACAAAACTCAGCTTCTTACCGAAGTTTGGTATTTATTCTGCAAACCGGTCCATAGTGCACTTGCCACAGTGGCATTCCGGACCTCAAGAATCATATCATCTGACAGATAACTTCAATAAAAGCAAGGCCTCCTTAATTCCTTCAGTGCCAAGGATGATTTTATCACAATCATGATATTCCGCAATTGTTAAAATCTTATGACTCCAAATAGTATATTTATGGCTAGTTAACTTTTGTGCTTCTGGCAAAGCCAGATCTTGTATGTTGGCCATTTTACACTCGGAAAACAATATAACAAGGAAAGTACAATTCTCACCCAAAATTTAATGCAACAGGAAAGGTACTATTTTCCGACCCAAAAATTTAATGCAATAGAAATATAAAATTTTCTGCTATGGAAATCAATGCAATGGAAAAAGTACAATTATGTCTCGGAAATCAATGCAACCCAAATTTCGTTTACAGAGCTAACCTTTGACTCAAAAATCAAAGCAACAAGGAAATATAGAATTTAAAAGCTAAATTTGTTTTGAGATCTAAACTTCAAAATAACTTACTCAGAACAGCAAATTTGTTGGGTCTAAAAAATTTGCTTTCATCTAGTCGTGCCCTAGCTACACATCACTATCTAAAAATCATGATGTTCGGATTTTCATTTGTCTGATTGCATTTTATTGTTGTTCGCATTTTCCGTGCCATACTCATTCACAACCATGTTGTTGCTCTGCCTTACCCTTGGTTGTCTCTTCTAGTTCGAACGCTTTTCTATTCCTCTGGTTCGAACACTTTTTTGAACGCTTTCATGTCCCTATCTGGTTCAAATGACGTTTGTCTTCTTGGCATTTGTTTCTTTCACTGCAGATTGTTTGCGTTTTCTTTTGAGACGTTTACTAGTCACCCTGTGCCCTCACATTTTGATCACGATTTTGGCTTGATCGTGTTTTGGGTCTGTCAAATCACGTTTTCCTTATACTATCGCTACAATGCCCTACACTACACAATTCTACTGCGACCTTGACCTCTGCTCACATTTTTGACCAATCTACTACAAACTACCTTCACAGTTCTTACTTTCTTCCAAGGGCATCCTCGAACTTCAACCTTTTCTTCTCTATAGTTCTTACCCAACTAGGCTTCCTCGAACAATTGGCTATGATACCAATGTTAGTAAATGAATGCTGAAATAAGGATGAGAAATAGAAGGCATATGACACTTACAAACTTGAGTGTTCATCTCTTTTATTAAGCAAAAATAGGAGTTACAACAATTGAGAAGGTTTATAACCACCCATTAGTTAATGATTAACTATTAACTAGTTAAAAACTTTAACACAGTCATGATGCTAAAGAAGTGGACCAATGCACAATTAGATCTATGGGCAATAAACAGTTATGAAGAAGATGACAAAGAAGATAACGTGATGAGACTGGCATGGGCACTTATTGTACCACTAATGAAGGAGAACAGCCTCCTAAAGTAATCAAAGAAAATGAACACGAACCGAATGGCATCTAGAGACTTTATTTTGACAGAACCAAGGGCAAGAATGGTGCAAGAGCCGATATTGCTCTCTTCTCCCCGCTGAGGTAAAAGACACTCCATCCATACCGATTGCAATTCAATTGTGCTAATAAAGTTTCCGATTATGAGGCCCTCACCCTCGGAATACAGCTAGCAAAAAAAGAAAAGAGGATTAATCTCCTTCTAGTGTTCAGAGACACCTAGTTGGTTGTTAAACAAGTAAGATCCTTATGTGTTGCAAAGAAAATGTTGCCCAAGTCATACAAACATAGGAAATGGGACTTGTTTGAAAGCTTCGACGTTTTCAATTCACAATCAATTCCTAGAAATTAGAACACTGAACCAAACTGCATGGTGTTAGTGGGATCCCAATTTGACCCTTCCAAGGGGCTATTCAAAGATAAGTGCCATGTAAAACTCGTCTGCCACTCTATGCTGGACAATGTCACACATTGGCAGGTCTAAGAGATTGATGGGAAAATCATCAACTTCTTTCAACAAGATCCTGAATTCTCTAAAGAGCTCAGTCAAAAGAACCACCAAGTGTATGATGAGCAAATCCTTCAGCTCAAGACAAACAAACTACCAAAAGGGCTAATCACCCTAAAGAGTATGTTAGTCCCGAAGATCAAACTAGAAAAAAACAAAAAGACTGGCAATCAAAACAGAGGATTACCATGAGGTACAAATAGCTCCTGAAAAGGTCTTAAAGCTTGTAAAGTATGTAACCCCATCTCAAGAAAAGGAATTCATAACAGGCTATGCCAAAAATTCGATGACATAATAGCTTGGAACTATGAAGATCTTCAAGTGTATGATAAGAACATCATAGAACACACCATTTATTTGATATCCAATTCAAAACCTATCAAACAGATACAAAGGCCAATTAATCCCTAGATAGAGCCTCTAATGAAAAACGAGCTCCAAGATGATTCAAGCCAGTACAATCTTCCCTATTAAATATTCAACTTGCGTTGCAAAACTAGTACCTACAAGGAGAAAGAATGGGGACTTTTGCCTTTACGTAGAATTTAGAGATCTTAACAAAGCCACCCTAAAAAATCACCCACTTCCTTCAAGGGACCATATATTGCAAACTATGGCCAGATCAGAAAGATTCTCATTGCTAGATCAATTCTCGAGATATAATCAAGTCTAGGTTAATGATGATGATCAACATAAGACTTCTTTCACTACTGAGTGAGAACTTCTGCCTATCAAAGGATGCAGTTTGGCCTATCCAATACTGCAGTTAATTTCAACGACCATGGACATAGCCTTTAAAGGTCCTATTAATGACATATACTTGTTTACCTATAATATCACTATCTTTTCAAAGATACATGTAAGATAATTTGATACACTCGAGCAAATTTTCAAAAGATGTAGAAATTTTGGTATCTCTTTGAACCTAAATAAGTCTATATTTGCAATTCATGGAGGGAGACTTCTCAGACATATAGTCTCAAAAGATTGCCTAGCCATTGATGTCACAATCCATTTCCGACTATTGATCGGAAAAGCATTATTTGATTTATAAACCTTGTTTAGACATCCTTTGATCAGTTTTGGTTATCATTATGTGTGAATTTTGGCCATGATGAGATTATCTTCACAAAATATATTAGCATTTATGTCTGATTGTTTAACCGTTAACACTAAATATGTTGTTAACAGGATGTCAATTACATTGATAGACAACATTATCTATCACGATTTGTTTGGATTTATTATCTTTATTATTACAGTTAGCTGTATTTTCTGAATGGAATAAATACCTCGTGACTATCTGAGGTGGATACAAGGCAGTTTCCTCTCATCATAGCCAGTTCCAGTGGGTGGCAGATCTAAGAAAGGAAATTGATACTAACTGAATATGTTTGACAGCAGGTTTTGGTATGGTTGTTTTGGTTTTATATATTGTGTCACTCATGCAGATATATGTTGTGCTTGTGGTATTAGCTTGCTGGTCAAACGCCTTGCTTTTTCTACAACAATCGTGTTAACAGTTCGGTGACTAAGGGACTTGATATTACTAATCATGATCCTTTGCTTCTTATGTTTAAAATATTTTTAAGCCAGCAGTATATATATTTATATATTTGTGTGTCTGTGTGTACATAACTGTGTGCATATATATATATCATAGTTACCATATTCATCCAAATATAGTCCATATTCGAATCATAGTAACTATGGTGTGTGTGTGTGTCATATTCATAGTTATCATATACATAGTTACCATATCCAAATATAGTCCATATTTGAATCATAGTAATTATGATGTGTGTGTGTATATATCTCATAGTTACCATATTCGGCCGAATATAGTCCATATTCGAATCACACCAAAAAATTTTGGCAAAACGAGTTTGTTTGGTGAAGTTAAAATCCTTTTCGAATATTTTTTTTTTAATTAAAAAAAATTAAAACATTTAAAATAATAAAAATCAAAAACAAAAATAAAAAAGCCATTTAAAGTGACTCCAACCATCCACGAAAACTATTACCACAGTCCACAATATACATAAATCAAAAATAAAAACCCTAAATAGTATTTACGGGCACTATGAAACGTTGTGGGGAAAAACTACCAACACGAACAAAAATATGAGAAACAAAATGCGTTGTTCGAACTGGCCTTCAGGCTGCATAATGTATCGAATCTGAGCAGTGTGAGTACTGAGTCAGACTCCATCTTTAACGTTTGATCTCTGCGACCACAAATTTGCAAAGTTCGCACTTCATGCTAACTTGCTAGGACTTATTTGCAACGTTCAAGCCAAGGGGCCTATGATTTATATCATCAAAACCCTTAACAATATCTTGGAGGTTGGGAGCTTGGGAGCAACGTCGAATATAGCTTGGTAAATGGTAAGTACTTAGTCTTACTATTAAGTATCAAAGGATTCAAAGTTTTAATTTTATTTTTTTAACTTTGTATTTAGTTTAATTATTTAATACTACTAAGTATCAAAGGATTCTAAGCTTTTAATTTTATTTATACTTTGTATTTAGTTTAATTATTTAATATTTATTGTTTCAATGTTTGGTAATGGGCAATGGTTTCCGTTTAATATTGTATTTAAAATTTAAAATTTTTAAATATTACTATTTAGTATTTAGTAATTTAGTTTAATAGTACTAGTAATTAGTATAACTATTTAGTATTTAGAAAAAATATTAATTTTTAGCTTGTAATTATTCATTTGTATTTAATAATTTAGTTTATTCTTACATTATTTTATTTTATTTTAAAAACCTTTAGGATTATATAGGGCTTAGTTTATAAGTTTGAAATTGTATTATTTTATTTTTTATAAGTTATAAATTTATAATTAACTTCTATTCTAAATTTATATTATAAACTTATAATTTATAAGATATATTGCTTTTTTTTTAAATAGTTTAATAACTAATTTATAGTATATAAAAATGGTAACATTTTGCAGGTCTAGAGGCTCTTCAAGAAGCCACTAAATTTCAAATCAGAACAGTTTCAGAATACGTAAGATAGAGTGATGGGTATTGAGGAGTGAGGGAACAGTTTTAGAATATGCAAGGTTGGGCAATGGGCAGTGAGGGAACAATTAGACAACAAAGAGCACAATTTTCTTTTTTCCAGCCGCCAAAAGAGAAGTTTTAATCCGTCAAGACTCCACCATGTCTAGCCATCCATTAGAGATGAAATACATTGTCCAAAGAGATAATAAAAATTAAAAAAAATATGATATGCACCTTGTGCAATGGTCATATCACAAGAAGTATAATTATAGTTCAGTACCATTACCTTGGAGGATCTCCAAATGTGAAACATTGTGAGGCAACAAATGAAAATTCAAAAGAACCAAAATATGTAGATTTCATAAATCGAGTGCAAGCTAAATTTAATGTAAATCGTGTTGGATCATTAGCTTCAAAAGCAAAGAAGGCTAAAAATCCAACATTCTATCTCGCAAATTGGTTCCTTCAATACTTCAAGTTGCTAACCATCACCATTTGCTCAATGGAGTAGAAGTGAAGTGGAAATGATGCTGAAAAGTCACAAGGTTCATTAAAGTTCATGTGGAGGCCACAACAAAAACATGTTGTAGACAAGTGGGCAGTTAGATTGTTTTATGCAGAGGCCATTCCTTTCAATGGTATATTTTCTTCGTTTGGAAAAATTTATCAACTGTGCAAGAAATTCATGCGGCAATGACAAGCTACCATACAATCAAGAGAAATATGCCACCATAACACAGAGAGTACATGGAAACCCCTGCAAATTGCAGCAAGGGAAAAAACCACAGGGCAATAGCAACTAAACACTTTATTATCTCCAACCAATCTCTCTTACAAAGTTTTCCTCAGTTTGGCCTTCTTACTCATGGCTTATTCACAAAGTTCAAAGTCTCCAAAGCTCATAGTTTTGATTCCTAAGAATGGCTACAAACAAAGCTTCCCTGAATGCATCTTCATATAGCATCACAAAGCCAAGCACCAATAGCCTAAAGAGGGCAAAGCCTCTCTTGATTACAAAGACAAGGATCAACATCCTTATAAAGAGATACATAAGAGAAAGAATCCAAGGAATGTCACAATTGTGCCATAATCCTAGTGGGTGTAATAGTGATCAATAGTCACTTTTGTCTACCACATATGCAAGGTCCAAAAGTAGTGGAACTACTTTCGACAAAGTTACAACCACCTCCATATGATTATTTGTCCTTGTCTTCCACTTAACCACTAAAATCAAAAAATGCTAAATCATTTTTATGACTTTAATCAAGCACTTGCTTCATGGAGCCTCCACATAGAAATGGGTCCCACACCCACTCATGTCAATCACTAAAGGCACCCATGTGCCTTAGTGGAGTAATGCACCCCACATGCCACCTCAGCATGAATAGTGTCTACCATCTCACCATGGTAAATAGTGCCTGCCACCTCATTACATGAATAGTGACTGCCACCTCATCACATGAATAGTGTTTGCCACATCATCACATGAATAGTAACTTCACTTCCTAAATTCTCCCACTTGAAGTCAATATTCAGGATTTAATACCCCTGAGTATTCTACCATCTAGCTGCCTCCATTGCTCGATGTTGTCATCATTGCATTTTCATCAAGTCTAGAGAAGTTGAAAGAAGTTTGGCAACAACCAAACTTCCATGTCTCGTACATGATTACTCATGTGATTGTTGTTGTAGCTCCCACTTGCACAAGACTCCCTACTTGCATAAAACACTCAATCATAGAGTTTTTCAAAGAACCTAGCTCCGATACCAGATGTTAGGGAAAAAAATTCAAATGTGCAAGAAATTACTGCGAAAATGACAAGCTACCATACATACAATCAAGAGAAATATAAACACCATAACACAAATATTACGTGGAAACCCCTGCAAATTGTAGCAAAGGAAAAAACCACGGGGCAATAGCAACTACACGCTTCTATTATCTCCAACCAATCTATGTCTTACACAGCTTTCTTCAGTTTGGCCTTCTTACTCATGGCTCACTCACAAAGCTCAAAGTCTCCAAAGCTCATAGCTTTGATTCCTAAGAATGGCTACAAACAAAGCTTTCCTAAAAGCATCTTGGCATAGCATCACAAAGCCAAGCACCGACAACGTGAAGAGGGCAAAGCCTCTCTTGATTACAAAGACAAGGATCAACATCCTTATAAAGAGATACATGAGAGAGAGAATCCAAGGAAGGTCACAATTGCGTCATACTCCCAATGGGTGTAATAGTGATCAATAGTTAATTTTGTCTACCACATATGCAAGGTCCAAAAGTAGTGGAATTACTTTAGACAAAGTTACAACCACCTCTATGTGAAATTGTCTTCCACTTAACCACTAAAGTCAAAAGATGTTAAATAATCTTTATGACTTTAATCAAGCACTTGTTTCATGGAGCCTCCACATAGAAATATGCCCCACACCCACTCATGTCAATCACCAAACGCACCCATGTGCCTTAGTCAAGTAATGCTCCCCATATGCCACCTCAACATGAATAGTGACAACAACCTCACCACAGTGAATAGTGTCTATCACCTCATCACATGAATAGTGAATGCCACCTCATCACATGAATAGTCACTTCCTAACATTCTTTACATTTCAAAACCTTCCTAGATGCAGCTATTGAATTTGGAAAGGGTTATAAATTGCATTGCTATGAAAGAGTAAGAACTAGTCTTCTTGAAGAGGAAGTGGCAACCATATCCACTAAGCTAGATGAAATAAAAAAAATTGGAAAAGAACAGGATACACAATAGTAAGTGATGAATGGTATGATTCAAGAAGAAGGCCCCTCCTAAATGTTTTGCAATATCTCTTGAAGGTGTTGTGTTTACAAAATCAATCGATACAAGCAATGAACAAAAAACTTCTATTTTCATTTCCAAATGCATTGAATCTACGATTTTGGAGATAGGAGAAGATAATGTTGTTCTAGTTACAAATAACACAACAAATTGTAAATAAGTAGGTGATATACTCATGGATAGATTTTTCCTCATCTCTTTTGGACACCATGTGCAGCACATGTGTTAAATCTTTTGCTTAAAGATCTATCAAAATTGGAATGGGTAAATAATACTGTGATTGAAGGAAAACAATATTCTAAATTTATCCTCAATTTTTGCTTGACATTGAACTTGTATCATTCATTTGCAAAGTGTAAGCGTCTATCCTCTACTAAAACAAAATTTGCCACCAACTTTATTACTTTGCAAAGGGAGGTAGAGGAGAGAACAATATTGAAAAAAATGGTGGTTATTAACGAATGGGCAGAGTATAAGCTCTCTAAGGAAGTCTATTCAAAAGATATTGAAAGAATTATCTTAGGGGACACATTTTGGGAGGAGCCCAAGAAGATCATAATGGCCTTTGAGCCACTTGTTAGAATTTTAAAAACAATTGATGGCAATCAACCTTGCATAGGTTTTGCATATGAAGGAATGGACTGAACAAAAGAAGTAATTAAAAAATTACTTGCAAGTAATGTTGAAGAAGTTGCATATTTAAGAAATTATGGACAAACGATGGTTCATGCTACATCGTCCTCTACATACAGTTGCCTACTATTTAAATCCTAAATTAGTAAAAGTAAATCATGATGCAGATGAGGAGATAATGATAGGTGTATTTGTAATAATAGATAGGTTGGTCCTTGATGAAAATGAGAAGGATGTAATGAAAAAGCAACTTACTGTTTTCAAGAACCATCTGAAAATGTTTGGCATCAAGGAAGCAAAGGCACACAAGATGAAGTGTGAACCATCTAAATGGTGGCAAAATTATGGAGCTTCTACCCTAGAGTTGTATACACTTGTACGAATCTTCAGTCAATGTTCCAGTGATTTTGCATGTGAAAGAAATAGGAGTACACACGATTTAATCCACACTAATAAGAAGAATCAATTAGGGGCTCAAAAACTCTCTCATCTTATGTTTGTCTATAGCAATTTATAATTGTTTACTCACTCTCTTGCAAATGAGGATGACAACTCTTGCCTTGGCAAATCATGCTTTGGAGATGAATAAAATGTTGACGTTGTTAATGAGTCTGCTAGTGTAGGATTAAATGAAGATACTAGTAATACTTTTGATGTAGCATAGGTTTTGATGTTGTCGATGTTTAAAATTTCATTCTCAATTTTAGTTAAAGCTCGAAACTTTGAAGTTAAACAATGGATAATTATCATCGTTATATCTTATATGTATGATCTATGCAAATTGAAGTTTGACATTCTATTTAATTTGGCTATGCATTTATCTTGTTAGGCATACTAATGTCACATGTGTATGTTTATTTATTTTTGTGTAAGTGGCTTTTTCTTTACACATATGTATGATATATTTATTTTTTATATATTTTTTAAATTTATAAAAAATTCCAAACCAAACTAAACCTTTTGCAAAATCCCAAGCTTCCGAACTTTTTTCCCCTTTCAAACAACCCAAACTTTTCGAACATGGTAACTATGATATACATACACTTATAATATATTTCTTTTTTTTTTTAAATGTTATTTTGGTTATTACAAGATTTTGAGAGGGGTCAACACTTGTTGGCTTAAAAACTTATGTTAATTATTATATTATCATTTTACATGTGTTAAGTTATTTGCAAACCCTAAACAAGCTCGAACAAGGTTTCGCTATGTCATAACTACAATTCAACAAGCCGGTTAGGGCAAGGAACCATCATAGCAAGGGTTGACTTTGTTTTGTGCATGGCATCATTTGGAAGTAGACTACAATGGATCTGAGAGTTTCTCTACATGCTCAAGAGCATGAGGATATATGCAAACCTTCTTGTACATGCCAATGGTTGTTAGGATCTAATACTGTGTTGGTAGTCGTGTCAACATTGCAATTATTTATTTTTGCTTAATTGAACTAGTCTTAATAAGTTTTGTTGGCCATGTATGACCATAAAATCTGGTGAGAACTTGGAAAAGGAATGGAGGAAGGGTTTTAGTAATAAAAAAATTCCTGGAATGCATGTATGGCAAACAAGGGACTCTCAGTTTCAATGGGCAGTTGTCTTATGGGAAAAGGTTTTTTGCATTGTTTTATAAGAGGTAGAATCTGGAACTCAAAAGGCATGGCTCCAAGTTTGGATTAGAAGAAATTGTACCTAGAAATTTGGAGATATGGTTACAAGAATATCGTGGGGAGAGCTTGATTGAGGGAGATAGTGGGTTGAAGTTCAGTAGTAAAAGGGTTGTGTCTGCTGGCTCTTGGCATTTGGTTTATTTTAGAGATTATAATTCATCACCAGACGTGTTCTCTATTCTTCCAACCCTACACACCTCTAACTTTGAAAGAGATGATAAGATTACTTGTGATTGTTTGTTAAATCTTTAAACACCGATATGTTTGGGCTTTATGGATATTTGCTTTAATGTCTCTGAGTGGGTTTTTCCTTGAAATTATAACACAGCCCTGTAGGTTAAAACTACTAAGTTTGCATGGGGAAAACTGTGATTAGATAGGACTGTGGTGAGCCCTAGGGCATAAGCCAGATCCTCGGGGTAAATCATGAATCTTTGATGAATTTGTTATTCAAATCCAAGTTTATTAAATCTAATGAAGGAAATGTTTGGACTGTGGAAATCTATGTAGAAGATCAGGCTATGTGGGGTTCCTTTAGCTGAACATGTATGGACTGTATGTTTTGATTAATTTTCTAAACGCCTGTCCTGATGTATGTAATATGCATATGACTAAAACTTAAAACCTTGTATACTCTTGCCTTGGCAATTTTCCTCTCCCTGTGAACATTGGCAAGATAAATCTGAATAGTGTTAAGTTTCAGTAATAACATACATTTCTTTTCTTTCTTTAAGGACAGAGTAGAGTAGTAAGTTGTGGAATACCTGTGGTACTAGGACTGTAATAAATGAAAACCCTAATTGAGCACAACCATAACGTGGTGATTTGATGTAGGCTGTGGTGATGTTTTAAAGGTCTGGACTGCCTTGTGAAATTCTAAACCCTGTAGATGGTTACTTTCTTCTTGGATTCTGCCAATCAACATGAGACACTTGCAGGCATAGAAGGTGCTTGGCAGTTGATGGGGAGTAGTGATACCCCCCGAACCTACATCTTCTTTTCTGATCTTGCAGTAGCATTTGATTGAATGATCAAAAGGGTACTACCCTCATAAATAGTTGTGTTCTGTTATCTTGTGAACTTGAGTGCATTGAGAGAATTAGTATCAACAAGTTTAAAATGAATAAGAATTATGTTCAGAAAAGAGCTATCTTCAGCCTTCCTTCCTTGCCTTTAGAATATGATAACCTTGACATGACTGCTGCTGGCTGTGATCATGATAAATTAGAAAGATGTTGAGTTTGTTTTTC
Source organism: Torreya grandis (assembly GCA_037957365.1). Lineage (NCBI taxonomy): Eukaryota > Viridiplantae > Streptophyta > Pinopsida > Cupressales > Taxaceae > Torreya > Torreya grandis. The sequence goes on from JARHVA010001266.1 coordinate 198,024, forward strand.
TTTGGCTACCCTCCATTGAGAACCAGAACTATATGGTATGCAAATGTTCCTCAATATCTCTTTGGCTGTCAGTGACTTCTTGATATGTGATCCTAGAGGTCGTGGGAAAGACAGTGGGAGTGCGCTCCCACTGCCTTTCCCAACATCATAGGATCTAGTTAAGGATATGAACCTTGTTAGGCGGTGCCAATGGAGTGTGTTGATATAAGCCTCCTCTTAAAGGTTGAATGTGAATCATACTGACTTTTCTTATGGGTGAGAAATAGCCCTGATTTTTTGCATGGCTTAGAATTCTGAGAATAAAAATATGTGTAAGCTTAATCTGATTTTTTAGTACTTGAAATAGAAGAATGAGGTAGATGTTTTTCACCTGTATTACAACTTATCCCACTCATATAATCAGCTTTTGCCTTGATGTTTCTATCTGAAAACATAGTTAGAGAACTAATGGCCCTGATTCTACATAGGCAGATGTGTAGGCAGCTCAAATGGAATGAGCATGGGTTAATAGATAACCTTAGGAAAAGATCCTTAAACCCTTAGCTATATTTGGTCAACTCTATCAATAGTAATGACTGCTAATTATTCTGCTGTTGATTTATGAAATTATGCTTGGCTGATTACCACACTATGTAACTGAATGAATTGTTGAAAAACCCGGAGTGGTTAAGATGTTTATGTAAAATGAATTGTTATGGAGCTAGGATTACACTGGGTGTGGACTCTACATATCCTATTGCTCAAGTTTATTGGGCAGAAAATCAGGGGAGATTGAGTTTCAGAAAATTTTGGCCAAAGCACAAGGATGATTATAGCATTCCGCTCCTTTTCATTTGCAATCACTGGCTGTTCATATGATGATTGTGATGATACCCCCATTAAGTTCAGCATTACTGAATGAACAGCATTGAAGGTGAAACATGCAAATGAATATAGAATTTTACTCTCCTATTGACCCAAAACAAAATTAATTGTTGGATGTGCACTAAAGACTATGTAAATGTACTAAAGATTCTGCGGTATGGATTTTTGACTCGTCAGAAGGAATTTGGTGATTGTGTTTATTCCATGGATGAATATGTAAACATAAAAACTGGAAATAAGACCAGCAATGTACAGTGTACTATATTTGAACAGGGAGTGCAGTGTTATAAAAGAGCATAGATATGTTGTATATATTGTCAAAAACTTGATGTAATCAAGACAAAACAGCTGGAAGCTTGTGATATTATTTGTTGTATTCAGCCAGGGGGTTCGGCTGGTTGTCCTCAAAATAGAATGAGGTTGTGAAGATGCAAAACTCAAGTACTCTATGATTGACAAATAGATTTTCACCTTTGTCAAAGCCATGAAAAAGTTTTGGCATTACATCTTGAGGAATAAAGTCATTTCCATCATGCCTGATCCTGCTATCAAGCTCACCTTGTCACAAAAATATATAGGATAATGACAAGGCAAATGGATGGCCAAACTACAAGAATTAAACATAAATATCAACCCTACAAAGATCTTATTTTGACTAGAGGATAAATGACAATTGATGGAGAATAAGTTGATGATGATTATGATGATTAGTGGTTAGAGGATGATGTTAGTGATTAAAATATAGGAATCAAAGGATGAGTTGAGGATAAAATATTGGATGTTAGTCAAATAAGTGCAGGGACCCCAAGGAGAAACTTCCATTAGCATCACCTCTAAAGAAGAAAACATGGTTGGATGTGGGTGCTAGCACAAGTAGGCATCAAGCACCACAAAAACAATTGAACACTGTAAAAGCACCATGCCCTACCCCTCCACCATCTAGAATCATGCCATCCCAAGTGTTTTTAAGAGTGTACTAGGAATGGAAATTAATCCATAGAAAGAGGAGCTAGAGGTTGATCTGACTTTTTGATCTATAGTTATGATCAAATAAAAATATAAGAGATTAGAACATAACAATGTAACAAATTAAGGTGATCAATGGTTGGTATCCACAGTTTCAAGCCATAGTAGTCAATGCTACTCTATAAAAAATAAATATGGAATGAAAGATAATAACATCAAAAAAAATTCTAAGCCTCCAAAAAATGAACTATGATTAATGGTTTTTCATATGTAGAATTAATCATCTTTGTTCAGGCTTTTCTAAGGTTAACTTAATAAAAATTTCAATCATATACTTTTTGCCCTAAACTGAATAAAACTTTAAAACGTAGTGTAAAAATGAATTACTCTTATAACAACCAATTAATAAATACCTGTGTATGGCATCTTTCTTCTTCAACTAAGTGTTACAACATCTTTGTTCTTCAACCAAATGCTTCAATCAACATGCAAACATAGGATTTGTATGAATATTAGATGAATCTTTTTTGAAGCAACACCCAAGGTTGAGTAAAAAATTTAGAATAATTTATTTTTAAGGGGAGGCATGCTACACCCTTATACTATGGCATGTATAGGGATATGTGTGGTTGATTTACGACAAACATACCTCTTTTATATTCTTGTCACATTTCTCTATGTTCTTATTAGGTCGACCTATGGAATGACCATGGCTAAGTAGAGTATATATAGGAGGTAGTAGTTAGTATTATAAGATAATATTTCAAATTATGTTCTTATTGTATCTGCAAACATATCAAGCACCTAATTGGAATTCAAATATTGTTAAATTTAAAAAAATTAATCAAATTGAAATGGAAATAGAGCCCTTGGATTTTTAACTTTTAAGATTGTTTAAATGTTCAAATTAAATTCCTTTCTTTCTCAACCAGCTATGATTGAAAGATGAAACATTCACAATCCTTCCCTCAATACCCATTTCCTCCATAGTTTAGACCATTCTTTATAGCAATAGTCTAGTCAAAATAAAGTGATATGCTTGTACATAACACCATTTAGAGTAGAGTGGGAATTAAAATTTATAGAACCTTATTCACCCAAAAAAATATAGGATTACCAATCATAATATTTTATGTGATTCGCTATGAAAGAATCACAAACTAAGTTCATGCTTATTATTTAACATTTGAATGATAATGGAAAAATCTTTATACATACAGATCCCTCCACTTAGCATGGTTTTTTAAATTAAAGATTGAATCACAATATTATTTCACCATTTGAAGATATGATTGATGATGACATGCCACCACTTGAAGGCATACCTGAATATGGCATGGATTTTATGAATGACAAACCAAATTGTATGCACCCTCAGAAACCAAAAATGAACAACTAAAACATTCCTAGAAATCTTTCACAATCTCCTATATGAAAAAACATGCAAAAGACTAACATTGTCAAACAAATTCAAAATACCAAAGTAAAATATTTGTCTTTAAATTACTCAAATGATCAACCATTTACAAGAATATTATTTATAAATATTAGGATCAAACTATTTTATCAAGTGATAAACAAGCTTCTCATTTTTGTTGTGCAATTGTTAAATATCTGAAAGATTACGAGAAGATGATGAATTTTGAGAATAAGTGAAATGCATTTTTAATTAATTATATAGAGAGAAGTGGGTGTATGTAATAAAGGGAACCAACCCTTCATCTAGATATTATATCTATCATAAGTTCACCCACACCTTATATAGTTTCCATTTTATTAACATTAGCGAGAATAGGCATAGGTTCTTTGCAGGGTAAACTTCTAAGTGATAACACTTACTATGTTCATGGGTATGAGTGTAGTACCTGAACCATCCTATTGGGGGACTGCATTGAGTGCCAAGTGTAATATACCTAGGAAGGATAATATAGTGCATGTTAGGGTTATTATATTAGTATAATGAATAGTAAGGAATAGTAGTTTAGTACCACAAGCATAAGAATGAGGAGTTGAGTAGATTAGTACTAGTATAAATAAAAGGGCATAGGCCATTGTAATGCATCCAAGTGAATATCAATTCAATTAGACTATTAGTCTGATAAGGAGGCATCTCCCTCAAAGTGGCAAGTGATTTGAAGTGATTTATTCCATAAAATTAATATAATATAATATATTTAGTACTTGTAATAGATTTTTTGGTTGTGTAAACTATGTAGCTGATTAATATTATAATATTACATAGGACATAATTCGTTTAAATAAAAAGTTGACAAAGAATCTTCTAGTATGATCGGATGAAATGACAAACGCTGTTCAAAATATAAAATAAAATTGTTAGAATTTGCCACCTTTAATTTTACTTAGTAATGATCTAAAGATTATTGAAACCTGCATTGTGAACATGCAACATGGGAGGATGAATCTTTTTTGAAGCAACACCCAAGGTTGAGTAAAAATTTAGAATAATTTATTTTTAAGGGGAGGCATGCTACACCCTTATACTATCACATGTATAGGGATATGTGTGGCTGATTTACGACATACATACCTCTTTTATATTCTTGTCATTTCTTTATGTTCTTATTAGGTCGACCTATGAAATGACCATGGCTAAGTAAAGTATATATAGGAGGTAGTAGTTAGTATTATAAGATAATATTTCAAATTAGTTCTTATTCAATTGTTGTGGAGGTTTCCCTCTTGAAGTGGCTCAGTCATAATATTCAAGTATTCTACTCTTTTGCCAATTGTTCTTCTAGATTTACTTATTCTATTCTTAATTTTAAGATATATTATTTTATTGTTGCGAGTCATGTAAGTAATTTCATTACACCTAGGTAGATATAATATTGAATTAAAAATAAGGGCATAATTGTGGCCATTAGGATTAAATCGAGGCATAAATGATAACAAGTTATCTTAATTAGGTATGGTCGTGACCAAGTAGAGTGTGGCTAATTAGATGGCATGAGGAGACATTCAACGACTCCAACCACCCAAAATTCAATTGGAAAGTTAGTTATTGGGGCCTCAATCCAAATTTCATTAGTATTATGTATGGATCATTTTAGGTTTGAGCTACGACAAATGCATCTCATTAATGATTTCCAGCCACCAATCAGATGTTTGGCTTTGAGACTATGTGGACTAAGTGGCCTATATAAGACTAGATGTATAAAATCTTTCATATATAATATGTGTTTAGATTTTGTGCTTTAAAGACCAGCATTGAAGTCTTCCATTCAGCCCCTTATTAAAAATTTCTTTTGAAATGAAGTTTGAAAGCATATACCCATATGTCTTCAGTAGCTTGTATGTGACCTAGACAATTTGTTCATCCCATGTGACAACCTTTCCCGAGTGGAGTGAACATGTTTGGTTGTGCCTTGGATATATATATATATATATCCTAAAAACTACTCTTATATAAATTTTAAGAAGAGCCATAAACCTCAAAAATATTATTAAATATTTAAAATAAAAATGGAGATTGATTAAGGTTGTTAGATAGTTTTTATGTCTTTCCAAAATATATCCTAGATGGTCATAGAGATAATTATATAAATATATTTTCTTTTGTAAACCATAATAAAAAAATGCCCTGATAATGTTTACATGCGTATAATTTGGTCTATGCACATCGAGTTCTCAAGGATACCCTTTTCAATCTCTAATGTCATCTTAAATATTCAAAAAATACATTACCAATAACAAACAAACCAATTCATAAAAAAAAATGATTTCAAAATTTATGAATCTCACCATTTTATTTTTATAAACCCATTATATTTGGTAACCTAATTCCTATCATAGTTCTACTGCAAGATAGTGAATCGTTAGGCTACATAGATGCATTTTCTAGCTGAGTGATAGTTACAAAAATCATCATTACTTTGTATCCACTTATAAAATAATCTAAAATTTGAAACACATATTTTAGGATCCATTTTCCTTCACTGCCAAAAATTTGGTAACTTAAATATTACCATATATATTCTATACAATCATGAACCTTCTACATACTAATGCAGGAATCCTCTAACAGAATGGTAGTTTACAAAAACTATCATAACTTTTGATTCACTTATCCAATTGAGTTGTAATTTAAAATGAACATTATAGGATTTAGTTTTTTCCATGATAAAAATTTGGTAACCAAAATATCAACTTATTATACCACAATTAAAGAAATCAAAAAAATAGTGTAATAGCTACAACGTTTCTGTATTGACTCCAAATGGTCTAAAATTTTGTGCAAGGGTTTTCATTTTTATGTTATATGATCCTAACAACTTTAAACATATAATTCCTATATAAACATAATATTTTAAAACATTATCAATTATTTATTCTTTATATCTTGTATGAACCCATTGAGTCTCAATCTCTCTGAGTGCATACCCTAAGGGGTGCAATGGGAGAGGAGTGGGCAAACCATTGGTGCTTCATAAGATTGTTGTCCCTTTTGCCACTTTCTATCACTCCAACCATTTCATAAAAATATTTACCTAGGATTTTCCTCTTATTTTGTACACTCCTCTAGTCATTTACCACCTTCATTAGCCATTTTCCTAACATATATATATATGGGAGAGGAGTGGGTAAACCATTGGTGCTTCATAAGATTGTTGTCCCTTTTGCCACTTTCTATCAATCTAACCATCTCATAAAAATATTTACCTAAAATTTTCCTCCTATTTTGTACACTCCTCTAGTCATTTACCGCCTTCATTAGCCCTTTCCCTAACATATATATATATATATATATATATATATAAAGGTCTTTGTGCAAGTCAAACCAAGCACGTGCAAATTTAATGAGCATCAAGTTCTCAAAAGTTCTAATATAAATCATATAATTTCTTACTTTGTATTCCTTGAGGAAAAGGTATATATATATATATATATATATAAAGGTCTTTGTGCAAGTCAAACCAAGCACGTGCAAATTTAATGAGCATCAAGTTCTCAAAAGTTCTAATATAAATCATATAATTTCTTACTTTGTATTCCTTGAGGAAAAGGGATATATATATATATATATATAAAGGTCTTTGTGCAGGTCAAACCAAGCACATGTGCAAATTTAGTGAGCATCAGGGTCTCAAAAGCTCTAATAGAAATCATATAATTTCTTACTTTGTATTCCTTGAGGAAAAGGGATATATATATATATATCCCTTTTCCTCAAGGAATACAAAGTAAGCTCTAATATAAATCATATAATTTCTTGCTTTGTATTCCTCGAAGAAAAGGGATATATATATATATATATATATATATCCCTTTTCTTCGAGGAATACAAAGTAAGCTCTAATATAAATCATATAATTTCTTGCTTTGTATTCCTCGAGGAAAAGGGATATATATTTATATATATCCCTTTTCCTCAAGGAATACAAAGTAAGCTCTAATATAAATCATATAATTTCTTACTTTGTATTCCTTGAGGAAAAGGGATATATATATATATATAAAGGAATACAAAGTAAGCTCTAATATAAATCATATAATTACTTTGTATTCCTTGAGGAAAAGGGATATTATATATATATATCCATTTTCCTCAAGGAATACAAAGTAAGAAATTATATGATTTATATAAGGAATACAAAGTAAGCTCTAATATAAATCATATAATTACTTACTTTGTATTCCTTGAGGAAAAGGGATATATATATATATATATCCCTTTTCCTCAAGGAATACAAAGTAAGTAATTATATGATTTATATTAGAGCTTTTCCTCAAAGAATACAAAGTAAGAAATTATATGATTTATATTAGAGCTTACTTTGTATTCCTTTATATATATATATATATATATATATATATATCCCTTTTCCTCGAGGAATACAAAGCAAGCTCTAATATAAATCATATAATTTCTTACTTTGTATTCCTCGAGGAAAAGGGATATATATATATATATATAATATAAATCATATAATTTCTTACTTTGTATTCCTCGAGGAAAAGGGATATATATATATATATAATATAAATCATATAATTTCTTACTTTGTATTCCTCGAGGAAAAGGGATATATATATCCCTTTTCCTCGAGGAATACAAAGTAAGAAATTATATGATTTATATTATATATATATATATATATCCCTTTTCCTCGAGGAATACAAAGTAAGAAATTATATGATTTATATTATATATATATATATATATCCCTTTTCCTCGAGGAATACAAAGTAAGAAATTATATGATTTATATTAGAGCTTGCTTTGTATTCCTCGAGGAAAAGGGAGATATATATATATATATATATATATATATATCCCTTTTCCTCGAGGAATACAAAGTAAGAAATTATATGATTTATATTAGAGCTTGCTTTGTATTCCTTGAGGAAAAGGGATATATATATATATATATATATATATATATCCCTTTTCCTCGAGGAATACAAAGTAAGAAATTATATGATTTATATTAGAGCTTACTTTGTATTCCTCGAGGAAAAGGGATATAATATATATCCCTTTTCCTCGAGGAATACAAAGTAAGCTCTAATATAAATCATATAATTTCTTACTTTGTATTCCTCGAGGAATACAAAGTAAGCTCTAATATAATATATATCCCTTTTCCTCGAGGAATACAAAGTAAGCTCTAATATAAATCATATAATTTCTTACTTTGTATTCCTCGAGGAAAAGGGATATTTATATTCCTTGAGGAAAAGGGATATATCCCTTTTCCTCAAGGAATACAAAGTAAGATATTATATGATTTATATTAGAGCTTTTGAGAACCTGATGCTCACTAAATTTGCACATGTGCTTGGTTTGACCTGCACAAAGACCTTTGGAAAATATTACTCCATAGGAATTAGAGAAGGAACCTCTAATAAGTCAAATCAAAGATTATAACGTTATTATATCCTCTTTCCTCATAAAAGGATCCATATGAATTTATTATTATCAATATTCTTCTTTGTACCATTATCAAACTATTTGTTCTACCATTCTCTCATTTTGACATTCCAACTAAACTATCCAACCATTCCATTCTTACTCAACCAAACATGTTTTGAATCCTATCAACCTAGCCTATTTGACCTTGGTTCATCCATTGGTTTCATGTTTTTAGCATACAAAATTAGACCAGTTTTAGTAGTTATTTCAAGCATTTCAGATAAAGGTAATAATTTAGAGTAGCATGATACAAGTTTTGGTAGTTGCATCCTTCATTTTTTATTCCCTTCTTATAAGGTTTGTTTATGTGAGCCTGATTATATCGCCTACTAGGGTAAATCTGTGTTTACCAATCTTGATACTAATTATATCACCTATTGGGGCAAATTGGTATCATTGATCTATCAGTTGTATCCTAGTTATAACCACCTATGAGCAAACTAAGGGTAACATTTGTTTATTGTCCCTTGACATATCACCTAGCCATTCTTATGTCATACTATGCCATCATACCAATTGTGCCTATTTTGTTTGAATTGGCTACTACACTAGCCAGATTCCTCTACTATGAGGTGAAATATATATATATATATATATATATATATATATATATATATATATATATTTGTGTGTGTGTGTGTGTGCTCTCCTTCTCTCTCCCGTTTTTCCTATATCTCTTATTTTATTCCACATTGTAATCACTTTCACTTTTGATAAGAAATTCTCTCTCAATTTTGGAAGAGTTATAGACTCTCATTTGATAAGGTTAGACACTCTCAAAATTTGTTTGAAAGACCTCTTGAAGAAATAAAGACTTTCTTTACCCATCTCTCCCCTCTAAATTGTGTTGAGAAGAGCTTGTGCATGATGGCATTATGAAGGAGAATCTTCCATGCCCATTTTACTACTTTTTTTCTCATTTTTAGGTGTCTTCAAGTTAGTTGCAGGTCTAAGTTAATGTTCTTTATGCCATTGATGCAAGCTCTCAGTGAGTCTTAGAACTCCTATTTTCCTTCATTCATTGCTTCATGAACCTATCTTATGAAACACTTATGGAACTACCTAAGTTTTGTGAGATTGTGTGAGCTATCATTGTCTTATGCTTCCTTAATGTTTACTTCATGCTCATGTGAGTTCTCATTTAAATTTGGTGCATCACCCTCTTAGCCTTCTTAGTGACCCTTTACCCCTTCTCTAATCCTTTTCTCAGTAGAAACTTTAGTATAGGTGATCCATCAAGAATAAGTCAACCTTATCTATAGGTCCGACCCCACCATAAGTGAACCACTACCTGGGGTTGTTCCCATAGTGTAGCTCAATTGGAGAGAGACTGAAGAACCCTCTCTGAGGGTGAAAATTGATACAACAATTTTTGGCACACCTAGTGATGATTCTTAAATGAGTAGTGGCAAAGTTAATGACTATTTCACAAATGAAAATGTAAATGGTTATTAAGAGCAACCATGGTGTTCAAGCCTACTTGTGAACATGAAAGTAATCTGAACTAAGCTTAAATTATTATAATCAAAACCTAAAGTTCAAAGTCTAATCTAGTATGTATATTTACAATGAAAACAAAGCTATAATGATTTGATCAAAATAAAAAGAAAATGGGAAGGGTAGGGCATAAAGAAGGTGAATATTGTTGATCTTCAGTCTATACATTATGACAAAGTTTGAATTTCATCAAAATATGCACTCGAGACAATATATGACATGAAATTGCAAAGGCATAGATCCTATCATATAATGTAGTTCTGAATTCAGAAATAGTGTTGGGTTGCCGGAATAAAACTGCAATCCATGTTCTCTAACAGAATTGCCTTTATTGTCTTCATTGTTGTAATTTCAGCTTAAGCTGTAAAAATGATGTACTTCTTATGCCCTCATAATTATTGCTGAACATGTTCGCAAATACATCTTCTTGCTGTATTTTTCTGCAAGTTGTGAAAAGAGAAATAAATAAAATGAAATAGCTATTGAATTACTTTCAGATCTGATTTACTTGTTGCACTTAGTTGTTGTTAAGCATTTAATACTTTTGTTATCCTCATTAACGTTGTGATTAAGTAGGACCCAGGGAATCTACATGTTGTGTCGATTTCCAAAGTCAGTTAGCAGAGTCTGGAACTTCATCACAAGAAAGGAAAAAATGTCACATTTTCCCATGCTCGACCAATGGGTCGCTACAATTGATCCATAAAGGATAGAATCAATTCTACACTTATCTCTCCCCTCCCACATAAAGGCACTTCAGTCTTTCCTTGGATAGGTCGTAAGAAAATTCATTGCAGACTTTGTTGGTCTAATGAGACCCATAACCATGATGCTAAAGAAAAATACAACATTCAAATGGACCCAAGAAGGTAAAGAGATTATTGAATTACTTTCAGATCTGATTTACTTGTTGCACTTAGTTGTTGTTAAGCATTTAATACTTTTGTTATCCTAATTAATGTTGTGATTAAGTAGGACCCAGGGAATCTACGTGTTGTGTTGATTTCCAAACTCAGTTAGCAAAGTCCGGAACTACATAACAAGAAAGAAAAAAATGTCACATTTTCCCGTGCTCGACCAATGGGTCGCTACAATTGATCCATAAAGGATAGAATCAATTCTACACTTATCTCTCTCCCCTCCCACATAAAGGTGCTTCAGTCTTTCCTTGGAAAGGTCGTAAGAAAATTCATTGCAGACTTTGTTGGTCTAATGAGACCCATAACCATGATGCTAAAGAAAAATACAACATTCAAATGGACCCAAGAAGGTAAAGAGGCTATTGAATTACTTTCAGATCTGATTTACTTGTTGCACTTAGTTGTTGTTAAGCATTTAATAATTTCGTTATCCTAATTAACGTTGGGATTAAGTAGGACCCAGGGAATCTGTAAAGATAAAGAGGCTTTGTTGGTCTATTGCTAAAACTTATGTCCTGGTTAACTCAAACTTTAAAAATGATTTCATGTTGTATACCTTTGGAGGAGAACATAGCATTTGCAGCCATCTTATGACAAAGCAGTGACGCTGATCAAGAACACCCAGTTGCTTTCATGAGCCAAAACCTCAAGGACTATGAGGTAAAGTACAATTTCGTTGAAAAGCATGCTTATGCCTTAATGAAAGCCCTCAAGAAGTTCAAGCACCTTCTCTCTAACAACAAGATTAAATATTGTGTGGTAGTTCCTAATGCAAGTGACTGCATCATGCAAGGGGAAATTAGTGAAAAAGAGCTGGTTGGATAGCCAAAAATAGTTGAATTTGATATTGATGTGAAACCAAAAAAACTCATAAGAGGAATAGCCTTATGTCAGCATCTAGCTGAGGATATAGCTACCAAAGAAAATTGTTGTATACAAAGAAAACAAGAAATCCTTAAAAAATTAAGTGATCATCTATACAAAGAAAACCAAACTGATCCTGAACAAATTCTGAGAATAATTGGATACAGGATATTATAAGATACATGGAAAGTGGGGAAATACCAAATTGGCCTCAATGCAACCAGGAGAAGAAGATTCATATTACAACTTGTTCCTTACACACTTATCAAAGGAATCCTATTTAGAAAAAAAAATGATTATATCTTGCTAATGCATATTGAGCCATCAAAGGTCCAAAATCCTTAAAAATTCCCCCCATTTTGGAAAAAGTGCCAAATCTATAATGATTTAAAAATCCCAAACAGCCATTTCACAATAACAACACACAAACATGCCTTGAATGCCTTATTGAAGGTGGTTTAAGTGTTTGATGCTTGAATCCTTATACATACCATATGCCTTCATTAATGTAATACCACTGCGAACAAAAAAAATCTAAAATCGTTGAGCATGTGAATGAAGGAGTTTGTGCTATCCCAAAGCAAGTCTTAAGAGATATTTACCAAGGTATTTGCAATCATGGTAATAATTACAATCATCATGGCGTCAAGAAGAACTTCTCGTTTCCTCTACCCAACTCAACCACAAAAAGAACCCCTGAAGGGTGAATCCTTATACATACCATATGCCTTCATTAATGTAATACCACTGCGAACAAAAAAAATCTAAAATCGTTGAGCATGTGAATGAAGGAGTTTGTGCTATCCCAAAGCAAGTCTAAGAGATATTTACCAACGTATTTGCAATCATGGTAATAATTACAGTCATCATGGCGTCAAGAAGAACTTCTCGTGTTCCTCTACCCAGCTCAACCACAAAAAGAACCCCTGAAGGGTGAAGAAGGGGCAATTAGAACACAACTGCCATGAACGACTCTCAACTTTCATTCACGCATTAACAAGTACACACAATTTCTTCTCCCCTTTCTCAATATATACATGTTAATAGCCTACCTAGTATCATAGTGGTTGCAGGCCCTCGTGTGGTTCCAGCACCAATCAATTCCCAAATTCAATGGCAAATCCCTATAGCACCTATTATACCAGGTGACTCCTATAGGGTTACTAGGGCCACAACTACCCAAGTTCCCAATGGTGCTCTAATTCAAATCCTTAAGACCACATTGAAAAACCCTCTCCCTCAGCGTAAGCAAAAGGAGGAACCCCTAGTTATTGGCAATGTCGATGGCATTTTTTTGCCCAAAATAGCAGGACCCCAAAGACAGAGAATCATCATCCTATAAGTTTAACCATCGCGATTCCATTGCATATGACTCTCGTTCTTGGTCTCATGGCCTCAAGCCCATTATTTCCTATGTTGTACATCCATGTCCTGAACTGGTCACCACTTGTGCAACCTACTACCATGTGCCCTCAAGCCAAATGAGGAATAAATCAAGAAAATAGATGGTTACTATCTCAGTGGATGTGGTTAGAAATATGTTTTCTGCTTCAAACAAAACCATAAGCAAACGAGGACTACCAAGCAAGCTACTGGGATAGGACTACCAATCAGATTGGATTCTTAAAGTTGGAGATGACAATAGAACCCAAACAAGAACCCTGGTTTCCCATGGCATTACACAAGTTCAAACCCAGTGCACGGGAATCCTTAACATTGATAGCCTATATTTACAGGATTATAGCTATAACAACAACAAGAAGTTATTGTAGACACTTAATTTTGGTATAGGTATTGTAGTTGCAATGTTTTTAGCCCGTTTTCATTCATGTGGACCTTTAGTACACATCGTGTTCTCATTGGCACACTTTTTCTTCACATTGGACCTGGCACAACTTTCATTATCATCATTTGTTCATGAGCATGTCCAGATTTGTCATTTTTTTGCCTTGGGATACTCAAACACACTTTTGCAGACTTGCTTATCTTTGTTTTCTAAGACTTAGTTCGCCCTGACCTGAATCAGAACGTTCTAACAATGGTCTGACCATTGCCGTATCATACGATTTTGGTCATGTTAGTTGTGGCTCCCTTGTTCCATCTTGCCATGTTTCATTGTGTCTTGATTGTCGAATTTCACGTTTTTCTATGGTTGGCTTGCGCTTGAATGTGTCCCAATTTGTATTCAAACAAACCTATATATACACATGTACCCTAACGCATTTCATAAGTCTACATCAAGCATTATCAATAGATATATCTATCACACATTTATTCTTTCACTCTACCCTTATTCCACTATATCTATTGAAGGCTTGTTGCTACATGTAGTAAAAGAAGGATATCACATTAGTGAAATTTTGAAAGAGCATATAGTTTCATTTATGAACCCGCATTTCATTGACAAAAGGATCGGCATTAGAGACAACTTTTTTGATGACATACATGAGTGTTGATTGCCAAAATTTCATCCCTGCATAAAGACAGGATGGGAGCTAATTGCGGTAGGCCCCTTGAACAAAAACACCAATTTTTTTATGTCTTCTTAGTGTAAACTTTAGCTCAAATGAAGGAGAAAGGATTATGGCATTTGCATGCATCAATCTACTTATCAAAAGGAGGTTTTTGGACATCAACTACTAACGAAAGTTTTCAAAAAGTTTTTGGATGTAGAGATGTACACAATCTTTATCGAAACAAGTTGACCGCTTTTAGGAGGATTGCCATTGTCATACAATCCAATTCCAGTCCTACCACTGTCGTGCAGTCTAATTCTGGTCACTGTCTCATATCACGGTATGCTTTCTATATGCTCTTCTACACTGCTTCAAATTCTTCTTTTTTGTACCTTCAGTCTGTGTCAGAACTCAAGTGAGTCAGAAATCAGGGACACTTCTCTATCTCTCCCTTTTCAATTATCAGTTTCTCAAGGTACTTTCATTATCCTATGATTAAATCACAATTCAGGTCTCTATTTACTGTCTTTATGTATTTGTATCAGATCTGAAGTGGCCCCTCCCTTTTATGTGGTTGGTGTACTCTTTTGAGCGCTTGTGCACCCTCCACATAAAATAGACATATGACCGATAGCTTGCCATTCTACATAGCCTAAGTTACTCAAATCCCCTAAATCAAAAAGTCTTTGACTTTAAAATGGTGAATGCTAGTTTATTTATATGAAGAACTAAGGAGCTTTTTCACTATAAAAATATTTAGGTATTCTACATACCTAGCATATTTGATCTTGCATCAAAATGTAGACCACTTTGAACATCTAAACTTAAAAATGCTGGATGAAAATAATAAGCCCCTATTGATGATTCAATGGACCTCCATTTTGGAGAAGCATGCCTCCTACATTGACTTCGATTAGTTTTTCATGAACCCTATCATAGAACAAATCGAAGAACTGAAAATAAATTATATTAATGTCCACAAATGACTAAAAGTAGGTCAATGGGACTGAAGAGTACAACCACTAGCAATAGAAAGTTCTAGGAAGCGAGAGTCCTAGATGCAAACCAAAGAAATAAATTACGAAAGACAAAATAGAGCAGCATGCCACTAACACAAGTGGCAATGAAACCAATACAAACAGCAATGAGGGGCGAACAAAAGCCCCAAAAGCAATGTGATAATCAATACTGGAGGCAAATCTCATTGAATTCTCTGTATGTGCTTGAAGTGGAGGAGTCATCCAAGCTGTCATCGATCACTGTGAGGGATCTGAAAATGCTCTCTGGGGAGGATAAAGGGTTGGAGGAGCCAGTTTGGGGGATCCAGGGAGAAAGCAAGACACTTCCTCTAAAATCTTCCCTAACATCCAAGGCCAGTGTAACACCTATACTAGAAAAGAAGCTCGTAAAATCAGTTTGCCCCTGTGGTCTGGGGGTAGCGAGCAAGTATTAGATCCATCTTGTCGGACAAGCACAGAGCCATACAGATGGGGTGGAGCAAAGTCGTGTTGCTGAAAGATAGCGGGCTTGGAGATCGAAGTAGTCTAAGTAGTAATGATGTGTTAAGAGAAGTGCCTCTTAACTGATCTATCAACTTTGATACGTGATGTACCGGTGTCCAAAGGACGCTTAGTGCTACCAATCACTTGGATGGGCTGAAATAAAGACATGATCAATGTGGCTAGGTTCCTCCTAAAGGAATCTACACCAACGGGTGTTAGCCTCGCGAAGATAAAGAGCTAGGCACCATTGGTCTGTATATCTAAAGAAAGTAGCTAGAGTGTTGTCTGAGTCTTTGTAGAGGCAGTGATATTTTCCTCAAATCTCACAATAAATGGGGCATCTAAAAATGAAGTGGTCGAAGTGGTCCTCAGTCTCCACCTCCTGGAGGGAGCAAAGATGACAAATCTGATCTTGACGAGCATGTGATGGTTTGTTTCAAATTGTACCTAGTGAGAACAAGGTCTCGTCTGGCCAAGGGGAAACCTCAAGCCGTGAGACCAATGGCAGTGTGGATAGTGAGGGCGAGGAAAAATACTGTCCACCCCCTGTAAGAAATGCTCGGCGTAGAAGGCAAGCTTGGGGCTAAGCAACTCGCAAGGAGTGATCCAAGTGGCATGGATATACTGTCTGTCGATGTCCTCTCTAGAAGCACTAGTGATGACATCCTTTGTGGGAAGGACCCCGAGAGGTGCATCTAAGGAATACATGTAAGGGGGTAGCCTGTCAATAGAGATGCCAATAGGAAGGAGTAGCCTAGTCTCAAAGTACCAACAGTGTCGACGTTTGGTGGGGACTAGTGAAACAATCCTCTCTGAGGAGCAAAACACTAAGAAGGGATACCTCTCATGACCAAAAGTTGAGTCTCCTAGGGATCTTAGTCTGTGGATGTAGAAAGTAAGCCTAAATATAGTCTCAAGGCGTGGCAGATAGACGGCAAATTCAGCTTGGATGATGCACTAAGGAACAGTCTACTTGCAATGGATCATGCATTGCAACATGAAGAGGAACCAAAGAAAATAATTGGAAGAACTTATTTGGAAGGAAAGCAAGATTAAAACTTGGTGGAAGTTCAGAAAGGCGACATGCCATGGGATTGAGACATATAGTGACTTCCTTGATGACTATGAATTTGAGAAGCTATATGATGGCAACCACTCTAATGACCAAGTAAGTTTGGAAGAGGAAGACTTTGCCACTACATTTTCCACATACAATCCTCTAAAAACTAGTGAAAACCCCAAGAAGGGCTATGTACATCAGCGTGATACCCAAAAGAATGGAGTAGTGGGTGAAATCTTGAAAAATATGGGTTTTGTAGGAGTTCTTGGGCCATGAGAAGAGGGAACTAAAGTCCCCCCTATTCATAATCCTCCCACTCATCTCAAAAGTAAAGCAGGAGTAAGCATGGAAGGGCATCATCCCATCTTTCTGCCTCATTATTCAAAATGAAAATTCGAGACAAGTCAACTCAAAGCAACTGACGCAACACCTCCACAATGAAAATCTCAAGGCATATTAAGTGCAAAACTTGCAAGCACAACTTCTCAAGAGTCTGCACAGTCCTCTACTACTGAATTCACATTAGTGGATCCTGAAGATTCCGCTAAAGAAAAAGATAAGACCTCCAAAGATCATGAAACTCCAAAGCAAAGTGAGCAACCCTCACAACAAACACAAAAAGCTACAGATACGGCTCCAACGCGACAAGGAACATTTGGAGTTGGTAAAGGTCCAAGTGATGATGGTGATGACCACCATAAGAAAAGGAAACCTGAAGATGGAGGAGATCACTTGATCAAGCCCAAAAAAAGGTAAGATCCGAAAAGGACAAGGGCAAAAACAACGTGAAAGACACAAAGTCTGGTCAAGCAGGTGGAAACTCTTCCATAGCGGCAGTAAGTCATTCCCTATCTTCTATTTTAAATACTCCCTGTACAGTTTCTCTCTCCTTCCCCTCTTGTTAGTTCCTTTGTCGTCACTTCTACCATGCCCCTTGTAGATTCTAGCACTTCTCCTACCATCCCTCATGTATATAGCTCTCCCCCTTCTGGGTTTCCTTCTCATGGTTTCAGCATGTTCTGTCCCCCTCATTTTTGTGGGGCCTCTAGGCTCCAATCGCCCCCGCCCCCGCCCCCTTCCCGTCCAAGAGGGACCTTATCTTTCGTTCCTCCACATGGATTTTTGATCACCTCACAAACCATTTCTTCGTCCCCTTCGTCACTCTTCCAATCAGTTCCCTTCCCATATCCCCCATCTCCTCAAAATCTGCCACAGCTCCATTTCTCACTTCTTTCACTCCCCCACCTTTCAACAATCCTCTTACCAATGCATGTAATGCCAGATTTTCACAATACGCACAATGATGCCAAACAATACCATCAGAAAAAAGAAGCAAAACGAGTCAGAAGGAAAGCCAAATATAGGTTAATAAGCCGATATGACCCTTCCATTGAAGTCCCCTTCCCATAACCCCCATCTCCTCACAATCTGACACAACTCCATTTCTCACTTCTTTCAGTCCCCCACCTTTCATCAATCCATTACCGGAATAAGTCCTTTAGGGCAATACATGGGCTGGCCAATGCATGTAATGCCAGATTTTCACAATATGCACAATGATACCAAACAATACTATCGGAAAAAAGAAGCAAAAGGAGGCAGCAGGAATGCCAAATATAGGCTGATACACCAATATGACACCAGGACCCAGCGAATACACCTGGGAGAAATGCTAACTCTAGTCTCCCAACCTAAAAATCAGATGACCCCATCTAATTACCAAACCAATGTTGCTTCACTAAACCTCCTAAAAGCCCAGCCCGAAGACAAAGCACTACTTGCAGAGCAAACGTAAAAAACAGTAAATACTGACTACACCAAGGCAGCAAGGGGGAATGTGAAGAAGGATGAACAAATAGCCCAACCAGGGACTATTCTGACCAATAAACTGACAAAATCCAAAAAGCCAGATATGCAAATAGACTAATTGACACTAAAACTTCAGGGCACTACCTCAACAAAATGGTTGAATGATAAATGCAACTCTCAAGAAACAACCACATGAACTTGAAGAAAAGGTAGAGGAGTTGAAAAAACAATACAGTCCCTCCAAACCTCATTAAATAAATTTGTAAATCATATTGGGACAAGATTATACATGCTATATCTGCCATGGAGGTGGCCTTAACTTTTATAGAGTATGTTGTGGCTCAAAGCCAAAAGATACAAGCAGAGGTTGATGCCTCATTATATAGGCTCAAAAGCCTCGGAGGCTCTACTATTTAGAGATCGATTGTTTACTCTGCCTAACAGCGATTGCTGACTGCAAGCATCCCTGATAGATATGATGCCACACAAAAGGCTACTAGCATGTTGGATAAGCAAGAAGCAGGGCAAAGGTGCAAAGACAATCTGACCACATTGGCCCAAACAATTAGTAGCATGCAAAGCCACATCAACACCCCAGTACAACAAGGACTCCCCTACCCTTGAGGTGCTGATTAAAATTATTGAAGGTTGAATTCATCAAATTGATGGAAGATAAGAAAAAGTATGACTTGATGTTTTAGAAACTAGCCTCAAACCCCCACATCCGAAGACATTATCAAGGTCATTGCCGCTCTCTCTGGCCTGGAAGTGCAAATCCACAATGCAATGCATAAAGTTAAGAATTTCTCCTATCAGGACACGATTGAGCTAACAAGCAGCTGCCAGATGCTGCAAAAGATTAACCTTCCAATTCAGGAAGAGTGGGATGAGCTCAAGAATGCTCTTACCAATTGTTTCTCAAGCCCCTTGAGGTTCTTTCTATTATTACTTCATTATTTATTCATTTTCCTATTATTCTTTGACTCCATTGCTCAACGGATAAGGATATCAACGACCTCGATTACAAGTTACCACCACGCAACGCCCAATAGCTCAACCAAAGGAGAAAATGAAAGGGAATCTTCTCCTATTACAACCGACGTTCATTCAAGATTCATATGGCTCTAAGTCGTCGATTCCATATCACAAGAGCAACACGAGAATAAAATGAGATGGTTGCATGGCCAAATGATTGTTCTGTTGTCGCGGTGCGCCTGAAGCATGATTTTGCAGCACTTAAGTTCCATAACGATCCTTTCACAAGGAATATGGAACGCATACCATAGAATTTGTTTCAAAACAAAGCCCATCCTGAGCATCCAAGCAAGCTGAAGAGGATCATCCGGATCAAAAGATAAGATCAACCGTGTGGCCTCCATGTGTATTGTTTTTGTAAAGCTGCAAGGTGAGGATTTGTACACATGTTAATCTCCATTTCCACTGACACTAGCTAGTAATGTATATATTAAGCTTTAACCTCTAGAGAACAAATCTTTTGATCTTCAAACTCTTGGAGTTCCTTAGAAGTTTTCCATTGTGAATTATAACCTTATATTTTATTTGTTATGTTAGATACTAGTTAGTCTCAAGACTTTTATACAACTCAGTAGGTTTGAAATATATAATAGAGACTTTGTAGCTATCTGGAATTATGTATGGATGTTCAATTTGTTTACAATGTTGAATTTTTTATCTCTTGCATACGGTGATGATGGTAAGAAATGTTAGATATAGCTAAGTAATTGTTTTGTGTTTCTTAATTCCCTTGGATGAGCATAAGATCACACTATTTTGGCGCATCACCCAGTTTATCTTTAGTTTGCTTTATTCTCTCGCACTCTTTTCACCCTGAGCATTTATATAGCATTAAAATCGGGAAGTCAACCTCATCCAGAGGTTTTTCTGGCTCAAATCTACTAAAATTTCTCATTGTGGCACTTTGATTTTGGGCATCTAATTCACACATAACCAAGCAATCAAAATAGTGACCAAAAAATTAGAAATTGTGTCACTTAGATAGGGACATAGATTCAAGTGACATAGATTAGGACCTAGCCAATTGTGTAAAGGAGACAAGTTATTTTGTCATTTAGTAAAGACATGGAAATGTAATAGGTATTAGTTCAAATATCAGATACATGACTACGATATAATATGAATAAAATGAAAAATGACTCACACGTGTGTCCAAAAAAGATAAGGGACATGTGTCCCTTTAAAAAGGATAAGTCAAGGGTTGATTATGTGGTAGTTAGGTACTTATCAAACTAGCTACCATTCACAACATTGTACAAAATGAATGATGCCAAATGGAATAGGCCATCCTTCCTCCCACACTTTTTTGGGCTTCACATATTCTAAGTTATATCTTGTTACATGCCCCTTGTACTCTTAAATTGAGATAATGTGTGCATGCATAGTAAAGTTGTGAATGTTTATCTTTTTTGGACGTTGGCAAAGACAGATGCATGTCAAACTCTGTAAAACCAGCTTTGCTATTTAGAAGATTCGTGCATACATTTATTGACAAATGGCAAATGGACTTTTATCACCTAGTTGTACTTTTGATTTCTCCGTGTAGTGATCTTTTTATCTAAGAAGAAGAAAATATTTTTGAAAGACATTGTGTTTCTTAAAAATTGTCGACTTTGAACCACTCAACCAAGTTTTCTAAGACAAAACTCTAACTTAGCCCAAGTCAATCAAGGACTTCGTCAATTGTGTGTCACTTATGTTCTTAAGTCTATGTCTTAGCCATGAAATTTATCAACCAGCTTGCACAGCCATGACATTTTGCCTCATATGAAATAGCAAATGGACTTTTATCTCCTAGTTGTACTTTTGATATCTCCGTGTACTGATCTTTTTATCTAAAAAGATGAAAATATTTTTGAAAGGCCATGTGTTTCTTAAAAATTGTCGACTTTGAACCACTCAACCAAGTTTTCTAAGACAAATCTCTAACTTTGCCTAAGTCAATCAAGGACTTCGCCAATTGTGTGTCACTAAAGTTCTTAAGTCTATATATTAATCATGAAATTTATCTACCAGCTTGCACAGCCATGATATTTTGCCTCTTATGTCTTAGTCACAATCTTTGTTGAGGAAAGAGGTTAACTGTTTTCTCAAAAACCTTTGAGCAGTGTCTTCGTGATCCCAGGAAGCCCTTTCTTTTAATCTTGCAATTCTGCATTTTGTCATCTTTTTCCATAATCTCATTAAAAATAGAGAATAACCCCAAAATATCCACCACTTTCCCTTTCTGCCAGTTTTGGTCACCTTTCCCAATTTCTAGTGAAAAGTACCTTTCTCAGCTTCTCCTGAAAAGTGACTAAAAAAATATGAAAATATTTTATCATAAGAGAGACACCCCTTTCAAACGAAGGGAAACACTATCCAGGTTTCCTGCCAATGTTGTTCCAAGTTTTGTTGCCATCCATTGGGGATAAGGTTAGTTTTCATTGAAGATTGAAAGTTAACAAAATTAAAGGATATGAGGTAGCATGGCTTTTCCCCTTCCCGGTATACCACTGCTAACTGTCTGTACTTTTGTGGTTTCTTGATGTAGTGCTATATTTCTCTGCTCACTTTGTTTTGTCTGTGTGGCATGATGGCCAGTGAATGGTTTTTTTTGGATCGATAAGATTTTATAATCTAGTATTAATCTACATCCAAGGCAGCACGGCCATCTTTTGTCTGTTAATCCTAATGGGTTTATCTGGAAATCTTTAGGTGATATTTAGATTATAAGATTAATTCCTGTTGTTGGTTGGGTTGAAATGCCTGACATTATCACGGAAGCAATGTCGTTTTACTCAGTAATTTGTAACACTCAACTGTGGCGGATGCACCATGAAGCTTAGATCACCGTTAGGCTTAGAAGCAACATCTTGAAAGATTTATATTCCACTGAATTCATCTGAGACATGCACCAGCCTCATCCAGGTGTGGCCTGCATTAACACGGCTTCTTTAATATGGAGATCATGCCTAGAAATTATAGTGGCAGCAAGTTAACATCGTGGATCTCTGGCGAATTTTGGGCCCTGATATTACTATTACAGCCTTTTAAGGACCAATTGCTTTCTGAAAAAAATAGATGTTTCATTTTTATGAACAAAACAAACAATTCAGACAGAAAAAAGCCAAATCGGAAGCCAATAACTCAACATGCAGGAAAAAAGAGAACGAAGAAAAAAGGAGGAGAAGGATGAAAAGGATGACCAGGTATTGATATCATAAGTTGTTATTCTCTGCGCTGCACTCTGTCAGACATGTAGCTAGGTTTTGGTATAACTATTATGGAGTTACTCGTCCGTCTTTACAAATCTTAGCAATGTGGTCCAAGCATACGCCGCATGGCATTAGACGTGGCCTACTGAAATGATTTTATTATCATCCACGAGACCAAAATAGTTGATTAGACCCCAAAGCCAAAACTGTATTCTGATGCAGGCTTTAAGTGCACAAGGGTTGAAATATGAGCAGCAAGTTCAAATTGGCTGCGCAGCAGCTTCCTTTTCGATGGGGGACCTTATGCTGCTAAGCAAAATAAATCATAAATTACTGTCCCAGGTTTTAAGATACCCTCGTGGTATTCAGCAAAGCTACTTGTTGAAGCTTACGGCATACCCAAAAAAAAAATTATCACCAGAGGCCTATTTTCAATGGACGAAAAAAGATTCTAAAAGGGAATAATCCCTGAAAACCATCAAACTGATTAAAAGAGAATAATCACTGAAACTCATCAGAATCCACATACGCGACAAAGAGCTTACCTATGTGTCTTTCAGTTTCATGTGAGATGGAACTTTAGCAGCAAATGCATTGACCAGAATGAAGCCAGGTTAACTCTTCAAATGCGTACACCCACATCATCATCAGCGGTGCTCCTCTTCAAATGCATAAACCAATCTCAGAACCCATCAGTTCTGTTATAGACACACACACACCATAGCACAAAACCCTGTGACAGGTCACCTGTTGGATTCCCTCGCAGACCCAGTTCACAGATGAATATCGTCCCCTTTGTGTAGTCTTTTCAAACAAGTGGGTAGCAGAAAAAAGGTCGAGTATTGACATTTGCAGAGTAATCGATAATCATGAGTGCTTCTGGCACAAACAGATCATTCTGACAAATATGTCAAAACATTCTCTGTAAATAAAAACAATTTAAGGCAGTACAGTCTGCTGCAATCTCACGAATGGTGTGTGATGTATCGTCTTAAGGCCCAAAACTCTCTGGGATTTACGAAGAATATAGCTGTTAATGTTAATGGTCGATAATAATAATATCAAAGCGGGATCTCTGTGATATAATAAAAATGTGCTTTCTTTTTATAAATAAAAGTGCCATCTTAATGATAGAATAGAGGCATTTTCATGATTGATTTCATGGAATGCAATGATAGGCCCAATTTGTTAAATTGTCTTTAAAGCATCACGCCTGTGAGGAAAGCAATGAGGTGGAGCCATTTTTGACCCCATATGTAATGTTGTTCCTTATTAACGGAAAATAGCATCTACACAAAAAGAACATTTTGGCTGTATTTTAGTTAGAAAATATGGCATCATCTCGAAATAATTCTTTACCCTGTATTTTGGTTAGGTTTGTATATGTTGCTAATGACCATGCATATTTAGCCCAAATTTTTTTATAAATATTAATTAATTAATTTTGAAACCGGAAAAAAAGGAGGCGAATAATATTATAATATCTGAGAAAGAAGATGGCATTTAATTTTTAAAGATGTATTTTGAATATCATAAGATTTGGAGACGATTGTCAAGGTTTAATAGTAAAAATATACATCTAGCTCTGACACGATGTTGACTTAATATATTGGTATCAAACAAGAAAATTTGTATGGAGTGTTTTGTATTTTCTTGATGATGTTTACATCGTATGGATGTTTTAGACAAAATTGTGAACAAGGCCAAATCTCACTTAAATTCTTGTGCACCTTTACTCTGATCCCCTGCTAAACAAAAATTATCTTCATGCCTTAGTTAGGTAGCAATACCTAAAAACTACAAGAAAAATAAAATGTGTTTTGGGGTATGTGTTATATGTGTTATACTAGATAATAGTCAAACTATCTTGATATTATGTTAGGTCTGTCAACAATAATAATATTGAAAACAACATACTTCAATAATTGTAAAAAATCAAGCATGCAAACAAGTGTTATATGATCTCTGCAAGATAACGTTGAGTGCTTGCTCTTCTCTAAAATGCTTGTAATTGCTCAATAAATTATTGCGAATTATAAGTTCTTTGTATTGCCTTTATAATCAATCTTTAAATGCAATAGAATGCTTGTGTATGTATAGACAAACTAAATTAAAATTAGGATCTTATTGATGCCCAAACCGACCTCAAATTGTCAAAAAATAAAAAAGTTGCAAACAAGGGACGAAGTCACTTAAGCGAAAAGAGTGTCAAGAGAGTGTGAATGTTCCAAACATGCCCCAAGAACATACAAATACTCCGAACAAAGGGGTCTAGTCAAGAGGTAATTTGGAGAGAGGAGATAATGGGTGAAAGGGGGTTGAGAGAGGTCATGGACCATCAGAAGTTGACATATCACATTAATAATGCCTACTTTGGACCAATAATTGACAAGTACATAAACTTGTTAAAATCATGCAATTTAACGACTAATAAATGGTTGGAGGATATTTTTAGATGTCTATATTTTTGTCTTGCTTTAATATGTGTGCATGTATACATAACAAAGTAAAGGAAAACATGTCGATACAAAATTTGATTTTCCTGGAGCTCCATAACCACAGTCCATGTACCTAGGAATTTGCAAAAATATTCTTTATTTTTCTACACATGCATGGGGGAATGCCAAACAATAATATGATTAAATCTAAAAAAATGTAAATGATATACATTATTTGAGTGGGAGGTGGGTATAACAACCGTGTATAGGCAAGTGCGTCTAAGTTTATGTGAAGTCCTTAACACAATCTTGCGTCCAACCTTTAGAAACAAAAATAAAGCTAGACAAAATTATGGGTACTTAAAATAAACATGCTAAATAATATCTCTTTATGGGAATAGATGGCATGTCCTTATTACATCTCCTAATAGGAGTGAGTGAAGTTTGAATGCCTTTTATTATAGGAGTAAATGTTGTTCTTAGTGTTTCCCCTTATAGGAGTAGTTGGAGTTTGAATAAACATAATGAATGGGATGTATGTCCCCCTTTTGTGATTTGGAATGAATTTGTGTAACATACATCGTTAAATGCCCCATGTGTAAGATAAAATATAAAATTGTTAGTGTATAACATATAAATATGTAGCCTTGAAAGCATGTATGTTATAAATAAGTTATCCCATATAGGCTTATGATACAAGTAATGTAAGATAAAAAACAATATGCCCCATATGGGCCCAACATATAAGTAGTGTAAGATCAAGAATAATATTCTTCATATGGGCCCAAGATATAAGCAATGTAAGATCAAGTATAATATACCCCGTATGGTTCAAGATATAATAAATATAACATCATCATCATGATATGTAGCAATGTAAAGCACTAGTATAATATTTTCCCCCAATGGCAACCTAAGAAATTAATAAATACATTGTGCTTGATATGGAAATCATGGCACCATAAAACATATGAAACCCCTGAGTAATACGACCATAACAGAAGGCATGTTGAATATATGAAAAGGCACAAATTAAACATTTCAGTCATTATAGTCATGCCAAGCATGTAGATGGCACACAACATAGTGAAGTCACATCAAAAACATGATGTAGCTGAAGACACACCAAGCATACGAAGACTTGTTAAACATGAGAAAACACATTGAGCACTACATATCATCACATAAAGTGTAGTAATCAATGTGTAAGCATGGTATAAAACACCTTAGGCATGGTATAAGAATCATAAATGCATATTGAACACACAAGAAGCATAAAGCCATATAAAATATATGTTAGAGACATAAACAAGTGGATGAAGCAGTAGAAATTATGTGAAACATATAAAACACAACATGAAAAAAAAGTATAGCAGAAAGCATGTAATACATATTAAATATATCTAGCAATATATCTAATGAGAGTGTAGTAGTATAAATATTGATCAATGTAAGAAGAATTTGCATGAGAACAAGGAGATACCTCATATTGACCTTTGTTGGTTAGTAATTTTGATTAAGTATAAAAGTATACATTTCATTTTGTTAGCATTCAGAGGACACAAAAAGTGCATGTATTTTGGATAAGTAATGTGCAAAGGCATGTCACACAAAAAATGGGTAGATCAGATGAAACCTCGAGTTTGATAAAGTCTAACAAAGTGACATTAAGATTGGTGACATGCGAGGAAGTAGTTGTGCATGTGTACTAAGAAACCTGAGAATATTCGAATCTAAAAGGACCTACCAAGTCTCGGCATGACTGATGATGGAAATATGATCAGTGCAAAACAAAGAGTGCAGTGAATGGGAAGGAGCTTGCATGAACCACAAATCTCAAATTAAGGACCACTAAGCTAGGGAGTTGGCAGAAGGAACAAATCTTCAAGCAAAATGACATTAAGGAAATTTATTTCTCGAAAAAAATTTGAGTAGATCTAGTGTAGTACGACGTGAATACAAGGTTCAGTTAGTCAAGGTGCTTTATTGTAAAGTAGCTATACCCTACTATATTTAGAAACAATTATGCACTTTAAGGGGCACGTATTTAATTATCATAACAATCGGGTAGTGGTTTATACCTATAAAATCCCACATTGACTTTGAGTTAATATAATTATTGTTTTTCTTCTTGTTATTGTTTTTTTTTTACATTATTATTAGGTGGTTGTTGATCTCAATGTTACCATTACTAATATTATTAAGTCTAGAAACATTCATGTAATATCATGTATTAATGTCAATAAGCCAAAAACTTTCATTAATGGTTGATGGTGTTATTTAAGTTTGTTTAACTAATTTATGATATTTGTGGTGGTGTCTACCTCTCGAATTATTGCATAACTCTTATTTAATGTCTAATATAAACAAGTGGTAATATGTGTTGTTATTTTGAAAGATAACAAGGTTAAATGGTCTAAGTCATCTTTTTCAACTAACCCAACACACCTGGATAGCCCCTTTTTTGTATGCCTTAGGTGGTGTGCAAATCCACTTGTGTGATATCCTGACATGACGAGTATCATTTGTTAGGGTAAGCATGGTGACATAGACATGTTGACTAATCCATAGGAAAATACCCTAACATTTTGGTTTTTTTTGTTGGGGTGATGTTGAAGTAGTTGTAGAAGATAATGTTCGAAGATGACTCACTAAATTTCCTTGGAAAGCATTCAAAGATGGTTAGAGGAACTAGAGTGAACATTAATGAGGAATCATCCCAACTTAGGAAAGTTGAAACTTAAGAAATGGGTGGAGGATAATTTATATGATCCCATCTACAAAGTGTTTTTATGTGAGTTACCTAGGAATCCATGCATGGCTTGCCATGTATGTTATGGGCTATAGTAGAAAATTTGGCGTAAAACATCCCTAGAAGATGGCATAAATCAAACAATATGGCTTATTAACAAAGTTTAAACCAAAGCAGTAGACATGTGGTAGGTGTATTGAATAGTTTTCTCTCAAAGTTCATAATTTTTATGTACTCTTACCTAAAATAAGTAGAGTATCAATTATTATGCGAGCCAAGAGGGTCTTATATTGCAAAATTACCTTTGAAGATTAAGAATCTTATGATAGATTGTAGCATTGAGAATCTTCCCATGGAGGGCTAAAAATCTCTCGCATATGGGCTAAGCAAACAGTAGAAGGAGAAGGGTGGGAAAGGTTTACACGATGCATTTGTGAGGGGTGGAGAAATAAAAAACTTTAACATGGAGAGCTTAGATGCTCTTAAACTTAGGCAACACAAATATGGTGAAGGTTGTCAAAAATTGATTACCACCATGGACCCTAGAAAGGGTGGGATGTAAGTTAGGAAATGTTAGAGGACCCACACAAAATGGGAAGGGCACAAGGACACATGTATGGTGAAGGTTGTCAAAAAGTGATTGCCACCATGGACCCTAGAAAGTGAGGGAGGTAAGTTAGGGAGATGTTATGAGGACTCACGTAAAATGGGAAGGGCATGAGGATGACTCTCGCGCCAAGGAGACCCCCTCTAATGAGGGAAAGGCATGTGTTGTTGAGCAAGATGTTGACATTATATAGAACCTAGAAAAAATTACTTGGGACCCTATGAACATGCAAAATAACATAATAGTTGAAGAAGTACCCACCCAAAATCTACCCAAAGTGCCAGCTCATGCATTTATTAGTCGAATAGAGGAAAGCTAAAAAAATCTTGTAGATTGGTATCATATAGCAAAGTTTACAAGATAAGAAGTTATAAATAGTGTTTTATAATAACTGATACCTTATAAACCATTCAGACCCATAGCATCATTGGTAGTGAAATCTAAAATCCCAACAATGTTGGGTCTACCATCGACTAGAGGTGGTAATCCAATCGCACAAGTTAGTAACACATTAGAAGGGACAATGGTTGAAAGTACAGTGCCAACTAATCCAAGTATGAATATAGCCTCAACATAACCCAGTGTAGGGTTTGGTAGAACTACATCCCCACCTAGAAGAAATGTCGGTGGTGAACAAAATTAACCTTGGGGATAATCACAATTCAAGTGCTTAAGAAACAAGTAGTACACTGACTACACTAGTGCCTACCTTGCAACATTTCATTTATGAAATGTCCTTGAGTCAATATGAATATCAAGGGGTGGATAATGTTGTTAAGCATGTCCACAAGTGTGAAATTATATGGTGTACTAAAGGCATCACCATAGTAAAATAAAGAGCAAGCTAGTTCATGATTACATTATCAGATCACACATAAATGTGGTACCATAAGTTCGATTCACTATAGGCTATTTTGGAGTAAGACCTTATAAAGGAAACATTTCTAAAGGAGTTTGATATTCTTGAATTCGAGCAACAAATTATTTCAACACTTAAGGAAATCAAGTAAGATCTTACCATGAGTCTTTGTGCATACGATGTAAGGTTCAAAACCTTGATCTCTAAACTCTCGTATGTGATCTACCCACTCCAAAATGTGCATTGGTTTGTTGGGAGTTTGCTCTTACCATTCAGATGGGCATTATCCATGAAAACTTTCACTAAGCCACGAGAAGTTTTGGAAGCATCTTTGAGAGCTAAATTTATTGGTAGCATAAACACATAGATTAACACCTTTATGTAGGCACATATTACAATAATAACCTCACAACTTCAAAAGTTGACTGTTAACAATGTACAAGACACCATAGTGGCTTATGGTGCATCGACTACAAAGTTGAGGGTCATAATAAGAATAATTTTCCAAGGTGTAGTCTTCGAGTGATGTAGAAAAAAGTCCCATTGTATTGTAAAATAGTGAATTATCTACACATAATACTGAAAATTATCGAGTGGCTAGTGAAATACATGAAGCATGAGGATGAGGGACATGACAAGTGACTATGACACCTACAAACCAGGAACAAGGCAGGTATGATGGTGAGTGATCTTATAGAGGAAACGGTGGAAAAGGGTGAGGTGGAGGATGATTTCCCCCGAGCACCTACTATAATTGAGGCTTACTAGAGCATTATCAAGGGGATTATACCAAGTTCCCTAGTTGAGGATATTATCGAGAGGATCATAAAATTGAAGGATGCCTTGACCTTTATATACTCAAAAGAAAAAAGTATAAAAAGATGTCAGGATGATTTGGATAAGATGACTAGAAGATTGGTGGATACTAAAGGAAGGGGGTACAAATTGTTATAGGGTCCTAAGGTTAATTTCACAATGTGCAATGGTTCTAAAACTCAGCCACGAACAACGAAAGCACCAAAGGATAAATTATAGTGTGCACAACTCTCCTCAATCAACAATTATGCCAATGGTGTTTCCTAGAAGTTAATATTGCAAGAGGTGATGGATGTAATAAGGAACCTACAAGGTAAGATCCAACACACGTGGGATGTAAAAGCCAAGGCAAGAGAGGATATCCATAAAGGACCTAGTGCAAAATAGGTTGATGACCTCTCCAAGATCTTTACTTGATTATGCTCAAAAGGAGTTGTCTTGCTTCTCAAAAATTAGTTATAGCATAATATCGCAAGAGTAGCCAAAGAATAACCAACAAGAGGGTGTGAGGTCAGAGCCACACAAAATACTAATTACGATCAAGAATTGTTAATTGATGCCACTATTGATGAGTGGGTCATATGCAACATCTTGATTGATACTGAAGTAGAAAAAACTATTCTTGCCAAGGAATCATGATGTAAAATGGGGAGGCCAACATTGAAACCTTCTCATCATGTCCCATCCATGGCCAACAAGACCCATGCACATCCCCTAGGGATTTTAAAGAATGTTTTTATAAACATTATGGGTGTGAAATTTAGTGTTAGTTTTGAAGTGATTGAGTTGTTTGAAGCAAATAATTATCTTATCTTGATTTGGTAGACCCTGGGGTTACACCAATAATGCATATATGCATTTAAAGAAGCACTACACGAGCTTCAAGAACAAAGATTTTCCCATGGTCATACCCTTGGATAATGATCATGGGCCCATGTACATAAAAACTATGGACATGGATGAGGAAGTCAACCACATATACAACATCATTGCATAAGGGGTGGAAAATTTAAACCCCCACGATGATGAAATTATCACTTAGGACAATGCAAATTCTATTTATGACACCAAAAGTGTTACTTATGATCATTGGGTCCAATAATCCTATGAAGTAATTCGGTGCAAATGCAAAAAAAATGAATACAAAAAAAAACCTATTCAGTTTACTGGGTGAAAAGGTTTGAAGGAAAACAAGGATAAAGCTAGTCACGCTCCAAGCCAAAAAGTTTGTGTACCACATGCCACGTGGAAGATAAAAAGATTTTTTAGTTTAGCAAAGGAATTTTTTTGCACTTCTCAATATGATGGCTCAAAATATGTATTTTTTTATGTGAATGACCTAGAGGGGTGCTTACCCAAGGAGACATAATGTTTACTCTCTTTGGTCTATACCCTGAAAAGTACAACTACTCATCAGTGGGCAATGCATAAACCTTCACTACCTACATGGGTTATTATAAAGGAGGCATTTTTCACCCATTTTGAATGCAACAACATTAAGTGCAGGTTACCCAATTATGGTAGAAGTTTGGCCCTAAAGAAGCATCTTCAAAGTTGTGAGGAGGTTAGGATAAAAAGTGTGCACCATCTTCCCATGGAGTTATACATTCATGCTTTCTATGGTGCTTTGAAGACTTGTGTGCATGCATGGTACATTATTAATGAAATGTTAAGAAATATGGCCAAATGGGAAAGGATGAAGGCAAATTTTGTCCACACATATTCCTTTTTCTCATCCAAGCCTAATCTTTCTAGGCACTTACGGTGGATGTGTATAACTATTATGAAGGATGATAGTATCATGGAGGAGCATGCATGGAATATGCATAGTGAAGAAAATATCACACTACCACAAACATTTGAGGAATTTATCAAAGATAGTGACTCAAGTGAATATATGATGAGGTATCGTTAGAGTGTGATTGGTAGTTTAAATGCAACAAGGAAAAGGTTATTCGTAAAGTAGAGGAGAAGTAACCTAAGGA
This sequence comes from Torreya grandis, assembly GCA_037957365.1. Taxonomy (NCBI): domain Eukaryota; kingdom Viridiplantae; phylum Streptophyta; class Pinopsida; order Cupressales; family Taxaceae; genus Torreya; species Torreya grandis. The sequence goes on from JARHVA010001266.1 coordinate 230,585, forward strand.
TAAATTAGAAAGTTGAATGTTGAGACCTATTTTATAAAGCATAAGGTTGTATATATATAAGGCAACATAAAAAAGTATTACAATGGACCCTTGAAAGCTAAGAAGCTTAATATAGGTACCAAAATGAGCCAAAGATTACTACCATTGGGGATTATTGGATAGATGATGAGTTGGCATGGATAGTTGAATTATTGCACAACTTTCAATATATCTTACCATGCAACTATAAATAAATGATTTTTTTTAGATATTAAATTCTAGTATAAGACACTTGTAAATGTTAGTGTTGATCTAATTTTATCCTACATGACTTGTGTGTACATGTATGACTCTAATTCGCTATTATCTCATGTCCACAAGCTATTTATGGGTCTAATCCTTCTAAGTGTTTATCAGTCAACTATAGGAATACCCCATGTATATGTCAAATTAGTAAACTATTATACTCTAAAGTAGAATTATCAAAATTAGACAATATTATCTAGATGGTACTATCCAAATCTGACAGTTTCATCCTTCATCATTCAACGACCATATTTCAAAATAAAATCATCCATATTTTTTGGCCCATCCATCTAGCATGTTGGTGGCATGATAAATCACCTAAAGAGTTTCATATGAATATGAATAAGCCTAAGCTTAGTAGGTCTCCAACACTTATTTGGCAAGCATCTGTACATTAATGCACATTCAAAGGGACTGCCCTATTTCTGTCAATTTGCAAATTAGTCAAAAAGAGTCATTTACCCTATTTTGGAATTAATGTGAATCACAATAGGCTAAACTTGTAGAATTATTTCAAAATCTAATATATGATAATTAAGCATAAATTTGAATGTAATTGATGTAGATATATTTGATAGTGTAATTTACTCTTTATGAGAAGTATTAAGGAGATCAAGATACTTAGCTTTAATGTTTGATTAATTGGTTGTGACTATGTTATGACAGTGGAAATAAATTGGAAGTAGGCCTCTGATTTGTCTAAATCTAGAACTGTGTCTCTATGAACACATGATCAGTACCATTAGGTCTAGGCAAAAACATCTATAGTTGTAATTGAGGATGATGTTATTATCTTGGGCATATTTTTTTCTGTGTGACCATACAATACAATTCACTTGTTTGATATATCTTTGTATGTGTAATTTTCAACCCTCAATTGCATGCTCAACTCCAGCAATAAATTTTCTTCTCCTTGAACCCCAAGGTCTACTTGTGAAAGAAATATGTAAAAAGTAAGTGTAATTGGGTTGAGTTGACCCTAATCACCCCTGTTGTTGATTGATTGTTACCTATCTAATACTCCAAAGAAGGAATTCATGCCACATGTAGTTCTTCCCCTTATTTTGAATGTGCAATTGTGTGTTTGTAGATACTAAAATATAGTATCTAGTACTCAATAATGGCAAACCTGACATATATTTATCACACACGACTTGAACATCCAAACAAGGTCTTAATTCATCATCCTCTCACACTTACATTTTATCTTATGAGTCAACTCTTTTGTTTTGCTATCATACACCATCATGAAACTCATTATCCATTTCAAACTTGCCAAATATCCTACATAGACATCTTCAAATTCTAAGAGCATTCCACCATTACACAAGTTAATTATGACCGTAATGTCAATGGATAATGACTTATGTTGGTTTAAACTATCTTGATCCTAATAATGGATATTTTATAAAATAAAACCCATATTTAGGATTGACCCATAAACCTATCATGTTGGTGAAATGATTAATTATTCAAATGAATCCATACATAAACAAATCAAGGCCTCGTTACAAATCCATCTGGCATCTATCTATTGCACATTTATACATTATCTCACATTGAGAAAATTTACCCTAATCTTCCCAATTTGCATACTATTCACTAGGAATATTCACAATCCAAGTCTGTAGCACTCAAAATCTAAGTTAAAACAAACATTTTCAAGTATAAAATCCAATCATTAGTTGCATTCACATATCGAAGGAGCACAATTTCACAATCACACAAGGTGGGAGAACTAAGCATGGTTTGATTTCCCTCCTTAGAGTATTGGATACATAGGTAGTGCCATTTATTAGAATGGGGTGATTAGGGTCAGATCATCCCATTACACTTCCCCCATTTTTCCAACTTTATAGTCCTCACAAACACATATAGGGTTTTAAGGCAAAAGAAGGTTGGATTCTAGATATGTGCATGTCATCAAGGTTTAAGATTACAAATATAAAGCAAGTAAAGACAATTGTAAACATATATATATTTTCTTGTTCACATGTCCATATAGGACAATTCCAACTAGTAGGTCAGTGTTGACCTACGATATTGACCCGATCCTATAGAACCAATCTAGTGTAGGTAACAAATAAGTCCTTGAACTAAGTGAACCAAAGGCATGTTTATTCATGTTTTCCTCTTCTAAAACATAGTCATAGTAAGACAATCAGCCAAAAAATCCAAGTATTATAATATTTTTAGTAATGTCCATATTTAGCATAGGCCCTTATCAAAGCAAAAAAAATCAATTATCAATCATTTACATTTAGATTGTATGCTTAAATTTCATATGTATCATCTAAATTATATTTCAAAGTTTCATCTTATTTAGAATAATCTTACCCATTAATCAAGATCATGGTAAAATGTATTGGTGAACCCGTACACATATCAAACATTGTAAAACCCTAGGTTTTCCTCTAGGGTTTCAACCTAATAGTATTTTAAATTTTACCCTTAGGGTTTTATTTTTAAGTCTAATTTTCTAATTTCCTCTACACAAATCAAAATAAATTATCTTTTGCCACACGGTTTCACACTCATTCTCTTACAAGGGTTTCCTCTATTAGGATTATTCCTTGATTGGATTATATTCGGATCAAAACAAATCTATTTTTCAAATGCTCACAGTTATTTTCTATTCATATTGTCTGGATGAAAAACTTTTTTTTGGGTCAAAATAATGTATGTATTTTTCATAATTTCTAATTTACTATGTTTAATAAATTTGTCCTATAGGATGAACAATGCACCTATTTTTAAATTAATATATGGGTTTCGTCTATCTACTGATTTTTATCAAAATCCTCTCTTGGATTTCAAAAACACCAAATGAATAAATTGGAGTGGTTGGTTCCTTATTTGACCCTTATTAAGGTAATCCCTCCATGTTTATTTACTTATTTGGATTGGACCTTGCCTATATTGTAATAAATTATTTAAGGTCTAATAAATTAAAAATGAATATTCAATCAGAAACCCCTAGTGATTATCATCGTATGGAATTCATATTTGATCAAACCACCATTCCTTATGGTTATGATAATGAATGGACTAATAACCAGATGTGTGTGATTAATATTTTATGCATGAAGAATACAATAGTGAAGGATTGAATTATGATTGTGGATATAATTCCAATGATGAAAAATAGGAGGTTCAATATAATAGTGAATACTTCAGTGAGCAAGAAATTGAACCCATTAATGAAGAAACAAAAGAGCCTTCTTCTCCTACTTCTTCTACAAATTATACAATATAATAAGATAAGAAAGATACTAATGAACGTATGTTTTATTCTAGCATACCTTATGTACTAATAAGTGAATATGCCCTTCCTAATACACCTCAATTATCTTAAAATTTTGCCACATCATTTCATCTCATTAATCGTTATAAAAATGCAAAAGCATAAACCTTGTGCAAAAATGGCAAAATAATGTGAAAAATGTGAAACTCTTCCTCTCTCTCTCTCTATAAATGGAAAAATAATGTGAAGAATGTGGAACTCCTCTTTATTTAGAAATGGTAAATGGATGTGAAGAAAATGAAATTCTCTCTCATTCTTTAGAAATGGCATATGAATGTAAAGAAAATGAAATTACCTCTCTCTTTAAAAATTGAAAATGAAAGTGAAAAGAGCAAAATTCCCTCTCTCTCTTCAGAATGGAAAATGAATGTGACGAAACTATAATTTCCTTCATTTATTTAGAAATGAAAAATTAATTGTAAAAAAATTAAAACTCCTTCTCTCTCTTTAGAAATGATAAATGAATGTGAAGAAAGTGAAATTCCTTCTCTCTAGAAGTACCAAATGAATATGAACTAAACTATTTTTTCTCTAAAAAAGGAAAATGAATGCAAATAATGGAAAAACATTATATCCCTTTAAAAATGATAAATGATGCAAACACATGTGATGATTCTTTATTTTCTCTTAAAATACAATGTCAAAATATCCCTCCGAATGAACTATTTATTGAGAAAAAATGTGATGACAATGTAATAATATGCAATGATACATCTTCAAATTTTGAATACATGGAATATGATATTACACATGAGTGTGATGACCTTTATCAACCCATGCCTCATATAAAATCATTTTCGTAGACTTCCTCCACCCATTCGTAGTAGTGTAACTATGACAACTTATAATAATAAGATCCAACCATTAAATGAATCTCTTAAGGATCTTAATATTCCTTCCCAAGAAGTCATTTACTTAATGCATGTTGTGGATGCCTTACAACATAAAATGCATCACCTAACCCTAAAAATCAAAGCATATAATGTTTGGGTTAATTCTAATGCTATACACAGAAACCCAATTCTTTGATATATTATAAATGCACCATTACCTCACAACTTCCTTGTGCCTATATTTCGTATGTTTGATGGAAGTAGTGATCCTTATTTACATCCTAGATATTTCAAGGCCTCTATGGATGAATATGATGGTAGTTAGATTTTACTAAAAGTGTTTCCAAAAAGTTTAGTTGGATTTTTTTTGGATTGGTTGCACTCTTTTCCTAATGGGTCCTTACACTCATTTCTTGACCAAGAAGAGACGTGTTTAACACAATATATTAAAAATAAGGGACAAAGAATCACATATGAATGCTTACCTTCTCTCCATCAAGGAAAATCAAAGCTAGTTTGTGATTACATTCTAAAATTTAAGACTTTTATGAAACAATTGATGTATCAACCAATAGATTTGGAAACATATTACATATTTTGTAGAGGCCTTATTTATCCTCTCAAATAAGAGAAAAATTATGACACTTGTGATTCATTTCAAGCCCTTTTTTATAAGACTCTTGCACTATAAGATAAACTGACACTTAATCCAAATCCAAATAAGGTACACAAAGATATTAAGCTACACAATGAAGAACCACACAACAACTATTCCACCTCCTAAGGCACAAAGTTCAATCATAGAGAGTCAAGTTAAGGTTATCAACAAAGGGAACGAATCAGTTTACAAAGCAATTACCAAAGTAAATAAACTTACCTTCAATAAGTGACAACCACTCAGATTTGAAAGTTAAAGGAATCAGCCACATGAATCCTATAAAAATTATTGGATAAGAAGTTAATCACTTTACCTCCTAACTATTATCATCCTCCTTGTCTTGAGAAAATTAAGGGTAAACCATTTTATACCTATCATGGCATTAATAGACATTAGAAAAATGAATGGTGCATCATGACAAAATATCACATAACTTGTGGATAAAGTGGTTATTACACTTGGAAAAGTTGACACTCACTCAACAAGATCCCCTTCTCCATATACTTCTACTACTCATTCAACAAAGAAAAATATTTCCCATTGGTTACTACAAAGGAACCAATGGTTCATCAAACTTCTATAGATAATGTTTCTAGTAGAAGATCTCATTCTAGTGCACATTCTACTATGACCAATCTATCCCAATATATTCCCATTGTGGAACCAATGGTCATTCAAGATGTAACTAGAAAAGAACCTAGAGAAGCCAAAGTTACAAAAGATAAGGCACAATACCATGTAGGCATAATTACATCCCCATCCAAACAAATATGGATACTGAAAGTGAATTAAAAATATATAGATAAAAGGAAAGAACAAGTTAAAATATCTCAAAACAATAATAGAAAAATAAATTCATTCAATATGTTCCACAAAAAGACCAGCATTTGGCTTCACGAGATTATAGTAAATTTTTATTACCCAACAAGTGGGAAATCATTGTTGAGCATTAAGGATAACACATAACACTAATTCTTTAGGTAGAATTAGCATATTAGCCACACCATTCCTAGTACTATAGAGTAATGGGGTATTTAACATGTTTTTAGGATGCCCATATATGCAAAGACTTCATTCAATTCCATCCACATTTCACCAATGCCTAAAATACATGTACTACAATAGAGTGGGTATAGTCCTAGGAGTAGGGTATGAGTATCACCTACATTTAGTGATATCTCCTCATCCACCCCCACCACCATCATGATTATTTGAGATAGACATTCAAGATTAATATTTATAATTATTTGACACACCTATTCATGATTGACATACAAGATTGATTGTTACACATATACTAGATCCAACTATACATCTAGTACGATAGAGAGTGACTTAGACACCACAAAGGGAACCGTATTCTACAACACATAGTTAGCACCACAAACAATTCATCATGTTTCATAACAAACATAAGCAAGGTAACACCCTCTTATTATACAATGGATACCAAAAATTCCCTAGCCTTATAGACCGATCCATCATTCCCTGAGTTCTACGAGCACTGAGCATTATAGACATGATATACCATGTTACCGTATATCAAATTTTTACCCATCCTTAATTGATACATTTTATCCATGATAAAGTTTCCCTCCACCACTTGGTAGACACACCTCCCATGGTCCTCCCTTTCAGTGCATCATTATTAGATATTCCTAACGGTCAAATATTTAAAAAATATAAAAAAAAAACAAATAAACAAAAAATTACAAAAGCATTCAAATATTTAAAAAATTCAAAATGAAGACCTGAGCATGACATGATGATTAGTTTACAGTTTTAAATATGTTATTTATCACATGTTTGGTAGATGACATATTCTTTACATACACTTATGCATCTCACGATATCTAAGTGTTGTGAAAGACATGCAGGTTACACATAGGTGTACAAATGTTGGTTTTCCCTCTACCTAATTACCACATTGGGGGCATCTTATTCCCTAGGTTTGACTATTACAAGTTATATATTTCCATGACATTATACCATGTTGAGACACCTATATTTCTTACACATGCCTTGCTAGTTACTCATTTTATTAAATAATGTCACATGATATGCCATTTTACTTCGATATGATATTGATACATATGGATGACATAGATTACTTACTTTTTCTATTCTCCATTAATGTTATTACTCTTTTACACAATAAATTAATTTGTATGTGACTATTGTGTGTGGCCTTTAGCCTTGCTTGATGCAACATCCATTGATGCCCCTTATTTTTGACATTTTTTTGTCATCCTATGCATGGATTTTAGTCTTGATTGTTGTGACATATTTATGTACCTTATATGTGCCCCTTTGGCCTATGTGTGAAAACTAACACTTGCATTTGTTGAGCTTATTGGCATTGAGGGGTGTCATGATTTATATCATTCACTATTACTGCATAATCCTATTTAGAGATACTTATACTACATGTTTCATTGATATACTTATTTAGACATGGCACTTACATGCCTCACATTCCATATGTTACATACATGCCTTTATTAGTATATATATATATATATATATATATATATATATATATATGATGACATATCTTCATATGGTCAAATGATATTACATGATTTTATCCTTAGACATGACATGATACAATTAATTCTTCTTTTGAGATGAGTGATTTATAGAATACATCCCTCGTCTAAAAGTGGGGGGCATTACAGTGGGATTTTCTTAAAGGCATAAGCCTTCCATGAGCAGAAAATTAGAACGAAGTACATGTTTTACAAATTTTAAAGATTCAAATAGTTGAGATATCCAAATGTTATAGATACATGGTAGACATTATAATATTTATACAGATTACGGGGGGAATATGTTTTGCATGCACATTAATTTTATAGATATTGAGCACCAAATTCATACAAACTTGGGTGTATATGCACAAGCATTTGCATAATAGTTTACAAGAATAAAAATTTAGAGTTATACATTCACATTACATTTGGGATACATATTATAAAATTCAACATATAGATTTAGGGGGTATGATATTGATTGATGTACATATAGAACACAATTATAGTTGAATGGCAAATGGTTTCCATTCTACTTCATAATTGTCGAAACATGTATACATGATGGGGGAATGAACACTGTTCATTCCCTTGCCATCATGTTTTTTTATTTTTATATGGATCAAACTCGATCAAATTGGAGCAAAAAATTGCATTTGAATATATACACCATATACGATGGTTGATTCATTTTATGAGAAAACCTTTCGTGATTGATTCTCTCATTTACTTGTGTAGTGTTTTCTTTTGGATTTTAACCAAGCTACATGGTTCTCATTGTCTTTTTCCCACATAGTTATTTGGGTTAGTACATAATGTAATTTTCCCCACATATATGAGGCTTGGTGCATATTACCTTCCCAACTTAGGGTTCTATATAGTTACACAAAGTTTGGGGCATGATCACCCCAACTCTCCAATGCTTTAATGAGAAATCATCATATCCAATAATCTACAAAGGTCACATGGTTTGCACTAACACATAGGTGTACTCTAACCCCTACTCATTCAATTTCCAGATTTTAGAATTCACATATGGACATTGACTACTTCATTCTTATTTTAAGTTTTCTATACAATGAAACTACACGTTCAGAGCCATCTCCCAAAAGTTAAAGTGTGTTGTACACACTTAGGTATATTTTATCCTTTTACTTTAGAAAAATCACTTATAAAATAAAGGGGAGACAGTTGTAGATCCTAAAATATGGGGTTTAGTACTTGACAATGGAAATCTTGACACATATTTACTATGCATGAATTGAACATCTAGGTCCTAATTCTCCATCTTCTCACACTTCCATGTTATCTTACAAATCAAGCCTTATGTTCTACTATCATACACCTATAATAACCTCATTGTCTATTTAAAACATGCCAAATATCTTGTACAAACATCTCTAGGCTCTCTGAGTAGTCCATCTATGCATGGGTTAGTTCTGATGATTATGGTCTTTATCACCAGTCGATAATGACCCATGTTAGTTGGAATTGTCCCACTCCCAATAATGGTTATTTTATTAAAAAACCTATTCTTAGGGTTGATCTATAATTCTAGTGTGTCGATGGTGTGAGGAATTATTGAAATAGATCCATATATAAATAAACCAAGGCTACATTTCAAATTTATCTAGTATATGTATGGAATCTATCTATTCCACATCTATACACTATTATACACTGAGAAAATCTACCCTATTCTTCCCAATTCACATACTATTCACTAAGAGAAGTCATATGCCATGTCTGAAGCACTCAACATCCAAGTCAAAGAAAGTTTTTTTAAGCACCAAATCTAATCATTAATTACATTCACATAGTGAAGGAGAAAAATTACACAATCACATTAGTTGGGAGAACTATGTGGCTTGATTTCCCTCCTTGGAGTATTGGATACATAGGCAATGACTAATCATCAGATGTGGGTGATTGGGGTAAACTTAGCCCATTACGCTTCCCTCATTTATGTAGGTATTCTAACCTTCATAAAAACATATAGAGTTTTAAGGCAAAAGGAGACTGAGTTATAGATATGTGTGCATCATCAAGGTTTAGGATTGAAAATATAGAGAAAGTAAAGATATTCAAAGTGACTGTAAAATCATTATGCCACATTTATGTACATGATAGTTTTAACCAACAAGTTAGTATCAACCTACGACATTGACCCAACATAGGTAGCAAATTAGTCCCTAAATCGAGCAAACCAAAGTCATACTTATCCCTATTTTCCACTACCAAAACATAGTCATAGTTAGAGAATGAACCCGAAAATCTAAGTAACATGATATCTTTAGTACTTTATGGATTTAGCATAGGCCCTTATCAAATCAGATGAATCACTTGTCAATCATTTATATTTAGATTGTATTTTTTAATGTCATATCTTATAATCTAAATTCTATTTCAAAGTTTTATCTTAATTAGATTAAACTTACCCATTAATCTAAATTAAGGTAAAACAATGCCTTCATTTATGAATGCACCTAGAAATCTAGCTTTGATCTTGACAATGTTTGCACTTGACTTGCCTTGGTGTGTTTCAGACTTGGCCGATGGTTGCTTATAGTTTATTATTTTTCATTTAGGAAGAATGGGGTAGATTTTCTCAATGTGCAATAGTATACTTAAGAGGCACTCAAGAATTTTAGATTATGAATAAGCTTGACCTTGATTTGTATTGATATGCACTCAATTGGGTAATTTCCCACAGCACTGATACATTAGGTGTATGGGCCAACCTATAGGAAGGGTTTGATTTTGAAAATAGTTGTTGCTAGACAAATGGTAGTAATGTCAGCCTCAAGATAATAACATTAACATTATTATTTGAGCTTGATGTTAATGTCTAGGAGACAAAAGGGCTAATGTGGTATTTTGGGAATGTTTATGTAGGCTATTTCACCAATTTAGCACATATGAAATGTTTTGTAGGTGATTGATAATAATTAGAATAAATCAGGATCATAACTACCATGTAGATGTGTGGGAATGGTGAGTGAGAATTATTTGGAGACACACATGTCACATAAGTTTAAGTCAAGATTGACATTTCCAAGTGTCAAATACCAAATTTTAGCGTCTACAAATATCCCCCTTTAATATACTATTACAATGCAATGAAAATACTATAATAAAAAGATGAAGATATACTTGAGTGTGTACAACACACTTTATCTTTGGGATAAGGCTCCAAATATGCAAGTTACTCCAAGCAAAAGATGCAATGAAATTGTAGCAGTCAATGTCCATAGTTTGAAATTGGAAATGTAATTTATACTTATAACTTGAAACTCGAAAGAGCAAGGAAGGAGTACATCCGTATGTGAGTAAACTATGTTTCCCTATAACTTATTGGAGATTATGCTTCCTTGTCGAAGCATTTGATAATTTTTGCTTCCTTGCTAAAGCACATGGAGAACATGACAAGATTGAGGGTGATCAATCCTCAATTTGAACTTTAACTAAGGTAAGGGTCATGGGTTGGAAGATAAATGCCCTAACCTATACATAATTAATCCAACATTGATATTGTAACCCCAATATGATAAGGTGAGACCCACATAATGGGTTCATTAATAGATAATACCATGGTCATTGAGTGTCATTGAATCTCATTATAAATTACCTAAAATCATGAGTCAACTAATGCAGATGGACATATAGATTCAAGTTTTCTCCACACTTGAAAATAATTGATAAATAGTTATAAAGATGTAAATTTGTAAATGTGCATGAACCGACTTCATGCCCCATTGAATCAATGTCAATTGTAAACTATCATAATGTGCATGAACCAACATCATGCCCAATTTAAATATAAAATAGTTTATATGTGTGCATGGACCAACACCATGCCTAACTAAATATGCATATGGTGTATATGTGTGCACAAATTAGTATCATGCTCAACTGAATATTTATTATAGAATAGAGTACATGTGCCTTTCACATGCTCCTAAATGTATCTAAATTTATATCAATCTAAAATATATCACTCATAGAGTGTGAAATGGATTACATGGGCCATGCATAGGCCTCCAAATTTTGTTTAAAAACTACAAATAACCATTCCAATCCAATATCTAAAACATATCTAGACTCTAAAATCTATATATTATACTCAAACCTGTTCATGGAGGCTTTAGTCTCTATGACAAAGCCCACTAATATGCCCCCTTTTTTAGGTGAGGGATGCATCTTACAAATCACTCATCTTAAAATAAAAGTGAATTGTATCATGTCATGCAAAAATATAATATCATGTGAAATCATGTCAACATGAGTATATCATCATAATAATGTATGTATCATCAAGGCATGTATGTAACATAACAACAAGTGCAAACTAGTTTACACTATCCACAAATGTCAATATCATAACATAGTAAAATAACATATCCATGTATCACTATGTAAGCAATGACTAATTAAAAAGGCATGTGTAAGAAATATATGTAGCTCAACATGGTAAAAATGTCATAAAAAGATATAAGATGTGATAATGTAACCTATGGAATTAGATGCCCCCAACATTGGCATGGCCCTTGGGTATAAGAAAGATCCAACATCTATATGTCCATGTATGATTTGTATGTCATGAATGAAATGCAAGTGTGTTTGAAAATAACATGCAATCTACCAAACATCTAATAAATAACACATGTAAATGATGTAATATAGTAATTTATGTCATGATCGGGTCCTAAAATTCAGTACTTTCAATATTTTAAATGTTTTTGTATTTCTTGAATTTTTTATTTTTATTTTTGTAATTTTGTTTTTGTTTTAAAATGTTAAAAAATTAAATACATAAAAGGGGATCCAATGGATGTTATAACCTTTGAGGGGGTGTTAATGATAACGTGTTAATACATGGGTATAAGATCTCATCGAATGTCCACATGTCGTCATTATGATCATCATTATATTTGTCCATTTCAACTATTTTTGTTTTCCTTTTGCTCTTTCCTAAATATTATACATACACAATGCAACTTCTTCAATTGAAGATATGACATTGGAAGCCTTGTGATTAGATAGTACTTTCTCACTTGCCTTTGAATTTTTCACTTTTAAGTGCTCATTATATCCATTATGGTATATATTTATTGTGTGTTCATTATGGAAGAACACATTATGTTTTTTTGGCATGCTAAATATAGTTTTCATTTGTTGTAACCATTATTGACCAAATATAGCCCATAATTTCTCCCCATGTTACATCACAAATATCAATGTATTAATAACCTTAGGACCACAAACAACCAATAATCTAATATGTCCAACTGATCCCTCAAAATATATTTTATGTTGTAATTCATTTTTATCATGTCCTAACTAATATAAAAATGCAATGCTACATGTATTTGGTCCTTCTTCTTCATCAATATGAATATGTTGGCAATATTGACCCTTTATGTGTACTATAATGGTCAAGACCTCTTGTCATGGTTACTTATGACTCCTTAGCGAGTGTATTACTCTAATAATACCATAATTCTTGTACTTATGTATCTTCTTTTGTAATGTTTGTCAATGATCTGTGTCATGTCTTTTGATCCTATGGTAATCATAATATGATTTATACTTTTGATGTGAAAGATGCCCAACTACTCAGTGCTTAGTAGATGGTAATTCTAATAAGTTGTTATTAAGTAGTAATTGTAATATAGGATTTGGTGTATTGTGTATCTTTGTCATTTTTAACGATGTAGGTGATCATGTATTTGAAAGATCCACATTATTTACTAAATTATGCCCTTAAACATGGGGAAAATGAAATATTAACTGTTCTTGTTCTCGATTCCTACTTGATTTTACAAAAAAATAGCTTAAATGATGTTTGTATAATAGAAGCATCATGACATGATAAAATATTTCAAATATTTCATATGCTGATTATATTGTGTATTTGACATTATTTTCTTTCTTTTCCCCTCATCCAATTATGATTGAGTATAAACCTTTGCATTATTAGTACTTTTGGTATATGAATTATCCCAAAATTCTCCTCAACCAATAGGTGTGAACATATTATGAGACAAATATTAATTTGGATCAATATGATTAAAATTGAACTTATGCAATTTTTCATATATTGGATCTTGCACACCATCCTCATCGTTATCATACCAATCTATAACTATGTAATTAGGGCCTTTTGAATTGATCAAAAGAGGAAGGTCTGGGATTTTATCATATTATTTGATATAACTTGTGGTGTTTTCCTTGTGGATTCATTTATATTTATATTTAGTTCCTTACCATTTGCCTTACTTGATTCACCCACCTAATATGTATACTTTTGATCTAGTGGGATGGGTTGTGTTGGTGCCACTATAAAATGCTCCTCAAAATGTGATTGTCTTTGATCATAGATGGTGTCATTTTGTAATGTTGGAAGGGGTGATCATCAATAGGAAGATTAAATACATAACCATCATGTATGAATTTTATACGTCTATGTAACGTATATGGTACTAGTTCCATGGTACATATCTAAGGTTGCCCCAAGAGTACATTGTAAAATAAATAAGTGGGCATGGAATGGTTGAAAGTGGTAACCATTTTAGGTCTTAATCTCACATCTATGATATTAACCCAAATACTTAATGTGGAATGTTGTTGAATGCCTGTATGCTTTGATTTGATTTTTGAAATGCATTTTTAGTTATACCCAATTATTATAAGAAATCCATACTACAAATGTTTAAACCCAAACCATTATCTACTAGCACACATTTGACTACTTTGGTTTAAATCTCAGCTTCAATGAATAATGGCAATTTATTTATAAATAGTGTGCTTAGGAGGTAAATATTCATTGTCAAAAGTAATGACTCTTTTTATATTCTTGAATGTATTCTTAATAGATGCATAGTATGTCAATTGTGTGCTGCTTGGGAGAGTTGTCTCACACAATATTACATGTAAGATATCCTTGTAAATAGTTTATATTTTCAATAGCTCAAGGGTATAAATATTAACATAGGTATTCTTAGTCGATCAATGATGTCCTACCCTTTAAGTTAATTGGCTTGCCTCATGGGAGTGGAAGAGGTTGAGGAGGAACATGTTGACTACCTCTATTTTGTGGCACATTACCTCACCTAGTACTAACATCATGGACCATGGATCCCAATATAAGTTGTTTGCGAATAATGGAGGCAGGTGTTTAACCTTTTTTTGGAAAAGAGTTACTACAAAGAGTAGCATAATCAAATTAATAAGATATTATAGAAGTAAGCCAATTAAATAATTTAGATTCATAATATTTTGATACATTGTTGAATTATGAATATGCTAAATATAGAAATTATAACACCAAATAGTAATTTAAATGTTGCAATACAAAGGAATTTTTTTTTTGCTTATTTACTGATGTGTAGGTAGATATGGTAAATGTAGGTATAAAAGAAAATAGATTGATGCTCTAATGTGATTTTTCAGATTCTATAAATTAGCTCTCTACTAGCCTAGACACTACCCTTGAGATTTGGACACTATCATTGATGTTAGTGTCTCAGTTTAGATGCTTCTATCCAATAAAATTTTTTGATTATTTTTTAGAGTGAACACCTGCACCTATTAGGTATCGCTATCTCCTTGTGGATTCTTTATTTAGATCTCACACACAAGTTATGGATATCAGTATGTAACTCAAAACACTGTGTCCTCTAATTAAGGCATTCCATCTTGCACAACAAGGGTTAGTTTGCTCAAGTGAAGTTGAGTTGATCTCGAAAACCCTTATGTCAATAAGTGTTGCCTACATAGCCATATACTTTGAAGAGGTACTTATAATTATGTAGTTTTCCCCCTTATGTGGGCTTATGTGTGAACAATTATGCAATATGCTATATGTGAGTACATGTAGTGATCTATCTTGTAACTTGACAAATATTGCTCATGGGCTACTCTTTGAATAATTTATACCTGTAAGATGTCATGTCCCCAATTTCTACCCTTCCTTAGTGACAACGTTTCTAGCAAGGTTGGTCTATTATCTGGTTCCCATAGGCCAGCAGAGCGTAGAGGGAACCAACCCAGGGGCTTTGAGAGTCATGCATGAGCCTCCCAGGTAGTTTGGAGTAGTAGACAACAGTTTCCTATAATTTAGGAGGGATTTTTAATTTGTAGGGATTGACTAGGAGTGGTCTAGGAGGCATTTGGAGACCTCGGCAAACGTTTTGGAGACTTAGAGTGCATCTCCTATTTTTTAGGAGGCATTCCTATTTTTTAGGAGGAACTACCAGTTCGGTGATAGTTCTCTCAGAGGTGCACACAGTAGGGGAGAGTCATTGGGACTCAATTTTGGTTATTCAGTGTTGGGGACTTGGTGTTCTGGCAGTTATTGATTAGTTAGGAGACTTTCCTTGTTTTTAGGAGGCAGTTCTTACATTTATGGGGGTTATTCCTACTTTTTAGGTGGTATGATCATGCCCAGGGTTGGGAATCCATGAGATTACTCTTTGGATTCAGTTTCAGAGGGATAGGGCTTGTTTCCTAGATTTTAGGAGCATCCCTAGATTTTAGGGATGAGATTGCCAGTGGATCCTTGATTTTCGACTTCAGTCACAGACAGGTGACAGGATGATTTGTTGGTTCGTGATGTTAGTTGGACATTTTGTGGCTACTTAGGTTATATTTTTAATATTTCCTAAGTTTCCGTCTTTATATTTAAACAAGGCTAAGTTGTTAGCCATTTTGGAGTAATAAGGGGTTTTTGGCATCATCTGGATGTGCACCCTATGGTATGATAGCTCGTTGGAAAGGTCTCAAAATTTTCTAAATCTTTCTCTTTGGTCTAAGTGCAATTCAGTGAATGGATTTCTGTCTATGAGGAAAAAGGTCATTTTCTAGTAACATGACCACTTTAAAATAAGAAATTATAACACCTTCACTTCCCAACGCCACTTGGAGACACTTAGGGTTCGCTTTGCATTTGAGAAGGGTTATAAGGAGATGGAAGATTCATTGTTGGATTATCATTTGACATATTATATTTTGGAGAAGTGCGCTTGGGCTCAGGAGGAGCTTTCTGCATTGGGTCACCAAACCCCAATTGCTGGCCTGTTTGGGACGTAGCCCCCATACAGTGGACTTTACTCATTCAGATTCATTGAGAGATTAATCAGTGTTTCTTTGAGAGGAGCTGGAAGTTTGACAGAATTCAATAGATATTAAGGAGCGATTTCAGATTGTGAGGGTTTCTTTTGTACGGCTGAACCTGGCAGCTTGTGTAAACAGTACAGTTGTACTTGATAGCCATTTCTTATCACAATAGCACATCAACAAAGGATTCTTTCAGCTGGCTGCCATTCTTCTTCTGGATTAGATTACCTTTAGCAATTCAGGTTGGCTGTTTGTCATTGTAATTTACCAGAATTATTGAGAATTCATCGTTGGTTCCTTATTTGATTCAATATCTTAAATTCTGCCCTTTTGAAATTAGATCTGGCTGTACTTGGGTTTTAATTTCATAAGTTATTTATGTTACTGAATTTCAATTATTTATTTCAAAATTCCTCAAAACACAAAAACAAAAGAAAAACAAACAAACCCTTCTGCAACTTTCCGTCTATTACGGAAAGAAAACATTCAACACCATTTCAGATTACAAAATTACAGCAGATCTACAGAAGGGATCCATCAGGGATATTTCAGAGACTGATCCTATGATTGATTTGAAAATAGGGAAGAATAGGGTAGTATTGTGAGCTTGAGAGGTTCCTTTTACTTGGTATATGTTAGATATGTGTTTGATAATGGTTGATTCATGATTAAAGGTCTTTGAATTATATGTATTCCACACCTTTTGAAATGATATCATAGGAGGGTTAAATAAAACACATAGATTGATCCATACATGTCAAAGTATTTGCAAATTTGATCATCTGTATGGCATGGACACTAGCGTAAGAGTTGGGACATCAGAGTTGACTCTAGTGTCCTAATCTAGATGGTGGTGTCCTATAGTATAGAAAGTTGCTGAGGATTTTTAACTGTTTGAGTAGAATATATATCAAGTTTTATGTAGATTATGGGCTAAAAGTGATTCGAGTCATCAAAATATTAGGGTCAGACTATAAGATAACTAATTAGGCAAGTGAAATGGCAAATGTGAGCCTTGTGGTACATAAATGTCATAAATTAAAGGATTAAGTCACGATTGGTATTTATCAAGTGTATAAGACTGGTATGTCATATAAAATCATATTTTAGTATCTATATTGTCAAAATTAATGACTCTTTCTATATTCTTGAATGTATTCTCAATACATGCATAATATGTCGGTTGTGTGTCACTTGGGAGAGTTGTCTCACACAATGTTGTATGTAAGATATCCTTGTAAATAGTTTATATTTTCAATAGCTCAAGGGTAGAAATCTTAGCATAAGTATTCTTTAGTCGATCAATGATGTCATTCCATTTAAGTTAATTGGATTACCTCATGGGAGTGGAGTAGGTTAAGGAGGAACATGTTGACTACCTCTATTTTGTGGCACATTATCTCACCTAGTACTAACATCATAGACCATGGATCCAAATCTAAGTTGTGGGTGAATAATGGGGGTAAATGTTTAACACTTTTTGGAAAAGAGTTAAGAAGGAGAGTATCCTAATCAACTAAGTAAGATATTATAAAAGTAATCCAATTAAATAATCTAGATTCAGAATATTTTGATACATTATTGAATTATGAAAGTATGCTAAATATAGAAATTACAACACCAAATAGTATTTTGAATGTTACAATATAAAGGAGAAAAAATAGCTTGTTTATTGATGTGTAAGTAGATATGATAAATATAAGTACAAAAGAAGACAAATTAATGATTTAATGTGATTTGTCAAATTCTATAAATTAGCTCTCTATCAACCTAGACACTATCATTAGGATTTGGATACTATCGTCGATGTTAGTTTCTCAATTTATATGCTTCTATCTAGTAAAAAATATTGATTATTTTCTAGAGTGAACACCTACACCTATTAGGTCTTACTATCGCCTTGTAGATTCTTTATTCGGATCTCACACATAAGTTATAGATATCAATATGTAACTTAAAACCTTACGCCTTCTAATTAGGGCATGCCACCTTGCACAACAAGGGTTAGTTAGATCAATTGAAGTTGAGTTGATCTCAAACACCCTTATGTTAGTAAGCACTACCTACATAGCCATATAATTTGAAGAGGGACTTGGACTGATGTAGTTATCCCCCTTATGTGGGCTTGTGTGTGAATAATTTTGAAATATGCTATATGCAAGTACATGTAGTGATCTATATTGTAACTTGATAAATATTGCTCATGGGATACTCTTTGAATGCTTCAAACCTGTAAGAATATTACTCCTATGATTGATTTGAAAATAGGGAAGAATAGGGTAGTATTGTGAGTTTGAGAGGTTCCTTTTACTTGGTATATGTTAGATATGTGTTTGAAAATGCTTGATTCACAATAAAAGGTCTTTAAATTGTATTTATACCACACCTTTGAAATGATCTCATAGGAGGGTTAAATAAACACATAGATCGATCCATACATGTCAAAATATTTGCAAATTTGATCTTTTGTATGGCATGGACACTAGCATAAGAGCTGGGACATTCAAATCGACTCTAGCATCCTAATCTAGATAGTAGTGTCCTAGAGTATAGAAAGTTTCTAAGGATTTTTAACTATATGAGTAGGATATATATCAATTTTTATGCAAACTATGGGCTACAAGTGATACGAGTCATTAGAAAGGGTCAGACTATAGGATAAATAATTAGGCACAGTGAGATGGTGAATGTGAGTCTTGTGGTAACATAAAGGTCATAAACTAAAGGATTGATCCATGATTGGTATTTGTAAAGTGTAAAAGACTAGTACATCATATAAAATCATATTTTAGTATCTACATTTTCCCCCACTCCCCCTTTTAATATAGTAATGCATAAAGATGAAATTATTAGGTTAAGTGAAATAAATGTGTACCTTGGTGTGTACAACACAAATTTATTTTATTTTAGTCATGTTTGTGTATTACCTATAATTAATAGCATGTTATAGTGTAATTAATGAATATAATATAAAAAATGAATAATTAAAATGCTTAAAAGAAAAGAGAGCAAGGAAGGAATGCCCATGTATTTCGATGGAACCTTGTTGCCCCTTGGTACTTTACTTTGGTGATGATGCTTCCTCATTGAAGCATTGGAGAGAAAGAGAGAGGTTCACAACTTAATCTTTGAGATGTGAATAGGAGAATTTGAGGGTGATCATGTCCCCAATCTGGTGTGAGGGTGAGTTGTTCCAAGGTCATTAAGAGCACTAAATCTCAATCGGATAATTTAGGTGTAAACATAATATAGCCAATCTCACCTAGGTGAAATGGTGTAACCATCTCAATTTATAAAAGGGTATTAGTGCCAAGGCCATTAAGTGCACTGAATCTCAATCACACTACTCAAAGGAGCCAACTGTTGTATAAAGATAAAAGTTCAATTGACACATCTTTGAAAATTCAATGCATTAATGTGTATATAATCTGAATATATATATTTTATTTAGTGAATTTGCATGGAATATGTACCTCTAATGTGTCTCAAGTTGAATTATCTGTCAAAATATAACCTCTCATATTTAAACTATATATAATTTATGTCACAAAATCCAAAAACTCTATCCTAAATCTATGAAAATCAGTGCCAAATACATAATATTTTCTCATAAGTGTATATCTAAATCATGTAAACTATATCAAATTCTACCAATTTTTCCAAATATGTGTGTGGAGACTCGTGTCTGTATGACATGACCCCACTAATATGTGCCCCTTTTTGAGGTGAGGGGAATGCAACCTAGTTGTCACCTTATCTCAAAAGGATAAGACAAATCTTTCATATATGTATCAATCATGTAGTAACAAAGTATTTAGTGGAATCATGTCTAAATAGATATATCAATGAAGCTCACAATATCGAATCACAACAAGCCTTAAGATGCATGATATGGATCATGGAAATGTTTAGAAGTAACAAGCACAAGATCAACAAACAATTAAGCACACACATAAAAGCACTTAATCACATTTAAAAGGGGTGCAAGGAGACCATAAAAAAGGGCAATGTTTAAATGCCACAACTCTAGGGGATGACATGTTCAAATGTTTGCACACCAAAGAAATAAAACTCAAGGAACTGTGCCTAGTAAACAAGGAACACGTTCAAATTTTCCACAATCAATGCAAGGTAGAAAACAAGAAGTACACTCAAGTAATCCACATGTTAAGTTGAATAAGGGAAATATAAGTAACCAACATAAACATATCATGCTAGTCCCTGTATACATGTGTTAGTAAAATGTCTTGTAAAATTCATATCTAGCACACTATGTAATATGTAAGCATGAGTATAGACATGTGTAAGTGTTAGTATAAAAACTCAAAACATGATAATGTAAAGTGATAATAAAATGATGTAACTTGTATCAATCATGATCAATGAAGCAGATTCCCCCAATGTAGTGTGTCACATGAGCAGAGGAAAGCTCCAACATCTATATGTGTATGTATCATGCACCTAGTGTATGCATGTATCACACTCAAGAACCTATGAAACCTAAAATAATGTAAACAACATATATGTAAAAGCTAGTAAACATGTGTATGTTAAATATTTTTATATTTTTGATTTAATTGAATGTTTTTATATTTTCTTATTTTTTATTTTTTATTTTTTTACATATTTGAATTTTAGGAAAGAGAGGGCTAGCTGATGATTCCATCTAATGGATGCTTATAGGGTGATCTAGACTTAGGATAGGGTACAACAAAGTAGTCATACCACTAATGATAGTGTATATATACCAAATATAGAATTGTAGAATCTACGATACTCTACCTATGCCTCATATAACTTTATGGTCGTTAAGTAGTAGGAGAAGTTGTAGTGGTTCATGGAACCCATTTCTCAGTGTTATGTGGTTTCTTCAATGCAATTATAATTTTGTGTAATTTAACCCTCTCAAAAACATGTTGATTTGTTCTTAGTAACTAGCTGGGCCATGTGGGTGTATATGAGGGCTTTGTGGATTCTATTATGTATATATGACATAATGACATCTCAAATATCAACTGCCTAGGAAAGGGGATTGCCTTTTTCTTACCCTTTTGCTCATGATTAAACTTGATAGTTGTATGATTAGCTATCTTGGAATAAACTTCTCTTGTTATAATGGATGCTCATACTGAATCCTTGAAACTATGATTACCCTATTGGCATGAATATACGTGAGACATCTATGCATTGTGGAGGGAACCATGCAGAGCTTGTGAATCTAAGGTCATCCCAATAATATATCAATGACTATCGTATATGATATATTTAAAAATGTTGTGGTCACATGTGTTGGACCAACTTGTAAAGGTAAATCAATCTCATCAATAACATGTGTTTTCTCATCAAACACTCTGATTATTCTGGTTGAAAGGTATAAATCATCACATGTGTATCCCAAATGTACATACATTCTCACTAGAAAAATTATCAACCATAACACTATGTATAGGTTGATGATCAATATGTGCTCTAATAAATAATAAGTGAAGATGTGAGTCATCATCAAAAATCTCACCCTCATCAAATGTAATAGAAAGCCTTTGAACCATATGAGGTACTATGCATGTAATTTTGCCCATAATCCCATCTAATGGGTGTCCATAATGTTTTGGAGGAGGACATGAATTACATTCCATTTGTACTTTTGGTGTTTCCTTAGAATGATGTTGTAATAGATTATTGAATATCTTTTGGTTTTAAAGGTCGCTAGGTTATGACCCTAAATCCTTTGGAAGACCATCAAAGGTGATTTATTCACTATCAATAAGGTTTTGTATCTTTTGCTTTAATTTGTAGAATGTCTAACACATTGGTGATAGTCACAATAAGCATTTCCATCTTATCCTTTTGGTAGAGGTCACCTTGTAACAACCTCTATGGGATAAGGGAGAGATATGAGATGACACTCCACATGCTTATTAAGGAGCAAATCTAAAGACTCAGGGAATTGTGTAAATTATCTCTTAGGTATATTTGATAATATGAGTCAATTAGGTTATCATGACATTCTATTATCTGTTGTTATTGGTTCCTTTTTAGCCTTTGTATCCATGCTTGAATGAACAAATAGTTAAATATAAGGGAAAATAATGATCAATGATATGTTGGGATGGTAAATACTTCTTTTCAAAGGAAATATTCTGCTCAAACCATTTTATAACATTGATCATAGAGGCCACATATGGTGGCTCTACATTACTTGGCAAGGTTGTCCTACATAACACTTCTACAAGATTTTTTTTAATTATTGGGAAGACTTGTGTAACAAATCTAAAAGTAAAACTTTATCGGTAACATCATTGGATTGGTTTGTAATATTATATGCTGATGAGACTTGTTTCATGCACTCCCTTTTGATTCCTTTATTGTCAATATTAACTTATATAGATAAAGGTAGATCTTAATCAATGATATCCTTTGAGGATAACCTTTGTGATCAAAAGTAATAAGACTTGCATTTTTTATGATCTTGCATAATATCTATAAAATAAATTGGCTCTATGTCACTTGGTACTTGGATTTCACACAAGGCTTCATGTAAGACATCCTTATATATAGTTGATTATTTTAAAAGCTCAAGGATTGAGATCTTAAGATGCATATTGCTTAATTGTTTGACAAAATTATATCCATTATATTTTTTTACTAGATTAGGCTTAGGAGGAACCTATTGTATGGGTTTAGTATTATTTTAATAGGAGTTGTGAAGAGAGGTTAAAGTTTTATCTTGTTTTATAACACTTTCTTTATTTTGACCAATTTGTTGACTCCATTTAATTACATAATTCGTTGATTTAGCAATGCATAAGAGATAATAGGAAATGATTACTATCATGTATTGTATAAAGAAATAACTATTATATGTATCCATATTACACATAATTTATTCATTTATAATTAATGTGAATTTGATTTTAAATTTTTAACAATTCAGAAATCAAAAAACCCTAGGGCAAGCTAGAATTTGCACAAGAAGACTTAGAAACTGGGTTCACCAAATGTTTAACCCTTTCTAGAAAAGAGTTAAGGGGAGAATAGCCTACTCAACTAAGGAGTAATCTATCCTAAAAAACATTTCCAATTAAATAATTCAAAATCACAACATTATGATACAATGTTGAATTATGAAAGTATTTTAAATATAGAAAGTACAAAACCAAATAGTAATTTGAATGTTGCAACACGAAGGAGAAAAAATACTTAGCTTGTATATTGATGCACAAACATATTTGGTAAATGTAGGCACATAATAAGATAGACTGATGGTCTATTATGATTAATCACATTCTATAAATTAAATCTTTATCAGCCTAGACACTAATGTTGGGATTTAGACTCTACCGTCGATGCTAGTGTCCCAATTTAGATGTTTATGTCTTGTAAAAAAAATTTGATTGTTTTATTGAGTGAACACCTGTACCTATTAGGTCTTAATGTCACCTTACATATTCTTTATTTGTATCTCACACATAGGTTTTGGATAATAGTATGTAGCTCAAAACCATAGGTCCTCCAATTAGGGCATACCACCCTATAAAACAAGGGATAGTAGGATCAAGTGAAGTGAAGCTAACCTCAAAGACCCCTTTATCGATGAGCACTATTTTTAAATAGCCATATAATCTAAAGAGGGACTCAAATTGATGTAGTTCTAACCCTTATATGGGCTTGTGTGTGAATTATTGTACAATATGATATATGAGAGTGCATATAGTGATCCATATTGTAACTTGGAAAATACTTCTCATAGGATACTCTTTGAATGCTTCAAACTTATAAGAAGACTACTCACATGATTGATTTGAAAATAATTAATAACATGGAAATATTGTGAGCTTGAGAGGTGCCTCTTGCTTGGTATATGTTAGATATGTGATTCATAATGAATCGTCTTTGAATTGTATTATACCACATAATTTAAAATGATCTGATGGGAAGGTTAAAATAAACACATAGGTTAAAACACACATGTAAAAATATTTCCAAAATTGATCATTTGTAAGGTGTGAACACTAGAGTTAGAGTTGGGGCACATGCCGATGCTAGTCTCTTGATCTTGATGGTATTGTCCTAGATGATAGAAAGTTATTAAAGATCTATAATTATTTGAGCAGGATATATATCAATTTTTATGTAGACTATGGGCTATAGGTGATATGGATCATCAAAATATTAAGGTTAGACTATATGATAAGTAATTAGGCATAATGAGATGGCGAATGGGTTTCTTACAACATCGAAAAGGTCATAAACTAAAAGATTGAGCCATGATTGGTATTTGTCAAGTGTACAAGACTAATATGTCATATAAAATCATATTCTAATATATAAAATAGGATGGTATCTTATTCAACATTGATATATTGGAGGAGGAACAAAAGGAATCATATATGCCTTTTGACCCCTAATAATGATAGGTAATAACCCAAATTGGATATTGTAGCAATATGAATTAAGGGAGACAAAAGATGGTTCATTATTGATTTGATCCTTATTAATAATTTTAGACTGAATCAAACTTATACATATCCAATTAGAATAATATGAAATAAGTGTAATCGTGACTTGAGTAAAGCAATAGAAACAATGTTCATTCATTAAAACCATATGTAATTTTTGATGTGAGGGAAAATAAAAAATTAGGTTCTAAAAAGAAATCTTAGGGTAGAGATATGAAAACCATAGATAGATGGATGAAGCCCTATGGGAAATGTAGGGTTTAACAGTGTTCAAATAGTACACGTGTTCACCAATATGTTTACCCTATTTTTGGATTACTATGAATAACAATAGGCTAAACTTGTATAACTAATTCAAATTATTTTATATGGAAATCAAGCATAAATCTAAATCTAACTGATCTAGACTGAAATGATAATGCAATTTAATATTTATGGGAAGTATGAAGAAGATCAAGATACTTAGCTTTACTATTTGATAGATTAACTATGACTTTGTTTTGATAGTGGAAATAGACTAGAAGAAGGCCTATGATTCATTCAAATTTGAAATTGTCTCTATACATGCAAAGTCGGTACTGTCAGGCCTAGGCATAAACATAGATGGTAGTGACTGAGGTGGACATTATTGTCTTGTGTGGATTTTTCTCTCTATGACTATATAATGTAGTTTTCATGTTTGATATATCTTTTCATGTGCAATTTTTGACCCTCAACTACATGCATAACTCTATAAATCAACTTCCTTCTCTATAAAACCCTATGTTCACTTGTGAAGGATGAAAACTTGAGAAAAGAGAGGAACTGTAGTTGGGTTGAGTTGAACCCAATCACCCCTATTGGTGATTAAATACTACCTATGTATACAATACTTTGAAGAGGGATTATAAGACACACATAGTTCTTCCCCTTATTTTGAATGTGTAATTTTTCTCTTTTTGCTATGTGAGTGCACCTAGAAATTTGGCTTTGATATTGATAATTTTGGAATTTGTCCTAGCTTGGTGTGTTTCAAACTTGGCTGATGGCTACTCTGAGTGATTGATTTTGAATCTAGAAAGAATAAGGAATATTTGCTCAATGTGCAATAATATACTTGAGAATTCCAGATTGTGAATAAGATTGACCTTGATTTGTATTTACATGCACTTAATTGGGAAATTTCCCACACCATCAAAATGTTAAGTGAATGAGATGACTTATGAAAAGGGTTTGATTTTGAAAAATAGTCATTTTTAGGGGAAGGGCGGTAATGCTAACCTTAGGATAATAACGTTGACATTATTATTTGAGCTTGACATTATTGTTTGGGAGACATAAATGCCAATGTGGTATTCTAGGAATATTTGGGTAGAATATTTTACTGATTTAACATAGAATGGAATATTCCTATAGGTGACTGATAAAAGCTTAAAATGGATTGGGTTCATAATTACCATGTAGCTATGTGATAATGGCGAGTGAGAATTGTTTGGAGATGCATAAGTAATGTAGGATAATTGTAGGTAAAGATTAACATTTTCAAGTGTCAAATACCATATTTTAGTGTTTGTAGTAGTAGGTTTAATATAGGTCTTAAGCACCTCATAACCAAGCCAAAGTTTTTGTTTTCCAAGTTTCAAAATCTAGATCATAGGTTACATGTATTGAATAAACACTAATTGCACAAATACACCTAAAGGGGAGAACTACGCGTGATTCAACTTCATTGTTTAGAGTATTGGATATATAGGTAATGCTTAACCATTCAAGAGGAGTAGTTGAGGTCATTTAAACCCACCTTTAATCCATTTTTGGAGGAAATTTTTTGTCTTTGCAAGTGGACATAGGGTTTTAAGTGAAGGAAATCAATTTATATGAGACACGAGCATAATCATTCCTTAGGATTGCACATAGAGTTCAATGATAAATAGGTGCATCTACTTGTATGAAAATAAAGAAGAAAAATGTATAGGAATAGAATCATCAGATAGGGAACATACCATCATATAGTATCAACTCAAGGCTGACAATACCATCTAGGCATACCCAGAAGTTTAAATCATGCACCCAGTGACTTGTAGTCATGTTTCCTGCCTGCCTTGGCACTTGTAGTCTTATTCCTACATAGAACAAAATAATGCTAAATATCTTACGCTATTTAGTAATTTATATATTTATCAAGTACAATAGTCAAATTAGTCACAATGTATTACATTCAAATTCATGCTTAATAGTTATACATTACAATCTAAATTATACATACAATTTCTATCTTGTTTAAAGTTAGTATTAATTCAAAATAGGGTTAAACATATTAATGAACATGTATATTTCTTGAATATTTACAAACCCTAGCTTTCCCTTAGGATTTCATCCTTATTTATAAGGTTTTCATATTTCTACCTCAGGGTTTGATTTTCAAATGCAATTCCTAATTGCTTCCATCTCCATTGGTGTAAATATGGTTATTTCTCCTTTTTACCTTAGGGTTTCACATTCATTTTCCTATTAAGGCTTCTTTTATTAGGGTTTTTCCTTGTTTAGCCAATTTATAATTCTAAATAAATATTTTCTTTAATGCTCCAATGTTTTTTCTAGTCATATTCAGTGTCAAAAAATATGTTTTTTTTTGGAAAAATACTACATCGATTTTATAGAATTTGTAATTTGCTATTTTTAGTAAAATCCATCTAGAGGGAGAATGGTGTACCCATATTTAAATTAATTTATAGGTTTTGTTTATCTACTTATTTTTATCAAAAACCTCTTTTGTTTCCATTTTTTTCATATTTTTCTTTGGGTGGTTAGTTGTTTACTCTAGACATTATATGATGGCTATCATGGATATTCACAACATATATTTTTAATTCAAGCAATGATTGTTATAATTACATGTTGCTATCCTAAAACATGAAATATATTTAATTTTCATGTAATGAAATGGCTAAACTTAATGTACAATAAAATTGAGGTTGTAATTAATGATGATATATTTTTTTATAAATGTGCAATCTCATGTATTTTCATATGTGCCTTCTTTGGCCCTGCATCAAGGTGGTGATAGATACCATCCCTCTTGTTGAGTTGTGGAGCTAAAAGCTTCACTGTTGTGCAAATGTGGAGGTTGCTGGGTTACACAGTAATTGACATTGGTTAGATCCAACCGACATCGATTAGGGGTCGACCGGCATCGACCGACATCGGTCAGGGGTTGGCTGGCATTGGTCATCTGTAGACCGACACTGACTTATGTGCATTTTCATGTGTTTCCAGAACTATTCTAATTTTGGATGAACAGTTAGTTTGCATGTAAATACTAATTTTAGTCTTGAGTCTGCGTTTCTAATTATTGTTTGGTTTGGGATCTATTTAAGAGACCTATGGGGCTGTATTGTAATCAAGTAAGTAGGCAACAACAATTGGGTTGATTGTCACTGAAAGAGTAAGCAATGTCAGTTGATCTACAGGGTGTGCAAGATCAAGTAGATCTGTAGGTGTGTGTGTGAAAGATCAAGAGATCTGCGGGGTAGCAAGATCAGGAAAATCTGTAACACAACAAGGAGCAAGATCAATTAGATCTGCAAGGTGCAAGATCAAGGAGATCTGCTGAAAGAGGGAACAACTCAGTGTTGAGTTGGTTGTAATTGATTAAGAGAGAGAACTCTTGAGGGAGAATTACTGTACACCCAAGAGGTGTGGGAAGAAGAGATTTCTTCGTTGTATTTCCTTCTGGAAGAGTGTAATACAAGATTGTATTGTTTCTCGTATCACCTATTCTTTGTTGTTTCTGATTTCTAGTTACTTATTACTTCTAGTTTAATTCCATGTTTAGTTGCTTATACAAAAGTAATCAATTGTACTCTAAGGAGGATCCTAACACCTCTATTGTGGAGGTAAATTTTATCATTATCCAAAGATATATGGTGAAACATCCTATGGTACAAAGTGAAATTAATCATAAAGTTCCTCCTCACACCCCTTCACCTCCCACACATCCTCTTGATGGTCATTGTATGTGTCTTCAATCAGAATTGCTTAAGGCTTGTGCTTGAAAAACAATGACAGATCAAATGGTTGTTACAAGGGAGTACATAAAGGCATCAAAAGAATAAATGTGTATAAAATTTGCATCACTTGAGGATAAGATTGCACATATAAATAATCTTGAGGATGCTAGTGTCAATTGCATTTTTGTCTCCCCATTTCAAAACTTTGTGACTCGAAATATTTCATCTCAAGTATGGGTTCAAAAACAACATACATATACAACTAATGTTTCAATAAGTTTACATAAGGTTAGAAATATTCCAAGTGAAACTTTAAGAGACATGCTTCAAAACCAATTGATTACTTTGCCTCCTATATGTCCTACTAAAAGATCCAAATACTATTGTGCCCATCATAGAATGCATGGATACCATACAAATAATTTTTGGGCCTTGAAGAGAAAAATAAAAGTATTATAAATATTCTTTATCTTATATTAGATACATCCATTAAAATTACACCAAATTTGAGCACACCTTCTACAGCTAAACAACCTACTCAAACTACAATTTTGTCTTCTAAGGGACAAGTGCAAAAAGAACAAAAGGAAATATTACAAAAATAACAATTAGAAAAGGAACCATTACACATAAAGAACATTTACAAATTGAATAGTTATTTGAAAAAGAAATTACATTAGGAACAATGGTAAAAGGAAAAGTTACAAAAGGAACAATTGGAAAATTTAAAGGTTACAACAAGAAAATATGCAACTACAAGAGTCACAAAAAGAGGCACAAGTAAAGCAAAAAAACATCCTTAAGAAAGGGTTTATTAAGAAATAAGTTCAAAATCAATAAATACCTAAAAGGATAATGTCACAAGCATGGTTTCAAATGTGGAAACTAAGAAACATTCCTCACATTTAGAGCCTTTGATTCTTAGCTCTCACATAGATGGAAATAAATGCACCAATGTGGAGATTACAAAATTTTATGAAATCAATGTATGTAGCATAACACTTCTCCAATCTCTTGGGTTTGATATTTGACACTTGGATAAGATCAATGAACCTAAGAAATGCATTTGATCCATTGCATTTTTTGATAACTCTTGGCCCTAAAAAACATTTCATTATATTTCACATTGACCCTACTTTGGATCAATACAATGAAATATTAAGGAGGTCATGGTAAAAAAAATGGGTGCCACACTGAGAAATAATGATGATTATATTACATTTGATCAAGAATGTGAAAATATTACAATTTCAAGAGAGAACATATCTTCAGAGTAGGACAACTAAGCATAAAATATTTCTTCAAAAGATGATATAGGAACTATAAATCAACACCCCATTCCAATATGTGATTTTATACAAAATTCAGTTGGAGATTACATCTTTAATTCAAGAACTCCATGGGGACATCCCATTGCTCCACTAATTTGTTAGCTTTAACATTATCTATTATACATAGCCTCCTCATGTTTTTCAGATTGCTTATTCATTCTATTCTTCTATTTTGACATGTATGCATTTATATGGTCTTGCATTGATCATTCTTCTGGACCTTGGATTTGTTTTCACTTGGCCCTTTCCCCTTGATTATTATCCTAATCTAGACATCTGTAATACTTATCTTGAAATGATCTTAGTGCACATTCTTCATGGCATACTACTTGTTCACTCTTGAATGCTGACTACCTATACATGCTAAGGCCTACATTGAGCTTACATGATCACATACATTTATATATATATTTTACATGTGTACACATTGATTTTTGCCCATTGGTAGCATGCATATCCTTATATCCACATACATTATAAAGCTACATTATTTTGACTCACATATATAATGGGATATTGTTGATTGCCTTCCACTTTGCCATGATACTACACTTGGTGCACACTATGCATTAAAATATATTGCAGATTCTTCACATCCTTCTAATTCTTCTATTTTTGAAGTCTTTCTACTTGATATTGCTTGTTGTTATTGATGTATATTCAAATTTTAAGATAAAATCAAAGATATACAATATCACATAATTTTAAAAAATGAAAAACATTCAAATATTCCAAAAAAATAAAATTACCTAAGCATGACATGATTGTTAGTTTATATTATTTAAATATGTCATTTTTCACATGTTTGGAGATTACACATTTTTTTCATACACATAAGCATTTCATGGTATACATGAGTGGCTTGAAAAATAAAAAGATACACATTAGACATGGAAATTCCTATACCCAAGGCATCTTATTCCATAGGTTACACTATTATAAGGTATATACTTCTACGACCTTTCCATTTATCTTGTTGAGCCACCTTGATTTCTTACACATGCCTTAATATTACTCACACTCTATATGGTACTACATGGATATGATACCCTAATATATTGTGACATTGACATACACTGCTACTGTAGACTAGTGTGACTTGTTTTATGCTTCATTGATATTTTTTGATCTTTCATGTAGGTTAGTAATTGCTTGCCTATTGTGTGTAGCCTCTTGGCCTTGTTTGTGTGACATATTTATGTCCCTTGCTTACAACACTTGGCCTTTTTTATTATGACATTATGTGATATTTTTTATTATTTGGTGCGACATATTTATGTCCATTATTTGTGGCCCTTGACCTTGTATGTGACGCCATGTGCTTATGAGTGGATTAATCTAAGATTGTCTATTGAGCTTGTTAAGCTTGCTATGATTGTTGAATTTTCAAGTGCCAAGATATATATCATGTAAATTCCTTTTGTGTGAGACCCCATGATTCATAGCATTCACCTTTCATTGTGTGTTCTTATTCAATGTTTATATTAGTGATGGTGACTACTGCATGACTAATCAATAGATCTATCTTGACATGACACTTGTATGATTGGAATTAAATATGTTACATACATGTTTTGATAACATATAATTTACTATGATGACATGTTATCCACATGTTTATATGATTATACATGATTATATCTTTATAATGGTACATTTAACTCTTTCTTTTGAGATGAATGATATGTAAGTTACATCCTTCACCTTAAAAGGGGGGAATATTAGTGAGATTGTCATGGAGACACAATCCTTCATGCGTAGAAAATTATATTTTAAGACATAATACATGAACTAGATATTTTATAATGGTTCACATATTGCATTGGTTTAGATATAGGACAAATCTTTACACATTGATATAGAGTCTGGGGGCATATGCACTCACTTTACAAAGACATGACTTACATAGTTTAGATTCAAAAACACTTGGGGTGCATATGCAGGGCCTATATACATTGCTTACAAGAACACAAGTTAATTTTTTCACATACATATATATTTGAGATACAAGGTTTTAGATTCAATATATAGATTCATAACATTCTTTATCAGTTATCACTAATTTAGGAGGCATGATATTAGTTCATGCACATATACAATTATCACTTAACATCGATCCCTAGGGCATGATAGTTGTTCATGATTATGCACATAAAATTATCAATTATAACTAATTCATGAGGCATGATACTTGTTCATGCACATACACACTATTTTTCAAACACATTTTGATGGTACCTATAAATGATAAACCTTGAATTTATAAGTCTAACTATAGTAGTTGATTCATGTTTTTTAAATTAATGCGATTGAGGCTCAATGATAATTAACAACCTTGGAATTTCTCATATCAAGCCCATTATATGGATCCCACCTTCCATTTTGAAGTTTAAAATTAGATCTAGATTAGTTACTTAAGTTAACGAGGTTGAGGTTTAGTGATGCTCAAACACCTTGGCACTACTCCCTATTTCGTGAGAGTTGGAGAAACCCATGGACTTACATTAATTACAAAAAATTTGGATTTGATCACCCATAATTTTCCAAATGGTTTATAAACAAGAACCATTTTCCAATGCTTCAACAAGGAAGCATCATTTCCAAAAAGTTACGAGGCAACATGGTTTCACCCACTTATAGGTGTACTCCTTCCTTTCTCTTAAGTTTCAAATTTAAATTATAGTTTAGATTTTAAATTTCATTTTATAGACATTGACTACTACATATTCATTACAGGTTTGATTGGAGTAAACTGAGCATTTGGAGCCTTTTACTTAAGATAAAGTGTGTTATACACAATCAAGTATATCTTTATCCTTTTACTTTAGTATTTGTATTGCATTTAAATACTAAAATAAAAGGGGAAAATTTGTAGATACTAAAATATGGTATTAAACACTCAGTAAGTTTTGACTTACCTTTATCCTAAATTACTTGTGCATACATGGATGACTCTAATTCACCATTCTCTCACATCCACATGTTAGCTATGGGTCCAATCCTTTTGAGTTACTATCAGTCACCTACATAAATTCCCCTAGTTTGTGCCAAACTAGTAAATTATCATACTCAGACATATCCATATCATCATATCAGTGTTCTTGTCTCCTAGACAAAACCATCAAACTCCAATGATATCATCCAAATTTGATGATTTTTTTGTTCAACCAACAATGGTCATATATAAAAATCAAATCATTTCTGTGGGTCAACCCATATGTTTAACATGTCAGCAGTGAGATAAATTAACCAAAGAGTTCCATATAAATATAAATCAACCTTAAGCTTGTTAGGTATCTAGCTCTTATCTGGCATACATCTTTAGACTACTATATATTCAAATGGACTGCCATATTCTTCCTAATTTATAAATCAGTCATAAGGAGGAGGACTTAGACAAGTCTGAACCACCTCATAACCAAGCCAAAGTTGTTATTTTATAAGTGTTAAAATCTAGATCACATGTTGTTTACATTGAACAAGCAATGATTGAACACATATACCTAATGAGGAGAATATGTGGTTTGATTTCCCTCTTTAGAGTACTAGATATGTAGGTAGTACTTAGACATTCATGGGGAGTGATTGGGGTTTTCTCAAACTACATTTATTTCCCTTTTAGAGATCTAATTATGTCATTGCAAGTGAACCTAGAATTTTAAGTGAAGGAGATCAATCTATATGAGATGCATACATAATCAAACATCAGGATCATACACAGAGCTCAAAGATAAACATGTGCATCTACTTATATCAAAATAGAGAATCAAAATCCATAGAGATATATTCATCACACTGGGAGGATACCATCAAATGGTACCAACCTAAGACTACTGATATCGTCTAGGCACACACAAAATTCTAGATCTTATACCAAATGACTTGTAGTCTTGTTTCCTACCTGCCCTATCACTTGTAATCTATCTCAGTCCTATACACAATATAATAACACTAAGTATCTTATCTTTTTAGTAATTGTTATATTTATAAAGTATAATTGTCAAATTAGTCACAACCTATTATTATTTAATGGTTTATTTTATTTTACTAATGAAATATAATAAACACTAAACTATTGAAATATTTATTTAGATTACAAAATTTATAGAACCTAAATGTAAAACACGATAAAATATAAAATTAGAAATGAGATATGAATAGTAATAAACAATGAAATACACAAACCTAGCTTGGATTTGATTTATGTTGACTATGCAGGTAAATCTATAATGAAAAACTGATTTGAAAGACATGTGAATTGTATCATAACTAAAAAAAAGATCATGTGATATAATTAGACATGGCCGCACTATGTGGATAGGGGCACACTACAACCTTGTCTGTTGAATGTGTGATTGATTTTCCTATATGGGCACCTACAACTATCAGATATGGTTGATTGATTGATTGTAGGAGCCAATTTAACATGTAAAATACCTATAAGGACAAAACCCTAATTCTTACACAAAATAAAAATAAATCAAATGTTTAAATGAGGGAATCATGCAAGGAGAATAACTAAGCTATCCTAAAAAAAACTTACATAATCTTAGTGCTACCTACATATCCTAAAAGGGCCTTAGGCCAATATAGTTCTCTCACCTAGATGTATGTGTGTAGGATGGATACAAGACTAGATTCTCTTTCACATATGATTACCTTTGACACAAGCATGAAAATGATGTGTTCAAATTTTTAACTTGTTATTAAATCAATACTTCAACATAAACTAGAAAATGTAAACTTTGTATAGCTTTTGTGATAACAAAGATTTATCCTTAACTCTTAACATGACACATGTTTATATAACACTCTTGAATTCACATTTAGGGACTTACTAGTGTGAGAGGATGCCAAATTATTAATAATAATGGTAATAAAAGAGATTGTTAATGGCATATAAATTTGAAAAATGTTTGCAAGTCATGTTGGGATAAGTTCGTATTCCCTAGATAGGGCCACAATGTAGCCTTAACTATGAAGTGCAAAATTGTCCAAATTCCATAAAATATAAATATAAATACATGGAATGAGATTGGGGATCCCCAAGGTATATTTGAGAAAAGGAAATAGAAACATAAAAGACATGAAGATAATAAACAAGAGATACAAGCCCAAGACTTAAAAACAAAAATGCCAATAAGCCCCTTGTTCATCATCAAAGATCTTAATAAGTAAAGTTGTACAAAAATATATATTTTGAAAAAACTTGTGTTAATTTTGGGTGTATATATGTTACATTCATATTATTCTCTTGTTATAAATTATAAAATTAATTATACACATAGCTTATATCATTTGGGGTTATAATATATCCAAAATAGGGTAAAACAAAGGTGTACATCCTATTTTATTTAGTTTTTATTAGGTGGATCTTAACAAGACAAAACTATAGAATAATTAGATTGAATAAGATATTTAATTCACATACAAGTCTAAGTGTAAGTAACATAGTATTATTTATTTATTGAAACTTAATATTTAAAATAATTAGGTAGTTAGCTTGTATCTGGTATATGTAGGTTTTTGATAGGATACAATCATCAACAAAGATCAGGAAAGAGCTGTGAGTGCTCTATTGAGCCTATTTTTGACACCCCCTCTTTTTCATTTTTAAATCCAAGTGTTTTAAATTGATTTTATCATATTAAAAACTTTGTCTTAACATCTAAAATTGCTAACTGGGGGTCCTAGTTCATTGCATAATTTAAATATGAATTATTATGATAAATGTTTATTATGACTTTTGCATTTCGCGAAATTCTTACTCTACATTATAAGTGGTTTTGAAAGCATTCAATGGATTCAATGAAAATTTTAGGAAAATACATGAATTGGTAGGGAAACAATTTATTGATCATGTGAATCATATGAATATAATACTAATGATTAAATTTGTAAGTATTTATTGTTGGATGCATAGGTTGATTAATAAGTGGTATTTTTGATCATCAAAATATATGTTAAATAATTGACGATTTATATTATTTATATTGAACAATGTAAACATTACAATGTTTTAGGTTTTGATTGTATTAAAACCAAAATGTTTTAAACCTAAGATCTAAGGGTTAACTATGGAAAGACCTATGAATGAATTGTGATAGTAACATTGCATATTTTAAAAAGGTCTAATATTACTAAATGTAAGAGGTGGTAATGATACTAGGGACACATGTTGATTAATTGAAACTTACCTAGGGATTAAATACTAGCAGACTTATGTGAAAGTGGTAATAACACATAGGGTGGTGAAATTAAACATAATAATGACTGGGTGTTTAGTTTTGACTACGGGGTTTGAACCATGGTTTGATATCATTTAAGCGACAAGTTGTGTAGATTTAATGCTCTAAAGCTATGGCAGATTGCATTGGGGATTGTTCAGACCCCAAAAAATTCATGGTATTGAATTCTGAGGTATGTGCATCGATTGAAGCTTTTTAATGATCAATTTAGTGGAGGATTGAGTCATATTCAAATTTATCAGAGTTGTCAAAGGAATTTGACAGGGTTGGCAGTGGACTATTGATAGTTTACTATACAATGGGATTAAAACATGTAACAAGGTCAATTATTATGGGTCCAAGACTATACAAAAGGTAATTTTTGCATTGGTAACCATCATTATGGATAATCTTGTCGTGGAAGTGAGATCATGGTGAAAGAGTTAACAAGACTCTTCAACCAAGATCTCTCCAAGAGCTCATTACTACAACCATTAATGCTTCAACATACACTCAAATAAGAAATTAATTGAAAATAAAATCAATTTTTATACAAAAAAAGAGAAATGCAAAAGATTATAAAGCATACATATTACAATGTTGAGCCCTTGATTAAATAGGTAAAGTAAAACAAGATGCAAGCTAAACTAGCCAATGTGGGACAACCCCTGCATAAGACAAAACTAGGTAAAGACATATAACCTATAACCTATCATGCATGAGTAATAAGATACTCTAACAACCCTACTTAAGTGAAGCTAGGGGTTAATAATAGAGAATGCAGTGTGAAGTCACATGTCCCTATAGATGCCAATCGATCCTACTAGAGTACATGGATGTCAAGTTGTTGTAACTACTAAGTCAAATTAGGAATGGTGCTAAATACAAGGATCACTAAACACAAACACTACACTCTAAAGTACTAGGTATAATGATGAACTTGAGGAAGCATCACTTGAACACCTTCCAATAAGATGGTGAAAAGTGATCATAAAGACTGGTGGTAACCGGTTACCACACTGGTGTCTCTAGTGGGGATACCACACTAGTGTCACCATAATAATCACCAAGAAGGCCATGAAGTCAAGTAACATTCCTCATATGGGTTTTGAAAAATAAATTACTTGAATAAGATACCCATGTATAAAGGAAAAATCCAAAAAACACTCAAAAGAGTGCATCATATACATATAACTCTCATAAAGTTGAGAAAAGAGAGAAAACCCATACGAAAAACTCCCCCGCCCCCCAAAAGAGAAAAATGGTCGAAAAGAGAGCTAGAAATCCCCTCAAATATGATGTTGAAGAAGTCTACACTCTAAGTAATTACAAGTCACAAAGGAACTCAATCTGCACAAGTGGTCTAAATCCACTACTTGATCACAAAAACAACAGACACTGGGCTTCATTAAAATAGCTTCAATCAAGAAGACTATCAGTGGTGATGAAAGTACAAAAGAGTATTGCATGTAAAAAGAATGTTCAACACTAAATAAGTAGAATGTACACCCCCCCATACCACTGAATGGGTGGAGAGGAGGAAAAGGGTCTGCACGAGTGGTTCAAATCCACTACTAGAACACCAAGCAAGCTGACACTATATACACCAGAATAGCTCCATGACATGCTAAAAGAGACTATCAAACTATTAAAAAAAAAAAGATGACACCACGATTCACTAGAATAGATATATTCAAGTTGTGGGAGACTGTTCACTATTGTAAAAATAGTCTCTAAAATACATAAAAGTCTCTCAAAGATGATGGCCTAGGGTGGTGATGGAAGAGACAAACAACCATGCCTAAAATAGAGAACACAAACACATGAAGGTAGACAAGGTTGAATTAGCAAACCCCCTATGGCACTTTATAAATCAGTGCGAGAATTTTTGATGCCTAAAACTTTCATTCTTAGTGAATAGTTTCTTATGGAAAGGTTTACAGATGTGGGACTGAAATTGTGATCTGTGAAGTGACCTCTAGGATTTTAGAAGCCAACTCTTCGAGTTAATTAGGGAGGAAAAAGGGAAGACAGAAATAAAAACAAAACTAAGGTGATGCACCAGAATGTTTAATGTAGCCATTCCTAATATTGCATAAAATAGCTTGAACCTCTAAAGTATTATAAATAATTTAAAAGAGCATATACATGATTTAAAGCCTGTAATATAAACAAAAGCCAATGCTATAGAAGTAGAGAACAAAAGTAATAGACATAAATTGATTCCATATAATTTGACACAGAACATCACATCCTATTCATTTTTGGGTGGAGAATAAAATACAAAAGGCCAAAAGGCACAATATAAACTATTCAACCCTTTCTGTAAGGGGCACCTGCTAAGGTCTTCAAATGAAAGACAACAACTACTACTATTTCTATTCAAAATTAAAACTATTACAATGATTGCTCGCTGATATCAGTGATTAAAATAATTTTTATTATCTAACGACCAACCCCTTACAAAAGAAAGAAGCCTAGAATATATGGGCACAATGGCCTTACAAGGAAATGACACCTCGAACTTGGCACTCATGCTCATGATGAGGCCATTACAACTGAAAGGGGGAGCTTTGGTTCATGAATGCAGATGGTCTTCAAATCCTAGATATGGCATAACTTTCATGCTTCATGATTTCTACAATGCTTTAGAAGAAGTGCTGTGGCGATGCGTGTCTCCTTTCGAAATGCCTCTAGAATTATTTTTGGAAATGGGGCCCACTTTCTTTGTCCAATAGCGCAACTCAAAGCTCTGACATAAAAAACTATGCCTTAGATAAGTGTCATGACAACATGTGGAAGGCTCACTTATTTCTAGTTATACCTGCATAATGGGCCCCACTTATTATTTCATCAACTAATGGTGTACCTTAAAACTCTATCAAAAGAACCCTTCACTCTCAAGGAGCATGGCGATGCCATGTGGTGAGTTGACACTGTTCCTAGGGAAGCTGAGAACTATTTTGTAAATAATGAGCATGGGGGCACCACATGGCCCCAATGAAAGGAGCTAAGACTTAGCCAAAAATAAAAAGGGGAACTCAGGAAAGAGGAGGCTAATACTAATCTGCCCAACTCACCAAACACATCCATGATGAAAAGCTAACTATGTAAAATCTTCAAAATGTGGATTTGATCCAAAGTTCTTGGTGACTTATAGGAGAATCCACCTGCTGATGGAAGAACCCAAAATTTCTAGTTTCTCAAACTAGTTGAAGTAAAACTACAAAAAAAGTGAGGCCCATAAAATTTATAACTTATGAAGATCCACCTTTAATGGCATCCACTCTTCGTATATGGGTTGAGTCTTCTTTTTCAGATCCTTGAAGGCTCTATCCAAATCAATTATCTCCTTGAAGGAGATGCTACTCAAACCTTGTACAATTTCTCACACCTAAAATTTGAGCTAGGCAAGAGGCTACAAAATGGTCTCCACCTTAGAGATGCTTGGTGCTTGACCTAAGACCATAAAGATGGTCTGGTCATTCCGCTTTGTGATCAACAACTCTTTTATCTTATCTTGTGAAAGGACTATGTTATTTATGAGGAATGGGGAGGGGAGTCCTATTAGACCAACTATTTAATATGTCCCTTCATTTCTCAAACCACTTTATCTAAGGCATTAAAAAATGCCTTGCATTTTGATGAGGCCTTGCTGTAACTCATGAATTCATTAACCTTGATTGCTACCTACCTTCTATTAGCCACCCTCGCTACCTAGATCATACCATCCATCACACTATATAACATTTGGACTAAGAGCTACAAATCTTGGACCTTGGGGATAAGAAGGTGAGGACATGATCCACATATGAGCTCAGTTATGTGCTCAATCACTGTGAGTCCGTAATAAACCTTAACGTTGGCTTCAAATTTGAGGCCACATTATTTATCCTCTCCTAATATGAGACATATAATTGTTGGATCATTATGAGGATGTTTATACTCTGAGAGCAGGTAGCAAGGCCATTCTTCAGTTGCTGGATCTATTGGTCCTTGGCTTGGGACTCTTGTTGCATCTTCTACTATATTTATTGCTATGCGCTTGTAGAGTCTAATAAATTCTTATGGGTTTGCACGAGCTCT
Source organism: Torreya grandis (assembly GCA_037957365.1). NCBI lineage: Eukaryota > Viridiplantae > Streptophyta > Pinopsida > Cupressales > Taxaceae > Torreya > Torreya grandis. The sequence goes on from JARHVA010001266.1 coordinate 271,405, forward strand.
AATTCTTTTTCCTGTAACTTATTTTCTAAAGCCCACTTTTCCCTTTTTAGGCCATCAATTTTAGCCTTCAACTCTGCTACTTGGATTTGCACCTGGGTCCTTTGATTAACTTTCGATTGGAAGATTTCAGATGTGACATGAGTCTATAGGTCAGACCTCATCTTTGTGAGCTCCACATCTTTGGCCTTGGCATCTGCATTTAACCAGTTGATAGTGGCCTAAACTCTTACAAGTTTTTGCTCTTTGCTCTCCAATCAACAATCCGCCTAGATGTAGTTCATTATGATAGACTTCTAAGTCTCCTCCATGAGTTTGAACCTATCATGTGGGTTTGCTTGGTTGAGTTTTAGGCTGATGGTGTGGATTGAGTAATCCCCTAGTTGTATCTATTCTTGGGGATTGATTATTATTGGCATCATGTGTGCAATCATTAGAGATTACTGTGCAAGGTCAAAGAATGACTGCATGTGTAGTGTTGTTAGGGCCTTGGCCATTTCCCCCTTCTTTTCGCTACCTAGGTTTCTCAGGGTTTTCTTTCAGTCTCCAACTGTTGGTGGAATTGATCCTATGCTTGAATTAATTCCCTATAAAGAGGGATCCCTATGGCAATTTTAAAGGAATGGTCACTTGTTATTGTGAAGTAGTAGATGTTGTTTCCTTAGGGATGAGTGGGTGAATGGTCAATGTGGAGGGCAAGAAAGGCAAGAGGTCATAGAGAGGGGTGACAGATTATTGTACCATGATGCATGTACTTATGGTGATGAAGGTAGAGGATTGAAAAGTGGCACAAGCATGGTGATTAGCTAAGCAGTGAAAATTAGTGCAAGCATGGTAGAAATGGTGGAAGGTGAAGATGAAGTGAAGAATGAAGAAGAAGTAGAAAGGAGGGTGTGAGAAAAACATAGCTTCTTTTGCTTGGGCTCAAGAGGAGGGTTGGAAACTTGCACCTCAGAGCTAGGTTGAGCCACCCTGCTTCAAGTTACCCTATACCAGCCTACTCCTACTATTCAGATGTTGCATATAGAGGAGGGGGCCAATAAATAGGCCTCTAAATTATGAAAACTTCCTCATTTTTTATTGAGTAGATATCATCTTCTTCTTCTTTGACTGAAACCTCTTATTTTACCCAAGCATTTTCCTCATGATAATCATCTCAGAGGTTCTCAAATTTCTCATCAAAGTCTAGATATTTAAAATTGAGCTCTTTCTGGCCAATTTTTTGCCTATACTTCCAATAGGCTTCCTTATTTTCCTTGATCCAACACCTCTAGATGAGCTGCATTCTTAGACCCTTGGTCATGAGCTTCACAGGAACAAAATCTTGAATTGGTTTATAGAAAGACTCCCATGGTTGGTAGGTGTTTGAGGGGATCGTAGACAGATCGACATAGTGCCTAATGTCATCCTCCATCAAAGACATTCACTCTTTGAAGTATGGCTAGGGCTCATAAATGAAGGGGGTGACAGTCTTGAGAGCAGCTATGTGGCTGACTAGGTCATAACTCCATTTATCATTGATTTGATACAGGCCAAGCTTTGCCAGTTTGAGTATAAGAAGGCACTCCTATGACCTCTTCATTACTATAATGACCCCCTTGAAAAGGGGACGTCATATAGGTCCCTCTTCTTTCGGCCCATGTCATACACTGAATCTACCACATCAAGCTAGCAGGCTAACTCTAGGGCCAAGGTCCTATATGTGAGCATGCACGAGAGCTGAAATGGATCCTCCTTGAGTCCATATAACTTGATGAATGTAAAGTGGGCTCCAAATAACTAGTCAACTAGAATTTTATAGCCATTGAGCCATGCTCTCTAGTGGTCTTTCATTCATAAGGTAATGGCATTTGACTGAGGTTGATCAAGATGAGAGACAAAAAACACTCTATAAATTCATGATAATCCTACATGGTTGAAAAGATGTGGGTCCACGCAAATATGGGGATCACCATATGGGGATATATTCCCATATTGATTGCATTGATGGTAAAGTATGGAGAAAAGAATTGGGAACTTTGGTATAGGATTAGGTGAAGGAAGGAGGAATACCTGAAGGTATTTTGGGTCAAAAAAATTTCCAAGCTGATTGTGAATGGCATTAGTAATGGCATCTATAAAGTCCATTTTGTAGGCCTTCTCCCTGCTCACTATCTTTTAGTGGAAGACTGCACCCAATTGGAAATCATGAACATTGGTGTCTTAGTCCATTCAAAAGATGAATGTCAGCATAGAGAAGGCATCTTTCATATCTTGTGTCACAAATCTTGAGAGAGCTATGGGTAGAGGTGACACTTCTATATAATTACTATGAACAACTAAATTTAATAATTTTAGCTTCTAAACACGAGTGGCCCATACATTCTACAAGCTCTCCATATCGTAGATGTCTGTGTTGGGGTCTTTAGGGATTTGGAACATCTCCCTCATCATATTGGCATTGACTTCCATAATTAGGTGGTTACCTACCATAATGCTATTATTGGCATTGTATCTTTCTGCACATAGGGTAATAAGCTCTAGGCATGGTTGCATGACAGGCACCATAATTGGGCCAAGGTAGATCCCCATATTTTGAAGCCAAATAACTTAAGGTCATTGTTTTGAACCTTTGTGATCATGTGGGCATAAGCACCTTCCCTGAGATTTTTCATATTTTTTGTCAATATGGGATCAAAGATCCTATGTGCATAGTTGAGGACTAGTGTGGGGTCCCTGTAGCATCCCTTGGTGACACTCTTGACATTTGATACTATTGGCTTCAGTTATGTGAGGGTGTAAGCATATGATTTACTTCTTACAGATTAAGGAGGAAGGTCCCTGTGACCACCTAATCTATGAAATCTTTACTTCCTAGGATGCCTGTTACCAGATGAAAATCTATAAGGTTTCATCTTGTAATTCTTCTCAATAATCCTATATGAACTCTAGGAAAACACTAGATATGATCCAATTACCTACATGTTATGAGGTGGATATATGAGAATTAATTCCTTGGACGTGCCAGAGGGAAAGCATCATCGGAGAGGGTGATGTAGATGAAGACATTGAAGGTCTACACAGAGTTGGGGAAACCCTACACATACACAACAGTTAATACATGGTAGAAATGCATTACAAATAATTAATTATCATATGTTTACTTCTTACTTGGGATAATGTTTTATGTGGTTTTACAGTATAGGAAGATGTCATAATGAGTTTTTTTGTGAATGTGACACCTATTCTCTCTGCATAGAAAGAATTAAGGAAGAGAAAAAGATCATAATGGTAAGGGGAGATAGTCAATGAGGGTGTAACATAGAAAGAGGAAGGACGAGATGGAATTGGATAAAAAGTCTATCTCTGAAGTCCATAACAAGGAAGGTAATGATTAAACTCATGAGATTTTTATGTCTTGATCTCTGTGAATTTTGGCGATCCTGTATATGAACTGGGTTGAATAGATACTATCATTGTTTGCTGGGCTATGTGTTTTATCTAATAAAATGTTTTAATATTAATAGATCCCAACATTATTTAAGAGAATCATTATTATTTTCCTTTTTTTAGCATGCTATTAAACCTAGGATGCCTCCTTAAATAATGAAATTTTGATAATTACTGTGGATCATTGAAATTTAGGTACTTAACGCCATTAAAAAGATTTCAATAAACCCAACTAGACTTTTGATATGTCCAAAGTCTTTATCCTAGTAGGGTGTTGACCCATAAATAAAATACTAGCCATGTGAGATGGTAGAAAAGTCTTTGAGTGTGTGTATTACATTAATTCTTTCCCCAACCCAAATAGAATCATTGAAGGTTACAAACTTAAATACATTTATGTTACCCTGATCTGTCACTAAGTCAACTTGTTTGGTATACAACCTATTGACATGGTAGATTGAAACCTTTGAAGGGAGGCTCAACTATCTTCATCCATGTGACACAATGGAGACATCCCTCTTGTTGTGGGTGGCAAACGTGAGGGATGAATCTCTAGATTAGGGGCTAGCTCCCCTTGATGCACCTTGAGGCCCTAATTTTCCTAATAATAACTACTTGGGGGGAATGAAAAGGGAGAGAAATATACTAAAATCAAAACCTAAACTATGTGGTGATGTACCAAATGGATTATCTACATATCTTTGACATACACTTTAAATCAAGACAAACTAGCCTACACTTCACTCAAAATGAGACCTTTCTTGCAATAATGTTTCAGCAGGGGGTCCTATAGAGAGATAAGAGAGGAAAAAAATAGCACAAAAGCTGTTCTGAGACACACTGCTATCTAGCCTATTCACTTGCCTATACTTTTTTAGACACTTCCTGTGACCTACAAGAGAAGAAAACACAAACGCTAGACACTGCTGGGGTTAGCACATGAACGTAGAGAAAGAGACCATACTTTCACAAAACTAACACCCAAATGTATGCTTAGTGCAACACTCAAAAGAAGGTAAAAGATTTGTCTTAGATTCAAGGTAAAATTTTGTAGGGCTTCACCATACAAGTTGATAGATATCTTCCTCAAATGAAAAATTACAATATATAGAGTGCTGAAAGCAGAAAATGACAAATCCTTAGGAAAGGAGACCCATGTTGAGTCAAACATTTATTGAGAGAAGAGGCCATGCTACTGCCATATTTTCCATATTTGCATATGGAAACCATGTTTTAGGCCATCCAAAATACCATCTTTGTTGTCCTTGGCTTACAAAAGTATGTGCTACTCTTTACAACAACTGACAAAGCCATTGTGAAGTTGTTGTGGCTGGATTGTGTTTTATTCAATAACTAGGTGTGACTTGGATACACATTAAAAGCTTGGCGTGAAAACATGGATGCATCTTCTATCATTCAAAAACCAATCCTTTTATTGGTTTTCATTAGAGACTATTTCACCTAAGTGTATTTACTCTTCTTACTGACCCCTGTGCCACTTGCCTTGGTCTGGTTGGTATTTGGGTCTACACTTTTGACTTGTCATGCCACTTAGAACATTTTGAGATTTTACTTTATTGTGTTACATGGCTGTGTTGTGGGTTATCTACCTTGTTTTCTTTTACTTTGTTATTTCCCTTTGCCTTGGCTTTTTCCCTTTTGTATTTAACCATTTGAGTTCTCAAGCACTTATTATTTCTTGAGCCTTTGTATTGATCTTTTCTATTTTTTTAACTTATCTAGGCTCTCAGGTCTTTACATTTATTTGCTCGCTTCTTCCCTTTTTCCCTATCTTTTCCTTCAGGTAGGCCTGTCTTCACCATGTCCTTCAGACATAATGTCTGAAGATTACCTTGCGTCTTTCTTCTTCCTTCATCAACCTTTAGGATTTTGGTAATGTCAAATTTATTTGGACAAAATGTTTGAAGGAATTACTTCAAACATTTTGTCTGAAGGAATTCTCTTTTGGACTTGCCTTTACTTCTTTCTTTTGGTAGGCCTTTGTGCTATGCTTTCCTTTGGATAAAATGTCCCAAGGAATTCCTTCAGACATTTTGTTTGAAGGAATTTTTTATTTGATTGCTTCTTTTCCTGAAGGGCATGTGCCCTTTGGGCCTTTTGTCTTCATCCTCTCTTTCTTAAAGTGCCCTCTGTAAAGGCTTCTCCCATCCAAAAGTTCCCTTCGCAAAGGCAGGTGCCCTTCAGAAACTCTAAAAATGACCCTTCAAAAAAGTGAAAAGAGTCCTCTTTCTTGACCAAGAGACCTCTGCAAATACACTTACCCTTCAAAACTTTTGCAATTGCCCTGCATGTAGTCAAAGTGCCCTCTAAAGAAATTCCTTGCCTTTATGAACCACTTAGACTATATCGGGTCCTTGAAAAGAACTTACTCTTAAAGTTCCTTAAGTAAGGCCTCTTTACAAACCCGAATGTTTCTTTTAGACCCTTTCAAGTTTTCCAATGCCTCTTGCTTTGGACTTTAGACCTGATCCAAAATTTCATGAGTAAGACCCCTCAACAAACCCGATTACAACTGTCTTGACCCATTTAGGTTTTTGGATTACTTCTGCTTATAAGACAAAATAAGTAAAGTCATTTGGAGTACCCAATTTGGTCTAACAAGACCAAATTAGGTTTTGCAAGTGACTTTACTTATGAAATTTTCACAAGTAAAGTGGTTTACAAAACCTAGAATGCACTATGGGGACCAAGTAATTGCATTTGGAAAGCTTGAAGTAGTTCCCCTTGACAAACCTAAAATACACTTGGTTAAATGAAATGAGGTAAACACTTGGTTTTTTCATGGAACAGGTCTGACAGGGAACCTTGGTTTTGATGAATGATGAATGATGAATGATGAAACTTGGTTTGAAGGAAATGCACCAGTTTGAAGAGTACCTACATTGATTGAAGACTTATGCACAAAAGAGGGGGTGCCCATTTTGTACTCTAAATGACCAAAAAATGGTCAAAAAACTGGTGAATCCTAGGGAAAGCATGCCTGATATGCTTGGCAAGACTGGTAGCCTCAAAGTCCATGGGGCATGGAGTTAGAATGCATCCTAAGCATGTTAAAATATCCTTGTAAGGACCCTTCAACCAACAAAGCTTTACCTCAAACAACATGGAAAAATAACATGTAACAAAGGTAAAAAACAACAAACTTGTGCATTAACACTTAGGGAAAATGTGGAAGAACAAAAAAAACTAAGTACATGACAAAAGAAACTTAGTAGCAATGCTTAAGGTATATCCCATTGAATGGGTTATGTAGCTCTTCACCATCCAATTTGGAGAGTTGGAAAGCATTGTGTTGCTTGCATTAGGTGATGACATATGGGCCACTCCACAAAGCATCAAACTTCATGTGACTTCTAGGCTTGGCTCGGTCCTCATCCCACTTCAAGACAATGTCACCTTCTGAGAAGCTCTTTGGCATACACATTTTGTCAAAATACTTCTTTGTTTACTATTAACAGCTGGTCATGGCATCTATGGCTTAGTCTCTTACTTCTTGAAGCTTCATTAGCTCAGAATACTTGACTTTTAGGTTGTTACTCTCCATCAATTATAGATTATGGGCAAGATCTAAGGCTCGTAACTCAAGTGAGATAGGAAGTCTAGCTTCCCTTCCATACACAAGTGTGTATGGTGAATTCTTGATTGCCTTCTTTGGAGTGATCCTATCTGCCCAAAGAGCTATCTTCAACTTGGCATGCCAAGTCCTTTTATTTTCCTCCATTGTCCTCTTTATGATCCTAATCAAATTCTTGTTTGTAGACTTGGCCAACCCATTTTCTTGTGGATAGTATTTGGAAGAAGTGCTAAGATAGATGCCATACTTCAATGCCGACTCACTTGTCTCTGTTCTCAAGAAAGCCAATGCATTGTCTGAAATGATTTTGGTTGGGACCCCAAATCTTATCGCTATGCCTTCATAGAAGTCTAGGACTGCACTCTCATTGGCCTTTTTTAAAGCTATAGCCTCTACCCACCTAGTGAAATAATCCATGGTAGTCAAAACCCACTTGTGTCTAACATTAGAAGGAGGATTGATCATCCCTATGAAGTCTAACCCCCATTACATGAATGGTTGTTCCACCTGAATAAGATGGAGAGGGATGGAAGCCAACCATTGTTTCCCATCAAAGAAGGCACATTTTTGACAATTCCTTGCCCAGTCATGAGTGTCTTTAAACAAATTGGGCCAAAAGTAACCAACCCTCATAATCATTACAACTATGGCCTTGGGAGTAAAGTGGCCACCAGTTGGTCCATCATGGAACTCAAATAGTACCTTGTCAACTTGGTCGAAATCAATGTATCTCACAAGCACCCCTAAAAGTATTTTGTGAACAACACTCGATCACCTAGGACATAAGGAAGAGATTGGAGTCTAAAATACCTCCTTTTGGTCTTATCAAGACCCTGTGGACACTCACCAGTTCGAAGGAAATGAACCATGTCTTGTGCCTAACTCTTCATGACTATAGGTACAACTATTGTAGGTTCATCATAAAGTACCAAAACATCCTCTTTTGGCTCTTTCAAGTATGTAGCAAGGTGTTCACATAACCCTCTTCCTCTTATCAGCTTGGTGGTCTTGATCTCTACATCATACTCCATTACTTTGGTGACCCAACCTACCCTTTTCTCATTAAAGTCTCAGTTTAGCAGGAAGTCTTTTACACTAGGATGTGGCACTACTATGTGAGATTTTTTTCTAGACAACATATGTCTGAACTTATTCAGACTTCATATGACTATGAGCACCTAATTCTCAACATACGTGTATCTAACCTCATAGCCTTCTAAACCTTGGTTGGAAAAAGCAAGAGGCTATTCTAAATTCTCACCATTTGCTTAAGTGAGCATAGCAAAGATTACCTCTTCATTCCCAAAGGTGTATAGATTGAAGTCCTTGGAGAAGTTTGGACTAGCCAACGCAAGATCTTGGGCAATAGCTTGTTTGATGCCTTCAAAGCTTTCCCTTCTACTTATTGTCCACGTGAATGTCTCATCCTTCCATAGCATGGAAGTTAGTGGCTTGACAAGCTCAACAAATTTAGGAATGAATCTCCTAATGAAATTTATCTTACCAAAAAAACTTTGCAGGCCCTTCTTGTGCTTAGGTAAGGACAATGACAAGATGGCATTCACCCTCTATGGATCAATGGATAGGCCTTCCTTCGAAAAGACATGGCCCAAGAGGTTGCCTTCATGGATGACAAACATGTATTTCTTTGGGTTGAGAGCAATGCCAAACTCTCTACACCTTTCAAATATTTGCCTCAGGTGCTTCAAGTGTTCACTTACCTCCTTGGAGAAGACTATCACATCATCAAGATAAACTAACACAATGTCATTGATCAAACCTTGGAAAACCATGTCCATAGCACATTACAAGGTAGCTCTAGCATTTGACAATCTGAATGGCATCTTCCTGTAGGTTTATGTTCCCCACTTGGTGGTGAAGGTTTTCTTGTATTGATCACATTCTTGCACCAGGATTTGATTATACCCAGAGTAGCCATCTAGGAGAGATAACCTTTCACTGTCTATCACCATCTAAATAATTTGCTCCATACTTGGAAGGGGATAGTGATCTCTCAATAAGACTCTGTTCAGGTGTCTAAAATCCACACATAATCTAACTTCTCCATTCTTCTTCCTAAGAGGGACCAAATTTTCCATCCAAGAAGAGTGTTTGATAGGGAAAATGATCCTAGACTCGATCAGTTTGGTGAGTTCTTTCCTCATGAGAGGCTTAATCTTTGAATTGATTTGCCTTTGCTTTTACTTGATGGGTTTGGCACCTTTCTCTAGTTCAATGGTGTGTTGGGCGAAGCTTGGATCAAAGCCCTTCAAATCACCATACTCCCAAGCGAAGACATCAACAAACTCTTGACATAACATAATGAAAGCACACTTTTCCTAATTGGTACAAACCTTCCCAAGTGCAAGCATCTCATCCTTGTAGATCTCTACCCTTTCATAATTTTACTTCTTGGTTTACATGCTTGATTTGTCTCTCTTGAGTTGGTCATCTTAGTTTTAAATGCTCTCAAGAGTTTCCAAACCTTTGGGAAGCCTGTTGGTCTTGAGTTGAACAATCTGCCCATAATACTATTGCTGTAGCTTGGACTAATTTTTGGAAGCAAACTCAACTTCTTCCTATAAATCTTATGAATATTCAATATCTTCAAAATATGCATGTTCATTTTGTGTATAAGGATACATTTTCTTATGATAGAATGGAGGGAGATCTTCATTTTCCCCTAAATATTGCAAGAGAGATTCATCACTAGGGACTCATTTAATGTCTATTATCATGTAGAGTTTCACCTCATCAAGCAATCTTGACACTATGGTGGAACATGGGATGGACTCTTAGAACATGGGACCTTGCTACCCTGAGGCCAACCTCTAGATTAGTGGTTGGTTCCCCTTTGAAACCTCTATTTCAATGTGTTGATCCAACACAACACCAAAAAAACTAATGCTTAATTCTACTCTAATACCTCATAGGGAAAGGGAGAAGGATGTACTAAAAGGAAAACTAAGGTGATTCACCAAAACTATCAATGAATGTAATTACTAGTTTATATCAACATAATCGGACCTCAAAAGACTACCTTGAGTTTCACAACTCCCATAAACCTATTATGAAAGACGTAAAAATTAAATTGAGTTTGTACAAGAGCTATAATGTCCATGAATCATATTCATGAGTGTCAAAAGAGCTTGAAGTTCATCTATAATTAGCCTCAAATGAATTTGAAAGAGATTGAAAACTCATAATGTAAACATAATTTAAGCATACACATTGAAAACAAGGTGAATGAAGGCAAGTTCAATCTTTATTTTAGTCTAAAAGGTTACAAGCATATAGTACTCCATACAAAAAATGGGTAGAGCTTCCACCAACAAAATACATCATTTCCAATGAGAATAATAAGAATATTATCGACAAAAATCCTTCAACAACCTTTGAGAGAAAGGAGGGAGCTTGTCCCCCTTCAAGGGACTAGGAAGTTGCAATATTGAAAGTTTTTTTCTCTAGTTAACTCTCACTCCACTCCTTATTCAAATTGAAAACAAACTCTAAAAAGAGTGTAGAGGAGAGAAGAGAGAAGTTTTAGTTTTCTTCTTGTGCAGTTGCATGAGAATAGGGGCATGCATTGGCTGCATGTGAAGACCAAGTCATGGTTTAAATGCCTATCATTATGTATCATTGTTGTTTACCTTACAGTCTATGTTTTATTTCCTTTGGTTATTCTAATCCTTTGATTATTTTAATCCTTTGATTTCATTTGTTATGCTAAGGCTACCTCATCACGAGATTTCTCTTACAGTGAAGCAAATCTCATGCCTTTGGCTATGTGATAAATGGTAATACAAGTGTATGTTGGTGATTGAAATTGAATGTTAATTAGTGCCCATTTATGATCCCTAGAGAAAGGAATCTAGATAACTATTAGAATGGTAGCAATTATATTCTAATAGGCTTCCTTATGTTCGATTTGCTCCTCTAATAAAAAGTGACTCTGTGTCTAGACTAAATGATATGTCAGATATCTTGCCAAAGAGGTCAATCTCTTGACATTGTTCAAAGTTGTGTTTTACATCAAAGACATGGACAAAATTTGTTGGCTCATCCATTGCTATAAAATTGCCATCTGATGTGAACCTCAATGACTACACAACACCAATGTTTCCCTTCAAGACTGTCAAAGACAAGCTTAGGTTTCTAACATCTTAGATTGTGCTAGTCATATCTTGATTTCCTATGGTAAAATATCTACCATATGGATGTCATGCAAATGCAAAGGAATACTCCAAATTCCCTTTTAGATTAATAATAACCTGCCTTGTCTGGGGACTTACAAGTAGTCCATCAGTATGATCTCCGACCACCACCATACGTATTTTATTTGGACTAATAGAAGTATGATTTACAACCCATGGAAAGCAATTATGCCATAACATAGAAAAGGTCTCCACATAAAATACATGGACAACAGAGTCATTATTTGAAGTCATTAACTATGTTACACCACTTGGACTCTCATAGATCTCAATGACATTAGTAATAACATTATCATCATAAGTAATATTTACACACTATGAAAGACTATGGTGATCTAAATTCTTTGCAATCAAATCTCCTTGAAATCCACCTAAAATAGAATATTTTTCTTAACACACATTATACTAATTGAAATCCTTCCAAGACCTTATTGTATAACACACAGATTCTTTTGTACCGCATCTTATTTCATTTGCTCAAAAACATTGAGAACTGTTGTGCTACTCAATCTCAATGAGAATCTATATGTAACAGAGTAACCACATATTATGTACACATTATGATTTGATGTTTCCCAAAAAATATTCATCAAGTAAAAATGGACAAATGTAGATTTCTCTAATCTTGCATTATGGTGAAACTCAAAAAGAAATTCATATTTTACATTCATGTATACCATGCTTCTTTGAGGCATTTTGTCAAACAGTTCAACGTGTCCTTTGCATATGCTTTCATCCCCTGAATACATGTATGCATCTTCACCATGGTAATTGTAACTACAACATCTGATAACATAAAACTGTTCCAAAATGATTTAATAGACTACAATGTCTTATTATCCACCTAATTACATCATGCTTGGCAAAAGTGAATAAATTTTTTCAAGGAGACCATGTACATTGTATGTACTCAGGAAAAACAAACCACATTGAGCACACGACATTTAATATTGTCAAACATTTATGTTAGAGTATGTAATCAAGAAAAGTATCACTAATAAAATCTCCACCCATCTTAATTGACTAGGTAACTTTTCACTAGATTTGCCCTTTCCCAACATGCATTGCAAAAGGCAACCATTAAACCCTGTACAGACAAGAAGAGAAACATGACACTTTTACATTTGGGAGAGTTTACACCTATCAACTATATTTGATTTGAGGCATTTTTACAAGCAGTCAATGTGCCCTTTATAAGCTTATTCATTTTTTCATTCTTGTTGATCACATATTTATAATCACAATACTTGAAAAGTATACCTTCTATTTGAGAATTTTAGAAAAATGTTTCCCACCTTTGTATTTTTGAAGATATGTCAACCATACAATAATTCAATTTCAACATTTGACAAACATTGAGGTATTTTGACAAATAGTTCATGTGCATTGTGATGGCTTCCACATCTGCATAAATGTCTACCACAACTCTTATAATTTCAACAACTATAAATCTCATGTTAAAATGTGCTTTGGTGGATGTTCATATTCTTTGTTGAGATTTTAGAAACATCTTCAACCCCATATATTCTTTCAAGACTTGTTAATCTTGTAGATAGTTTCTTATGTAGATGGTTTCTTATGTATCTGATGTTTGACATGCTTTGGTTTCAAGGCTCTTTTAGAATAAAACTTTGCATATACTCCTATAAAATTCTCTTACAATATTTTTACCCTAAAAGACCATATGTGAAAGGTATGAACAATATATTTCAGTCCTAAAGAGACTTGTATAATGTTCACAACACTTTATGATCTTTATAACAACCCTTGATCATGAATCATAGACCTTTAGGTAGGTCAAGTAGTCCTGGGAATATCTAAAACATAATGACACTTCAAGGGTGGCTTGAAAAGCTAACATTTTGGTAACCTCTACTATTTTCTTATCTACTAAGCAAGGGGATTAGTAGCCTTGAAGCATACATTGGGTATGGAGTCATATGAATTTGTTTGGAAACTTCACTTTGTTATAACTTTTTATGATCACTCAAAAGCTAAAAATGCCTTCTCAAATATAAAATATGTGCCAAACACTTATTATAAATAGCTAAGTGTGTATAGTTTTATTGAAAGCCAAAAAAATATTATATACAACTTAACAAGGCTGACTACTCAGACCTTTGGGATCAAATGCTTTGCAACCTTCATAAATTTAGTTGACAATAACACCACAGTTTTGTTCAGCTTGATAAACATCAATTTTATTAGAATGAAAAATACCTCATCATATTTACAGCCTCCTTATATTGTGAAGACATAAAGACAATTCACCCTTTTAGCTACATGGTAATCTTTTTCATTTTTTATTTGGATGCCATGATTCAAGATGTTCTCCAATGGATGGGTTTTCAGGTTAGCCTGGACCTAATAGAACAACCTCTCATTAAGGAAAAGCTTGGGATATATTTTTTGTACTTGCAACATGAGATTTCTACCTTTTGGTATTTTTCTTATTGGCTTCACTCATATTCAAAACTCCACCCGAGGATATCTTAGCATATCTATTCTTCATGGGGGGGTTAAATTTCCATCTCCTACTTCATCCTTGAGTGTAGTTAAAAAACTATCAAACTCATCATCTTTAACTAGCTGCCCCAATTTTTTTTTCTTTACCTAAAAAATTGCTAAGAATTCTTGAATGATATCATGCTATTGTGACAAGATCCCTTGAGAACTGACCTTGAGTCATTCCTTTACCTATTCAACCACCACCTTGGGTTGTTATTCTTCATCAAAAACTTCAAAATAGGCATCAAACATGGGATGAAAATAACAATCTTCAGTCTTAGGTATGTAAGGCTCATGTGAAAGGTTGACATCCTCCTCATTTTCCTAGTAGAATGGAATATCTTCATCATTTATCCAACTATTGACATCAAGTGAATCATAAAAAAATTCTACTTAAACCAGTTCTTCTTCAATCACCTTTAACTCATACTCTTCATGTTTTAGCATATTTTTGTCTACTATCCAAACAATAGGTCCTTCTTCAAAAAGGGATATGGTGGGAGGGTGAGAAAGTTCAACCAATGGAAGGGGATGCACATGTTTAGGAATTAACCTTGTGATTGAAAGAGCACTCTCAAAACTCAAAAACCCTGGTTTAGTTTTTACAACTCTTTTTATTTCTTGAGGAGTGACCTTGACAAGGTTTGGTATTTTGAAATATGGGTGTTTAGTCCAAGAAGGCTACCATGGTTGTGAGATAGGTGGTTCTCTTTTCAAATCTATTGATTGTTGCTTTCTTGATCCCCATATTATGTGAGCCATTGCTTATCTTGCAAATAGATAAGTTTGCTAATTATGGGGTTTTCCACATGGGAAACACCAATGAACCTTTGGGAGGTAATTGGGTGTAGTTTGAACATTATGAGGATGATGATATCCAACTATAATAGGGATATTTGGCACAAAAACATCAACATATTCAGTCTAATATGGGTGGTAGGAGTATATAAAAGATGTAGTTTGAAGGTTTGGCCGCATACAACTTAAAACTAAAGATAAAGGTAAGGTAATAGGATTAAAAAAGGCCATAAGAAAGCAGACATTTATGGATAAAATCATAAAGTTATAGGTCTGAAGTTAAGAGATAGGGACCTTAAATAGTGGAGTCACCATGGTGTTGAAAAATATTTCCTCCAAACATTGATAGCATTGTAGGAACACCAAAACCCTTTAATGGATGATGAAGTTCATCAAACTCAATCCCACCAGGCATGCCAAAAACTATTATCATGCAGAGTTTCACCTCATCAAGCAAGCTTGATACTTTGGTGGAACATGGGATGGCCTCTTAGGATGTGGGACCTTGTTACCCTGAGGCTAACCTCCAGATTAAGGGCTAGTTCCCCTTTGAAACCTCTATTTCAAGGTGTTGATCCAACTCAACACCATCAAAACTAATGCTTAACATCTACTCTAACACCTCATAGGAAAAAGGGGGAAGGATATACTTAAAGGAAAACTGAGGTGATGCACTAAAACTATCAAGGAATTCTACTATTGGCTTCTAGCAACACAATCAGACCTTAAATGATTGCCTTGAGCTGGACAACCACCACAAACCTGTTATGACAGAGGTAAAAATCAAAATGAGTTTGCACAAGATCTATAATGTCTATGAATCATCTTCATGAGTGTCAAAAGAGATTGAAGTTCATCTAGAGTTGGCCTCAAATGAATTTGAAAGAGACTAAAAACTTAGAATGTAAATAATATTTAGGCATACATAGTGAAAACAAGGAGAATGAAGGCAAGTTCAATGTTTATTTTAGTCTAAAAGGTTACAAGCATATACTACTCCATAAAAAAAATGGGTAAAGATTTAACCACAAAAAGTCATCCTTTATAATGACAATAATAAGAATATTATAGCTAGAAAGCCTTCAACAACCTCTGAGAGAAAGGAGGGAGCTTGTCCCCCTTCAAGGGACCAGGAAGTTGTAGTATTGAAAGTTTTTTCTCTAGTTAAATCTCACTCTACTCTTTATTCAAATTGAAAACAAACTCTAAGAAGAGCATAAAGGAGAGAAGAGAGAAGTTTGAGTTATCTTTTGGTGTAGTTGTATGAGAATATAGGGACATGTATTGGCTTCATTGGAAGACCAAATCATGGTTTAACTACCTATCATCATGTATCACTATTCTTTGTCTTCCAATATATGTTCTATTTACTTTGGTTATTCTGATCCTTTGATTTCACTTGCTATGCTAAGGCTATATCATCATGAGCTTTCTATTGCAGTGAAGCAAATATCATGCCTTTGGCTATGTGACAAATGATAATACAAATGGATGCTGGTGATTGAAATTGAATGTTAAATGGTGCCCATTTATGATCCATAGATAAAGGAATATAGATAAATATTAGAATGGCAACGGTTGTATTCTAGTAGGCTTACATATGTTTGATCTGCTACTCCAATAAAAAGTGATTCCATGTTTGGACTAAATGATACGGTAGATATCTTGCCAAAGAGCTCAATATATTGACACCATTTAATGTTTTATTTTACATCAAAGACACAGACACAATTTGTTGGCTCAACCATTGTCAAAAAACTTCCATCTAATGTAAACCTTAATGACCACACAACACCAATGTTTCTTTTTAAGACAATCAAAGATGAGCTTAGGTTTCTAACATCTCAGATTTTGCTAGTCATATCATGATTTCCTATGGCAAAATATCTACCATCTAGATGCCATGAAAATGTAAAGGAATAGTCCAGATGCCCTCTTAGATTAGTAATAACCTACCTTATCTAGGGATTTATAATTAGTCCATTAGTATGATCTTTGACCACCACCACAAGTGTTTTATTTGGACTAATAGAAGTACGATTTAAAGCCCATGGAAATAAATTATGCCACAGCATAGATAAGGTCTCCACATCAAATACATGGAAAAAAGGTCATTATTTGAAGTCATTAACTGTGTTAAACCACTTGGACTCTCATAGATCTCAATGGATTAGTAATAACATTCTTGTCATAAGTAATCTTTGCATAGTATGAAACACCATGGTGATCCACATTCTTTGCAATTAGCTCTCATTGAAATCCACCTACAACCAAAATATTTTTATTGACACACATTGTACTAATTTGAATCCTTCCATGACCTTGATTTATATCACGTAGATTAGTTTATACCTCATCCTCTTTCATTGGATCAGAAACATTGAAAACTGTTGTGTTGATTTGTCTCAGTAAGCATCTATGTGTAACAAAGTAACCACATATTACATACACATTGTGCTTTGATATTTCCCAAATAATATTTCTCAATTGAAAATGGAAAAATGTAGATTTCACTGATCTTACATTATGGTAAAAATTAAAAAAAAAATCATATTTTACATGCATGTATACCATGCTTCTTTGAGACATTTTATCAAACGGTTCGATGTGTCCTTTGCATATGCTTTTATTCACTGAATACATGCATGCATAATCACCATGGCACTTGCAACTACAACATCGAACAACCTAAAAGTGTTTTAAAATGATTTGATAGACTACAATGTCTTATAATCCACCTAATTACATCACGCTTGAAAAAAGTGAATAAAAGTTTTTAAGGAGGCCATGTGCATTTTATGTACTTAGGAAAATAAACCATGTTGATCACATGACATTTAATATTGTCAAACATTTATACTAGAGTACGTAATTGACAAAAGTATCACCGATAAAATATCCACCTATCTTAATTGACTAGGTGATTTTCCACTAGATTTTCCCTTTTCCTAGCATGCATTGCAAAAGGCGGGCATTAAAACCTATATACACAAGAAGAAAAAGTCACACTTTTGTATTTGGGAGAGTTTACACCTATCAACCAGAGTATGGTAATAATTTTGATCTATTCTCCATTTATTATATTGGAGAGAATTTATAATTATAAAATTTTGAATAATGTAGGTGTATTATTTATAATTGTTTTTTAGTTGGGCTATAGATAAGTCTAAATTATCTAAAATAATCCCTTAATTATTTGTTTTATAATTATACTCATTCACTAAGGTTCCATATTTTTTCTTTTCCATTCAAGAACAAAATAAGAGTGAAAGAAAAACAAAAAAAGGAGCAATGGAATCAAAAGAGAAAAAGAAAAATCTAAAGAAAATCAAAAGGCTTGCATGATAAAATAAGGTCAATGTACCACACATCATCATCAAAAGAAAATAATGGAATGAGAAGAGAAGGAGCCTAAGGTATCTCTGTCAGGGTTATGAATTATCAGCTAGAAGTAGAGTAATGTCCAAGCTTCCTTTATTTTTTAATATTTAAGAGATACTAGAATGAAACCTAAAACCTCATCAAAACCTTTAAAAAACTCATCCAAATATACTAAAGGTGGGATTCAAAGGCTTTGGGGATGTCAAAGGTTGTGCTCAAGGGGAGATATCATGAGAATCAGAGTTTCTATAAAGGTGAAGAGCATGGGCAACATGAGATTGACCTACTAAAGAAGTATTTTCAAGTGAAGTGGAAGTTGTAGTAGTTAGGATTCCTTGTAAGACCAATTCAAAAAACCTCCTTGCAGTGGTTGATACCTCCATGGTAGGTTGTGGGGAAACATGCCTTTCCTTCAATATGGGATTAGGTATGTTTGTTGGGCTCTACTCATGATTTCAAGTATATAGGTGACTATCATCAAGAAGCTGGTAGATGACAACCAAAGGACATGGCATAAATCATTGGTTGATGCTCTGATTTGAGGTATTTTTTCAAACAGTCAATATGTCCTGCTTAGGCTTACACATTTTTTCATGCATGTCGATCAAATACTTGAAATCACAATAATTGAAAAGTATACCTTTTGTTTGATACTTTTTGACAAAAATTTCCAACCTTCACATTTTGAATATATGTCGAACACACTATACTACAATTCTAACATTCGATAAACACTGAGGCATTTTGACAAATAGTTCATGTGAATTGTGATGACTTCCACGTTTGCATAAATGTCTACCATGACTCTTGGAATTTTAACACCTATAAATCTCATGTTAAAATAGGCTTTGGTGGATGTTCATATTATTTATCAAGCTTATAGAAACCTCTTTTACCCCCTATATTCTTCCAATACTTATTCACCTTGTAGATGGTTCCTTATGTATCTGCTACATTGATAGGCTTTGGTTTCAAGGCTCTTTAAAAAAAAAACTCTACATATGCTTTTTTAGAATCATCCTACAACATTTTGACCTTGAAACACCATCTGTGAAAGGTCTAAACAATATCTTCAAGGCCCAAAGAGACCTTTATAAGGTTCATAAAACTTTATGATCTTTATAACAACCCTCGAACATGAATCATAGTCATTTAGGTGAGTTAGGTGGTCCTGCAAATATCTTAAACATAATGACACTTCAAGGGTGGCTTGAAAAGCCAACAATATCCAAATATTTGGTGAAACCCTATCATCAATGAGGTTAGGTCGTACTAACTATAGTTTTGATATATGATGAACTTCATGAATATGTGTAGGTGTATATTTAAAAAAGTGTGTATAAATATTTACTTTCTCATCTTTACTTTACTTATTGACTATTAAATCATCCTTGTAACCAAGACCTTGTTTATCTTTATGATCAAATGTAGTTATCATATTAATAATGATTTTTTCATGTTTTCCCAATTCTTGTCATGTGTATCCATATTGATTTAAATCTATTGCCTATGGTGGAAGAGTAACTGGAATGGATTATGGTGTTGGCATATTAGTACTCAATAGGATGTCCACACCCTAAGGAGATGGCTACATATAAGGTATGTAATTATCCATAAATTGAATCCTTACAAAATGTTGAAAGGTTCTTGATCCATACTATAGGTGTGTGTGTGTGTGTGTGTGTGTGTGTATCCCTGATTACTAAAATCAAAAGAAGCACGTAATATAGAAGGGATAACATTCATATCATGAATCCATTTTCTTCCTAATAGAATATTATAGTTAAGATCATCAAGCATAACTTGGCATGTTGTAGGTTTTTTTAGGACCCATATCTATATTCAAATTAATTTTTCTAAACACTTTCTGAAGTATGTTGTTAAATCAATGAATATTCATGTCGAAATGAGTGAGATCCTTTCTTTCTATACCAAGTAGATTCCAAAAAGATATATTACAAATATTAAGTCCTGGTCCATTATCCACCAAAAATTGTTTAACTACCTTATTTTAAATGTGCACTTTAATATATGATGGGAGATGTTATCAATAATATGTTTAGGAAGTACATCCTCTTTCTAAAAAGAGATGCTTTATCATAAAGGTTTTATTTTGATTGGTGAGAATGATGGTTTGTTATACCATCCACCAAGGTAAAATCCCTCTAGATATTTGACATATAGAGTCAAATGGATAAGGCCAAGATTATTCCCTTGGTGACTTTGATAGATTGGATGCCTCCTAGTCATAGTTGCTTAGCCAAAAGAATGATCAAATTTAGGTGTACATTTACTCATCAATTGTAATCAACGATATGTAATCTAAAACATGGGCATATAATCCAATATCTATGTATATTTAAATTTCTAGATTAAAAAAAGTGATATTTTCCTCCCTCCATCATAATGTATTGATGGTAGAAGTAACATAAGGTGTTTCTATATCAGTTGGTAAAGTTGTGTCACACAATGCTACAAGAAATATATCCTTATAAACAGGTGACTTGTGGAGAAATTCTAGCATATATATTTTTGCTAGAGGATTCTTAATTTATTCAATGATATCACACTCTTCAAATTCATTGGATAACCTCATAGGAGGTAAAGGGGGTGAGGAGTAATATTCTAAATACCTTTGGTTTGTACTATAGTATGGGTCACCCTACCTCTTCATGTTGTGATAACATGGACTGTGGATTCCAATATAAGCCTATGCAAAATAATTGGAATGGGATGGTAGTTTTTACTATGCCGAGGTCTTGGAGGAGGAACAAACTGAGTCATGCATTCTCTTAGGCTTATAATAGTTATCAAAAGTAACTTGAATTGAATATTTAAATAAAATAAATTATGAAAGAAGGTTAAAATTTTCCCTAGATTATTTTTAGCCTTTAAAATATTACACAATGATTTAACCTTTTTGATTACATAATTGTTAAAGATATTGAGTATTTCAAGAAAGTAACATGTAATGATTACAATCATAACTTGAGCTAAAAAATAAAAACTATGTATATCCATTATAGCCATGAATAATTTACATGAATGAGGGAAAATATAGAATTAGGTCTAAAAATTATCCCTAAATATATATATCTAAAACCCTAAGGGAAGAAGTATGAAACCCCAAGGAAAACATAAGGGTTGACGTGCTCAATATAAAGATTGAGTTCACCAATATATTTTACCTTAGTTTTCATTAATGAACCTAAACAAGTATAAAACTATAAATATTCAAATTATCTAAGATATGTCTAAATTAAATAGATCTCAATGTAAATGTAGATGTTTAATTACACTTTGTTATTTATAGAAATGATCAAGAAGACTGGGGTACTTAGCTTATTACTGTTATGTTAGGGTCTAAGACTATGTACAAGTGGCAAAAAGGATTGAAAATAGCTTTAGAGTCACTCAAATATGTAAACCAACTATATGGACATACCTGGATAATTAAAATAGAAGATGGATGCCTTTGGAAAACTAGAGTTGTCTAATGTCTACTAAAAATGTCCTTGTAATATGTGCTGGACTATTTTTCCACACATTACTATGCCTACTTCTGAACCATTGTTTTATGCAATATCAGAAGCTCGATGTTTTGTGTAGTCTAAAATTATGTCTAATTTAGTTTGAAACCCTGGCTCCACTTTTAACATTGGGTTTACCTAAAAATACGGGTTGAGCTAACCCCAACCACCTCCCATTGAGTGGCTGAGCATTGGTTAAATTTATAATACTTCAAAGAGGGATCAAACTGTAATCCCAATTAGGTGTGTGTGTAATAGTGTTCCTTTAGTATGGATGCAACCTATAACTTGAATTTTGACACTTGACAATATTTAAACTTATCTTGGCTTGGGTGTTTTAGATTTAATAGGGTCTACTCCTTTCAGGGGTTTACAATTTGGAAGATTTAGGTTATTCCTCTCAATATGCATAGGATAAAAGTCCTCTTGGTAGATAGATATATGATTTATAGATGGCAATATGCTTAGGCCTAGTGTGTATACATAGTTGATTCTTTGGGTATTTTGTTCTACCATTGAATTCAAATGTGCGAGCTGACCTATAGGAAAGATTTGAGTTTAGGAAAATGACTGTTTTAAAGCACATAGATAGATCCAATATAATTGAAATGCTTTGATAAATCAAAGCCATTTGAGCATGACTAGAGGTGCCTAAAAAACATGAAACAATGATTTGATGATTAATATACATTCTAATTAGGATATTAAGCATATTAGGTACAAAATCAAGAATCATTAATTGTGACTAATATAAATTCAAGAAGGTGATGCCCATAGAAATCGAATGGCTAAGAAAGAGAGTGGAAAAAAGTCATGTATGTATGCACAAGTCATGTATTATAAGATAGATCAAGACTGCTATTTTTAAGTGTCTAATACCATATTTATATGTCTACAATGCTAAGAAAAGAAGAGAGAATTGATGAAGAAGTGAAAACCATGAGAGAACATGTCCAAAATATCATACACAATAAATAATTATTCTTATGGAACTTATTATGTGAGGAGAGTACCTCAAGACAAACTTGAAAGTAATTGTGATTTATTTTTGAATCTCATCTAGATGATACTTCATTCAAATCATTGACAAATTATGTGTAGTTAAAAGAGTTGTACACCATTCATAGAGAGAGGGGATTGTGCACATAGACACAACCAAAATGACTGAGGTAGGGTGTGTACTAGTGAGGATGGCTTTAGAAGTGTTGCTGAAAAATGTCATGAACATCATGACTAAAAGTAAAAAAAGAAACAATTAGAATAATATGATGAGAAACATGCATTGTTAAATCATAAAATATCACTTGCCAAGTTAAAAATACTATTTTTTTAGAAAAATCACCCACGGGGAGCCTAATTTGATGGATGGAGTAAGCCTATAAGGAGGACAGGAAATTGATCAACTTAGATTAATGGTAAGTAAATTATTGTTGAAGGGAAAGAGTAAAATCATTGGAGAAATGGAATAAGAAGAAAAGGATAAGAGACAACAATAATTTGATGAATAACTGCAGAGTTATAAGAAGGTGATATCTAAGATCTAGGAGAAGGCAAACCTAGGAGTAGTTAGATTAAAAAGACCTAACAAGTCTCAACATGTGTTAATGACATAAATATGGTTAACACAAAACATGAATCATAATTAATTGGAAGAAGGTTTCATGAACCACAAGGTTCAAATTGTGGAACACCATTCTAGGGAGTTTACAGAAGGAATGAGTCTTTAGGTAGAATGACATTAATGAAAACCATTACTTGAAAAGGTTTTGAGTGGATCTAGTGTAGTATGGTGTGAATAAAGTGTTTAATTAGTCAAGACACTTTATTTAAAGTAGTTATACCTTGCTGTATTTATAAACAATTACACACTTTAAGGGGCATGCATTTAATTATTATAATTGCAAGATGGTGGCTTATATCTATAAAATCACAAATTGCCTCTAAGTCAATGTAGTATAGTATTTTTGTTATTGACACTATTGTTGGGTAGTTTTTGATATTATTATTACTATTACTAATATTTTTAAGTATGGAAACATTCATGTAATAATGCATATTGATGCTAAGTAGTTGAAAGTTATCATTAATGGTTAATGGTGTTATTTAAATTTGTTTACTACACTTATGATGTTTATGGTGGTGTGTGCCACTAAAATTATTGCATAACTTCTTATTTAGTGTCTAAGATATACAAGTGTTGATCGACATTGATGTTTTTCTAAAATATAAAAAGGTTAAATGGTCTAATTCATCTTTTATGACTAACCCAATGCGCTTTGGTAGTCTCTCTTTTTACCTTGAGTGAGCGCAAAAGTCCAACTACATGATATGTCGACATAGTGAGTATCATTTTTTAGGGTGATCATATTAGTGTAAACACAATGGATGATGCATAGGAAAATACCCCAATAACCCTAGAGTTTCCCCCAAGAGAACATGGGATGCACCCCTAGTCTACTGTGAATCCACTATCATCAACTTATATCATGTGAAAAAGGAAACTTGTAGTTTTCTCAGCAAACTCATCAATATCATGTATAAAATAATAATTAAATAATCCTCTATGTATGGGCACATGATATGAACTTGAAGTATGCACCCTCTCATAATCACAATGTATGAATATGTTGCAAGCACTATGTAAGAAGATAAAGGAAAAGGAATTTCAAAAGACATAAATCCCATGAAAAAAGATCACAAGTAATTGGAGGGAAATAAATCAACATAAAATATACACATAAAATAAATAATATATGAACAAGGATCCCTACTTATCCATAATGTCTATCAAGTTTGTTGGAGTGTTATTTATTTCCAAAAAAAATGTGTCATCATTATTTATAAGTTATAATGGGATTTTGTGATAGGTAAAAGCAAGTGAAAATAGGAGGATAAACTATATAAAATCATTATAAAAAGGATTGAGAAGGAATAAAGATACACTAAAAGAAAGATACAAAACTAAGTAAGGACAATCGAAGGATAAGGCTTAGAAAGAAATCAAAAAATGAAAAGCAATGTGAGAATAAACCAGTGAAACAAAAGCCAATGATGAAAGTAGGTGAAAATAAGATTCTAGAACAATAATGAAAGTTGAAGCAAACTCATGAACACTAATATAAAAGCCATGATAAATCCAAGTTGGCACTATAATTTGAAAGTATGAAAGTAAGAAAGACCTCAAGTGGGTATAATAAAATAGAGGGATCATGAGTATAAAAGGAAACAAGTACACAATATAAAGATGTGTGAAGAAGAAATGAAAGGAAAATAGATAGTGTTCAATTACAAAAAAAATAATTTATTTGTCAAATCCAATAAATAATACCATCATAATCAAGTATGTCATAATAATCAACTAGAAGATATATCAGTTGAGTCATAAATATCATCAAAAGCAAATTTAGGTTGTTGAGGCACTCAAAAATTAATAAATTATTCAACATTGTCATCATCATCATTTTTTTTTTCATCTTCATCATTATATTCATATTCTTCCACATTTTTCAATAATTTATCTTTCTCATCAATGTTACCTTAGATAATATAATGTTGAGTTGTTATGTCTATGTAGTAGCAATAGGTTGTGATAGTTACACTCTTGCAAGGATATATTTAAGTGCTTGGAATTTATGTTATCTTACCTTAGGTATAAATATTTGTTGTTCCTCTAGTATATCCTTATGTAATACCTCTTCTTAATTTTTTCGTTTATGAAATTTGATATCCATTTTAATTGTGATAACTTGGTCTTCATGTATAAAATTCAAGCATTGATGCAAAGTATAAGGGTTTGTCTTCATTTGGTATATCTAAGAATTTTAAATAAAAACATCACAATATCCATTAGTAGGTAGATGTGATTAAGAAATATAATACAACCAAGAGGATCTTTAACTATGTTATCATATACCATAATAATTATTGCAATATGTGCTACATATGTTCTATATTTGTTTATGATATTAATGAACCCCTTAGTATAGATATTAATGCTTAGATCATTATCAAACATGACCTCCTATTTTTTTGGCTGATTTTTCCTATGAAGTCTCTTATGAATAAAGGCCCAATGTTTGTACTATCACTTGGAATCATATTCATCAAACATAATATAGTAAGTTATTTCTTTCTCATAGCTGAACCAACACACTAATAAAATAATGAAGCGGATTAACATTAGTAACCTTTGGTACTTCTCTCTGATTTTTTATCTGTCATGTTGAAATTTGCCTTGAATTTTTTTGGTTGTTAAGATTTAAAAAGAGGGTTCATACCCAAATTCTTTCCCCAAATTATTTTATGAGGTACTGATACTCTTCTTGTAGCTCTTCCTAATGTTTTTTTAGACTGTCTTGATTTTGATAAAGCTTGTAATTTTTTTGAATAATTAACACTTGTAGCTTATTTTAATGGTCATGTCCCCTTGAAATCCTTTTGAAATATTGAGTTCACAATAATTGGATGGAACCTCATGGTGTTAATATTGAGGGCATTTAAAAATTAATTAAAGTGTTTTTACATTTAAGTTTAAAAATGCCGACCTTTATCATGCTATTGTTGCTCATGAACCTTGGTTTATTCAAAAAAATATGGTAGTGTTTTCATTGAACTCAATACTTTGTCATCCTTGAGTATTATAAACTTAAATTACTCGTCTAGATTTAGTTCCTTGACATCCCCTTGCCCTTATGGGTTTTTTAACAGTAATTAGTCAAACCCTTATGACATATTATAGGGTTTGAACCTGATAAATTCTATGCAGCTTGACCTCAAAAAAGTGTTTGTGTTGAATTAGATATTTTGAAGGGCCTTAAGGATATCGTTGAAATTCAAGTAAGTGATAATAGGATCACACAATATGTGATTTATATTAATTTTCCAAATACTTACTTCCATTTCCAAGCTACAAAATATAAAATCTGTGAATTCTTGTTAATGGTTAATGCCAAACCCAAACCACATCCCACAACTTATCCCAAGGTGAAAAAAAAACTTAGACATCCACACATGGATGGAAAATATTTTCAAAAAATAAAAACTCATGTTTTGTGGGAAAGGCCTCGGTTAGTGTGTACAAACCCATTGCAGGCTCACCGACTACCCATCAACCATTTTATATTACTCACCAAGTGGTGCCACCACTAGTCTACACCCCTTAAATTGCATGTCTATTTTTCAAATTCTCAAAGCTAACCAATGGATTCCTAACTGTCATTTTCTTATTTAGAGGTGATTATATCAAGAATGGATGACATCTATGGAGTTAGATCATAAAAAATTTTACCACCATGAATGTAACCCTTCGCCACCTCCAGATAATGGTGAATACATTTAAGATAAGTGAATAAGTTTTCAATTAGGCATTTTCATGAGATGTAACCATCAATTATACTTGGATAACAAGTTTTATACTATATCCTAGATTGATAAGGAGACCACTATGCAAACTAAGGTTGATAAATGATTATGTACTCTTGGAATGTACATTTCTTTACTCACATGACCCATTAATATATTATTTGGGATTCATGTCAGTTTTTTAAAAATATGAAAATATGTATTTTCAAGAAGTTAAAGTCTTTGTATATTCTCTCACATCCATTTTCATAATGATTTAGATGGGGGGTATCTTCCATATGACTAGTCATGAGATGGGATGTGGGGGAGTGATAAATTTAATTGCCCCATCCCTTTCATAGAATGTTGTTAATTAGGATTCAGATCCTACTCATCATCTTGTGTAGACCATATTTGAATATAATGGCCTTACCATTGGTATTGTAGATATTTATGTATCTAATGACACAGTGGAAATGGTGATTTTTTAGTCTTGCTTGGAAGATTCTCTTCATTATGCCAACTAAATCTTATGTGGAGATTTCAACATTTTAGATTCTCATAGTGACAAAGAGGGACCCTGATGCATTAGTGCACTCATAAAAGAGAGACATGGTTTTACATGCACAATAAACTTTCTCTCTTTGACCCTAACCACTACTACCACAATTAGGCCACCTTGTCATGATTTACATGATCTAATCTATAGTAAAGACAAGATCGGGTCATCAATAGGCTTGATAGATCCATGTTGATAGAGCAAAACATATTTTACTTTTATAATATTTTTGACTACTATATGGCTATCATTTTTGATTCTCTTCTTTTAGACCACCTTCTAATCAATTTTGAGTTGGAATGGATCTGTCCCTCTCTAAGGGGGTCCAAAATGTAGTTTTATATTAACATTACTCATCTTTACCACTTATGGACTAATAAGCACATTTCTAGAATCGAGAATATTGCTCCTTGCCCCCATGGTGATCTTGGATGTATTAAATGGGGGGTGATGTCATTAGTAGTATAGTCACATTTATTCACATCTATGGTAAACAAGTACATGTTTTCCATCAGAATGCCTATGAGGCCTCATGTTGTGAGTACATTTATATCTCATATAAATTAGAGCTCTATTATTTCAATAAGGATTTATAGATGTTGACTACTATGTGGAAACACAATATCAAATTTAAAGAGCATTGTAAAAAATGGGGAGCTCAGATTCAAGCAAGAATTCACTAGCTAAAAATTAGAGGTCGAGCTTCTAAATAATTATTTTCTCTCCTTTGTTTTATGCAAGTGATTGATCATATCAAATCTATTGAGGAATCTTATCTTGACTTACAAGCCTTCCTAGTATTTTATAATCCTTTTGTTTTCATTATCATAAGGTTTTTTACACTCAACCCTTCTTTATACGTTGAGTTTTTGAAAACCTAATGCCTATTACTTTCCATTGTTGAATAATATTGGGACATTTACTATTCACAAAGCTCTTGTGATTTTTATGTATGCCCCTTCATCTTTCACCAACCTTCATGGGTAACTTATATTTTGGTTTGACTTTGGTCTTTGAACTTAGGTTTGGTTTCAATACCTATGAAATAGTAGTAAGAGCAAACTTTACCTACTCTTCACCTTACACCTTCTATTTTTTTGACCTTGTAGATTATCATTATAACAAGTAAGGAAATTCATATTTCCTTACATATTTCATCGTGGTATGATCCACTTAAGCATTTTATGTTGGTATTATTGATTTGATTGTGAAGAGCGAGAAACAATCTCTTAACCACTAGAACATGACTCTTCTAATTTTTTAATCTTTGAACTCTATTCAATTTTAGTACCAAAACTTGTTCCAAAAACATTATCAATAGGTAGAAATATATTATTATTAGTATATTGACCATTATTAGAAAAAAATGGTACTTTCTCACCTACATCAACATCTTTATTAACCATAATTATGTATGTAGAGGCATCTAGAAATATGTATGTATCTCTTTGCTCACAATAACCAATAAACATGTATACTTTGCCCAATATGGAAGCAGTGGATCAAAATACATGAAAATTACTTACATTAGGTGGTTTTATAGACCATGCTCCTTATAGTGTTACATTATACAAGATTTTTTTGAGAATTAATTTGAGAGTGTACACAATTGTATTCACAACTTTTGCCCAATATTGATGTGGTACATATTGGCTATCCACCATATATCATGCCATATCCATGACTATATTGTTCTGCCTTGAAATGACTTCATTTTGTTATGTAGAATATTTCTTTTGTATACCTTTTTTATTAAAAAATTACATGAATATTTCAAAGATAAAATCATACCCATTAACTGATCTAAGATATTTTTCTTATTTCCATCCATGTTTCTCTACCATAGCTTTCCAAGTAATAAAGTTAGATAACCATTATGAATTTTTATGCAGAAAACAAACCCACATTTTCTTAGAAAATTCATTTATAATAAATAATTAATACAAATCTCTAGATATTGAAGATGTCCATATTAGAACATGCAAACCCACATGTACCAAATCCAATGCACCTTTAGCTTTATGTTTCTTACCAATGTCAAATAATGTGAAAATTGCTTATCTATTTGACATTCTAAACATACATTTTGACTCTTTTGAATATAAAACTTTGTATGCTCTATGTTATTCTGACTTAATGTATGTAAATACTTATAACTGAGGTGACCATACCTCTTATGCCATAGTTAATTAGTGTTTGCAATGCTTCTAGTGCATGTTATTTTACTATTTGGAGATCAATCAACGTATATAACCCCTTGTTACCAATACCAACAACAATGAGTTTTTATTCATGAAGATTACTAACCATGTATCTATTTCCTTTAAACTCCACATAAAGGTTATGATTCATAGTTATTTTACTTATGTAAATAATTTTTTTTTCATGTCAGGAAAAAAATGAACATTATAAAAAGTGTAACTAACATAATTTAATGAAATATGAACATCTCCATATAATTTCACATAGTGAACCCAACCATCACATAAGGAAACTGATTCATTACAACTATCATCTTCTACAAAGTTTACATACCAATATTTATGACATGTGTAGTGTCTTGATGCACTTGAGTCAAAATATCACATTTTTGACTCTGTTAAATAATTTTATGCCACCACAAATGCAAATTCATTCGTTGAACTTTGTTTATCTTCTTTAGCCACATTTGTATGTTGTGATTTCTTTCTAATATTTTCCAAATCACATTATCACTTATGACAATATTTATTCACATGACCAAGTTACTTAATTTAAAAAGAATTGCATTTAGATTTATTAAAAGTACTTACATTACTATTAGAAGATTTTTATAAATAACTACTAACATTCCACTATTTAACCTTGCTCTTTGATCATGCCATGAACACACTTTCTGTAAAAATTTATGTTTAAGCAATTGAGTGTTCATGTCTTCTTTTCTTCTACACAAGATGTGTTGAAAAATTTTAAAAATTTGTTTTTTACATCTCTGTGATCATATGCAATGATTCCACAAAATAATCATATGATAGTGGCAAATTTTGCATAAAAAGAACAATCAAGACTTACTCATCCACAAGCTTATCCACCACTTTTAACTGGTAAAAATGCCTTTCAATTGAAATAAGAAATTAAAAATGGACCCACCTTGAATTTTACTTGAAAACAAAAAATTATTTAAATATAACACCCTTCCAGCTTTAGAAGCCTGACATTTGTTTGTAAGATGTTTTCATAAATCTGATGCAATGGTCTCATTTCTAACCTCTGATATCAAGTTATCAGCTACTGAAAGTTTCAACAAAATTAAGGCTTCTTGATAATTTTTATCATAGTCATCAAGTTCATCATTTAGTCTATCATCTTTGACAAGTACTATTTGATCAAGATTTTGATACTCATATATTGTATATATCTTATGACTCTATAAACTAAAGTTTTTGCTTGTCAATTTTTGACAATCTAGTAGCAACAAGTGTTGTAAACTAGCCATTTTGACCTAGTTTCTCACTAAAATAGTTAAATAGGAAAATATATAATGGATATTAAAAAAAATTATTTTGCTCATTAATTCTAGTCTAAAACTAGACAATGTTGCTAGTTTCAGCAAACAAATCCTTACAGTTTATGAGAAATTTAATTAATTAGTTTCTATAAAATTACATAAAAAGGTGGAAGTAATTAAATATTATGTTTTACACACTATTTAAAAATATATATATGTAGTTTATAACTTCAAAAAAAACAATGTGGTAAAATTTCATCTATTTTCTCCTTATGGTTTCTTGGATGTGGAATTAACTGTGGGGTTTTAGGAAAATTTAAAGGTAACTAAGGAAAATATAATAAAGTTTAATTTGAACAAAATTTAAAATAGTTCAATTTTCCCTATTTTTTTTAATAAATTTTATAAACTTTGATTAAAAATAATGAGATTAAATTCAACCAATCATAGGATAATTGTGCTTGCATAAATGACTTCCCTGCACAATGGTGTCCTCTTCAACTAGGCACTTCACTCCTTGAAAATCAAATAGATCAGTGGATTATATTCATTACTTGAAGAAAATAATAATGTATAATTGAATTTGGTTTGATATTTTAGATTAAAAACATCTTTGAAACACATATTAGATAAATAAACAACAAATAATCTGCTTAGAACGCCTAGCTTGGGTCATCTTACATACAAATAGAAAAAAACTACTTAGAATGCCTATTAAGAGCGACACACTCAAAAATTTGAGTGGAATAATAAAAAATAGATCTAGGAATGCATTTGTCTTACCATAATGCATTATAGACAAATATTTTATCTTTACAAAACACCTTTGTCTTGCCAAAACACCTCCTCTCATAGCTACCATGCCTCTCCCTTAGTTGCCACTCTTCTCTATCTCTCTGTAGGTTGTCACTTATCTTCTCATATTGTAATTATACACTTACAACTTGGAGCACCTCACAAAGATACTAGAGTTCCTTACCAAAACTTCATCGAGATCTTCCAACAAGATCTCCACTAGGTACTTTCTCCCTGACAAGATCTCTTCCCCTATAAAGATTTCCTCTAGGATTTATAGACCATGGGGTATGATACCATAAATAATTCACATATAAAAATATATTTACAAGACACATATTATTCCATATAAGAATGCATATAAATATCTCATAGAAACTTTATAATTAAGGAGAGTTAGAGAAACCATAAGCTAAGATTAGTTTATATGTGACTAACAAAAATAACAAGTTAACAAACATAATAATAAACTAATTAAGATTATAAAAAATAAGATAATTATTCTAATATTATTTATATTAAATAAATTCAAGAGATCACTATGTAGATTAAATTTGATAAAGCACTTGGTATTGACAAGTTTCCTTATGATTTATATCAAGAATTATGATACATTGTGGGTCTTAACTTACATAGAGTCTATCTAAAAGTTATCCAAACCAAATTTGTTAGAAATTTGATCAATCAAGATAACATTAAGTTTATACCTAAGTCTAAGGATCATAATTTAATTACCTATTTGTGTCCTATTACCATTATTGATATCTACTAAAAGATCATCACCAAGGCACTTTATTTCTAAATTAGGTATTTGTTTCCCCTCACTATCCTTCTTGAGCAAACTAGTTTTTTTTGCAATATTTATATCATTGAAAACATAATTGTTATTTAGGAGTGAGTGAAATAGTTAAATAAATATAATCATAATGATTTGTTCATCAATATTGATTTTGAAAAATCCTATCACAGAATTGAGTGGCCATTCATCTTGGTTATGCTTCAAGTACTTGGTTTTGGTTTAAAATTTGTGAGCATAATTAGGATGTTTTTCCAAAATGTGAGAGCTTGCATCACCATTAATGGTGTCCAACCTAAGCACTTTGGCATTTTTTGTTCCATTTGCTAAGGTTTTCCTCTATCCCCTTCCCTTTATGTGTTATATGCTAAATGGATTAATTATCGTCTGGCTGATTATAGCTCCAACGAATTGATTAAATATATTTCTCTTCCTAAGTCTCATAATAAAATGGTTAATGGGAACTTTGTTGATGACTCTTTCATCACTTTAGCTGAGGATGAAAATTATATATCTAATGCTATGGAATGTTTGGATTTATTTTTCTTAGCCTTTGGCTCCTCTATCCAATAGAAGAAAATACACTACTATGGGTAGTCTATCTCCCCCTTACCTAATTTACTCCTTCATTAGAAGTGTCTCTAGTTTCAGTTGAGTTAGTATTTGAAATTTATTGGCATACCCTTTGATTTTCATGCCACTCCCTTAGACATCTAGGCTTACATGGTTCAAATAGTTGAGAAAAAAATTGGTTTCTAGAGTTTTAAGCCTCACTCTAGTAGGAAAATTTTAAATCTAATCTAAGGTTTTAACTACTACTTGTGTATTATTCCTCATGTTGGGCCCCATCCAAAGTTGCATATGCCAAACTTGACATGATCTTGAGGTAGTTCCTAATGTCCAACTCTGAAGGAACCACATTTTTTCATTGAGTTTCCTAGGATATTAGTTTCAAACCAAAAGTTCTTGGAAGTCTTGTTCTTCTTGACACTAAAATCCAAGGTTATGCCTCATGTGCCAAATGGATCATACGAACCTAAGAAGGGGAATAAGTATTGAAGGTTTAACTTAAAAATTCTATAACTCAAGAAAAAACTATGGGAAATGGATCCTAGAAAGATATAAATATACAAACTCTTCTTATCACATAGGTCATAGTTTCCATTATGGGATACTTTGTTTGTGAGAGTATTTGGAAATCCTGGGATCTCCTTAAAAGACCCTTGGAGTGGGAAGGAGATGATTTTAGATCTGGCCTCTCTCTCAACTCTCATTCTTTATGGTGGTATCATGTTCTTACCTATCATGAGGCTATTTTTTACCTTGTGCCT
Organism: Torreya grandis; assembly: GCA_037957365.1. Classification (NCBI taxonomy): domain Eukaryota; kingdom Viridiplantae; phylum Streptophyta; class Pinopsida; order Cupressales; family Taxaceae; genus Torreya; species Torreya grandis. The sequence continues at coordinate 305,165 of JARHVA010001266.1, forward strand.
AGATTAAGAGCCTTTGGATTTCAATAAAAGACTTCAAGGTTATTTCAAACCTATTTTTCAAAAAAATTAAATATTGGATTCCTTGGGAAGCTCTTATAATTTAGTATAACTTGTAGACAACATGCCATGAGTCTATTTTGGAAATTTAAAAAACTTTATCTGAAGTGCATCTTCACCAAATTTGAGTTCAATCTTTGGTTAAATGGTGGACTGATTAGAATTAATGCGTTGAAATGTCATTCCTCTAGTATCAACCCTAGTTAAGTTATCAACTTCTTTTCCCCTAACACCTTCATGTTAAGGCTTTCAATACAAAATGGAGAGTCAATTCCTTGACATAGGTGTGGAAAAGAAGATTTCAACATGTGTGGGTTGTTGTTATTGATCCCAACTAGGCACATTTCCTTTGGTGTATTCTTCACCATGGGATTCCTATTAACATTCAACTTGTGCACATGGGGATGGATTGCCTCATTTTTTAGTTTGTAATCACCCAAAAACCTTAAATCATGTGTTTTGATTCTATAAACATGCCCAATCATCTTGGATTTAGATTCATACTCTTTTCAAGCCCTTTCATCTAGAATTTTTTACTTAGAAGATGGTGTTAAGGAACTCAATGATGATTCCTGCACAATTCACAAATATTTGGCATATTTTTCAAGCTTAGATTATTTTTCAATTATGGAAGAACAAAAATAATGTTATTTTTTCTCATGTTGATCTGGAAGATTAATTCCATACTTTTTATAGGGTTAATGTCTTATCTAATCTTATGTTTTAGATTCAAGTATAAGTGGAGAAGGTGTATTTGGAGGTTGAGTACCTCTAAAATATATTGGATAATTGGGGGAGTTCCCCATATGTTGTTAGTCAGGTTTATCCCAAATCTCCTCACCGTTGGTCACCCCCACATCACTGAGACTTTAGGTAGTGGGGAAGATCTAACTATCAAAGCAGATGAAGTGGCTCTCCTCAATGGTTATTTCCTCCACCACCAGTGAGTCTTCTTACTTATGCTGATGGGTTTATCTAGTCAATTCACTCATAATAAAATTTTCCTCAGATTTCACTTGCTATCTCTCCCTAAATATAAGTTGAATATAAAGATAAAGAAAATGATAGTGATGGTTGGGAGCCCTTACAGGATGCAACATACCCGCCTATTAGAAGTGGCTTTGGAGACAACCTGGATCACTTGTTTTTATTACTCCCACTTAATTGTGTTCTTATTTTTTTTATTTTGGCCTTTTTTGTTTGAAAAGATTTATAATTTGATTTGTTAGATACTTCTTGGCATTTGCCGATATGATTTTTAGGAGTGTGCTTTTCAAATTAATTTTTTTTGTGAAATTAGCTTTGTATGCTAATATTTTATTAATAAAATGGACAAATTTTCAAGTGTTGACTAGTTTGAGCCGTTTATTTATTCAACTTGTTGTTTATTCATTTTGCTTGAATTTTGTCACTATAAATGATATTTTGTATCTTATGCTTCAAAGTAATGTATCTATTTAAATAATTATCTAAGATTATATGATACTTAAAATGTATTTTCATCGAGTTTCTTAGTCAATGGTCTTGAATGATCTAATTAACTTATTGGAGACAAATCCATCATGTTACACTCAAATAATTTCATCAAAACATTTAATGGAATCTAACTTTGCTTAGTGAATTACATACACTCCCTTTATCAAGTAGATTTAATATTTCAAGAAGGTTGGTATATAACATTGACCAAATTTTTAGCCTCATTCTTGGCTTGAAATCCATTTTGGTTGATTCTAGCTTTAAATTTTGTCTTGTTTGGGAACTTGTCACTGTTAGGATTATGAACATTTAACCCCTAGTTAAGAACATTTTTGTTTGAAATATTGAACTTAAAATTTTAAACAACATATAAAATTTCATCAATATATCGATTTGTGTTGAATGACACTTTGACCATGATAACTAAAATCATATTATTGGAAAAATTAGTATGTTAAAGTGTTTTACATTAACAATGCACTATAATAAACCATAAAATAATGTGTAATCTAAATCAGAATAGTTTTACATAGATAAATATTAAAAACAAACCTAATTGAAATAAAGTAATGTTTTTGAATAATTTAAATTGGCATAGCTAGGGTTATTATAAAAATACCTTTTTATTCAAATTTACGAAGTTTTTGAGGTTGAAATTAATTGAAAATAGGCCTAGGAACTAAGGTGGACAAAACCCAAAAATCTTTATGTAATTTGACAACTTTATAAATTTGACTAGGAGTGTAGACTACGCAGTTGGTTGCTTCTAGATGGATACATTAGGACCAATCTATTATCATGTTCACTATATCCATTTCTAAAATAATTTTGATAAATATACTCTTCTACTCTTGGGCTCCAGAAACTTGGGTTAAATTCTTCGAAGCACTATGCATCACTTATAAATTATTATCCTTCCTTGAAACCCTAATCATATCAAAAAATATTGAAAGAACTTTAAAAATGATGTCACAAATTAGGGGGCTTGTCTCAATCAGACCCCCATCTTTGGAAATTTTGGAAACCAACACTCATTTTAGTTCAACAAGCAATCATGTGATGCAAGCCTTGATCTTTTTATGATTTTTCACTACATGAATAATTGGAAACGATGCAATACAAAAAATCTAAATAAAAACCATCTCTTCGAATAAATTACTAAAATTTTGCTTATCACTCTTGACCTTTTATTGAAACTTTTGGTTTCATTCACATTTATATTTGCACTTATCACTTGAATCTTTCTTGTCCTATATGCACCAATGCACTTATGTATATATAGACTTCTCAAATTCAAATTAAGACCCTATTAGCACAATAATTGACATACAATCGGCATAAAAACTAATAAAAAAATTACAAACACCTGGGAAAATGAAGGGAAGAGTCAAAGGATAGTGGCTTATGAGTATACCAATGCTCTCTTGGTCAGACCAAAGCATAATGCCACTCTTTTTATCAACCATGAGAATAGTACCACGTCACTGGAAAAACCTAGGGAATAACATAAAATAAAGAAAAAAATATGGAAAATTAGGGAGCAAAGAGAAAAAATAAGGGGGAGAAAAAGGTCCCAAAAATATGAATTAATGTATATATAAATCCATAATCAACAAACTAGTTAAATCAATTAGAGTAAATGAAAAATGGGAATTACAACACATGGTTTTGTGTAAATTGTGAAGTCACCTCTATGAAATCCATATCTAAGAATTTATGTTGTTTGAGTATGCATCCTATTGAGGAGACCAAATGGAATATGCTCTAAGGCTAATGTTATCATCATGTGACTGAAGATATAATAATCATATCATATGCTTGCCATTTGACGTGTGGGATGAACTTGTGAATCATATATCTCAAAATAAAGAGATTACACATACCATGTGTATGATAGGAAAATTAAAATCTCTAATAAACAACATAGTAATATATCATCATGAAAGCATATATTTTAAAAGGACTTTGGTATAATCATATAAAGATCTTATCATAAAAGTAGTTATGTAATAATAAACATTAATCCACGTGTGTTTAGGTCTAAGTTATATAAGTCATACATCATCATGCAATTGTGTCTGTAACAACTAACTCGAATCATGTGTAATTCAGTCTAAGAAATGTAGGAAAAGCTAATGATGGTTTTTACCTATATGGGGAAGGTATAAGCAATGTAAGTAGAGTAAAAAGAGGTTGCCCTTATGTGGATAAGATAAATTCAATGTAGGTGTCTAGGTAACATTCCCCTTTATGGGAAATATAATCTATCTAAAAATAATAATTATATGCCTAAATTTGAATAAGTTATAGTTGGTTCCACCACACGATAAGTATGCCGCTAATGGGAAACATGTAATCAATGAAACACAATAATACCATGCCCAAATATAAGTTTTATAGAAACAAATATATCAAATTAAAAACATACACATGAAGCCTTGCCCTAATAAATGCATGATATAAACCATGAAAACATAGGAAAACACACTTATAGCCAATTAAGGAACATTATGCATGAGATAAATCATGACACTAATCATATAGAAACATAAAAATAAATAAAGTAGGGAAAGCACACCAAGCATAAAGGAAACATCTTGAAATCAATAAAAAATTAATAAATATCATGCACAAAGCATATAATAGAAGCAATGAACATACATTTATCATAGGGAAAACAAGATAGGCATGCCGAGAAACAAGCATATGAAGCAAATACATCAAGTAGTGGGTGAAAAATAAAGGCATAGTAGTCCTGTTAATGGGTCAATGGTAAATAAGAAGGATAAGAGAAGTAGAAAGGAGGCAGTTTGGAATCCTCAACTTGGCTGGTTTAAATTAAACTTTGATGGTGCTTGCAGAGAAAATCTTGGGGCTTTTGGAGTATGTTGTGTGATAAATGATTGCAGTGGTTCTATTATTAGAGTAATGTATTTGAATCTTCCAAATGGAATCAATACTAAAGCTAAGGCCCAAGCACTAATAGTTGGGGTGGAGATGGATTTAGAGTACAACAACTCCTTTCTAGAGATTGAAGGAGATTCATAGGTAGTAATCCAAGCTCTAAGTGTTCAGAGGGCTAAATCTTGGAACTTGTAAATATTTTGGCTATAATCTAGCCAAAATTGAATCAATTTGAGGACTAGATTTATTCCCATTGATTTCAAGAAAGAAATAAAGTAGCAAAATATCTTGCTAATGTATGTATTGATCAAACCATGGATGTGAGAATGGATAATGTAAGAACAGGCTAGGAAGATTGTAGGGGATTAGACCAAATAGAATTATGAGATTTAATTTGCTAATTTGTAATTTTATTTTTTTAATAAAATTATAAATATCAAAATTTTAAATCCTTTTTGATAGTAGGTGATATCCCTTTTGTTATAAAGCTTATGTTTTCATGGGATTTATTATAGTTGGTTATGGTGGCGGGTGCCATCTTAGCATTTGAGGTGGTAGTTGAGCTTTGAATGTTTCATTATTACCTCAATAGATTTCATTTGTGTGAATTTATCACTCTTGATTGATTTCTGAGTGGAATGATAATGCATAGGTTTTTATTTAATATGGGTTTGGTAACTAGTTTTGGGGCCATATTACATTTGAGCTATTGAGATGGATCATCACTGTGTTGAGTCCACAAGTTGGTTGTTGATCTTTGGTAGAGCTAAAAACTAAGAGATGGGTTTTTTGGCTATGGTTTCTAGGATGTGCATCTTTAATGTGTTTTGGATTCCCATGCTAGAGGTTGAAGAAGCCTTAGAGAAAGTCTTGGGGGTGTAATTGTTGGCAGAAAACAAATGGATGCAAATAAACTCAGACTTGGCATCTTTGTTTGCGAGCAATCTCTGCATGGTTATGACAAATAAAGAAAAGATTATGATGTTGGTTAGTTTATTTATATGACTTTAATATAGGGTGGGATCGATTTCAAAAATTAATATCCTCCTACTAGGTCCATTTCCGACCCTACCTTTTTTTGGTAAGGATAATTTGGGCTTTATTCCTTTGTCTTTCTTCTATGCTTTGGAAACGAGTTTTCTAGCTTTTGTAAATTTTTCACAGGAAGTTGATGAGGCATGCTTAGGAGAGCAAAAAAATGAAGGGAACAAGGGCATTATCATACCCAAATTACATGAACTGTTGAATCTAATTCCATGTATGAAGGAATGGAGGGCACAGAGAAAGAAGGCTGAGCGTGTGAAAGGTATTAAATGGATAGCCAAGGGAGTTTCTAGGGGTATTTTTAAGGCACCACCACGGTGGAAAAGAAAAACTAAGATTCTAAAGGACCTTAGTAGCACTCAAAGGAGATTGTTTTTCTTGCATTTATAGAAGGCAGCTGGCTCATTGACAGGGAAGGAGGTGGTGATGATAGGTTCAGTCTTTGAAGTGAAGGAGTAGGAGGTGCATGCAACTAATTTCAAGAAGCCTAAAAAATTACCAACAGTGGGTGATTTTTTGAAAAGCAATGGTAAAATGGTTGAGTTAATCATCTTGGAATAAGTCTTGTTGTCTGGTTTTTTGGTGACTGTTTGATAGTGTTTTGTAGTATGTCATTTTATTAGTGACTGTTTAGTTTTAAAGTTGGATTTTTCCATATATTTGGACAAATTTTATGCATTTGATATGGTCATAATGCCTTAAAAATTTCATTGTTAAGCTAGACCAATTTTTTTTTGGATATCATATGTTATGTGGGTCAGGGACCCAGAAAAACCTAGCATCGATCTAAAAAAAAGAAAGGCACACTAGGTAGTAACTGCACAGAGAGAAAATATCAAGCAACATATAAGAAACCAATCACACTAAAGTGTAAGCTAGACATGATATAATAGGAAATGTACAATTATACAAAATATCAATATGATAAAGGAAACCATGAAATATATAACTTGAAGCACCATTAGGAGGTGTCCTCTAAGATGCCCCTAGTCAACCATGAATCCATAGTCATATGTATAACCCTGGAGGTGGTGCAACTAACTCAATAATACCATCAATACCACATGCATAAATAATGTATAACCTCTATCAATAGGCATATAATATATAACTATGTACTTACATAACCCTAAATGACAAAGGGAAATAAATTTAAAAAGACATGAAATAATCAAATAAATCAATGACATGAGAAGAAATTTAAGGAGTGAAATCAATTTAAAGGTATAAGGGAGGGATCCCTACTAGCCAAAAAATTCCCTCATAACTGTGTATGTAATAGGGCATGTGGCCTCAATATATAATGTATTATCATCATAGGGAAGTTTATATGGGATTTTAAGATGGGAAAAACTAATCAAAGGAAAAAGATGCAAACAATGAAGCTAGCACATTCACACCAAGGGAGATGATAGAATAATGATGCATATGTACATAAAGAGGGGACCATAAGTGACCAAAAAAGGAGGGACTGTAAATTGTAAAAATCAAGAGAGGAATTGAGGAAAGAAGTGAAAATAAAAGACAATCATAATATGAAAGGATAAGGTAACTTTGAATTTCAGATTTGAACACATAAAGACAGGAAAAATAGAATAAACTAGAAGAAAAGGAATCCTCAAGGGTTAAGGAGCACAAAATAAGGTTGAAGAATAAATAAAAACTGCAAAAATCACTATGCAAAATAGACTAAGGCTAAAGAAGAAAAAGGGATCTCCAAAATCCCTATGTAAAACAAAAGAAGAGGTCAGATAGTACAAACAAGTGATGAAGTCAAAGTTAGGAGTCTCAATAAAGATATGTTTTGTACGATGCAACCCACAAATAAATAGCATAAAAAAATAACAACAAAAAATATTTAATTCTTTAATGAGATATTTACATACACATTTCACATTAATCTAGGTCTAGCATACAAAACTTAGAAACACACACTCTCCCTCACATAGTCTATAGACTTATAAGACACTGTAGTGTTACCCTTTTTCCTTGTAGGGAAGTGATTCAACCCATTTTCCCCTTCCCTATATCTATGCATAAATCATTAATTTCTATTCTCACTATGAGCCACACTATAGAACTTCACCTCATAAGTTTTCTGAATGCCTTCTCACAAGTGTATGGGTCTAACTATATAGGCACATGATCCTCTACTTACATTAATTCTCTCACCTGCCCACCAATGCCATAAATGTTAAGTGCTTGTAACACATCATAACACACCACAATAATTAAATCCTCAATATAGTCCCAATGCATCATAGCTCATTGCACCCATACCACATCACTATGTGATATGGCATCATTAGACTAATACATAAATATCTAATAAACATGGTGGCTCACCTTGAACCTTAGATTTAATACCAAATAGGCTGCACCCTACTACAAAGCAACCACATGGATATTTCAAAGTTTAACATGCTTAGGTGAAAAACCATAACCTTGCACAATATTCTCAGGTGGGATTGAAATTTTGTCCCCATGTTGCCTGCAAACCTTGAGATGTTATGGAGCCCCATTTTATATTTTGAAATTTTTGGAAAAACCTTTGTTGTGCAACATGTTATATTTTGGTAGATGAGTTTAGAATGTTAATAAGAGCTTGTCTATAAACTATGAGTTACCAGAGAGATCTATAGTTCATTTTAGGATTTTCACACAAAAATCTAACAATACATAAAAATCTAATTTGAAATATGAGTTCCTAAGATTCTTTCCATGTTTCTTGAACTATTAGATACGACATATCTCTATGGCTATTTTCAGAGTTTTACATTGAATTACAACTACATATCAGGTTTCTAGGCATTGCCACATTAAAGAAGACTATGTAATGACTTAATTAATGATCTACTAATCTAAGAGAAATTGCAAACCTCCAAAAGTGTTTTTGGAACATTGCAATTATTATAATAAAAATACATACAATAACACTACTTCTATTTTTGGTCAATACAAGATTTTTTGTGAACTCGAATGTTCCTACATCAGAAAATAAAGAAAAATTAAACAAGTAAATAAAAAGAAAGGAAACTATGTACATGAAATAAAGATGGCTTGGGTGGAAACATATGGGATTATAAAATAATAATAACTAATAATATTGGGTGAATCTTCATTATACTGCATATAAGTGAAAGCAATCCTATCCTCAAAGGTAAGATTGAGATGTCTACATACCCATGAGTATAAAAAATATAATACATTATTATCATTAGTATAATCATCATAACTATAAAAATTGTCAATGTAATCATCATAATTATAATCATAGTCATTGTAATCATTATCATTAAAAGCAATTATGTTAAATTTTATACCCTATGGTAAATTAACACTTTATTTTATCTAAATGTTTTCTTGAAAGAGTGGTTCTTTTGTAAGTGTTTTATCTTGTATAGGTGTGAGAGGTTGTGATAAGATTAGGCTAGTATGTATATGAGTAGGTACTTGAAATTAAGGTGTATTGATGTGAGGTTTTATTACTAATGGTTATTTGGTAGTGTAAACACATAAAGCTGGTATTTGACAATTAACAACATCAATTTTGCCTTACCTTTGACATACATGACTTGTGTGCACACTTTTGACTCTTGCTCACATTCTATCCTAACCATTCATCTATCTATGAGCTTGACTAACAAAATTTTACATCATTCATGCATAGGATCTCCCTAGTTTGTGCATTAATTCTCTATAATTCTTAGATTATCTCCTTATAGCATATAACTATTTCTTCCTTCCTTGACAGTGCTAGTAACATCAAACTCTGCCAGCTAACAATAGTGTCCTAAGTTCCTTAAATGGATATTTTAAAATCCCTCCCTTAAGTTTACCTACATGTTTTTCACATCATTTATGAGATAAATTAACCAAAGAGTCATCATCTATACACATCAAGTCTAATTCAATTTCTATCTAGAAGCATTTAGCATTTCAATTTCACATTGAGGAATACATTTGCAAATCCTTGAGGAACTATCCATAAATTATAGAAATATAAAACCCCCTCAAAGTAACTATTCAAAATAAAAAATTTGAGACACTAATGCAATGTCAAAGTTACATGTTTTTATGTGTCAAAAGCCAAAAATTTACATTTCATTCTAGATAAACACTATTGAGCACACATACATGTAGGTGGGGGAACTATATGCGGTAGGAGCCCTCTTCAGAGTATTAGAATGCAGGAAATAATCAACCACTCAACATTGTAAGGTTTGCAGTGAAAAAATAATCTTTATAACCCATTTTTATAGTCCAAACAAGTGTTGAAAGTGGATTTAGGTTTTCAAAGTGAAGGATGACATAATCTACGAATAGAGTCAACTGGCTTGACTATGTTTGCAAACCTATATGATGAAAAAGAAAAATATGAATAGAGTCAACTAGATCGACTATGTATGCAATCTTGTAATTGAATATGAATATTATATCAAGCTAATCAAGATAGTCACATCTATTTGGAGAAGACCTACATAGACAAAACAAAGTTGTTTTGGAGTGACTATGTGTTAAACCTATGTATTGAATGTTACTATGTATTGATAGGTTTGATATAGTATTGTAAAAATAAGAATATATAAGATGATAATAAAATAAATGCATGAAATTAAACCTACAAGGGTTTGATCCACATTGGGTTCATTAGAATGTATACAAAGGAAAATGTAGTTGACCTATTAATTAATCCTAGTGCAGAGAAGATAAATCCTAATTATAATTCATTTTGTTGATACATTTAGACATTTGGGGTCATAACCAAGATGGATCTGATAGACCTAACCAAGGGGTCTCTTATCACAATGATGTCACTAAATAGGGTTTCAAAGCCTCTAGTCAAGTAACACCATGCAATAACCCTATTTAGGTCCTATATTTTCATATTCACTAAGTACATGCAAAATTAATTAAAATATAACCTAATGCTCACCAAAGCTTGTGGCACAAAGTAGGGGTAATAAACATAAAAAGTAAACATGTATATCAGATCTATACCTAAGCCAATGCATATGAAATACTAATGCATGGGAGAGAAGTACAAATGCAAATCTATCTACTTTAACAAACTAGGAACAAATTTGAGAATACTTACCTCTGAAGATGAACCCATCGAGCCTCAATATCTCCCTTGGCCAAGGTGATTTGTAAGAGGTTATTGTGGTATGTAAGGATAACAAAGATAAGTCATCCCTAAGTTACATAACTTTTTTATGTATCAAAAAGACTTCTCCATGAGACAAGATCCATATCTCCAAAGAAGTATTGAAACCCTAAGAAATGCTCCTTAGGTAGAATGGTGGATAAGCAAATATGTAATATAATATTCTTCTTCTTCTTCTTCTTCTCCTCCTAATAAATGATGAAAATTGATGTGTATATATAGTTGAATCTAACCCTAAACATTTATGAAAGTTTATCCAATAGGTTCAACCTAATTTAACCTTTTATTACTAATTGTTATAATCAAGTTAGGTCCCAGTCTAGGTTGGCCAAGGTTGACCGAGACCCGTAACATGTCAATATTAATTTGAATACAGGGATGGCCTAGGCTAGCATTGTTTGGTAAATGTTAAAAATGGTTTGTGGCTTAGGTAAGGGATGAATAAGCTGATGAATTGATTGGAGGAGTGTGTAATGGAGGAGGCAAATCTTAGGGAAGTGTATAGGAGATGGTTGTGTAGATAGAAAGAGGTGGTATAGGGGACAATAATCCTACAAAGCACGAATGGTCTACCCACCCCTTTCCTAATGCACCCTTTAAGGTGTGTAATTAGAGAGATTGAGACTCAATGGATTCTTACAAGAGATAAATCATTAGTATTTGATGAAGTTTGAAAATATTATGTGTATACATATGTCATCATGTGTCACATAGGTGTAACATGGGATGGTGCTTCAGGAAAAGAACATAACAACACACAATGTTGAAGCTAAATAATTGTAGCAATAAGGAAATAAGATAATTGAAAGGATAGAATTGAAAAATACATACCTTTACTTACCTTAGTTTTGTAGATGAGAAATGAAGTAAAATAAATGTGAAGGTGTCCAATGTAGGAAACATTAGGCAACCCTGTGGAAATTAATGAAAAATAATAAAAAATCAAAATTGTTCAAAATATACATGTAATATGTAAAAGATTATCTACAATGTTAAGATTCCAAAATGTCTCACGATTTGGAAAAAAGAGCTAGTAGAAAAAAAGATATGGTTGAAAAATGGAATCTAATGGTAAATATTTGACAGGTAAATAACTTTGAATAGTAATAACTAGGGTGAAAATTAATTCATTTGTTATTTTACTATTTTGAGAGAATATTAATCTAAGAGACCTATTTTGAGCCTAGAGAGTGACCATGGCGAGAAGATGATAGCTACGATGTGGAGGATGCATAGCGGTTGTAATGGGTGAAACACAGGTAAGAAAGCATGAATTTAAATTTTTTAATTGAAATTAAGCTAAATATATAAAATTGGATGGTAGGAAAAATCTAGATACCAAAATTGACCCTACGAATTTTTTAGGTAAACTAGGGGTAGAATGAGGTATTGAGTAGGAAAAAAATTGGACCAATAAATGCCTAAGGCATTTATGATAATGGCCAAAAAATCACCACAAACTAAGAATAGACTCGGCCCTGTTGACTCTATTTGCAAGGCAAGCGAAAAATAAGGGTCGACTGCATAGTAGTGGGCTGATATAGTATCATTAAAGATGGTTGATGTTGGATGGTGGAGCTTGATCTTATTAGAATGCCTAGTTCTCGATGGGGGTGGGTGGGCTTACCCCCTCACCATGGTTTCCATAGGGGTCTAGGGGGAAACATTTTAAATTTGACATGTTTATGACAGAACAAGGTTATAGTAGATGTCATTCTAACCACTATATTTATTTTAAGAGATTAGATAATGGAAGCTATATTATCTTGTTATAGTATTTAGATGACATGCTTGTTTTAGGGTCTAATATGCATGATATAAATGAGCTCAAAAGAAAACTAAAAAATTCATTTGCAATGAAGGATTTGGGTGCTGCAAAGTAAATCCTTGGTATGAGAATAACAAGAGATAGGAAAAATAAAAAATTGGCATTGTCTCAAGATGAGTACATCAAGAAGGTGTTACTCAAGTTCAATATGCAAGATGCAAAACCAGTGAGTACACATTTGGTAGGGAACTTCAAATTAAGAAAGGAAAAATGTCATAAAATACATAAAGAAATAAATTGCATGTCCAAAGTGACCTATGCTTCAGTAGTTGAAAGTTTAATATATGCTACGGTGTGCACAAGACCAGACATTGCTCATGCAATGAGAACTATCAGTAGGTTTATGAATAATCTAGGAAAGGAGAACTGGGATGCAATCAAGTGGATTCTCATGTACTTGAGAGGGACCTCTAATAGATAGTTTGATATAAAGGGTCAGATGTTAGCTTACAAAGATATGTTGATGTAGATATGGTTGGAGATTTAAATAGTAGGAGGAACACCATAGGTTATGTATTCACTATTGGTGACATAATAGTTAGTTAGATTTAAAAATTGTAGAAGATAGTTGCATTGTCAACTATAAAGGCAAAATATGTTGCAGTTACATAGGCAAGCAAGGAAATGATATGGATGCAACGGTTCATGGAAGTATTGAGGTAAATGTAAGAAGATTGTAGGTTTTATAGTGATAGCTAGAGTGTGATTCATTTAGCAAAGAACTCAACATTCCACTCAAGAACCAAACATATACAACTCAGGTATCACTTCATTCATTTGGTTTTGGAGGATGGTCAATTGAAATTTGAAAAGATCCATATGAGTCAGAATCTTATAGATATGCTAAAAAAGTAGTCACAAAGGAGAAAATGTAGAGTTTTTCAACTTCAATAGGTATTCAATGATAAAAAAGAAGATGAAAAACATGTCAGGGTTAAAGTTTAAAGAAAAATCCAAGGAAGAGTTGTAGTGGTGGAGTTACAACAATCAGTCTCCAAGTGGGATATTTTTGGATGATACCCTGATCTAATTAGAATCCCCAATTCTTGATGGGGGGTGTGTTGGTGGGGGGGGATTGTCCCCCCACTATGGTCACTACCCCCTAGTGGGGATTTAGGGGAAGTGCCCTTGAAGTGAAAATTTTATGAAAAATGCATTGTAAAATATTGTAATTTTATAATATATCTGGACCATTCACTATTATGTTGTAGATCTAATGTTAAAAATTATGTTGGTGCATTTTTATCTAATATATAAGCTTGATTTGATATGAGGGCATGGTGATCATGGTGATGTACTATGTGTGAGTGAAAAGGAGATTATAGTGGATGTATTTCAAGTTTATCCCTTCTTTTATTGGACCAAATAAGAGAACTGGCTATTTCTATGTGGATGTAGCCCATATTAGGTGAACCACATTAAATCTATGTCTCTCTTATATTATGTTTTTTACATTTTATTTTTGTCATTATTTCATTAATATTGCTCTGTGTTTTATATTCCTAATAATTGACTACATAGCAGAAGGCCGATATAGTTTGAAACAAGAAAATGGCTGACATAATACCTTATGGCTGATGTAGCTTTTACTATATGGTTGATACAGTTTGATAAATGAGGTTGATTTCATATTAGAGGGTGGATATAGTATGATAAAGCTGTTAAATGGATGATTTAGTATCGGATAGGTCAATAACATTAGAAAGAATGGATTGATTGCATACCAGTGGGTTGGTGTAGTATGAAAAAACTATCACAAGGCTAATATAGTATTAATTAGATCGATTTTGTAGAAAAATAAGAAAACTAGATCAAATAAGTTGATGAACTAGTTAATTTTTAACTTTTTGATAATATTTAAGAATGTATATTATTATGACATCAAGATATAATACAATCTATATTATTTGATATTTCGTAGAGGCCTAATGGATGCATCTTAGATACCCGATATATTAGAGTAGTTGTAGGACATGGATAGAACTTGATTGGTCACTTTGGGCTTTGAAAGTATTATGGAGATGAGACAGATCCCATTGAGTGTTGATCTCATTGTCATGTTCCTAGGATCATGGGAATAATTGAACAACACTTTTTGATGGGAAGTGGAGGGGGATACTATAGAGGTTGAAACTGCCTTGGATGATGTCCATGCATTGATTGGACTTCCTATAGACATGACTTCATGATTTTTTATACAAAAAAGTTGAAGGACAAGATATGAGCCTTAGCTTAGTGGGTTACAGGCTCAAATAGGATCTATCTAGGGTTACACATGAGTTTTTTCAATGTTTATCTCATGACTGTTTTGGCTATTCTAAATGTCATGATAGGGTTTGTGATGACATGAGTGATGTGTCACAATTTAGATGACAAGGTACTGATGTATGTGATAGCCTTGCACCAGTCAATTTTATATCAGGGAGAGTTATATGATCTCATTTTCATCATTTGGGTCTAGCTCATGCATGACATGTATGGGATGTTATCTCAGGGATAAAAGATGATGGGACTTGTTATTCTGGTGAGTACATGGATATATGAGATATTTCTTATGTATTGACTAGTCGGGTTGCCCCATATAGTTTATGATAGGTTACCTTGGGTCATTCAATGAAGGCAAGATCATATAGCATGGGTCGTGCCTTATGTTCCATCTTTGTAGACTGCCACATGAGGGTAGAAAGTGTGACATCCATATACTTAGATAAATACCATATGGCTGAGTTGGGATACTATAGCTATAGGTTTTAACACGTGTTATGATCATGGGCCACTATAATTCATGGGTAGATCCTTATCCAGTAGCTCGTGTACCTAGATAATTGGGACTTCCTTATCCAACAGCCCCTCTAGTGTTAGGAATATGAAAGGTAGAGCAATATTAATGAAATAAATATGAAAATAAAATGCAAAAAACACAACACAAGAAAAACATATATTTAACATGGTTCACCCAAATATGGGCTACATCCACATAGAAACAGCTAGTTCTTCTCTTATTCAATCCAATAAATGAAGAGATAAAATTGTAATACATTTACTACAATCTCCTCTTCACTCATTCATAATGTGTCACCATGATTACTATGCCCTCATATTAAAAGAGGGTTACATATTAAGGCAAAAATACACCAACATAATTTATACCATTAGATATGTGACCTAATAGTGAATTGTCCAAATTTACTATGAAATTATAATATTTTACAATGTATTTTTCATAAAAAAAATTGCTTCAAGGGTGCTACCCAAAAACCCCCACCAGGGGGGAGGTGACCATAGCAGTGGGGGAAAGCCCCCTAGAACCCCATGACAACCTTAGTGGGGGAGGGCGTTTCCCCCACACACCCCCTTATCAATAATTGGGCGTTATAATAAGATCAGGTTTCACCATCTAACATCTAGTAGTTATTGCTTATTGGGCACGACATGTTAGAGAGTCAAAAGAAAGAGAGGAGGTAGAGGGGTGCTTACTAAGATACCAGTGATTAGGCCTCAATGAGCTAGACCATGGGCTAGTCAAGTATGAAACTAGGAGGTAGTGAGACTTGGAGGAGATGATCTAATGAATGTGGATGCAGGGATGAGGGAGCACATAGGGAACATAATAGAGGTGAAAGTGTCTACTATGATCTCATCAGAGACAAAGAAATTATCGACACAAGGAGACATAAGCACTAACTATCACATAGGAGGATCCTACAATAGTTTCAATATATATTTGGTCCATATAAGGTCCACTAAAGAGAGGACCATGGCAAGTTTAGGTGGTGAATCTTGGTTTTGCATTCGTATAGAGGAAACTGACAGAGGAGGTGCTTTGTGGGTGAGTAAATAGTGAGACTGTGGTTGGTGATACTGGCATTGGTGAGAAATGTTTTAATTTGATTTAAGTTTTTGACCTAGAACACTAGTTACATCATTGATTATGATCAATAGATGATTTGAGATATATATACATGTGATATGATGTATATTTGGTTTATGGTTTTGTAGATCTTATTGTAGAGGAGGTCAGATGGGAAGCCCTGATTATGGCTATGCATCATGGCATTTTTGATGGTGTGATAACAATGTACAATCTTACCACTTTAGATTATCTTATTGTTCCATCTACCCCATATCATGTGAGCTAATTTAGACTAGAGGGAGAGGCTGCATGATTATTATAGGTATAAGGTGATGGGTTATATCCACTAGTAGGGGTAGGAGCTGGAGAGGTTCAGGCCTAGGAAGCCTTAATACATGAACAATATATGCACATAGAGACTATGATCCATCTCAGATAGGTACATGCCTAGGGGGCCAATCTACAAGGATAGGTTTTTAGCTTGAGATCCCAGACTACCTCTTTTATAGTGAACTATTTAGAGGGGTCAGTCATAGGCATCCATGGGTAGCATGGCTAGGCCATAGTAGACAGGATGGAGCATAGCCTTAGATCTTTAACGATTGTATTTTATACTTTATATTGTATAAAACACATGATACATATATTTATGTTGACAATTCATTGATCTTATGAGTTGTACTTGGATTTAGATGTGGATTCATGGAGATATTTCCTTTATGTGGATTCATGGAGATATTTCCTTTTTAGCACATGTATTTTGATTTTATTTTATATGTTATGGGAAATATGTGGTGTATGTTTTCTTTTGTAGCATTATGTGATACACATGCACGGTTAAAAATAAAAGGGAAAAATGATTTGTAAAAAGTATAATTAATCAAAACCAATGTAATACACACTATATCATGATGGAAAATGTGCAAAAATAAAATATGAATAAAATAATAAACCAAAGTGGTAAAGGGGGAACAAATGTTTTCAAACCATGTACAAGTTTTGCACCAAACAAAAAAAAATAAAAAATCATACTATATCATGTTGGGAAGTATGAAAAAATTGTAATAAAATGGAGAACACATGAAAAAATAATGGTATAAAAACAAAAAAATAATTAAGTCAATTAATCATACTAAAACAAACTATGAAGTATGAAAAGAAAAACAAAATGTAAGTGGAAATGAAATTAATCACACTAATTCAAGATGAGAAGTATGAAAAATTTAATAAAATGGTTGTAAACATACATGCAATTAGAAAATGAAAAGATAAAAGTGAAGTGATTATGAAGTAAGCATAAAACAAAGTAAATCAAGATGGGAAGTATGTCAATGATATGTAACTCATAATCAAACACAACTTACCTCAAATTTAAAACATGTAATTTCATTGTGACTTGGTGATAGAATGAATTGGATATTAGAATATTTTGTACGGGCCTGGTCCTATCCATGGTTTTACATTGCAACTCATAAGGGAACATCAATGAGATGGAAATGATTGTGGGAATGATTTTAAAATATGTGAGTAATGTCCTAATTTTTTAGGAGGGATTGGTCCTATCCATGGTCTTACACTATGACTCACAAGGGGAATACCAATGAGGTGAATGGTAATAAAGAAATGTTTTATTATAGTAATTTATGAGGAGAGCCTAGCCCTATCCATGGTCTTACACTGTAACTCATAAAGGGAAACCCTATGGGGGAATGATCAATTAACAAAGCAGTATTTTTCAAGGGAAATTATTAGGAATGTTGTAATGAAAGAGGAAATGTAAAAATCATGACATATGTGTCTATGAGAACACCTTAGGAAACATGAGGCATACTAGGTACAAAGGAGAGACACTAGGAGTCTAGTGACCATCAAAATACAAAGGATACCTGCTCACAATAAGCATGAAGCTGTATAGGAAAAAAGGTGAGATACTAAATCAACTCATGTTGGTTATATGAATAAGAAAAGTAAAATGGACCTACCTTTCCACAACATGTTCCTCATTCTTAAGGACCTCTTATAGAGCCATCGGTCTACTTTGAAGATTGGGTACTTGTGTGAGAAAGTAGGTGGAAATTATAGATTTTTTTTAATTCTCCTATCCCAATCTATTAGCCTACCGTGCCCCAATGGACCTCAACTCTATCATGAGGCTAACTATAGAGTTTGATCTTCGATTATAAATAGGAGATGTACTATGAATCACATCTTTTGGTGTGATTAGACTTTTGAATATGTATGTTGCCTTTTTGAATCATTGCCTTTTGTTTAAATGATTTGACTTTTAACTTTTTATGGATTTTATGATTCCTCCTCCACATAGATTTGGAATAACCAACATGAGTGATAGAAGTGATACACACGAATGAGATTCAAACTTTGGTTTAAATGAGGCTAAATATCCAAATATATGGTTGACTAAACACTTAGGATTACCTATGAACCAGTATGTAATCTCAATTTTTAACCATATGTATGCTTAGTATGTGAAAGGAATATAAAGAAATAAAGGGAGATTAAAGTAGATCAGTAAATAGTAGTAGTATAATGAGACATCTTGTTTTCTAACTGATCATATGGTAAAGAGAGATTACTAAGGGAATCAAGGTTTGTATAACCAATTCACAATAATAATTATATGATTTTTGAATGAGATAAGGTAGAAAATAATAATTGTAAAATAAAAAAAATCCATGAAATAAATTAACTCAAAAACATAAGTGTGCAATCATGAAAAGAATGATAAGAGCCATAATAAAAGAGGAAAGTAAATGAAACCATATAAAACACATAAAGCATAATATAATGATCCATGTAAAATAGATAAGTGAAACCAAATTTAACACATAGTCAAGTGTACAAGATATATAAAAATAGATCACAAATCCAATCCAAAATCATAATGTAGAACAATGTGAAAGAACATACCATGTTCACAAGTTATGATAAATTTTGCCACAAATATTATCCATGACATCTGAAACATATCTATGAAGCTAGATTCTAATGATAGCAAGAGTCTCACCAATCCTCATGGAAATTTTTGCAAAGACTTAATTATGAATCTCCTCAATTAAAAATGTAAGTATAGTTGATGAAGGATCATGCTCATGAGGGATCTCATGCATAGGATACCAAGGAGAGGAATATATGTATGAATGGGAATAATATCTATGGGGTAAGAAGGAGGTGCCACCAATGAAGAAGGAGCCTTCTTGCATGGGTGACCTATGGAAGGAGGAATGACTAATGCAAGTGTCGACTTTGGGTGATCACGAAGATGATGTTAGAGACTTCAACATTGCTTAGTATTATGTGTACCACACTAGTGCCAAAGATAGTATACTTCTCCATATTTAGGGATAGACTCTAGTAATAGGTTTGGAGGAGATATAGCCTTATCTTTACGCTAGGTAGTGGTTGGATGCAATGTGTCAATATACTACCTATGTTTATGGTAATGAGTCGAAGAGTGGATATCTGTTCCATGAAAGCAACATATACACTTGTTAGTAGGCTTTGGGGGCCTATTAATGGAAGAAGTGGAAGGAGAAGTCAAGGGTGGATGATATAACTATCAATCTTTGGTCCAATGACTAACAACTTTATGTATATCACAATAAGGTTGATCAGCCTATTGGGCAAGCATGGGATCAAGCTACAACAAAGGAAGAAGGCCATCACCAAGGGAAGGTGGGGATAGAATAAAAACCAAACTAGGCTCATCTGACAGTGAGTCTAGTTGTGCAGAAGGCTTAAGAGTAGTAGCTAGCATCTCTAAAGGAAGCAAACTATAAGGATCTTGGTATCTAGCAAAATGGTAAGGACCTGTCATGGCATGATCCATGAACATGATTATGAGGGGATCTACTATAAATAAATGTGTACCATATGAGTGCTCCATCTCCACCCTATGAAAAATAAGAAGAAGACTAATATTAGGTATTATAACAAAAGGAATACTAAAATATGAACAAAAATACTAAAATAAAGAAGTGTGATATCAAAGAATTTTGTCATTTCTAGCTTGGACAAGTCTGGCTTAAAATGAGTTGTCTAGATCATAGCCATCATCATAGTCAAGTGTATGAAAGTCGATGGTATATATAGGTATGAATTTAGCATTATAGGATGCGTGATGGATATAATGTCTAGTCTTAGTTAAGACAAAAGGTATATCATTGACACGTGGTTGACATGATCGAGGTTATAAAGAGGGAGGAAGTTAGATGATAATATAAGGGGATAGATTGAAGGTTTTGATCTTGAGGCTATTCTCAACCAACTCATCATCATCAAAATATAGGAGGTAGGTGGAATGTTCTAAATTAATTTGGGGTGACCATTATATTCTCAAGAGGGATTGATGAGATATTTTTAGAGTCAAGATTCCCTAAATGGGATATCAAGCAAAGGTTCAAGGGTAGGAATTTTAAAGACACCATGTTCTTAGAATTTAAAAAAATTCTAAGGGTTCATGTCTCCTTGAATCTTATAAATAGCTCCATTATGGGGTAATTTGATGTATTGAAATATGGATGAGGTGACTGCTCTTATACGATGAGTCCAAAGTTGACCAAGTAAGATGTTATAAGAGAGGGGAAAGTTAAATATTATAACTTTCACATGGATGGTGACATGAGGGTTGGTAATGGGAATCCAAACATAACCTAGAGGAGGCATTTTCCTTTTATTGTATCCCTGATATGTGTTACATATGGATTTGTTGCATTCATAATATCCAAGTGTCTTAATGAAATCAAGGGAGGAAACACAAGTACACGAACCTTTATCAATTAAGGCATGCTTAACGTGGATATCACCAATTTGAATGCTAATGAATAGAGGAGGATCATTCACATGAAGCAAAATATCATTGGGAATTATAAAAGCAAGGAAACTTAAGTGAAAGAGAAGTGTCCACTATTTCATCAACATGTATGGACATTTCTTCACATTATTGAAGGATACTATCTTCAAATCCAGACAAGGTAGCTTCACATCCTACCTGAGGAGGATGAGGGATGTTCATTTCAAATAATAATTTTATTATATAGTTTCGATGATAGGGGGAAGTTTTCATTACTTTTAGGAAAGGTATTTTATATGGGAGATGAGAAAGTTCCGCAATGAGATCCCATTCATCATAACCCATAGGAAGATTACTAGATATAGGCATGTAATGTTGCAAGATCTTCTATGAAGGAGGGTTGGAAGTGAAATTTAACTTATGTTGATAAGGTTTAATTGGTTTGGGTTGATTACAAATGGGTTGATTGACTTGAGGTGGTGTGATGGTTGGTTAAGGCATTTCTTGCGGTTGGGTTGAAGAAAGACTATTGGATTTTTGGGGAACATTGTCTTGTTATGTGGACATTGGGGGAAGATTAGAGATGGTGTGAGAGGTAATAATAAATTCATGTTGTTAAAAGTGGTAATTAGAAGGTTATAATATCCTCTTTCCCCAATGCCATTAGATGGGATGGGAAGTATCCTGGATGATGTAGAATAGTTGAGGGGTGTGATGTGTGGGTGTTGGATTTGAATAAATAAAAGTGACTACTCTTCACATGTTATTCATATTACCCACATTTTATTCATTAGTAGTGAGGTCTATAATACTTTCAACATTATTTGTAGGAGTAGGCTTATTAATGTTATCTTGGAGGTTTGGAAGAGGATTCTTTTATATAGAAAAATGAATATTAACTTGATTAAAATCTGTCATATGCTTGTTGACAGTTTCAAATAAGAGTTTCATGATCAATGTTTGGACCAAGAAGAAAATCCATTTCTAGATTACCTAATTGTCGACAAGTCTCATGAGAATGACCCCAAATTGCATGAAACCAACAAAATTTGTTTGGATCATACCATGATTTCATTGGACGAGTGGGGTCAAGATCTCATGGTAGAGGTCTTAGAAGATGCTTTTGAATCTTGGCTAAGGATAATGGTTTGTGTACATTAGTGTGGTTCATTTAAGAAAATGTATGAGTAGGAGTGTTGTTTGGAGGGGTAACATGCTCCATAATGTTGTTTGGAGCAATTACTTGAATCTTATGAATAATGTCATAGGTATTGGTAATGCCATCATTAGTTGTATCACATTTTTTATTTTTAATGACCATACAAGTGCCCTTTATAGGTTGAGATGGTTCAAATTGACACATGAGGAAGTCTTATAACTTAGCTTGGTCAAGGGATTTTTCTAAAGTTCTTAGAGAGGGAGAGTCCTAACCTACAATTGTAATTTGGGGTATAAAGCATTAGTGAATAAGTGGAAAATGTTATCATCCACCATATTATGCTCACATTTCTTAGACAAGTTCTTCCATCATTTGATGAAAGCTTGTGTCATTTCAGTTTCAAGTTGTTTACAATTTATAAAGTGGGATAAGTTGTTCTCAAGAAGATCACTGGTTTGAAATTCTTGGACTAGTGAGTTAACCAAGTCTTAAAGGTTAGTGATAGAATGGGTGTACCAATCTAAAGCATCTCCTGAGAGTGTTTTAGCTAATAGTTTAGTAGCAACAAATATGTTAGGTTTGACCCAATATTTATAAAGGTTATCAAATGTCTTTAAGTGGAATATGGGATCGGTGGATCCATTATAAGTGATGGTGGGTGTGATACCTCCTATGTCAATATTAGCAATTTGAGGTATAAGAGGTTCATTTTATATGTTTGATTATTTTATTAATGAGTGGTGGTTGTGGGATAAGGTTACCATGGGAATACCTAAGGGGGATGGGGGACATTCATATTTTGTGCTCCCCATGAAACCTATTGAGGTTGGTTTTGAATATTAATGAGATGATTTTGCATCTGCATCATTTGATTTGAGTTATTGGTTTGAAAGGTATATATTGGATTAAGTGTTTATAATAAGAGTTGGTTAGTTTGGGAAACATTTTTACTAGTGTGTACAATGTGTGATACATTGGTATTAGTGGTTTGAGTTGCATTATGAGTAGAATCATGCACCGCACTAGTGGTATGAGAAACATTTGTAGCAAAAGAAGAACTAGTAGCATGATTAAGGGGAAAGGTCTTTTGAAGAGTCCCACTAGAAGTTGAACCTACCATGTTAGTAGATATGCTTGGCATAGAGGTTGAAGAAGTCATAGAAGAAGATGTCATGGTGTGTGAAGGAGACATAATAGAAGGAAAAGGTTGAGATGCAAAGAAAGTGGTTCCCACAAATCCATAAGAGAAGGTAGGGGAGGTTGAAGGAGTTTATTCTACTTGAGGACCTATCATAAGACTATAAATGGTTAAAGGGTATTTTCCTCTATGTTAACGAAATTCATTTATGAAGAAGAGAATTTTAGTTGTTTACTCTAAATCATGCTCATCTTCTAGTGAGAATAAAGGATTACAAAGTGAGGATGAATGGGGAGGAGTCCCATAGTTGGTAGTGCAAGTGGCAACATGGACATTTCTTTCATCCAAGGTGGGTACCACAAGTTGTGTCTTGGGAAACCTATCAGGATTGGTAAAACTCATCATGTTTGTTTGATTTGACTTTGTATTATCCTTAAATAAGAAATTCATGATGAAGGAAAGAGGCTAACAATATGATGCAAAGAATGATCAACTGATAAGATATAAAATCAAACCAATTGATAGTGTTCTTTAAAATAGGAAACAAAATAGGGAGTAAAGGACACAATTAGATAGGTTGACTGTGTATTGCAAGATGGGAAACAAAAAAAAATGAAAAGATGACACAATCATATAGGTTGATTGTGTTCTATAAGATAGGAACTAGAATAGGCTAAAAAGATACACAATCAGATAGGTTGATTATGAATTCTGGAGGGAGAAACTAAACAAGATGACAGTCAAATAGGGTGACTATGTACTGAAGGTAAGCAATACTAAAAATATGTAAGAGATTATGTCAACAGTGTTATGAAAATAGGGATTTTTTTTTGTAATATAATAGCTAAGAAAATAAAATGACTCACACAAGTAATTAGATCAATGTGGTTTGATCTAATTAGAGCACACAAAACAAACCTTGCACTAAAGTTGTCAAGTACAAGTTTTGCAATACAAAATATAATGATCAAAGAGTAAGCAAAAAAACTTGAATGTAAATGCTAATCAATTGGTCATTCTTAAATTTTGTTAAGCTATAACAAATTTTGAAATTAATGTGATAGAGAGTTAGTTGGAACAAGGAACTAGAAAGCAATCTATGGATAGTTTTAGGTATTTTAAGTTGAAAAGTATCCATATTGGTGATGGTACTAGCTTGGTATTGGGGCCTACCCCCTCACTTCAAAATCCCATAGAGATAATGGTGTCAAGTTATTTTCTAATATATAATATCAACCACATGTTTATACTTGTCTAAAAAACCAAGCCAACTTCCCCTTTGGTGATGAAATACAAGTGGGTAGACCTTAAGAAGAAAAAATGTTTAATATTTTTAGTGTAAAGTGATTTGGAAGTGTGTGCAAAAGAGAAAAATAGTGTGACTAGATCGGTTAATTAAAAAACCACCTAAATAGTCCATATTTGCTAATCTAATCATGTAAGAAAATGAAATTAAAAGTGAACTAATTAGTATAAAAATAGGTGAATTCCTTTGATTGTGAAGAGTATAGAGTCAATTTAGGAAACACCATATGCAAACAATATAGAGCATAATTGATAGGGTCACTACTATTTTATAGAATAATATTCGAAAGAACACATTTAAATAGGTTGATTGTGTCTTCTATAAAGAAGATATACTATAGAATTGTGTGAAGATAAATTCACCATAGGGTTGTAATTTTATAGATTGAAAACTTGTGAAAAATAATACTGTAAATGAAAAATAAAATGATAAAGAAGTTAATAATAAATCATGGTGATTTTGAAGATTCTTAGTTTGAAAATTTTATGTCATGTTACTCAAATGCTGACTTTAATATTTTACAAATAGAGTTGATTGGGTTGACGTAGTTTGCAAAACCTTTGTGCTGAAAAATAATCTATAAAAAGAGTCGACTGGCTCAACTATGTTTGCAAACCTATATGTTAAAAAAGTGAATTGTGAATAGAGTCAATAGATCAACTATGTATGCAATCTTGTAATTGAATAAGAAGACTATGTTGATCTGATCGAGCCAATCACTTATATTTGGAAAAGACCTACATAGACAAAATAGATTCATTTTGGAGTGAGTGTGTGTTAAACCTGTGCACAAGACATTAGACTATATCAATAGGTTTAATATAGTACTATAAAATAAGAATATATAAGATGATAATAAAATGAATGTGTGAAATAAAACCCACAAGGGTTTGATTCATGTTAGGTTTATTAAATTGTATACAAAGGAAAATGCAGTTCACATATCAATCAATCCTAGCTCAGAGAAGATAAATCTTACTTACACTTTGGTTTGTTGATACATTTAGACATTTTGGGTCATGACCAAGATGGATCTGCTAGACCTAACTAAGGGGTCTCTAATCATAATAATGTCACTAGAGAGGGTTCCAAAGCCTCTAGTCAAGAAACACTATGCAACAACCCTAACCAGGTCCTATGTTTTCATATTCACTAAGTAAATGTAAAGTAAAGTAAAATATAATTTAGTGCTCACCAAAGCTTGTAACACAAAGTAGGGGTAATAAACATAAAATTTAAACATGCATAGAAGATTTATACTTAATCTAATGTATAATAAATCTTAATGTATAGGAGAGAAGTAAAAATGTAGATATATCTAATTTAACAAAGGAGGAACAAATTTAGGAATATACCTTTGAAGACAAACCTATCGAGCCTCAATCTCTCCCTTGGCTAAGGTGATTTATAAGAGGTTGTTGTGGTATGTAAGGATAGTAAAGATAAATGAAACCTAAGCTACATAACTTCTCTATGTATCTAAAATACTTATCCACAAGACAAGATCCGTATCTCTAAAGAAGTATTGGAACCCTAAGCAATGATCCTCAATTAGAATGGTGGATAAACAAATGCGTAATATAATATTATTCTTCTCTACCTAATAAATGGATGTGTATATATAGTTGAATCTAACCTTAAAACTTTCCAAAATTTTAGCTGACATGGTCAACCCAATTTGACCCTGTTTCTTTAATTGATAAAAGTAAGTTAGGTCCTAGTTTGGGTTAGCCAAGGCTGATATAGACTTGTAACATGCTAATATTAATTTGAATGCAGGGTCATCCTAGGCTGACATTATTCGATAAATGCCAAAAAGAGTTTTTGGCTTAGGTAAGGGCTGAATAAGGTGATGAATTACTTAGAAGAGTGTGTAATGGAGGAGGCAAAGATTAGGGAAGTGTATAGGATATGGTTATGTAGATATCAAGTGATGGTATAGGGGACAACACTCCTTTGAAGCACCAATGGTCTCTCCACCCTTTTTCTAGAGTACCCTTTAGGGCATGCACTCAGAGAGATTGAGACTTAACAGGTTCCTACAAGAGAGAAAGTATTAATAATTGATAAAGTTTTAAAATAATGTGTATACAAAATGAAAGATAATTTCAAGAATGGACAGCTAAAATTTTCTATAATATTCTGTAAAATCCTAGAGTTTAGACATAATTTCATTAGCTAATATTTGACAAAATTTTCACTTAGGTATAAATTGATTGACTATTCTAGTAGCTTTTTAAAAAAATTATAATTGTTTGATGAATTAAATATAATATTCAAATAAAGATATGACATAAAGATAATAATATAATGAATAAAACTAACTAAAACTTGAACCATATAATTGTAATTATTTTGTCTTTCACCTTACATAAGTTAATGCTCCTAAATACAAGCTAGAGTCTATAAGCATAATTATTTCCTCCTCTACTTTAATTTAGGTATAAACCTTACAAATTATTCCATCCCAATGTGTCTTTAAGTGGGCCCATCTGCTAATTTCACATTGTATTATGTCAACTAAATCATAGTTTTACAATCATTATTTTCTTTTTTGACATCGGTTATTTTATATATAGATAAGATGGCTTATGTCATTTTACATCGATGACATTTTACTCATGTTTCAGTCATTATCAAACAACTTTTGTTACCTCTGCAATATGTGTGTTTATGTTGGTAGGGTAGCATTTGTATTCTCAAATGGAATATGTGAATGAATTATAAGTATGATAGATAAAATAACATATATTTTTGGGATTCACAAAGTAATTGTAAAAAATATGCCTTCAAACCCATTTCAATTACTATTATTTGCCTATCAAAGTTTCATCTCATATATATAATCACACACACTATAGTCCAAGTTGACAAACTGATTTCAAGCTCATTTATCTTATTCCAATTAGAGTAAGGTGGAAATATATATATAAAATATAGCATGGTTGGTTACAAGATTCTATACGATAATTGTAATATGTTTTCAGGACTTCTATATTAAGATCAAAGTGATATACAAATGACACACAATATGTTTGATCTAATTGATAGTCTTTATATTTTTCAATATTTCTATATTAAAAGGATTAGAAATTCTAGAAGTTGAAATAATGGCTATAAATTCCATATGCATTTTTTTATTGTTTATGTTGTGGATTATCATGCACAATGTTAAAGAAATTGAAACAATGAAGATGACCAAGAAATATGGCACTAAGAAAACATAGGAACACTATAATTGTGTAACAAATGAAACAACTAGATGGACATAAATGTTGAGAGAGATAGAGGGTATGATTGGACACTTTATTCTATGATTTAACCTTTCACTAGGAGAGACGGAGAAAATGATCTCTACATATCATTGGTAGTTGATGGAAATGAACACTTGAGATATTTCTAACATGACAGTCATAAAAAGGTATATAATAATAAATGAAATTGAAATAGTTGTAAAGCTTAGTCATATAAGATTGTAAAATCCTTGTTTTTCTACCTTTTCATGGCCCAAAATGTTTTTTACATACAAATTAGTGTGTAATTAGCCATAGTTTTTGTAAAAAATCCATTGCCTATCATTACCTAAAAGGACACTCATTGAAAAATTTGTAGGCATCACCAAGGAGTTGAAAGATTTGATCATCAATTAGGAGAAATAACTACAATGGGTATTCATACATTTCTATGTGGAAAAGGGTATTTCATATCTCTTTTCAATTTTTACGAAATTGGGGACACAACATCTAGAACTGGGCTGATAATTTTGGTTCTTGTGGGTTATACCTAAAAAATGGCACAAGAACTCAGATCTAGAGGAAGAAACCCCCACCTCAATTCTAGAATAGTTGTGTGTACCCTTTCTCTTGACTCACTTATGGGGAAAATATTGATTGGAAGTGATAGGATATAAGATGGAAAATTTTGGATTTAGTTGGGCCCAAAGATGATATCTATATAACTAAGGTCAATCTAGAGCTAAGAGTGGCAAGCAATTTATTTGAAGATTTTGGACTGGGAATAATGTTAGATAACAAATGACAAATATATATAATTTATATAAAATTAGAATCTATTTATGACCACACTACTAGGAATCTCCCCATAAATCCAATGAAATCTAACAAAAAATATAAGGGAAAAACACTAGAAGGAGGAGAAGAAGAGTCAAGGAGTCTTTTGACATGAAGTTAAAAGAGGGGTCAAAGATAAAAAAACCATTGATGCATAAATAAATGATGCCAAGGAGAACATATAGACCAATATGATAATTGAGATTCGAGAACAAGCACATACTAGAAAACCCTTCAATAAGGGCAAATATACAAAAGGTGAAAAATATCTTCCCAATTTAGAGAGAAAATAATAACAATAAATCCATGAATGGGGGAGAGATTTCCAAGCATAATAAGATTCCTCAATAAATACAAAAATGTCATAGCTCTTCTACCTATCTTTTAGTGGGATATAAAGAAGAAAAATAATTGGTAAATATGGGGACAAGTGAAGATTTATCAGGAGAAGGAAATGAAATTAGTAGCTCTCTTACCTCTCATAAGCTAGTCAAAAAATAAGGAACAACTCCATTGAAATAAATGTGAGCAAATCAAGAAGGAATAAATTCATGGAAAAAAGGGTTAATTTTTTGCTAAAAAATTAGGGTCTACAAATGAAGAAAAACTAGATAGTTTCAATAATCCTTTGAAGACCCATTCAAGTAAGTAGCTCTTCCCTAATGTAATAGTAGAAGCAAGGATAAGAGTGGGCTAGTTAAACTCATTATGAGATCATATCTTGGAATTATAAAGGTTAAACTAAGATACTAGCAAACTGACATAGTAAAATATAATTAAAACAAAGAACTTCTTGAGTATGGGTTATGATGCAGTAGTAGTTGAGGCAGAAGGGGCATTAGGGGGTTTCATGACATTATGTAAACTAGAAATACAAGAAACTTAAAATTATGTAGAGAAAAGTCATCACATACGTTCTTATATTCATAAATCATTTGATATCTATTATTTATTAGTTTAACATTTATTCTCTAATATATCTACCAGAAGAAAAATAATTTTTTGTCCTTCCTTTGATTTTTTAAAAGATCTATATATCCAAATAATATGACTATTAGAGGATACTTAAATGTTTTTTTGCATTGTTTTGAAAACAAATTTCTATAAAAAATTAAGGTAGTGAAATTGTAGAATGATAAGATATCAAACATTAGAATCCAAATACACATGAGCAGCTGGAGATGGAGATTAATTTTTTTTCCAATAAAAATGTAGGCATTCCTCCTTCAAGTTAATTTTATTTCCAAAAAATCTAGATTCTTCTATTATCACTCCAAATGTTGTTTCTAACCATCGACCCATTGAGATGGTGATTGAAAAGTGTGAAAGAAAGCATAATTCCCTTCAGGTACAAAGGCAAAGGGGATAAACCAACCTAAGGCACAAATCTTCTTAGGAGGGGAATTGACCTGGGATAAATAAAGGCTCAAATATTTAATGACGAGTATAATAATAGATATTTAATCCAAAGATGTCAACATATAGATTTTGACAAGTGTTTAAATATTCTTGTAAGGCTCAAGGGATAAATGGATACAATGTAGGGTTAAATAAGTCCTAGAAATACATAAATATACACAAGTATGTCAAATATGGCAAATTAGAGATAAGACTTTGGAAAAAGGGTCTTGTACCAGAAAATACATAAATATACACAAGTATGTCAAATATGGTAAATTAGAGATAAGACTTTGTAAAAAGGGGTCTTGTACAAATTTTTAGGTCGAATTGGTTATAGTTCATTACTAAATATGCTTGGTTCATATAAATTCTACCACAAATTTAACAAATTGTTTTTATGAATACAAATTTTTGAGAAACTCAATGCCCCCTACAACTATTAAGTGAGATTATTGTTAATCAAGATTGTAGATAATGGTATACTAGGCCTATAAATGATTTTAGTGACTCGAACCTAGGTTACTTGGAAAACATGCATGCCCTTTAATTAACTAAATACAAACATTAATCACCATAACTCTATATTATTATGTGTATTATAGTTATAAAAAATCTATTGACTTACAACGTGATTAATTTGTGAATGACTTATATAAATATTACCTCTCTTTTACAACCACTCAGATTTGCAAGAACATGGTTCATAACTAAGAACTTGTGTGCCTTAAAAATAAATGGTTTGGACACCTTAGAAGACTAACACGCCAAGAACTTTGTTTTGATGAAATAGAGATTATAATTTTATTATAAATAAAACATATACAAGACTATTCACAAAAAAAATGTGGCAAGGACATGCCAAAAATGACACACTAGGCCATGCCTAGGAATCAAAAGTCCTAAGGCCATTAAAATAATGAATAAACTAGGCCAAACCTAGATAAAGCTCTAATACATCAAAAAATGGCAACTTAAGAAGCAATAGCAAATAAACTGGTTGAGGGCAAGTCAATTTCAGGTGGACCACACCCAAATTTAGGAAGGTATTTTCATCATCCATGGGGTCCCATCTAGCATCAATATCTTCCTCTTCAACATTATCTTTTTCTTCAGTAACATGTGGGGGAGAAATGGCTAAATTAATATATGGAAAAGTTATATCAAATGAATGAAGAGAACCATTCTAGGAGATGCCAAACTGAAAATTACCCTAGAGTCGAGCTATCAAAGGTAGAGATCCCCACCCCTGACTGTGTTGAGGTGGCTAAGGTAGAGAGCCCCAGCCAGAACATTGATCCACAGGGGGAGATCCCCAGCCATCTTATTGATCCAGAGGAGGAGAGTGATACTATTGTGAAAAATTAGAAGCCTAAGAATGGTGATGAGGCTAGTTGCAACAAGAACCACCCCTAGGAGAGTCACCCCAACCATGAGGTAGGGTGTCCCTGGGTGGGGAAGGAGGCATGTGAGCAACAATGCAAGGCATGTCACCCTAGTGATGGAGAGGCCGCTACTAGTAGTCAAGTTCCATAGGCACTTTGAATCACATTAGAAATAATGGTGGATTTGTCATAAGTAACAAATAGAGAGTCAACAAAATTATTAGAAAATAACACTGAATTACACACTTTCTATAACCAGAATAAAATTTCCATTCTAAAATCATGCCAAACTTGGGTGTACTAGGTAGGCAGACTAGGATTTTATCCAAGTAGAATATGGCACCAGTTGAAGTGAATTAAGTGGAGGGGAGGGAAAAAGTCCTAAATCCAAATCCAAGCATGCTAGGCCTTTGGCCAATACCAAAAAAGGTGCATTATGGTTTCAAGGTGACTGTAGAAAGGATATTTGGGTAGAGAAATCCCTAACTAGACAAACCTTCTGCCTATTAGTAGACCTTGATAAAGTAAACACCAATTGAAATGCATAATTTTGGGTTCGGTACAAGCCAAATAGATAGTGTGGAAGTGCTTCCGCTAGATTGAAGGGGAGGAATGGATGATCCACCGTTAATTGAGTTTATCCACCATAAGCAAGTGTGGAGAGAGACATTCATAACATTTTCTGGTCATATAATTCTGGAAAGGAGTCTCTTTGTACCATTTATAGTCTTTCCACCAAGGATAGGTAGAGTTGATGGAGATCTTATGAATAAAATACATAGGCACCATTGCCACAATATTGTCATAAGACTCTATTAGCTGGAAAATGTTTGAATTTAGCCTATAAATCATTCTAGGGGATCCAAAATTGAGACTCTTTGCATAAAAGGTCTTGCATGGTGCAGATTCTTCTAAGGTAAAACCTAAGTGCATAAACCCAAAGCACTTCTATAAGAGGCATCATGTGCATGTTGATGACAAATGATCGGCATAGAGATTAATGTTTGATAGAAATACCATCCCTTAAGCCTGAACCATTCCATAATAGCCATGATTTGATTTTTTCCTAGGATTTTCAAATACTCTTAATGAAAAATATGCCCACCACTTTGACTGGGGTGACAAGGGTAAGGAGAGTAGAAAACCAAGTCCTTTTCAAGCCGTGCAGTCATAGGGGAACCCTTGAGCGATGCAATTCTGAACAAGAGTCTTCCAAATGTGAATAATCTATTTATCGCCCAGGGTGGAGGCTTGTCAAGAGATATCAATGAGGCTCAAACCTCCAGCCTCACAAAGAAGACAAAAATAACCTCAGGCAACTCTATGAAATATTTTACTGGTGGAGGGATTGGCCCAAATAAAATCTTATAAAAACTTTTTGAGCTTTCAGATAGCTTGTTTGGTGGGCACCCAACAAGAATAATAGTACACATGGGTGGTAGCAAGTACTTTGGAGCATATTTGGAATTTCCTAGCTAAGAAAAGTAGCTTGGTGATCCAATACAAGAGTTTTTTCTCATTAGGCTCCATCATGTACTACCACAACTGAGAGGGAGAGGCCTAGAAGGCAAAGGGAATTTCTAGAAATTTAAAAATCTCATCATGTTGTAGCTGATGCCAATTGTATTACACCATCCAGGTAGGCCGAGGAAGAAAATATTGCCTATAACACTGCATTTTATGCAATTGAATTGTTACATCTTGATTCCTCATCAAACAAACTTTCTAGATTATTCACAGATATCTATAGCTGGAAAATTTAGATTTGGATAATTTTAACTAATCTTAGATATATATTGATATGGGGCAATAGGATATTACTTAGGTTACATGATCACACTACCATAGGTTAGTTGTAAGTATATGTTTACTTTATGATCATATTGATTTGTCATTTCAGCTAAATTTTATGATGAATATATATCATGATTATTATGATCTAACTACCTATTTTGTTGTGAGGTGGATGCAGGAGAACTCATCCCTCAAAGTGTGATGAAGAGAGAACATCATTGGAGAGGGTGACATAGATCGAGATGTCAGAGGATGATAAAGAAATTGATTGATACCTTGCACACACCACAGACAACTAGCACATGATTAGATGTATAATTGAATGGTTATCAAAGTGTTTTTAATTCTATTTGCATTAGATAGTCATTTATACTTTGGTTTGCTAGCATAGTTTAATGGTTTATAGAATTGTCTTGCATGTGGTCATGAATGTTTTAATATTTACTTTATTAAACTAATTCAGATTATTAGTCTATAATTTAATCATTAAACTATCATGGAAATTTGAAATGATAATTAATAAATATACTGATTATTGTAAATTTGAGAAAAAAGAAATAAAATGTTGCAAATCTGAAAATTTCCATTGAGAAGAAAAGTCGTAAAACAAAAAGAAAAGAGGGAATAAAAAAAGAAAAGCCATAAAAAGAAAAAGAATTAAAAAGAAGAAGAAAAAATTAAATAAGGAGAAAAACAAAAAGATAAAATAATAATAATAATAATAATAATAATAATAATAATAATAATAATAATAATAATAATAATAATAATAACTTAAAAATAAAGGAAACATATGCCATATATCTTAAAAAGGGGAAAAAAAGATGGAGGCGTATCAGTCTGGAAGGAGGACAATAGAAGAAGATCCTCATGGGTAAAAGCTAATTCCGCCCAACATTGTGAGGTAGGCAATGCATTATTTTTAGACATAATTATGTAAACTATAGAATTGTATAAAAATTATGTGTATACGCTCTGCTATGTGTATATCCTATTGTGTTTAGCTATATAATATACCTATTATTTATCAATTACTTAATTAATGAGTAGCAATGTATTTATGGAATTTCATTCTATATATTATAATTAATATACTGTATAACTCTATACAGTGACTTGGAAGTTTAGATTTGCAATAGAAAATACAACAATCATAAAAAAATGGAAATGTAATCTATAGTTATAGGACAATCTAGACGCTTTGTTTGATAATCAAAACTAGTTTTATAACACGTCATGTAAATAGTATAGAATTAATATTTTAATTACAATGACTTTTATATTTTTGGAGGTACATTAACCAATTTTTTTTTGGATATATATATCATATTTTTTGGAAGCGTATATACCTACAACGTCTATGTAAAAAATAATCCTCATTGCATTGTTGCACGAGTAGTTATTGCTGAATGCTATGGCATTGTTATATGAATTACTTTAGGTAAGCAACTATGAGTTTTGTAACATCAACTTCATATTTCAATAACCTATATTTTATGTGAAAAGGGGATTCTTGTGAGGATCGCCTGACTTCTGAATAGCTAGTTGTGAGTGGGTAGGTGAAATTAAGCTGTTGGAGTTGTAGCAATATACACATTATTTATATATTTATTGTATTTTGTTCTACAACATGCTTAATATAGCTAATTCATAGGCACTGATATGGATATGATGTTAATTCATCTAAAACCTTCCTTAAACTTCACCATCTAGACAGGTTTGTATTCTTGTTACGATATTTCCTCAGAATGAAATGGGTACATCCAATAGAATCTTATCCTTCAAAATTTTCTATTTTTCATGTTTTGGCCATGCAAACTTATTTAGACTCATTAAGAGAAAATCTTAAATTAGGAAGGCCATCGATGCACTTAAAATATTAAAGGTCTTATAAAACTGGGGGATTAGCGGGCCACCAACATACTTAAATAAGAAATATAATTTCTAACACCAACCGAAATAATTTATTTGAGATCTTTTCATGTTTTGGACTGGAGGAATTATGTCTGCATCTTGGCATCTGTATAAAATTCTTCCCTGTAATATCATTTTCTATTATCATAAATGCCTGACTATCTCATGGGATTTGTCTTACACTAATTTTTTTGATGTTTTATGACTCATTCGAGAAAAACCTTGCGGGTATGGGATCGTCGGTCTGTTATCCCTACTATAAAATTCCCCACAACTGAGTTTGACCTAGTCATATTACTTCTTCTTCTCCAAGTAAAAAATTGAAATTAATTCTCTGCTACCTAGATACAAGTATGAATTTTGGGTGGTGATATGACGTAGTATGGCATCATTGCAGCCCATATTTTTCATTTAGAATTACTATTAAAATTAAAAGGCATCGTTGAAGCTCATTTTTATATTTTATATATGTGTGTGTGACCAATATTGGGTTTAGTTGATAGTTTTTATCTTTCTATGACATCATAACATGGGACCGTATTCTAATATATAAATCACCAAGTTTAATATTATAAGCACTGAGTATAATCCCAGGTAAAATCCTTTTGATTAGAAGGCAGTCCAACTAATAAAATCATAAGTAAATATGAAATAAGCAAATTCTTAAAATCACCAAGTTTAAAGCGCTGAGTATAAAACCTTGAATTGTTGGACATAAACTCTTAAGGTTGCTGAATGTGATATTTTGACTTAGCAATATGAGTGAAGAGAATTCATTTAGCGCTTTATAATAAGTGGTTTAATTTAAGTTGTTGTAGTTTTACTTTGTGAATTTATAGCATGCTTATATTATTAAAGGCATCATTTATTTTGTCTTGGGTGAATTAATATCCAAACACTTATACTAATAGATGTTTATATTAGTGGGATTGCTAAGTAATTATAAACCATGTTTATATAAGCGGGATTGATATATTAGCCTTAGTATATTGCAAACCATTATTAATATCTAGTGAGGTTAAATACTTATTCAAGTTCTATATAAATGGAATAAGTAACTAATATGATCATATAATCCGATATAGTTACTTGTGTGACTAATGTGAAGTCTAAATATATATTTAACCAGAATATATATATTATACCAAAAACTGTGTGTCTAATGTGCATTTAGACAAGATAATACATTGATCCTCGTGTTTAACAATCTAAGTATAACAATATTATAATTGCTCCACTATTTATTTGTGGACATATATTATAGATACTTTATATCTAAAAAGAAATGGGCTACAACTTGATAAACATATGGAAAAATAATGTCATGGCATAACCGAGACAATTAATAGAGGACATTTGTATCTTAAAGCTTGATTAGTAATGACATAACATTAGAGTACCTTCATGTGGTGCATAGGTGCTCATATAAAGGGATTGTACCTATAGTTTAATAAATGATTTGAGTAAGTCATTTTCTCAGGAATTAGAAACTATAACTTTTTTTGGAATACTCTAGAAACAAAATGAATTGAAGATCATAACGGTTTTGTGAGTTCTTGTTTCTCTGCAAACAATTGTTTGACTGTTAGTTATATATTGAGTACTTGTAAACAGTACATGTTTATGAGAGTGTTTTATTATATCTAGTATATAATGGTGCATTTTGATGCACACTTATAGATATGTTGTTTTGAATGTTGGTAATCAATTTAAACTTAGGGTATACCCAAGTGGTATAATCCCATAATTGTTTGATTATTATTGTGTATGTGACCATTTGATTCTTGATATCATAAGTTTGGATTGTGTATTATTATATATTTGGAAACCTATAATAGTATGGGATATCATAGAGTCCTATAGTATAAATGAATGTTGTATCCAGATGGTACATACTGTAATTATTTTGTCTAGACTTACATTTACTTTTGACTCAATTATTATATACATGTAGGTTATTGCTATGAATAATATGTTTTGTAATAGTTGGTAAGACTTTGTGTATGCGTGCATGCAATCTTTGAGAGTTTAATGAATGCTTTGTTAGTATTTTATTGTATTCCATGGGAACTATGACTTGCTTCGTTATGTCTAGTTACATATGTAAATGCTTATGCTTCCATAATTTTTACTTTAAATGACTATTTTTAAAAAACTAGTAGTATGCCTTAGAATAATAGTCTATGGTAATATGGGTTATCATAGGGAGTAGTATATTTGGAAACTAATTATAGTAGTGAAAATATGTAATTAAATGTATATTTACTTGGATGGTATAAACAATAGTCATTATTTCTAGTATGGGATACAAATTAATGTAAGATTCATTCATGCGTTTGATGGAATAAATGTATGCTTTGGTTACTCCTATGTTTATCATGTTATATGATGTGTTTCTAGTAAGATATAAATGAATCTTGTGGTTGAATTGTATTTGACCAATTTGCTTTGTTGATATGGAGTTGGAGTAAGATGGACTTCAATGGCTTATTAGTGTCATAATGACAGATGAAGGCAATCCGATCAAGTGGTGTGTATGAATTCAATTGATCTAGATCGTTATCATTTATTATTTATAAAACTCTGGACCAAAGATAGTGAGACATATTATCATTTCATGAATATGATTTACATGTTTGTGTGATATCTTTCAATATAATGAATTTATATGTTAC
Source organism: Torreya grandis (assembly GCA_037957365.1). NCBI lineage: Eukaryota > Viridiplantae > Streptophyta > Pinopsida > Cupressales > Taxaceae > Torreya > Torreya grandis. The sequence continues at coordinate 343,143 of JARHVA010001266.1, forward strand.
ACTGCATATTTAAGATTAGAAATCATACAACACACGAGTACTTGCTTATCTCTTTGAATTCCTACGCCATCATTATCTACTCATCCATGAAGAGAGGGTCATTTCATAATGGGATTAGTGTGGGGGATCGTTAGTCCATGGTTGGTGTGGAAAATTTCTTCGATGATGCTCTTCCTCCCCACATCAGTACTACTTATTGAGGTGACACTTGAGATTGCCATAAATACTTTAGTTTGGGAACTATGCTCTGGGGAAAACATGTATCTATATGTACATTATATTATATTATACTTATCATTGAATATTGTCATGAAGATTTGTAATTACTTATTATTGTACTTTGACAGTGGTGGCTGTAGACTTGTTTCAGTTGTAGCTGAGTTAATATGATTACTTTTTATATTCATATTTGTGATATGTACTCTCGTGATATTAGAGATCAGTGATAGGTGATGTATTTTACTTGTTTCTATTATTACACTTTAAATATTTCTTATGGTCTCTATATATTTCTATGGTGTAATCTATTTTGATGTATGTGTATTAATTAAAAAAAACATGTATTTCTATGTCTAACCCAGTGGGTTTGTTACAAAATGGTGGAGCTAGAGGCAAAACAAAAGACCTCCAAACAACACATAGAATTGGCCATAACATCCTCTTCCTTGATGACCATAAGGAAAGAGTCATCAATGAAGTGCCCATTGAGAATTTGCTGGGGTTATTTCAAAGGAAGGGATATACCATGCACAAGGCCTTAGGATTGAGCATTGGCCAAAAGATAACTAAATCCTTCCACGACAAAAACATATAGGGATGGGGCCAAGGGGTAACCTTATCTAATGGATCTAAAGAGACTTAAAGGTTCTGAGTTGACTCCATTAATGGAGAGGAAAGCTGAGGCATCATAAAACAACATGCAAAAAGATTTAATGAGAGTGGGACCAAAACCCAAAGCTTATAAAATACTTAGGATGAATGGCTGCTCAAGGTGATCATAGGATTTCTCATAATCAATTTTAATGAATAAAGTATTTTGGTGTGACCGACAAGCCCATTCCATGCCTTCCCACACTGCAATAACATTATCCAGAATATAGCAACCTAATGGAGCCCGTTTACTCAGGCTGGATGATTGAAGGCAACATATGTCTAAGGTGAAGTGTCAAAGCCTTGGCGATGATTTTGTAAGAGATGTTAAGCAAAGTGATAGGATGCCAATTAAAAATGAGCTCTGGGTCACCAAACTTTGGGATGAATTTGATATGCCCTTTTTTGATGACCAATCCCAAGGTCTATGAGTGGAAGGCTTCGAGGTAGACTGGGTAAAGGTTAGGCCCAACAATGGCCCACATTTATCTTATAAACTCACAATGGAAGCCATCACATCCCAATTCTTTATCATTATCCATTTGCATCACAACTTCAAATAGATCCTCCATAGAAAGGAGCCTGTCATAGGCAACCCTCTTTGTGGAGGTAACTTTAGTGGGAACCACTGAGAGGCACTAGTTTAAGGCCTATTGGATTTCCATGGATAGAGGTTGAGATGAAAACATTTGCTAATAATGTTTGGTGAAAGCCTTCACCATCTTAGGCATCTCCGTGTAGTTCTACCTATTATTCTAAATGACTTACATCTGTTGGGAGGTGGACTTGGCATTGAAAATGTGAAAGGATTCCTTGGAGACCCAGTCGCCAACTTTGAGCCAATGCATACAAGCTCAAATTTGAAAATTGAAAGAATTATACTAATAAATGATTTGGATTTTATGAGGTAAATCGATCACCCACAACTAGAGAGATTCACTGAACAGGGGTTGCTCTAGGGAGGCCATAGCCCAACCTAGATTTGAAGAGGTAGTGGAGTAGGATCTTCATTGAATCTTGCCTAATTAGTGCCCATAGATATGTAAAAATCTAACAGTATAAATGAGAGCATCCACCCACCATTGGGTCCACCCTGGCTACTGAGTAGGCCTAGGAACAAGATTTTAAACCCATTTGATTTGTGCCACGGTGGGCCCATGATCCAAGAGGGTCGTATTAAGAAAGAATTATGTCTTATGGAGTTTAAGCTTTTTAAAATGCCAATTAATATAGTATCTGATCAAAAAGTGCTTGGAGAGTAAAAAATGTGGCAAGGTTTCCATTGGCAAAGAAAATGTGCTATCAAAGGAGAAGTATGGTTGAGTTTAAACCATAACATGATCAATCTATTTAATCACCCGATCAGTCCCACCTCAAAGATTGGTCCAAGTGTACCAAACTAGCCACCCTAAATCAGGGTCATGAAAGCCAAAGTTATTTCTCATGTATAACCATGCCTCCCTTTCACCAGCAACCCATCACATTTGTAGAGTACCAAACTTGTCAGTTGATTGTTCTACCATATTAAAATCCCCACATATAGCCTAGTGGGTGTCAAGCAAAGAATCAACAATCCATTACCATAAACTTGATCGCTCATATGCAACGTTTGAGGCATAAACATTAGTAATGCCAAATGAGTGATTCTAAATATTGAATAGGGCCCAAATGATATAGTGGGTGGGGTCCTTGCCAGACGTCACAAAATGAGGCTACCATTTGGGTGTAATGAATGTCATAATGCCACCATGGCCTACCTCTTGATTACTAGAAAGCACTAAACTATCAGGTTAGATAACTCTGACAATAATTGAGAGAAGGAAACCTGTCACCTTCATTACCTAAAGGCATGGAATGTCCATATCTGCAAGCTTACTTATGAAATCTCAAAAAACATACTTACAAACTAAGTCTGTTAGGCCCTGAACATTCCATGAAAAATAATTCATAGATTATGGGTGTTGAGAGACATATCTTCTATAGTGGGCCTTTCAAGGGCTTCATATCTATTCTTCAAAAAATGCTCAGAGTTAGAGAGAAGAAACTGTGGCTGCTAAGTAAATTCTATCTCAATCTCTGAATCCTTAGACAAATCCTAATTAACAGGGCTTCAAGAGTGATTTAAAGAGTTTTGAGAGGGACTACACGAACACTTACTAGTGCCAATTTGTGTGATATGTGATAGAAAATCTATATCATTTGGAAAGATGTATGTTGATACTTGAGAACTGGAAAACACATTCGCAACTAGGGGCATGCTTTGAAACTAAGGTTGAGATAGTGCTACCTTCATAGGTACTGGTTCTTTGATAGGGAGTATGTAATGAGTCACATCCTTACTTGATAGAGTCAAAGGCTTAAGCCCCTAAGACACAGAGCTAGAGGAAGGCTTATTGATAATCCCATGACCGGTTTGAGCAATCCCCTTGTTGTTATTGTTCCTCTTCCCCCCAATAGTTTGTCATCCATCTTCTTGGGTATTATTAGGAGTAGCAACTATCAACTTGGTGGGGGTCCTATTGTGGGGGAGATACAAAGAGCAGTCCTTAATCTTATGTTATGTGTCTTGGCAATGGAAACAAGTATTAGGAAAGTTGATATACAAAATTCTCTGTGAATACTGGGAGTCGTTGACTTGAATTGTGATAGATTCTTTGAGGCCTTAGAAAGATCAACTTCCATATAAATCCTCCTTTGCGACTGGGCTGAGTAGAATCTTTGGGACCCATGAGTAATAATCTGACCCATATAGTCAACTATTTGGTCCAAGAAGGGCCAGTATGACAAGGGCAAACCCGAGAACTCAACCTAGATGGGGACTTTTAGAGTAGCTTGCTCTGAGACTATAGCCTCTGGTCTAAGGGGATATCACTAGAAGAGAGTTTCAGACATACCAAGTGGCCGACTTGTTCAATATAACACCTCCACGGGTGAGGTTGGCAAATTTTAACAAAAAAAAACTTTTGGTCGTGTTATGGATGCGCTTAAAATTAATGTCATGGGTCACCCAGGTGGTTCAAACCTAAGATTTGAGCATGCTTTCAGAAGGAATGTGACCAACGAAGTAACCTATCAAGTAAAACTGCTATAGCCATTGACAAGCAAAATCAAAAGCAAGTTGAGTAAGAATGACATCAAAAGGAGAATCCTTACCTCATGAAATACTTTAGGGACAAATTTACTCAATCGTTTATTCAGCGGTGCCATTACGGAGTGCTCCTCCATCCGTCATGGCTTCAACAGTCAGAGAGGAAGGTGGGGAGGCCATTAAATAGCTCATCTAAAGGGCAAAGCTATTAAATATCAATAAATACTAATATCCTATGGGGACACGGTATGACAGGGAGGCTCAACAATGAAAATACCATGGCTTTTGATGCAAGGTATAGGCCAACCCTGGCAAAGCCAAAAAACACTCAACTTCGATAAACAACTTTTCGCCAAAAACCTTTTCTCTTCATATCCAAAATGATATCTAAATATAAAACATAAAAAAAACACAATATTATTTTAATCACTCTCACTATATATATATATATATATATATATATATATTAAATGAGATAAATTTAAGTAATAATAAAAATTATATAATAAAAAAATCTATTTAAGCGTTAAAATTAGATAAATTACCACATCTAACATCTAATTTTAAGTATAAGATACCTCAACCAACAATACCAAAAACAAATCTTGAATAAATATAAAAATACGAAATTCATAACTTTTAACACAAAAGGCAATGATCACGATGGGTGAAATAATAATTGGATAACGTGCACGTATTATGTTTTTTTTAATCTTCACCTAAAGGGGTGGGGCCCTCTCCAAATCATTTTATGTAAGGTACTTTATGAATCCCTAATCATTTAGATGCATGGATTGGGTGAAATAATAATTGGATAACGTGCACGTATTATGTTTTTTTTAATCTTCACCTAAAGGGGTGGGGCCCTCTCCAAATCATTTTATGTAAGGTACTTTATGAATCCCTAATCATTTAGATGCATGGATTGGGTGAAATAATAATTGGATAACGTGCACGTATTATGTTTTTTTTAATCTTCACCTAAAGGGGTGGGGCCCTCTCCAAATCATTTTATGTAAGGTACTTTATGAATCCCTAATCATTTAGATGCATGGATTGGGTGAAATAATAATTGGATAACGTGCACGTATTATGTTTTTTTTAATCTTCACCTAAAGGGATGGGGCCCTCTCCAAATCATTTTATGTAAGGTGCTTTATGAATCCCTAATCATTTAGATGCATTGGTTTAATGTGGCACTAAACATGTTATTTTAGAGAGTATAACCTTCCATTTTATTTTATTTACATGTAACGATTTATGTTAAAATTGAAATAGTTAAAAACTTAAACAAGAAAACTGATTGAAAGATAATATTGACATAATAAGGAAAGTAAATTTTTGAATTTAAAAATTAAAAAAATGTAAAACATTTTCAATTTCTAAAGTTTCATCGATTTTTTTTAACACATACATGATTGTGTTATAGTCTGGGTTAATCCTACATTGATCATAATTATGAAAGAAAGTATTACATATTTTAAAAGTTTTACAAATAAAAGTTGTGAAGCAGTTTTAGTATTTGCGAATTAAAGGAATAAGGGTCTTGTGCATTTAATCCTTGAAATCATTATAAAAGACAAGTATTTAAATGAGGATAAAATTATCATTGTACGGGGATCAAATCACATGTATAAAAATAGACTTTGGGCATATGCATATAAAGTGGTTTGCTAGTTGTATAGAGAGGAGACATTTTGTTTCAAAAAAAAGTTTTAGCAATGATGAAACGTTGGGGAAAGGCTAGGAAATACAAATCATGCAAATGGTAGAAGACTTCAAGGTGCACTAAATGGTCATCATGAAGGGCAATGACAAACTATTTCATGTGATCTCAGAGATTACAAAGCCCATATTATACCCCAGATCTAAATTTTGAACAATGGTTGAATTTATATGACTTCCACACATTGCAAATGGGTATATAGCTTGTAAGGTGGCAACATCTTTGATTGGTCATTATTCTATTGTTAAGGGTCTATAAGGATGTTATGAGTGCTGATTTGATTGTAGCAGAGTAAACTAGTCTAGTAAACATGATTAAGTGCTTAAAATAATTTTTTCACAATAAAAATTAAAATGGCTATCAGTTGGGCATGGAAATCGATGTTGAAAAATGTTGAGTATTTACAAAACCATGAGACAAATCAAACCGTAACAACCTCTGTACGCAAAAAAAAGTTATTCTATTATTTAAAAATCCTTGATTAGAAAGTGAGTTTTTCCATTACGTATACTGGTTTGCAAATATTGTAGGGAGAGTAGATGCATGTTGATAGGGGCCAAACAAGTTAAATGTGGTATGCATGTGTAATTGAGACTCAATCTAATCGGCATCATGTTGTTCTAATTGATGCAAGCCATGTAAATCCAATAGCTGCCTTAAATCCATACAATCTTCTAAATGTCTAAACATCGGCTTAGAGCCCAATGGGCACGATTGCAATCTATCATGAAATCTAGATGACACATTTTGCATGAAGATTTAGAATTCGAATACTGATGATTATTGGTGCAGATCATGCCTAATTATAGTATAAAAATGATTTTTCGTCAACCACATCACACTATGTTTGATCACCTTGACAGAGGGCTAGAAAAAAAATCACAAGCGATCAGAGCATTTACAACTTCAATCTTGATATGCTCTTGATTGCTTCTAATTTTTCCAACGCCTCGTAATGAAAACAATTTTTCCATTGCAATCACCAAGACAAAACCCGATCACCTACAGTTGGCTTGACCCCAACATGTTGGGCTCTTCAAACAGTCAATACAAATATCCCCTAATCGAAACCAAGGAACTTGTAATTTTGACATAGAAATAGGGCAAAGATGTTACCTCTTTCTATGAAGAATGCAAGCCATCATATACAAAAGTATTACATAACATTAGTTATTAAATAAGTATTATATAATAGATATTATAATATTTTTGTGTATTCAACATTAGTATCCGTAACTACATGTCACTCCATGGTTTGCTAGAGATCTATCACCATGCTCCCCGCCATCTCTCGGACTGACACCAACACTCAATTTTTGGGGCATTATGGTCGAAAATGATTGGTTCCTAGACTGACAACTTGTTAGTCTAGATCTCCCGACATTAGTCCTCCTCCAGGGGGCTACGTGCAGTTGGTCCAGGGTTTAAGGGGTTTTCGATTGATCCAGATCAGTTTTGGGGAACCCCAAAACCTACCGTGACTGACAAGTTCGGGAGCCCAGGGCTCTTCCCATTGGCCACGAATCTGGGAAAATTGGCATGCTAAGGAGTCCTTGGCATTTTTCCCAGTGGGGGATGATGAATAAATCTTTGTGCTTGTTGAAAAAGAGTGCAATCTATCTTCTTGACATCCAAATTGAACAAAATTTGACATATCATGAAAAAGTAACTGGAGAGATTTTGAGGTATACTGTTGGGAGTGATATCTTTCATCTCCAAAAGATGTGTTGATCTCTGATATTTCACCATATGGATAGCCATTCTCTTTGAGAATTTTGAAAAAGTTCCCAGAATAAGATTGACTAAGAGACTGTATAAATATGCAAATATCCATGCCATTAGGAAAGCTGTTTAACAACACGGAGAAAAATGTTGCTTGTAATCTTGTGCCAATAGTCTTCAGAATGTGCTTGTTTTTAACGGTCGGATAAAGGAAGACAATACCAGGCTCTTGATCCTGTAAAAAGATGATTACTGACCAACAGTCCATCAGCTCTACAATAGTTGATCAAGGGGGTTTGACACCCTAGGAACTTCTCGGGCCTGACATCGATTGATCCGGATTAGTTCCGGGGAACCCCATACCCTGCCATGACTGACAGGTCCGTGAACTCGGGGCTCTTCTCATTGACCACGACTCTGGCAAAACTGGCATGCAGCGAGTCGAAAGAGCAGAGACCGGGAAAATCCCACGGATGCCGGGAGATTGTGGTTAAAGCATGGCAATGAGCTACGAACTACGGTAAAAATAATTGAAGCTCCTCAATGTGTTGCACTTTTAATGTCGATAGCTCTTGCAATTGCAGCTCTGTTTATTTCCTAACACACTAATGATCATTGCAGGTCAGTTTCTCCATATGATAATAGCAATCGGGATGGCTCCCCTTCTTACTCATTTGGCTCTAGGTCCTTGCATTAAAGAGTTTCATTATCAAGCACCAGGTCTCCTACAGCTGAAAAATATGAAATTTCATAGTGACCATCAAGAACCTCACCAATACGATAACCTGGAAAGTACAATACCAATTGGTTTCAGCATTGAGACCAAGCAAATTGTCCCAAACCACATTTAAGATGAAAGGGTCATCGATTTCAGTTACATACAAATTGCATATATTTAAATTAAAAGTTCAAATTTTGCTCTTATGAAATGAACTCACTATAATATCCTTCTGCATCATCCCAGTTGTCATGAAGTCCGCTTCTATCAACGGGTAAGCCATCTCCTCTACTCTGAACAAAGCAGAATATATGAATAATATTAGCAATATATATGCAATTGTGGCCTAAAGGAGATCAAATTTATCTTATCTCATATCAATAATTGCAGCATCCCAAATTGGCGTTCATATGCAATGGAGTGTACACACTATTACTATTTTATTTAATCAAATATATTTTTACGTGTGTGTAGAAATAAGGCAGTCATTTTCACAAATAGTATCTTTAGTTTATGGATATTCACAAGACAATTCACATACATGAATGCATACTCACCTTTGGAGAACCTTCACCAAGACCATCGGTACTCAATGTTCTCTCAAGTAGCCCATTTTACTGTGGAATCTTTCCCAACAAAAAATGTTGGATCAAGTACAAAAATATCACTTCCATCCTATCCATTATCAGCTTGTTCAGTGATCTACTTTGACTGCCCGATCGAAATCTGTATTGCAACTATGTTTATCTCTTTCAAATTATCTACACTAGATCTAAGAACATCTGTTGCAAAACAAAAACTTCATTTATGGTTATTTACTAAGTAAAAATATTCACAATTTGTTATCATATTCTTTTCCTTGAAAAAATTCAGACAATTTCACCAAGCAAATATAATTAAATACCTTTTCTTGCTTCTTGCTCCCCTTTCTCATTTATCTCTGGCTGGTGTTTCTATTGTCTGTACTTTTCTAGTATAGCATGTCTCCTCTTCCTGCTTTCCTCTTTGATTTTTTCAACATCATCCTCTTCTTTCTTCGCAAGTTGCAAAACCACTCTTTCCTGGTATTCCTCTTGGTTCTCCTCCTCCCTAAAACAATAATTTATTAAGATTCAATGCAATTAGAAAAGCAAAATCTAATATAACGATTAAAAGCAAAATGCAATTCACCCACACGATCTTCTCTTTTATCTTCTTTAAAATCTCGATGCTTTAAAATACGGTCCCTTTCATGTGTCTTGTCTCTCTATTTGTCTCTGTCTGAAAATATGAATATATATGGTGTCTATCATAACAGTCATGAGTCCAACCAGATTTTGAGATATTTCTTGAATTTGATCTTCTGGTCCGTTGAATATGATCCTGACCGCTCCTACTACACTTCAACTCCCTCTTCCAAGATCTAGATATTTTATCAAATTGCTCATGAACTCAGGGTCTCTCTCTCAAATCAGATTGTCTTTCATAGCATAGATAAGGGATCATAGGGGACACAATACAACCCTTAGTCGTGTGATTATCAGTGTTTGCTTTTTCACATATCATATTTCATGTCCAAATTCTTATATTTGATGCAATCTTATTGGACGATGTGAAATATTTTCCTTTTTTAAATTAAAAATAGACCATTTTCTTAAGTAATTAGCCCTGTCAGCGTACTTAAACCAATAAAAAGCTAGGAAAATACTCTTTGTCTAATATTTATTTTTAAAAAATAGAATATAAATGAGAATACTAATGTGCATAATTTAAAAATAAACAAAATATTTAAGTTACATATTTTTCAATAAAGACTAATAGCTAAAACGATTACAATATTACCCTGTTGCATAGGTACTAATAAGAGAAACTAGAAGGTGAGAAGACCAAAACAATAGATCATATTCACCATTCCTTTCCACTCTCCTTACCAAGTGATTATTACCAAAAAAAAATATTACTTAAACGATAGGCATGTATTCTTATTAATTATTACGAAAAATATATGAAAAAAATATAAAAAACTTAAAAATGACTCAAACATACATAAATAAAACACCACAAAAAATAATAATTCAGAATATACAAATATTTTACACTTATGCATAGTTGCCTCAAAACTAAACAAATATTTTCTAATATTAAAATTTGTAACCACATAAATTTCAAATTACTAATAAATTAATTTGCAAACTTGGTTATGTTGAATTATGTTGATATGCTTTTACGATTGTCTAGAGGGACAAATAATATTTGTCATAGGGTTTTGCTTGAAAATATTCTTTGCATTATTAACAAGTGTCATGATGTGGCTTTAGTATCTGCTCATGGGAGTAAGCAAAAATATTACAATTTAAAATTGAACTGGTTGCATGATGTAATATGTAATTGCAATGGAATGGACACATGTAGGCACATATAGGGAAACTCTATAATTATCTCAGGAAAAAGAGTTTTCTTTCATCAAATGTTGTAGTTACAAGTGTTGCGAAAGGGTACATGGGAAAATAGTGGACTATTGATTAGGCTTTAAGGATTTCCAAATAAATACCTCTAAATAGATGTCACTTCATGGAATGCCATGGTAGCAAGTTATATAGGAAATGGGTGAGAACAAAGATGTGGAGGCACTGGTGAATTTCCTTAAAAAATAAGCTGAGGTATACATAATTTGAAAGAAAATTATATGAACTGACACATATGTCTACAAAATGTGGAAGCATTGGTGAAGTTCGTGTTGTTCAATTTTAGCTTGGAGAATTCTCATAGAGTGCAATTCAGGGGAAGTATTTGTTGTTTACTAGCAATTGGAGAGGCAATTAAATATTCATTTCTGCCTGCAAGCATTCAAAAATTTAAATGCCAGAGGCCTTGCAACATATGCAACTGAAATTTTATTGATGTAAGGCCCTCCAACCCCTAATAGATTTATAAATTAGGGTGAAAATTTGAGCATAAACAAAGGCTTCGCTCAATTGAAAAAGACATGTTTTCTTTTAGTATGCCATGAAGTACATTTTGGGCTCATCCTCCTTCACTATAATTGAATGAATGGCCATGATCTTCATCTATAACACGGAATTTCTATATATTAGAACTCCTTATTTCTTATCATTGTGAGTAATTTTAATTCCCAAACAACATTTACCTCTAAGGTAGAACTACAATGCATGTTAAAACTAAATTTTAGTTTTTCCTTTTCATTATCATGGATGTTAACTAACCATTACTGTACGTTGATGTATTGGATATGACTATTGGATGAGAATATTGTTGACTATGACATGTACAATATTAAATGCAAATAGAAGACAGGGGAATTTAAGGTCAACATGTTTGCTATACATTGTTTAAACAAATCATAGAATATTTACATTTTGATATAGTCTGAGATAAAATTGTGAACTTAGAAGTAGAGTTGGAAACAATGATATTGATTGTTGTTTGTTCAAGAACAAGGTTGTCTACTTACATATATAATGAACTTTAGAACGTTTCCTCCCATAATCTGTTGAAATCATTGTCCTTTTGAGTGTTGCTTTGTGCAAAACTGAAAGTGTTCATATACAGGAAAGTATTATTGGAACTAAGGCTTTGAATCTTGATTGGGAGAAGAACTAATAAGAGAAAATATTACATTAGACATTTGCAAAGAGTGCTTACGGTTACAAGGATGGGGATTTTTTGGTTTGGGTTGAGCCTACATGGCTGCTTTGTTGAGACATGAAAAAATCTATAGCATTTGCAATTCAACTGTGAGTATTACTTATAGAAAGAAAATTATTTATCAATGCTATGAAGTTGTGGTTGAAGCTTTTGCAAATAGTAAATTGTTAGGTAGTTGCATACCTTCGTTATTGATTTATGGAACAATGTGCCTGCGTACAGGGTAACCTATTTGTCTTCATTAACCCTCCATGATATTTATTTCAAAAGGTGCGGTATAATTTCAAAATAAATTCTAGTCATTATTCATTAGGCAATTTTCCAAGCATGCACCTATCAAGCTCAATAAATCATATGTACAACTGAGTTCTATTGCCTTATTTGTCCTTATTTTCTAACCATTCATAAGATCAATCTTCTTATAGGTATGAAGCATTCAAATAACAACATATGAGAGTTATTTGCCAAGTTTCAAGTTAGATCACTACCTGCACTCATATATAATATATTACACCATTGTTCACACACAAGTCCACACAAGGGGGATAACTACATCATTTTTAGGCCCTCTTCATAGTATATGGTTATGTAGGTAGTGTTCATTGATTGAGGGTTATTTGAGGTCAACTCGACTTCACTTGATCCCACTAACCCCCATTTTTTCAAAGTGACATGCCCTAATTGGAGGATCTAGAGTTTTGATAAAAAAATATAACACCTAAAGCCTATGTGCACGATCCTAGTTGACAATATGCAAGGTGATAAAGAACCCTAATAGGCATAGGTGGAACTTATAGATAAGGACTTATACTTCACTATAGATAGAAGCATTAGTTTCAGGACAAAAGTGTTGATGCTAGTGTCCCTATTTCAATGATAATGTCTAGGCTGCAGAGAGCTAATTTTCAAAATCTAACAAATCGTATTTGAGCATCATCCTAACTATTTTTACATCTGCACTTCTCAAATCTACCTGCACATGAATAAGCAAGCTAAGTATTATCTCTTTTTCATGTTTAAACATTCAAATTATTGTTTGGTGTTGTAATTTCTATATTTAGTAAATTTACATAATTCAACATTGTATCATAATATATTGTGAATATGAATTATTTAATTAGGTTACTCTTTTATTTTAATCCTTATTTCCAAAAAGTGTTATACAATAGGGATAATGGCAATAGTTAATCTTATCCTTTACTAGGTGTTTCTGTCCTTGAGAGCACTTAGGCTCATCTTCTGGAAGGTTTCTAAGTTTTCAACATTTTATTTTTTCTTGTATTCTATTTTCTTGTTCAATCAGTTGATAACTCAAAAAGCTAAGTTCATCTCTCCTTTTCATAGTTTAGCCTTAATCTTTTATATCTTTCTTTGTCTATTTTAGTTATTTATCTTCAGTTTGTTATTTAAAAACATGTTTCCATCATCCTGTATTATTCTATTCCATTTATATAATTAAGGATTAATATCATAATATTAATTCAATTTCAGATAAAATAATTTGTTATTCTCTATATCAATGGGGATCTTGGTGAGCTCTTATTGCACTTCGGGTGAGTTCTCAGGTCTTCATGCATAAGTAATATGTAGGTATGGTAGTTTGAGTGCTTACTTATTTGTTTCACTTGTTGAACCCTACAAAGGGTTTAATTAGGTTGACAAGTCTAATCACAATGGTTGTGAAAAGGTGAAACATATATGCATCCTCACTAGTCATGCTCCTTCTATTTTTTAGAAGAGTGCCTCTTGATTTTTTAGGAATAAATCTTTAGGTAAGGATAAAGGGAGAAGGGATCGAGGTAAAGGACAATGAAGATCACGTAGTCACTCTTTATTTTCCATGCCCACACCTTATCGAATTCTCTCATCCTATAGAGGGCATGGAGGATGGTTGTCATCCCAAGATGGCTATGGACCTAAAATATTTAGACCTACATGTTGGGATGGTCAAGGTGAAATTCCTTATCTCTCATGAGAAATTCCACCTCTTTGTCGCTATACAAAGGAAGAAAGTGAAGTAAAATTTGAGAAACATGATGATTGGGATCCCCATTATCACCTCAATGGTAGAATTTACGAAGATAATATTGATAGTATGTCATCTTTTCCTCCTCCCTCAATGAGGTTGTATCACTAGTTACCTATAAATTTGGACCTTGGTAGTGTTATTTTGGTTATTTTATGTTGCACGTGGCACGTGCCTCTATAATCATGAAATTTTGCTTTTGGTTGGAATTGGGTCTTGTTACTTTGCACTTGTGCTTTGTTCTCAAGGTTTTAAACCCAATTTGATTTTTACTGTGATTTTTTATTGAGTTGTGCTTACATACCACCTTACTTTTTTTTAGATACAATGCATTATGTTTTTTATCCAAATAAATATATTGCATGTTTTTAATCAAAAAATATATTGGGACTTGACAAAGGTTTTATGGAGTAGTCATCTCCATGATGACTACCATGATTAGATTTTTTTTTAATTGGCCACTTTCAAAAGCTTCACCTTCTACCCTCTCTTCCTTTAGATGAAAGAATAAATAAATAAATAGATAATTTCCCCTTAAAATTTATTTAATGTTTTTTTTCAATCAATTAAAATGGGATTGATAAGGGTTCCTAATATTAAAATAAAAAATATAGAATTATAAGTCAATAAATGTTCTATAATAATGTTGTCTTTAGATTATCTATAGTATAATTGATATCTATATCTACTAATACCACTACATTGAATAATTTATTTGTCGTAAGGCAAAAAAAACACTTGAGTCTTAATAAAATTACTAAAACCAACAAATAAACATTGCAAAAGAGAGATTTTATCCATGGGAATAGGAGTGAGCCAAAAAAATGAACTAATCCTTACAAGTGGTGACTACCTCCACCACTTCCTTTTTCAATTTCTTGCTTTAGCTTCCCTTGCTTCCCTTGGATTTGAATATCCACCCTCTTCCATATTTATTGTTTCCCTTCCTTTGTTTTTACCCTAATCCTCGTAACCATTGTTGCGTTCAAGTAATTTTAGAAGTTTGATTGTATTTTATTCTTATTCCCTATCTTTCTATCTGACATGGGTGAAACATTTTCATACTAGCAATGAAGATTTTAAATTCAAAGGAAAGAAGCATCTCCCCTCCCCATATGTGATCAAAATCAAACCTAAACTCCTTCATTAGTTCCACATAGTCCACGAGTTGAATGAAATAACCTTCCATTTCCTTGAAATAAACCAATGATACCAATCTCCCATTTGTCACTCCAAAAACCAATTGCCTCCTTGCAAGAAAAACATCAATGGCTTTCATAATTTTTTATAGATCCCCTTGAAAATTAGGCTTAATGTAGTGGTATGAAAATTATTTAACCACATTTTTGTTCGATATGCAAGCCAACAAATTGATTACAAACATGGATGCCACTTTAGAGGTTACTCTATTTCTGTGACCTCCTTTATCATCAACATCACATCCCCAGACTAAATTATGAATATAATCTTAAAGTAGTCCTTTTTAATTGGTGTATAAAATGATGTCTACCTCTTTGTGTAGTAGAGTAAAATTTATGGTTCCATATTTGCAACCTACCAATAAAATGGTCCGAGATAGAGATAATAGAGGAGATGAAAATGGCATGAGATGTAAACCTTCCTCTTAACACACAACTCTCCCCTTGGCTCAAATACACTTGATAAATACTTAAATGAGGGCACTTGTAATTCAATTCAAACATGTTCTCAATGTACACTAAACATAGTTTATATATTATGTGATCTTACCATTATATCATGCAATGGTTGATGAATAATGATATGACACCTTCTCCAATTTTAGTGTTCCAAATGATTATGCCACAAAACTTGAGTTGTTATTGATATGTGACATGAAGCTTAATTTTTATTATACTTATTAACCTCAAATCATGGGGACCTTATTAATATTAATCTTGTCCAAATAAATCTAGTCCTCAAGGGGCCAACATTTATCTAAATCAATCCAAGACTCCATTAGCTAATTTATTTATTCTCAAAACATCCTTGTGATCGATGAGTTCTTAAGATAATCCACCATAGCATTATATTCTTTAAAAAAGTGATATCTCATCCATGAGTCAAAATTTATTAATAATGGCCAAACCTTTTTTAGAATGTTGTTAAGTTTTCCACTCTATGAACCATGATGTTTTAGGGAAAATATGATCACCATAGAGTCTCCCTCAATCTCCAATTTTGTGATACCATATATTGTAGAGTAACTTGGAGACCCAAAACTAATTCGTGGGACTCATATTAATTATTTGACATGTCTAAAAGATTCATGTAATCCACTTCAATTAGGGATCACTTGTCATGTCTAATTATGCATCTTATGCTTAAAGCCCCTAGATTGACTCTATAATCCCCATCAAAATTAAATTTGATTGAACCTAGGAGAGGAGGCTTCCAGGTGGATTTCTACCTTCTTTTCTTCCGTTTCAAGTATACTCTTGACCCATTAACCATTTTAGAAGTTTCCAATTTTTTTCATCTCCTTATCATATTTAATAATTTTGGATTTAGATGAGGTGGTGTGGGTGGAAACAACTTCAAATAGTGTTTCCTCTATGTGATGTAAAAGCTCCTCGATCAATGGAAATATTTACCCATGAATATTTGTTTGTTCCTTTCATGTTCCTTTCAAACCATAAATTTCAAATAATAATTGAAGGGGAAACCTTTCAAATCATTGTGTAGATAGTCTTAGGGTACAATGAGGGATAGGATGCAAAGATTTGGAGCAAGAAATTTGGGTGCCTATCCATGACCAATTCATCATGTTTATTAACGAACTCTAACATTTCATTGTAATTGGTAAATGGAGAAGCAAGTGCCCTGCTAATTATTATTCTTATTGACATAAACAACCCCTAGATGTTCCATTCATTCCCATTATGTGAAGATTTTTATGTGTTTAAATGTTTTTATTCAAATAAAGGCAAGTGAAAGCTCCCACATTTGGTACATGTGCCTTATGCCAATAACTCTCTCTTGGCCATTTGGGCTAGGGAACATCTTGCTAGTGATCAAGTATCCTTTCAATGCTTTGATTTGAGTGAATTAGTTCCACATAATTGTAGTTATTTTTACCTTGATTAGGGAAAGTATCACCATGGTATCCACTAACTTGGGAGTATCTACTAACTCGGGAGTATCTATTTATGTTATTTCATGAGTATTAGTCGATTTATCTATGTATCTATAATTTGGTCCAAATACAAAAATATTGGTCCCCTTGACAACTTTTGAAGCTTAAAAATCTCTTGCATGACCTTGAGTTAACCTAAATTTGATGTTTAATGCCTTTTGGTCCTAGTGTTAGGTGGTTGCAATTTCAGGATTGTTTGTATGAATTTGAAAACTTGATAGGATCATCTTTATGGTCCTTGCATCTTTATTTTCTCTCCCCTTTGCTTTCTAGGTTCATTTAACAATCAAGAACAAGAAAGCAAACTCAAACACTTTTCATGTTCTAGCTAACATTATAATGTCGAGAACTTTTGGCACACAAGCTAAAGTTTTTTTTGTTATGCAATTTTTGTTTATTATCATCTTGTCCAATCTAAGGGTTTTGATTGTTAGAAGACTAGTTATTTCACACTAGTCGCCCAAACCCTAATCACATGCCAATGCCCTTGAAATTTATTTGCCTTAATATTGTAGATACAACTCATTATAAGTAGATATGTATTACAACATGTAAAATTAGGATAAGGAAGTGAAGAGCAAAAGCAGATGAATGGACACAAAAGATCAAATTTTAGGTAGTAATGGTTAACAAGTGTGTTTATAGGGTCATGACAACTTGTTCAGGCAAGAAGGGGCATAAATTATAAAGATTGATTTATATAACGCAAAAATAATATAAAAGCTTTCTATTTCCCTATTACCTCACATATTTGATTGGATAATTATTATATTTTACATATAATATTAATATATAATTAAAAGTAAATCATTTATCATACTACATTTTTTTTATATGCTCCTTAGGGTTTCACATTTTCATACACCACCTAAAGTTGTGAACAGTCCTTAAAATTAAAAGTCAATGGTATACATGCAATGATATTTTGGCCATCGATCGTCCCTCATCCCTAAAATTAAAATGGCCAAGCCACTCACAACTTGTGTCCACCGTATTTTTGATTTATTGTCATGATTATCAATGGGTGTCATCTTCTACTTATTTACCTTTTGTCTTGGCCATCAAGTCCATCAATATCTTATCATTATTATAAGTAAACATCATCTATCACATCCTTTTACAATTGGACGTTTCATTCATCACAATCACCCTCACCCTCACCTATGGTATTGATTCATAACTCTACACTGCTTTAGTGTGCAAAATGTTTACCTTGGATCCTTTAGTCAAATTACACAATTTTTTGAAACACCCAAGGAAACAAAACTGAATTTGACCTTTTAATACATATTTGTCTCAAACCTCGAAGTGATCAATATTTCATTAATATGTCATATTTGACTAATTATGCATTCAATAATGATTAATAAACAAGATTAATTAAAATGCAAAAAAATAATGCACAAATAAAATCAACTCAAGACAAGCACTTGATAACGGAGTTTGGCAATACCTATGTCTCCGAGTATGATTATAGTACGAATCAATCTATTTCCCTAAAAAGTGAGTACATGGCTAACCCTCACAATTATCAAATGGATAATCTAAGATTGCATACAAATCATGTTAGGTTGTGGAGCTAAAAGCTTCACTAATGTAGACATGGAGGAGGTTGTTGAGAGGTTGCTGAGTTGCAGAGCAACCGATGTCGGTTTGATCAACCGACATCGATCATATACAGTGAGAAGAGCAACCGACATCGGTCAGGATTGGCTGACGTCGATCATCTCCAGCCAGACAGGGACTGATGTCGGTCGCCTGTGCGGTTTCAAAACTGTCGGTTTCACGAATAATTTGTTAACGAACTGGTTGTTTGCATGTTAAAGGCTAATTTTAGTCTTGGAGCTGCGGATCTAATTATTGTAATTGGATGTCTAATTATTGTTTGCATGAGATCTATATAATAGACTCATGGGCTGTATTGTAATTTGTCCTAGTTGAGTAAGAGCAAGGTTAACTCCTTCAGAGTGAAAAGAGCAAGGTGTGTTCCTCCTAGTTCCACAGGGGTGCCGAGTGTGTATGATCAGGTAAAGCTGCAAGTTGTGCAAGTTTTGGTAGAAGATCTACAGGGGTGCTGGTTTAGAGAATCAGAAGGGTTCTTCATGTGTGTATGATCTTGGTCAGCAGGTGTGCAAGGCCAGGTTTGGAGATCTACATGGTAAGTAAGATCATTGATTTGCAAGTGTGTGTGTGTGTGTGCGAGGTCTAAGTTTGCAGGTGTGCAGAACCAGGGTGATTTGCAGGTGTGCAAGATCAGGGAGGTCAACAACACAATAGGTAGCAAGATCAGGGGAGATCTACTTAGAGTACGTTGTGTACTTGGAGTATGTGTGTATACTCAGTCATGGAGTACATGGAGTACTTGTGAACTGGCAGTAGTGATACTGACTGGTGGTACTGACAGTAGTGATACTGATTGGTTGGCGGTAAACACCAACTCTATGTTTGAGTTGTGTGTTGGGATCGTAATTGAGAGAGTGAGCTCTTGAAGAGATTTACTGTTTATGCCCTAGAGGTGTGGGAGCCCTAGAGGTGTGTAAGGAAGAAGACTGTGGCATTTTCTTTGTTGTATTTTCTTTTGGAAGAGTATTAATACAATTGGGTATTGTCTCTCATATTCTGTGTTATTTTTGAATTCTAGTTACTTGTTACTTCTGATTAATTACGCACATTTAGTTGCTTGGTAATCAATTGTGCTTCTAGGTCCTAACAGTTGGTATCAGAGCATTTATGTTCTAGATTCTTGATAAGTGGTATCAGAGTTAAGGTTGCAGGGAGCAGATTTGTGTTTGATTACAGGTCACTCTCAGAGGTTTCTGATTGAGTGGGAGTATAGAAATGGTAGAAGAAAGTACACTAAGAATGGAGGAATTAAAAAGCAAGAATGGTCAATTATGGTGTGATGGAAAAAAAAAGTAGGTAAAGAAATATTGTTGGTTGGTAGAAGATCAACATGAAGGAACTGAAGAAGCAAATGTTGCAGGTGTTGTTGCACAGGATGCTCTGGTATGTTCCTTGGATAAAGTAAAATCTTGGTTTATAGATTCTGTTGCCTCTTTCCATGTAGCCTGAAATAGAGTATTTTTCCATGTTAAGGTCTTTGGAGACTTTGGAAAGATTTATTTAAGGGCTGGTGTGCCTTGTCAAAGTTTTGGCAAAGGAAAAGTGCAGCTAAAATTACAGACGGCCAACACATGGGTGTTGAAGGAGGTCATGCAGGTCCCAGTCCTGGAGATGCGGCTAATTTCTATAGGAAAGTTGGGTGATGAGAGATGCACAGTAACTCTCACATCATATTTTTGGAATGTTACCAAGGATGCACTTGAATTAGCATGTGGTAAGAAAGCAGGTACTCTTTATCTACTTGTATTATTGATTCCACTTCTATTGCACAGGTGTGGCTTTGTAGGCTTGGTCACATAAGTGAGAAGGGAATGGATGTTCTTAAGTCAAATGGTAAGAGTTTAGCTTCGGAGAGCATAGACCGAGATTTTTGTGAGCATAGGGATGCTAGAAGAAAAGATTGTGTTTATTGCAGGAAAAGGAAGTCTGATGTATTTGACAAACTTAAGAACTGGAAAGCCTTGGTGTTCTTGGAGGAGATTATGGACAAAAATTAGTGGATGGGGCTGGATACTTCTAAGCAGGGCAGTTTGGACATGGGTATGATTCAAAGAAAGCTCGCAGGTAAAAATTCATCACTCACAGAAAAATACAGGTACCGACATCGATTAGAGAAAATCGGTGTCGAATAGACAGGCATCGATGTTAGTCGTGTGCAAACCAGAGAAGTCAGTGGTGTCGGGTAGGTGGTGACTGACATCGGTAGGAAAACCGACGTCGGCGACCAGGACAGTCGCATGAAACTGACATCGATTAGATGCAGACTGTGTGGTGATCTAGGTCGGTCACTGGAACAAATTTTAGGTGGACAGCAAGCTGTCAAGGAGTCTCAAACACCCATATGGAGAATTGAAAGGTTAAGTAAGCCTCAAATTCATTATTCCTCTTTTTTATACTACTTATTGCTCACTGATGGTCAAGAACCAGGAAGTTTTTTAAAGAAGCAGAGCAGGTAGGATCCAGGAAATAGTGGGAGCATGGCATGAATTCTTTGGAGAAGAACCAAACGAGAGATTTGGTAAAGTTGCCAGCTGGGATGAAAGCAATGAGACGAATGGATTCCATGGTTAAAGAATAGAGAGAATGGACACGTGATATGGAAGGCCAGCTTATATGGTCTTGAGGAAGCTCCAGGACAGTGGTATAGGTTTGACAGGTGGATGACAAAGCATGGCTTTAGTTAATGTCATTGTAACCATTGTGGTTTCTTTACCAGGTGGGTGATGATTGCAACATCATCCTGTTACTGTATGTTGTGTGTTTTCTTGATGCAGGGTTACACATACAGGGTTTTTTCTGAGCTAAAGGTAAAGTTAGTTCAGAGATGTGTCATGAAGAATTTAGAGGAGCAAAATTCTTTGACATGAGTAATCCTAGAGACAGGGAAGATCACAAGTTGATGTCACAGGATGATTGTGTGAAGGTAGTGCAGGATGCAGAACGACAAGTGCACCTATAGATGGACAGTTCACAGAATAGGGTCCCCAATCACATGATGAGGTTGAGTACATGTGTACTCCCTGATATTGCCCCAGTAGTGGGAGTTGTCAGCAGGTTTGTGGCCAATCTGGGAAAGAAGCACTGGAGAGCAGTTCAATAAATTCTCAGGTATCTGAGAGGGACCAGCAGCAGGTGCACATGCTATGTAGGGTCAATTTCTTTTTTACATGGGTTTGTAGATGCAGATGTGGTAGGTTACTTGGATGACAGGGGTTGCACCACAAGATGTGTGGTGGTTGGTCTTCAAGATTGATCTTGAAGAGGGATACAAGCCAGGAAACAAATTAAATGGTGTATAGGTACAGGTATAGTATAACTATTTATCTCCAAATGGGAGATTGTTAGGTTGTGCAGCTAAAAGCTTCACTAATGCAGACATGGAGGAGGTTGTTGAGAGGTTGCTGAGTTGCAGAGCAACCGACATCGGTCTGATCAATCGACGTCGGTCATATACAGTGAGAAGAGCAATCGACATCAGTCAGGATCGGCCGACGTCGATCATCTCCAGCCAGACAGGGACCGATGTCGATCGCTTGTGCAGTTCTAAAACTGTCAGTTTCATGAATGGTTTGTTAACGAACTGGTTGTTTGCATGTTAAAGGCTAATTTTAGTCTTGGAGCTGCAGATCTAATTATTGTAATTAGATGTCTAATTATTGTTTGCATGAGATATATATAATAGACTCATGGGTTGTATTGTAATTTGTGCTAGTTGAGTAAGAGCAAGGTTAGCTCTTTCAGAGTGAAGAGAGCAAGGTGTGTTCCTTCTAGTTCCACAAGAGTGTTGAGTGTGTATGATCAGGTAGAGCTGCAGGTTGTGCAAGTTCTGGTAGAAGATCCACATGGGTGATGGTTTGGAGAATCAAAAGGGTTCTTCATGTGTGTATGATCTTGGTCAGTAGGTGTGCAAGGCCAGGTTTGAAGATCTACATGGTAAGTAAGATCATTGATTTGCAGGTGTGTGTGTGTGCGAGATCTAGGTTTGTAGGTGTGCAAAATCAGGGTGATTTGCAAGTGTGCAAGATTAGGGAGGTCAACAACACAACAGGTAGCAAGATCAGGGGAGATCTACTTGGAGTACCTTGTGTACTTGGAGTATGTGTGTATACTCAGTCATGGAGTACGTGGAATACTTGTGAACTGGCAGTAGTGATACTGACTGGTGGTACTGGCAGTAGTGATACTGACTGGTTGGAGGTGAACACCAACTCTGTGTATGAGTTATGTGTTGGGACCGTAATTGAGAGAGTGAGCTCTTGAAGATATTTAC
Organism: Torreya grandis; assembly: GCA_037957365.1. NCBI lineage: Eukaryota > Viridiplantae > Streptophyta > Pinopsida > Cupressales > Taxaceae > Torreya > Torreya grandis. Next base: position 365,985 of record JARHVA010001266.1, read on the forward strand.
TGTTTATGCCCTAGAGGTGTGGGAGTCCTAGAGGTGTGTAAGGAAGAAGACTGTGGCATCTTCTTTATTATATTTTCTTCTGGAAGAGTATTAATACAATTGGGTATTGTCTCTCATATTCTGTGTTATTTCTGAATTCTAGTTACTTGTTACTTCTAGTTAATTCTGCATGTTTAGTTACTTGGTAATAAATTGTGCTTCCGGGTCCTAACAGTTGGTATCAGAGTATTTATGTTCTAGATTCCTGACAAATCGGTAACAGACCTTCAGAAAGTCCTGGAACCCACAGACAGACCTTCCACCTTACTATTGTCAATGCAATCTCACCATCATGTGGAATTTAGCCAAAAGTATCAAAAATAGACTTACAAAATGGCTTTAACAAACTCATCAAAGGAAATTCAACATATCATTGAATTCAACTCAGAGTCTACGACAATTCCCTAGTTTACACCGAGAAGTGAAAATCTCTCCAAGTCCCTCAAAACTTGGGATTTTACAAATTGGTCTATTATGGCCTATACAGTCTGCTCTATTATTCACTTTGAATCATTAAAAAGTGCATCAAATGACCTCAAATATAGACACTCAACATATGATTGGAATCGTCTCTAGCTCTAGCTCTTGGCTCTCAGCTCCTCAGCTCTAGCTCTTCGGCTTTGGCTCTGGCTCTTCAACTCTGATGAGAGATTTGAAACTTTTTGAATGAATTGAAATGCACCTCTGACCCCTTTATATACTTGTTATGGGTCCACTTTTTATGGTTGGGATTATTATCCACAATCTATTTTAATAAATTTCATAATTATCCCATACTCGATTTTTATGGGGTTTTTAATTATGCATTACATTTAAAAATATGGGGTGATAATTATCCCCCAATATTCAATGGACTATGTTTATCCCCCTTTACTAAGGTGGGATTTACAAATATTAATGACTTGGGTTGAGCCATATTGCCACGTCATAGGGTTTGATCATAACTTTGACTGGTCATAACTTACACATACAGACTCCATTTTTTGAATCGTAAAATGTGTCAAAAAGCTCTCAACAAGATTTACACCATAAAACTAGTTCATAAACGATCCAAGATCATCAATTTTTTTAGTTTGACTAGCATTGACCACCTGTTGGCTTGTTTTGACCAAAACTTGGACTAGCTATACAAGGAACAAACAAGCTCTATTTTTGGAGTTTCACATACTGTCGAAAAGCTCTCAATGGGCCCTTCATAATGGTACAGGTTCCAACCTGATATAAGACCTTATCCGAATTTACCTCTAGATCAATCCTCCCCACTAAGAGGGCTTTTGGTCCTCTAAAATCTTGTACCTAACCTAAATGCCAGTCAATTTTAAATATACTCTGATGGGTCTTATCAATCTACTCAAGTTCCAAAACTATGCTTACAATGCTTGGAACAATCGAATGATCACATATTTCACAATCCCTCTGCTATTACACGACCATCAATAGCATCTACACAAAACTAGGGTGCGATGACTTTCTCTATTGCATAGCTTCAGAAGAACCTCTACATAGATAATCCTAGTGATATTCTATATTGCATGGCCTCAACAAGCCTCTACACAGATATGAGATCCTGAATGTGCATCCCCATCTTCTTCTACCAATGATGCTCTACAACATATCAAAGTATAAAAACCAGATCATAAAATATGGCAAAATATGATTCATAACTCAAACTGTAAAGGTCTGAAATAAGGCACGAGTTACACTAAATCCTACAACTGCCAATAAGGTCATAATATATCAAACTGTTTGCCTACTATCACATCTTGTAAGTGGTGAACTGCCAAACACTGAAACAAGCACCAATGCAACTGCATAACAAGTTTGTCAATGTAAGCAAAATACAATATTTGTTGTGACCATATCACAATACACTACCCCAATGGGTTTTATCAATGCTTCCAATCACACACATGCCATAAATAGATGCATTCCAAAAATAGTAGTTATTCTAAAACAAGTATTGTAAAAAAATTGAATCCTACTCAACAACCTGTATACTACTATCAATCCCCAGGCTGATTAATGAGATAAATTCCTTAATGATTCAATAGGAAACTCATAAAGCTACTACTGAAGATTCCAAAAATAGAGCTTTCCAAAACATAAGTGTGAGAATTAAAACTTCGCATGATAAACCTGTCTCGAAGTGTTCCCACTACAGTAGTTCCAAAATGCATATATCAAAGCATGGGTATATGTCCTTTGTCAACATACAACAAGGATCCCAAAATTGCTTTCCAACATGAATGCATTAACAATCCACTAATCATGACATCATGAAATTAAGAAACTATTTACTCTCGTTATCAAATTCTCCTATTTAGGGTGTTTAATTTTCTTAGTTCATTTACTGACATTTGTATGAGTTGATTGAACAAAAACTTCATTAATTACCTTATCAATAGGTTTATAAACCATCTTATTCTTACCAATACTAGGATGGTGGGATGGTTGAAGTTTTCAACACTTCTCAACCCGATGTCCACTCATGTAATAATGCGTGCTGACATCCCTCATTTTAGGTGAGGTCACCTATTTTCCATTTCTCGCTTTGCCAATATGAGAATGGTCTTTAGCACCTGAAATTTGCTTTAGTAAAGCTTGTCATTTCCAACAATATGCGGCACAATGGTTATTCAATCCGCAAAACGTACAAGGAAAAGAATGTAACGTCTTCTGAATATCAAAAATAAATTTCTTAAATGAAAAAAGTGATTCAAAAGTCTTGGAATTCACATTTATATTGGTGTTTTTTTATAGGGTAAGAACAAGAAGGTGAAATCTCAATACCTCTTTTACCTGATTTCTTACACCGCTCATCATTCCTTCGCAGGGAGGAATTCTGCTCTGCTAGTGGCCTCGGATGTTGGTTGTCAGAAGCTTGTCCTCTTTCAACAATAGAGGAACTCTCTCCAACATCCACTTTATCACTAGTGTAACCCAATCCTACATGGTGAGATACATGCTCTACCTATATTGGGGTAGCAATTCTTTGGCCATTCTTACCAAGGCCCCTTCCATCAAATCCCATTTTCAATATAAGTTTAGATCCAATGCCCTTAGTGTGTTTTTCAAAACTACCAAAAGCAATATTTGAAACATCTGAAACTGAAGGGAAGGAATTACCAGATGAACAACTTACTATGCAATCATCTATCATAGTACTTGCATCTAAAGTGGAAGTCATATGTTTTAATCCTTCACCATTTTGAATTTGTGCCAAGAGCTCATCCTTGGTTTGTAATTCGAAATTTAAATGGGTAATCTCCTCATCTAAGGAGGACAACAGATATCTCAAAAAATAATTCTCTTCTTGGATCTGTCAATTAATTGCTTCAATCTTATGAAGCCTCTCTATTTTTGAGGCTTTGCCCATGGTTTCTTGTTCCCTGCAAACAAATTAATTTCACAAACTATGAATGGAATATTAACAGGCCCAAAAAGTCTATAATAATATTGGAAACCAAACTAAAAACAACTAATATCAATCCACATAATCATAAGCTAACCCATCATACTAACTGCTCTGATACCAAACTTGATCCACAACCTCTACACTAATTTAGTGTGCAAAATGTTTACTTTGGATCCTTTAGTCAAATCACACAATTTTCTGAAACACTCAAAAAAATAAAACTGAATTTGACCTTTAATACATATTTGTCTCAAACCTCAAAGTGCTCAATTTTTCATTAATATGTCGCATTTGACTAATTATGCATTCAATAATAATTAATAAACAAGATTAATCAAAATGCAAAAAAAAAATGCACAAATAAAATCAACTCATGACAAGGACTTGATAACGGAGTTCGGTAATGCCTACATCTCTGGGTTTGCTTATAGTATGAACCAATCCATTTCCATAAAAAGTGAGTACATGGCCAACCCTCACAATTATCAAATGAATACTTTAATACTGCATACAAATCGACAACAGACCTTCAAAAAGCCCTAGAACCTACGGATAGACCTTCCACCTTATTGTCGTCAATACAATCTCGCCATCCTATGGAATTTAGCCAAAAATCATGAAAATAGACTTGAAAAATGGATTTAACAAACTCATCATAGGAAATTCAACATATCATTGAATTCGACTAAGAGTCTAGGACAATTCCCTAGTTTACACCGAGAAGTGAAAATCTCTCCAAGTCCCTCAAAACTTGGGATTTCACAAACTAGTCTATTATGGCCTATACACAATCTTCTCTATTATTCACTTTGAATCATTAAAAATTGCATCAAACGACCTCAAATCTAGACACTCAACATATGGTTGAAATCGTCTCTAGCTCTTGCCTCTCAGCTCTTCGGCTCTGGCTCTCGACTCTTCGACTTTGGCTCTTCGGCTATGGCTCTTAGCTCTGGCTCTTCAACTCTTATGAGCGCTTTGATTTTTTTTGAATGAATTTAAATGCACCTCTGACCCCTTTATATAATTTTTATGGGTCCACTTTTTTTTTTTGGGATGATTATCCACAATCTATGTTAATAAATTTCATAATTATCCCATACCCAATTTTTATGGGATTTTAAATTATCCATTACATTTAAAAATATGGGGTGATAATTATCCCCCAATATTCAATGGACTATGTTTATCCCCCTTTATTAAGATGAGATTTACAAATATTAATGACTTGGGTCGAGCCATATTGCCACGTCATTGGGTTTGACCATAACTTTGACTGGTCATAACTTGCACATACGGACTCCATTTTTTGAATCGTAAAATGTGTCAAAAAGCTCTAAATGAGATCTACACCATGAAAATAGTTCATAAACATTCCAATATCATCAATTTTTCTAGTTTGACTAGTGTTGACCACCTATTGACCTATTTTGACTAAAACATGGACTGACCGTACAAGGAGCAAATAAGCTCTATTTTTGGAGTTTTGCATACTATTGAAAATCTCTCGATGGGCCCTATTGACGCAGTGGATTGCACCCTTGACAAGAGGTTGATCTCCTATCTTCCACGCATCACAATGGAAACTCCTCTCTTCCCTGTGGGTCTGGCAAAACTGAGGGGAGAGTCTCTAGATAAGGGCTAGCTCCCTTTGATGCATCTCTGATTTATTCTAGTATATTTTCTAATATATATAATAAGGGGGGTTGAAAAGAGAGAAAGATACTGAAACAAAATCTAAACTAAGAGGGTGATGCACCAAAAAAGGTTCGATCTACTTAGCTTGAGCATACACTTTCTACCAAGAACAAGCTGATGCACACTTCATTTGATATGAGAAGTTCTCCTGCATCAGTTAGCTAGGGGTCCTCTGGAGATACATGGAGGAAGAAATACCAAAGGTGTTCTAAGACACACTATGGCAACCTATTCACATATGCCTATACTCTACTGTGGACACTTCTGGCTAACCTGCAAAATAAGAACTCACAATACACTAGACATGCTGGAATCATTCTGTGAAAGCATGAAGGAAAATGACTTAACACAAAACAAATCCATAGACATATGCAAAAGTGCAAACTCAAAATGGAGGTAAAAATGTTATGTCTTAATTCAAGGTAAATTTCGGTAGGGCCCCGCCTTACAAGCTGAGAGATCTCTCTTCTCAAAATGAGAAATACAATATATATCCAGAGGGAAGAAACAAATGACACCCTTTGAAAGGACTTTGGCACCCTTTTACAAGTAGCCCATGTGTGTTGAGAGCATTAGGAAGAGGAAGCCGCTTGAAAGAGAATGTTGTGTCAGCTCCAATTTTGACTTTAGGCATTTAAAATTATTGTGAAAGCATGGGCTGCGCCTCTTTGTCTACAAACAAGGCCACTCCTTCAAGACATCCACACGGTTTGTCTGCTCATCAATGCAAAATATGGAAGAAACCAATGCATCTTCACTATTCGCGCTCCTTGATGACCGCTTGGTAGAGACTGTTTCAACTGCTGGAATAACTCTTCTGCCAGTGCCTCCCTTTTGCCACTTGGGTTGTTTTGTCCATATCTCATTTGGCTCCTTCTGGCTTTGTCCTTTGTCATCCCTTATCTCCTTCTGGCAATCTGAGCCCTTTGACCTGAAGGCCTCTGAATTCCTTCAGGTTCGTGCTTAAGCACTTAAAGATCAACAACTATTTCATTGCCATAAAGTTGACGTTCATGCACCCATCACCATTTGGTCAATTCCTTTAGCCTTTTCTTTGTTTGAGTCTCTGTCATTGAACCTTCTGGTTGAACCTGAACTGCTTTTTGGAGTTCAATGGTTCAATGGTTCAACACTTTGTGTTCTACAAGGAGTTGCGTCCATTCAATTCCCTTATGAATTAGATGTATCATTGAAATGACCTCTTGAACCAACGCGTTGAACTAACTCGTTGAACCAAACACTTTGAACCAACCAATTGAACCTTTTGATTGAACCAACCGATTGAACATTCTGATTGAACTAACTGATTGAACCTTTCGATTGACCCAACCGATTGAACCAACTGTTGAACCAACCGAATGAACCAACTCATTGAACCAAACACTTTGAACCAACCGATTGAACCTACACTTTGAACCAACTGATTGAACCTACACTTTGAACCAACCGATTGAACCAACAATGGTTCAAAGTTCAAAGTTCAAAGTTCAAAGCTCTATGGAAAGATCATGTCGTTGAACCCTGACATCGAACCACTTTTTCCAACCTTAAGGAAAAGTGTCTTGAACATTTTCGGTCTCTTTCCTTTATGAATTTCTTCCTCCAAAAGTCTGAAGAAGCTTTGTAAAAAGCCTTGAATTCTTTGAACTGGTTCATCTTTTGCCGAAAGACTTGTGCAAACCAAATTTGAACTGGCTCAGAATAGCAAGGGGAAGAAGGAGACTGATTTGGCTTGTAAGACCAAAATGGTCAATAGGGCCTTCATAATGGTATAGGTTTTAGCTTGATTTAGGACCTTATCCAAATTTACCTCTGGATCCAATACTTACTTCATTTCATTTCTTACTTTTTTCATGTTACAAATAGAATTGTTCAAAAGTCAAACCTTGGATGTTTCATTCATCACAATCACCCTCACCCTCACCCATGATACTTCATTCCGTTGCTTCCTTTTTTTCATGTTACAAATATAATTGTTCAGAATTTAAACCTTGGATATTTAATTGATGGAACATTGTTGAGAATAAGCCTCATTACTGAATATAACAACATTCCTATATTTCTAAAACCAAAAGATAAAAATCTCTAAACAAATTCCAAATAAATGCAATGTATGACAACCACTGGCAAGGATCTCCAAACAAAGCCATCTTCTAATTGATGAGCTTTGGGTGAAAATGCAAAATCAAATTTTAAATCCATTGCCATGCCTCATGGGCATAGGTGCAAGACCAAAATAATTTCCCAATGGTCTCAAGTGGGCCTGCAACATGCATGTCACTTGGGATAAGCAACCCCAATGTGAGTGAAGCTTTTTCCTAGTGACAAATATTGGTAGACTAAACATCATAAAAAATAAGCGATCTTGGGCTCAATTTTAGAATCCTAAATTCGGTCAAGATAGACAAGCCTCTCTCGAGGAGAAAAATTGACACTCCATTGACTATTTAACTTGCCAAGAGTCAAGGAGAAGGGAATTATAATTTCATACAACCCTAGTGAGTAATGATAAAAAAGTGTATCACAAGTCCAACACCAATCTTTCCACCATAAAACTAGTGGATGAAGGCTGAGTTTATGCATCATAACATCTACAATAATATCTTGAGCACACACGATAGAAGGCATATTAGAAGCTAATAAATTATACTTTCTCTACACCATGGACCACAGAGTCTAGTCTCAAGAAACAAGATCTCTCACTAATGTCTTTCTTGAACAATCAAAGGGTTTTGATATTAAAGGTTTTAACAAGCAAAAGGTTGTGTTGGAGATATTTTAGTTGTGTTAGTACTTCATAGATAAAATATTATATCAGTGGAAGTGTGTGTGTGAGTGAGTTTTACAAGTTGTTGAAACAAATCACATAGATAAGGGTTAGTTAAATGTTTGTAGGAAATTGTGTGATACAGTTGACTCCATTACCTTAGAAGATCATGCCTATACATAAGTTTTTGTTAATTGAATACAATTAATTAGATTTTTTGAGTAATCTCTAACTAAAAGTATCATTTGTATTATAACATGATACAATATTGAGATGGAGAAATAGAATGAAAAGGAGGCATTACCTTTATCTATATAACTTGTCATACCCAAAACACATGTTTAAAAACCCAAATTACATACACATATATTATTGTGTCTACATTCAAAATTTGAATTGGGCTTTGGGTGGGAATTGGAATGGAAGGAGATAGCTCGAGGGGGAACCTCGTGACCCAATCCCCTTCCCCTGCTCTTGGGGATTTCACTCCAAATAATGGTCTATGTGTTGATCACCTGATTCTGATCGCGACTTCTAGACAAAAGTGTTGGAAAGAGGTTCTAATGGGTACCACCCCTAGTGGAGATTTCCACCCGATAAGTGGCAGCTTCCATCAATCAAGTGGTCTGATCATTTCTGAGTGTGAGGGTGCTAAAGCTCTCAAATTTCCAGACCATACCATCTATAGGGTAGTCTCTTCCATGGAAAACTCACTGGTTAGAAAGTTATTTGCATTCAGACCCAATATATAATCATTGAGAAATTGGGTGGTGACCAAGTGGGCTCTAAAAGGGAGTGTATCTACCAGTGCTATGGCAGGTGGACTATTCCTGTTCAAATTTACTTCTCATGAGGATATGTTGTTGACCCTTACTGGAGGCCTATGTCTCTATGGGAAGCACTCACTCTCTCTATGTAAATGGAATCTTGGCTTTGATCCCAATGTGGACCTCAACCAGTCGGCACCGGTCTGGGTCAGACTCCTAAACCTCTTGTTCAAATTTTGGGATGAGGAGATTTTTGCTTGGATTAGGAGTTCCTTTGGAAATTATGTGATTGTTGATAAAGTCACTAAGGTAAAGACAAGGTTAGGTTTTGCTCGATTCTATGTTAATGTAGATATCTTTAAAAAACTTCCCACTTTCATTATTATGGAATCTAAATACAAGAAGTGGAAGCAAAATATTCATTGTGAGAACTTCAGAGTTTTCTGTCAAAACTACATGAAACCTGGCCATGTTATCACCCAATGTAAGGTTCCCAAATGAGTCCAACCTCAGAAGGAGGTATAGGTGAATCCAATTGAGACCACAGATGACTACCCCTTTAAAGGAGACATCCTTAATCTCATCGCTTCTGCCCCATGTTTCTTTGGTAAAGATTTTGGAGGTGTTTGGTATTGGGGAAGGGAATCCCCATGACCCCCCAAATGTGGAAGTGGAGATTCCCATTGGGGAAGTTTAGGGAATGGATTCTAGTGGGAATGACTAAGACCCAGGTGAAAAGGTGTCAAAGGGAAACCTTAGCAGTCAAATGAAAGATTTGAGTAGTGAGCATGAAGAAAGGGAGGAGGGTGAGCTAGTCCAGCCTTCTGAAACTCCTTTGACTGAGATGACTCTAGAGAAAATTGCATCAGATATACATATCCCAAAAGTGAAAATGGGAAGCTCCAATTCTAGAGTAAGCCCTTTATATAAAAGTTTCTCCCTATCCCCGGGTGTAGGAACTAGCAAGAACACAAAGGAACTGGAGAACTAGTCCACTGTGAAGAAAAAAGGCAAGGTAATAGTAGGAAGACAATAGATGTGGGGAGGACAGTAGTAAGGGTAGACCTTCACTCATGAAAACAAGATATAGAGTGATGGAAAAAAGAGATTTCTAGGGTTACATAGACCACCTTGGGGGTTCCCCCAGGAAGACTAAAAATTGAGGATAGTTTCTTGGAATATCAGAGGGCTTAATAGCCCTCACAAGCAACTAATTGTTAAGAACTACATTATAGACAATAAGGTAGATATTATACTACTTCAAGAAGGCAAGATGTCTGAAGATAATTTTAATTTGGTGGCAAGGAATATTTGGCCTAGTGTTAATTATGCAATTAGTGGAGTGCAAGGAGCTTCAAGAGGTATTGCAACACTATGGAGTCAGAATTTTCAAGGAAGGGTGGTAGCCTATTCTAGGTATTTTATTGAAATATTCTTCCAGTGCAGTTATATTTAATGGACTTTAGTCAATGTCTATGCCTTGAATACCTACAATGGGAGAAAATAAGTCTGGGAAAACCTCTCGAAAAAGATAATAAATTATAGGGAAACTAAATGGATGGTGGCTGGGGATCTGAATACCCCACTCTACCTATCTTAAAAAATGAGGGGTCTAACGAATCACTCTGACAACATGGTAGATTTGGCAGACTTTCTTGCCAACACTAGACTAATGGATGTTGATCTAGAGGGCCAATCTTTTACCTGGTCTAATAGAAGACAAGGAAGTAATTTTATTCAGGTAAAGCTTGATAGATTCATAATATCCTCCAACTAGACCATAGCCAATCTAGTTAGTTTGGTTTCTCTTCCCAAAGTTGGCTCTGATCACAACCCTTTAATGTTAAACTGGAAAGAAAGGAAGCCCAAAGGCCCCTTCCCTTTTAGATTTGAAATAATGTGGACTTTCCACCTAAAATTTAGAGGTTTTTTGGTTGAATGGTGGAATATATCTATCCAAGGTTCAGCTATGTACAGACTGGCCCAAAAATTGGGAAATGTTAAGAACAAAGTTAAAGGATGGAATAAATACACTTTCAGTAATATTCTAATCAGGAAAAGGAACATAAAAGAACAAATGCTAGATGTCCAAACCAGAATGGAGCAGGGGGACTTGTCGGGAGAGTTATAGAAGTTGGAAAACTCCCTCTCAAATGATTGGACTTCAACCTTGAAAGAAGAGGAGGTTTATTGGAAACAAAAATCCAGAATTCAATGGTTGAAAGAAGGGGATAGGAACACGTCCTTCTTTCATCAGTCCACACTAAGACATAGGAAGAGGAACTATATAAATAATCTCATGAATGAGAATGGGGATGTGGTAGAAGAGGAAGAGGAAATTGGGAAGGTGGCCTCCAATTACTTTGAAAACCTCTTGGCAACTCAACAAGACAACATCCCATAGGAAGATAATGAGTTCTTTCTGGATGTCATTCCCACCATTTTAACTGATGAAGATAATAACCTACTAATTGAACTAGTTATGGAGGAGGAAGTTAGGGCTGTTGTTTTCTCAATGGGAGCATTCAAAGCTCCTGGCCCAGATGGTTTCCCCCTAGCTTTCTTTAAAATATTTTAGGATATTATTGGTAAGGATGTCACAAATGAAGCCAAAGATTTCTTTTGAACAGGTAGGCTTCTGAAATAGTTGAACAATACTTTTATATCCCTAGTTTCGAAGAAGATGGATGCCTTCTCCATGTCAAACTTTAGACCTATTAGCCTCTGTAACACGATGTACAAAATTTTCACCAAGATTTTGGTATTCAAGCTTCAACCTCTATTATAAAAAATCATTTCCCCCAGTCAGAAAGAATTTGTTTTGAGCAGACAAATTCTCGATGCGGCCATCGCCACCCATGAAATCATTCACTCAATATCCGAAAGCAAAACCCCCGGTATGATATTCAAATTAGATATCTCTAAAGCGTACGATAGAGTCAATTAGGAATTTTTTATTAAATTTCTCAAGAAATATGGCTTTCAAGACTGTATAATTAACCTAGTGAAGGAGTGTATTTCTATAGTCAAAATTTTGATTCTGGTTAACAGTTCTCCCAAAGGCTATTTCCCCTCAGGGAGAGGCCTCAAATAGGGAAACCCCCTTTCTCCCTATCTCTTCATCTTGTTGGCAGAAGTCCTAGGTAAAAATGTTGGTAAACAGATGATGCATGGATATCTTAGAGGCATTAAGCCTATCTCCACAACCTAACCTTCGATTATCTAATAGTTTGTTGATGACACTATATTGTTCGAAACTATTTTTGTGGTGGAAGCGAGAAGATGGAAAATTATGCTTAACACATATGAAGGGGTCTTTAGACAAAGTATGAATTTTGAGAAAAGCCATGTCTATTTTCTGAATACTCAGTAGGATCTCCAACAAAAAATTACCATAGCTTTGGGATGCTCCAGTTAGAGGTTACCTGCCACCTGTCTTGAGCTTCCGCTCACAATCTCAAAAGTCACTCCAAATTACTGGAACATGATTATTGAAAGGATATAGAGAAAGTTGGTAGGTTAGAAAGGAGACCTACTAAGTCAAGCTATTAATTTCTAGCTACTCAAAGCATCTCTTCAAGGCATCCCTAACTACTTAGTATTTTCAAAAACCTAAAATTTGTGGTTGAGAAGATTGAGCAGACACAAAAGAAATTCCTATGGTTGGGAGTTGAAGAAAAGAGGAGGATTGCTTTGGTTAGATGGGAAAAGGTTTGCACTCCCAAATATTAGGGAGGACTCAACTTAAGGAGGCTACATCTCATGAACAAAGCTCTCATGGCAAAGATAGGGTGAAACCTAATTCAAGGGAACAAGGATTGGAATGACATCATGACAACTAAGTATCTCAATGGGGATATGGGTAGTAAAATATTAATAAAACAAAGTCTCCCTAAAGGATCTGTAATCTAGAATGGGACTCTCAAAATCCATGGCCTCTTTCATAGAGGCATCAGATGGAAGGTTGGGGATGGCAATAATATTAAATTTTGGGAGGACAGATGGTTAAAGGATCTTCCCCTTAAAGATTTGAATTATGGTTAGAGCTTGCAGTTTTTTTGGAGATAAAGTGGCTAACTACCTTAATAGAAATTGGGAAAATGAGAGTTGGAAAAATATTATAGATTGTGTCCCTGATCATATAGAGACTAAAGAGATTGCCCTTCAACTTCAAGGAGATTTGGCTGATTTTAGGCTCACTTTTTTTCCTAAACAAGATCAGATAATCTGGGATAAGAATGACAAGGGATATTACACTATTAAAAGTGCCTATGAGCTGTTATTAGACAATGGTGAGGATAAGTTATGGAGGAAAGTTTGGCATCCAAATTTTTTACCGAAAATTAATTTTTTTGTGTGGATATTAATACATTAAAAAATACTAACTTTGGATAATTTAAAGAAGAGAGGCTTTCAAATTCCAAATAGATGTATTCTTTGTGGGGAGATGGAAGAAATGTTCGCTCACCTTGTGTGCACTACAATTTTGCTTGGGAGGTTTGGAGCCTTATTATGTAGAGACTTAATCTGAGCTAAGTTTTTAATGGTACGTTGGTGGACTTGGTTAGAGATTGGAGTCTCTGATTCATATTTCTAATAGTGAAGGAATTATGGCTTCAAATTCCCCCACACCTTGCGTGGGACTTATGGAAAGAATGCAACAACATAATTTTTAGGGATAAATATAAAATCGCAATGGAGGTGTTCCAAACATTCTCTAAACTACTAGCAGCGAATATTAATATCAGCAAATTCAAAGCTGTTGAAGGCACTCCAGGGCTGGAAGAACAAAGAATTTTGGAGTAATGGACAATAAACCCAAACACTTATCAAATAGATAAATCTAAAAATATTGTTAGGGCCAACACCAAATGGACACTGCCTCAAGAAGGATGGTTTAAGTTAAAATTTGACAAGGCAGCTAAAGGGAATCCAGGGGCGGCCAGTGGAGGAGGTATTATTAGATCAGACTCTAGAAGTTTAGTAGTGGCTTACACTGGGGGAATTGGTATCAAAGGCAATAATGAAGTGGAGGCCCTAGCTATGTTGTGGGGAATTAAGCTTGCTATTTATCTAAACATTCAAAAACTTCATGTTAAAGGGGATTCACAATTAATTGTTAATGTTACCCTTGGATTAACAGATATAGGGTGGAAACTGGTGGATATAATAGATGACATATGATTGTTTCTTAATGCTATGGAAGGGTACAAAGTCTCCCATATATATATAGGGAGGGCAATGCAGTTGCAGATGCCATGGAAAATCTAGGAAGCAATAATAATAGATGGCAGTGCTGGAGAATCCTATCTAATTTGCCTAACGAGATACAAATACTTTTTAATAAAGATGGTAGCACAAATATGGATTAAGTGGTGTGAGCTCCTCATCATCTACATACTCGGTTCGAGTTTAGGTGAGTACTTTCTAGTAAAGGGTGATCAAATACATCCGGATTATGGAATCAGTGAATTCCAAGCCCAAGAATCAACATTTAGAATTACTTTGGAACTATAAAATAAACACATGAATGTGATTAAAAATGCATGGAGATGGCAAGTAAACACATAAAGACTCCCACGTGGCTTTCGAAAGGTGGTAGAAAGATTGGGCCTAAAAAGGGGCTCACTTGGAAGCTAAGGAAGAGAAGTCATGCTAACTGGGTGGTTGACTGGACTTTAAGGAAATGGAAGAGGTGGATGACAAGTAGGTGGATTAATATGATGATAAATCAGATGGGTAGAGAGATGAGCTGCCAAATAATGATTAGAAATAGAGATATCATTTCGCCAAGATAGATTGAAGGTAATTATTTATTAACTCGCCCATTCTCTAGTGATTATTGCATGAGGTGGTAAATGTGGGTTAGTACTGAGGTTGAGTTCCAACGTGGGAAAGGCTATGATGATCTCTAAAATTATTTTGAAATTATGAGCTTGGTATTCTCACTGGCCTTGATAGGCCCAAAAGGACTTAATAACCTTGGTGGCTATATTGTTAGGCATTTCATTGCTTTTTGCATTAAACAATCTCGTAGGCTTTGCATTTCTTTGGTTCTGAATATGGGTGGTGATATTGTCAATATTGAGCTAACCTTTGTGAAATAATTTTGACAAGACCCTATGGTATGGCACATTATATAGGAGGGAGAGGTGGCTTCTTTCATCGATGGGATGTTCGGCCATGATGAGAATCTGTCTTGATAGTTTCATAAGTCCTAGGAAGAGAATTCTAGACAGGTCTGTTTGGGGGGTATCAAATTTGAAGTCTTTGAGGAGGTGATTGGGCAAGCCACAAGGCTCCCCATCAGAGGGAAAAAATTCAGTCTGCGTAGCAGGGTGTCAGACCCAAAAAATATGGGGCTTTTCTTCAGGAAAGGTGAGGTTGCTTTGAAACTCTATGGGGGTTTTGAAAGAGAGAAGTTGTCGGCTCCATGGGGGCAAATTTGCCTTATGATTATGAAATTCTTCACTCTAGAGGGCAAATTCATGATATTTTACCACTATCACTTTGCTTTACTTAACCATTTTAGAAATAAGATGGAAATTAGTTT
This sequence comes from Torreya grandis, assembly GCA_037957365.1. Taxonomy (NCBI): domain Eukaryota; kingdom Viridiplantae; phylum Streptophyta; class Pinopsida; order Cupressales; family Taxaceae; genus Torreya; species Torreya grandis. The sequence continues at coordinate 381,224 of JARHVA010001266.1, forward strand.
TTCCTCCTTCTTGTTGTCTTCCTTGGAGAATTCCATTAAGTCAGCTAAGGATAATTAGGCCAAAAATCCTAACTTCCCCCTCATTCCCATCCACCAAGGTCTCATCTTGAGATTATATCACTTCCACTTGGCTTTGTGTCCCCTGAAGCAAATCAGAGTCAACATGTTGGAAGGCTCCCCTTCTCTCCCTTCTCTTGTTGTTAAAGGCAAGGGCAAGAAATTTATTGGGACCCCCAAAACCTCCCCTAAAACTCAGGTGGTGGGACCAAAATTTGAAGATTGTAGCACCCCTATTGGTACTCCTCTACTGAATTACAAGACTAGTTCCCCCAAGTCACCCTATGGTAAAATTGGGACTCCCAGCCAGAGGACTAGGAATGGAGCTGTTAAAAGGGGCCAAAAAGTTATCGAGGAAGAAGGTAATGTCAAATCTAAAAAGGCTAAATATGAAAAAGAGGATTCTATGGGTGTTGAGGAGGCAGTGAAAGATGTTGACCTGGGTCCTAAGCTGGTCGACAATGATGTTGGGGGTAATATTGGCATTCACAAGTCCAATCATATTACTGGAATCCCTTCCCTGAACCCTAAAGGCATTGTCATTTTTGATGATTCTAAATTCTCTAGAGACACTCTTGAGGCTGGTGAAGATGGGACCCCTTCTAATTCGGAGCAAGAGGTTGAGGGAACTAGCCATTTCCCTAAAATGAATGAGCCCTACTTGGATGAGCTTGAGGAGGATGTTGGTGAGGCCTATGGCTAGGAAAGAAAGATGGTCACTGTGTGTCAAGACAGTGGAGGAAATTATGGCAATCGAGGTGAGAATGGATAAAATGCATAAGAAATGGAAAGTGATGGTTGAATTTGCTACCAAGTCTCTTCACCATGCGCCTGTTGTGTTTACTGCAGTGAAGGACTTTGATAACAAATTAAGGGATGTGGGTGTAAATAGTCTTGGGGAATACAAGGAAATTGTTGAGTTCATAGCTAAGTATGGGACTACTGATAGTCCATAGTTGTTTTTTTGGTTCTGTGTGTTTGCCTGGTCTTCGTGCTTTTTTCTCTTGTATTGTATTTGTGTTTTTAGTGTTGATGTGTTGTTAGTGTGTTGTTGGTGTGTCTCTTCTACCTCGCTAGAGGATTTTTGTACCCATGGGGCAGCTTTGTAAAGGGCCTAGGACCCTCTTTTCTTGCTTATCTTATCAAACACACACACACACACACACACACACACACACACACACACAAAGCCACACCAAACCTTAACGTTTAATAAAGTTTAATGTCATGAACGTTATCATGTTCTGATGTATTAAGACCACCACTTACCTAGGGAAATACCTTACTACTCCTCCCATGGTGGTAAATATTGATAAGAGACTAATAAATTTGCACTTATTGGTTAAGGCTTTGTTTTCAATTATTTATCCGATGCTCCTTCAGGGCAACATCTTAAGTCAACAAGACAACAACACTCCCATGTATGTCCCAAGATGGTGTTAGGAGGTATGGGTGTTTTTATCGTCTTGGATAGAAATCAAAGATAAGAAGAGACAAAACATCATCTAATATATATATCCTCAAGTTAGTTCAAGTCCTTGCTAATTTTGTGGATTAAAAGGAGGTTCCAACTTATCTAGCATACAAAACTAAAATTAATCTTACATTCAAACATGATAAGATTTGACTTTAACTACTAAACCTTAACCACAAAGGAACCATTAACAAGGTAGAAAAGAAACTTTTATTATTGTTATTGATTAATTTTTTATTTTTTATTTTTTATTTTTCTTTTCTAATATTTTAATAGACTCTTCAATTTCTTAATTAAAGGGGAATAAATTTGATTCTATATTTAATCAAATTTATGATAATCTGACCAAAACTTATTTTGATTTGTTACTTAGAAATTCGATGGTTTCACTATCAAATTCTCTAGTTTAGAGAGGAGTGTAAGCCACAATCATTCCATAACATAATTTACTATCTTAATGACACCGTTTCCCATTTGTTGTATCATAAATAAATTCACCTCCAAAATTTGTTAATCATTATCTCCCTAACCAAAATTAAGAGGTTACTAATCTCTTACCTAACACTGAAGGTAAAGAGACAAGGGTTTTATGTGAATTACATGATTACATTTGCATATAGTTAGATTAATGCATTAAATTGGATGATCAAATAGAGACAACTATTAACCACTACTTGTAGTTATCATGATCACTTAGCCCACATTAGACCAATACTCCAAATATGGTACGTTGTTTAAGATTTTGTTCCACTCGAATCTAAAGAGGAACTTTGCAAGATTTAAACAATTAACATTCCATGTGCTTATCAACTTTTTATGAATACTAAAATCAGTTTACCTTTGCCAGCAGAACACTAGATTTTTCTCAATTAGTTGCTTTATTATACATGAAGATTAACATTTCCTGATTGAACAGGGTCCAAAATATAATCAACATAATAATAACAATCTAATTTAGTAGATACAACAAGGTTTCATTCTTGAAGTAAAGCAAAGCTCAAGATTACAAAGGAAAGATAATTTCTAGTTTTGAAGATACTCTCTATAACTCAAAGCTACAATCAAACTCAATTATTAAGTAATTATCAATTCAATATAATCTCAAATAATCAACATTCAATTATCGAAGAGGAAAGTTATACAATTTTTTTCTAATTGTAGATAAATTACTTCATATAAATCATATCCATTATATCATGAGTTTTTTTTGGGTTTTCCCATAAATTTTTAAAATAAATATTATGATAAGAACGTCTACATACATTACAACTGTATGGAACTAATCCACTCAATATATGGAGATTGGATTCTAGATGATGAGGATGGAAGAATTTTTCTAAATAAGAAAAAAAAAAATCCGAATTGAAATGCTACCCTTTTATCATGAATCGATTCCTCTTATAATCAAATTAAACTAATATTTCCCCACCTAGAAAAGTCTTTGGAGAACACAATAGAATTTATAGGAATGCCACTTGGCTGGTAAAGATTTGGTCTCCTTTCTTTCTTGCTACTAGCTAGATTCAACTGCTGGTTTCTTCTCGGGTTCTTCAAGGGACGAGTCTTTTTCAAAAAATTCAAAGGGCATTTTCAAAATGTCGAAGAGCCTTTTTAGAGCAAAAGGGACCAGTCAACTTTTTCGAAGGTCCTCTTCAACTTTTTCAAAGGGTTTTTTAAGAACCTGAAGGTACACTTCATAAATCCGAAAGGTTTTTTCTTCTACAAGTGCACAATTGCAAGTTTCCCGAAGGGTATGCTACCCTTCGAAAGAACCACTTCAAAATTTTCGAAGGGTATCTTTGCCTTCGAGAGGTTCATTTTGAAAAGTCCAAAAGGTAATTTTTGAAGATAGACGCGGACAAAAACTCTGAAGGAATTCCTTTAAACAAATTATCCAAAAAAAATCCTTTGGGAGATTTGCTCGAAAGAAATAAGCTGAGAAGGAAGCCCGAGACCAAGTGTCCAAAGGAAATGATGAGCCAATGGATGTCAAAATCAAGATAAGTGACTCGCTGTTGGAGGAAATCAGTTTTGAAAAGCTCGAAGTCTTAAGGCTTGGAAACAACAAAGTGAGAAGACTTCAAGATGAACAAGTCCGAAGTTGAGAAGTTTGGAAAACCCGAGTTACTCTATATAGAGTAAATGAGGTTTCTCCAAGTGCTCTACTTAAGAAAGCTTCATGAGTGAAGGAGTGGATGAGGTTTGAAGTAGGAGAGATTGGAAAGCCCGAGTTAATCTATATAGATTAAATCGAGATTCTCCAAGTGCTCGACTTAAACTTGGTCTAGTGGCATGAGAGACATGGAAACAACGAATGACAAGTTGTCGCGTGGTGTAAGCTAGAGCAGAAAGAGCTAATCAGCATAGGACAAGTGGCACAAGGATGACCAATGAGCACGGGAGAGTCCAAGCGATTGGTAGCTAGAAATTATGAAGGCTCTCATCTACCATAGTCCACTCTCCACAATTGTTGTTTGACACTTAAATGCATCATGCCGAGAAGAGACATTCTAGCTGCTCATAACATTGCTTCTCAGATGCATCAAAGAAAAAAATAAAAGATGGGAGGGGCTCAAGAGTATTGTCTAGTGATCCTGAGTGGTGCATTTAGGGGCAACAAGGAAGTACAACATGAGAGATCCTGCCATCAATGACTTCTTTCTTCCCCTTCTCTCTTCTCCCTTTTCTATATAAATAGAGGCCTTGGAGCCAAGCAAATCATCTCTGAATTTGTGATAGAGTTACTTTGTATAAATCACTTTGTAAAAGACTCTTTTGAAGCAATACAAGGAAGAATTTTCTGTTTTGGCTAAGACAATTGTGCACATTTGATTTGATTTGCAAAATGTATGATTGTCATTCATCACCTGCGATTGTTTTCAACACCTTGTTTTTTATCCTTTCAATTTTGTGTAGGATTGCATGAAGTATCTGTGTGTTGAGCTCTCCTTGAAGTGCTACCAATTCATAGTGTCTCTCATAGACCTATTTTTGTTATCCTTCAAAGTGCAAGCTTCCCTTCAACTCCATGCAAAATTTTCATGCCTATGGCCTTGAGATAGAACCATAATACCCTGTGTCTTGTTTGGGTTTATCAGTAGCTGGCTCTTTTTCCAAACCAAGTGGATTGCTTCTTTTTAGTGCATCACCTCTCTTAGCTTAGATTTCATTTTCAATCATCCTCCTACCTCTTTTCCTTAGTTGATAGTATATTTTAGTGTGATATCAAGAGCTAGAGTGAAATACTTGAGGAACTGGCTTCATAAAAAAACCTAAAGGTTTAACCTTACCATAGGATGCCCACATCCTGAGGTTGTCCCCATGCTTGTAATTGGAAGTGAGGGAGCCTGAAGAACTCTCTCACAAGGGTGTGATTCCAAGATATAACAGTTTCTAGCACACCTGGTGGGACAACTACCATTTCATCTTCATTTTTATGAAAGATTGGTCAAATTTGATGTTGTTTTGATCATTTTACAATAGTGATAGCATTCATCTTTCAACATCTTGCGACTCCAAAGAACACCCAACTATCTCGTGGCAGAGCAGTAGCTATCTTTCATGTCAAAGGTGACTACAAGATCGACTTTTGCAGGTATTCCTTTTGAGTTTGTTGAATTACCTTTAAACTCAGAAATAAGGTTAAGATTCACCCATACTCACCCTTACGTAAGAAGCAACCCTCCTAAACCAGTCATAAGGTATACCTACGCAAGATGATCTTTATCAACCCCTCTTGCTGATATGATTTCCCAAAGAGCTTTTGTGGGCTCCAGTAGCCAAAGCCCTTTGAACTTACCACAGTATGATCCTATGCCAATATTAGCCTTTAAAAGTGTTCTTTATTACATAGGAGACCAAGTTGTAACTCCTATTAGCACATAACATACATAGCCAACTTTTGCAACATTCACAATATAATAGTGGAGAATGTAGGTGTTAGGATATTGGATGTATCCTTCAAAATAAAGACATTAGATTGGTATAGGGGCCTAGCTCCTAATTCTATCCACTCATGGGATGAGTTGTGAACAACCCTGTGTAAAAGGTTTGTAGATGAGAGTGATCATATGTCACTTGCAGATCAATTGACCGCAATCAAGAAAGCTCCTCATGAAGTCATGCAAGACTTCAATACAAGATTTCAGAAGGTATGGGATAGAATTTTAGCAGCTGTTAGACCATCTCTGAACTTTGCTTTCTTGTATTAATTGAAGGCTCTCAACAATGACATAGCTGTAATGATTCAATTTATGGGAGGAGACACACTACCAAATGCATACGAAGTGGCCATCAAGGCAGAAAATTATCTAGTTTAGGATGGAAAGCTTACCAGAGCCCTAATGCCTCTTTTTCAAGAGATCAGACCACCTCCTGCAATTATTCCTCCACTTGATGTTATACTTCCAACACTAACAATTGTTGTTGTGCCTTCACCTAAGCAAGAGAAGGCCTTTAGTAGTGGATCCAATGACTCCCAAGAGTAGAAGAATTACTTGGAATTGAAAAGCATGCTCCGATCCTTAGGGAATGATGTGGTCAATGTTAAGAGGCAGTTTGCTTACAACAAGCCTTATCAAGATTCATAACAGCCTTATCAAGCTAATAGGCCACCCTAAAAAAGAGGTTTTCAAGGACATGGGTAGCCTAACTATGCTAGGCAACATAATTATAATCTGAATGTTGCAGGCCCTTCCAATTCCTTGGTCTCACTTCAGAACAATGTGGCTCAGGAGGCTGAAGGGACAATGCCTTAGAATCATTCTTTTGGACAATCCATTGTCCCAAATAATGGCTCTAACCAAGCGTTCAATGATCAATGGCAGCAGGTTGTTGCTTATGGATATAACTAGGCTCTTATGGAAAAAAGCACAGAGATGCTCATGCTGACAAAGCAAGAGCAACCTCCATAATAATAAAGCTCAGATCAGGGGTCAAACCAACCAAAAGCCTCAATGGTTATTAGTGAGCAAGAGGAGTTATGCATCCAATCCACAGGATACTCCTAGTTTGGCCCACACCCCAATCTCAGTGAACATAAGATTCAAGAGAAGGAATATGGGTGAAAATCAAGAAGCTTTCAAAGAACCTCTTGTCACCGTTCCTTCACTGACAAGGGTTGGGGGTACGCCAATCAACATTATGGAGCAAATGAAGAAATCCAACATGAGCATACCAAATTGGGACATGCTTTCCATACCTGATCAAGTAGACATTCTTCAGAAAGGTTTGTCCAAAATGAGTGTTTCTAAATTGTAAGTAAGCAACCACTCAAAGAAGCTGAAGTCTTCACTAATGCATCCAAGAGTCCTTTGCAAGAAAAGTCAAGTAGTTTGACCAAGCCCCCCCATTCTACATCTCATTAATCATTGGTGACTCCTTGGTGCACAACTGCTTGGTGGATAGTGGGGCCATCACCTCAGTCATGCCAAAGTCTATTTCTAACCAGCTGAACCTCAAGTATGAACCACACACCAAGGGAGTCCTGAAGCTTGATGGTTCTTCCATAAATCCATCAGGTATCATCAATAATTTGAACTTAACTTTGCATGCTTGTCCTAGTGTGTTTGTGGTGCAAGATGTGTTGATCTTGGATGTCACTCCTCGCTTTGCATTATGTCTTTCCAAAGAGTTCACAGCCAAGATTGGGGGTTAATTTGTAGCAGATTGGTATTACATGGTATTTAGAACAAGGTATGGGACTAAGGTCTTGATCAAGGCTAAAGCCATGACACAATTCCACATTAAACCCCATGAGCCAAATAACATAAACCTCAATTGTACTATCCTTGATGAGGATGAGTTTACAATTGGTTAGGAGCTGAACACTTATCCTGAAGAGGTTCCAGACTTGTTCTTGGATGAGCTATGGGGAGATAACCACTTTTTCAACCCTTTGGAAGGTGTCGAGGAAAGAGACATGGGTGTCTATCTACTACATGAAGAGAATCAATCCATACCTTCCCTCACTGGACCTAAACAAGACCCCAATGGCTTATGAAAGTTGTTCTTTGATGGCTCAAGGGGCAAAGCCCTCAAGTAATAATCTTTTCTCTTCCTACAGGATCCATTTCATTTTCTCTTCAAATGTAATAGAATATGAAGGCTTGATCCATGGCCTTCAATTGGCCAATAAAAGAGGAATCAAAGTGATACAGGTTTATGGGGACAACGAGCTCATAGTAAACCAAGTCAGAACCCTGAACGTGACAAAGAATTCCTTGATGAGGTCCTACAAAAATCGAGTGTGGGACCTAATTGAAGATTTTGAGGCCTTTGACATTCAAGCTGTCCCAAGAAATTAAAACCATTATGCTGACAAGCTGGTAGCTATAGGAGCTCAGTTCAACATTTCAAGTGAGCTGAAAGAAGCTAAGGTTCAACCACATGTCAAGGTGGTGGTGAGGCCATCAGTGCCGGATAATGAAGCCCAATGGCAGGTTTTTGAGAGTGACAAATAATTTGATTGCTTCTTACAGTAGGAAGCTAATTTTTCCTCCTCTAACCAAGCTAAATTACATCAATATGATGATCAGGTTATTCAGCTAAAGTCGAACAAACTTCCTAAGGGGTTGGTTACACTTGAGGGTCTTTTTCATGAACGAGATCATATGAGAAAAGAAAAGGTAGTAAAGTCTACTAACGAAGAGAACTATGAGAGAGTCCTCATCTTCAAAGACAAACTTCTCAAGCTTGGGAAGGTAAGTAGCAAGGCTGAGAGGCATGATTTCATAGCACTTTGCCAAGAGTATGTAGACATTTTTGCTTGGGAGTACAGCGACCTAAAGGGTTTTGATCCAAAGTTAGCTCAACATACCATAGAATTGGAGGCTAATGCCAAGAATGTAAGGCAAAAACAAAGGCCCATTAACCTCAAGATTGAAGAGCTGATGAGGAAGGAGTTAACCAAGTTGATCGAGTCCAGGATCATCTTTCCCATCAAACATTCATCATGGGTAGCCAACTTGGTGACTGTAAGAGAAAAAAGTGGGAAGATTAAACGTTGTGTGAACTTCAGAGATTTGAACAAAATATCCTTGAAGGATCACTACCCTCTGCCATCCATGGAACAACTTCCCCAAGTAGTTGCAGGATCAGAACATTTCTCTTTGTTGGATAGATTTTCTAGCTACAACCAAGTCTGGGTGAAAGATGAAGATCAGTACAAGACTATCTTCAAAACCAAATGGGGCACATATGCATACCAAAATATTCCCTTTGGTCTATCAAATGCTGGTGCAAATTTTCAAAGAGCCATGGACATGGCTTTCTAGGGGTTGCTAAACCAAATGGTGCTAGTTTACTTGGATGACATCACAGTTTTTTCCAAAAATGCTAGCGAGCATATGGACCACCTGAGACTAATTTTTAAAAGGTGCAAAGAGTATGGGATTTCTTTGAATCCCAAGAAGAGTGTGTTTTCCATGCATGAAGGAAAGTTGTTGGGCCATATTGTCTCAAAGAAGGGGTTGTCCATTGATCCTGAGAAAATAAGTGCCATCTTGGCCTTATTCTTGCCCAAGTATAAGAAGGGACTCCAAAGTTTCCTTGGAAAGATAAACTTCATGAGAATATTTATCCCCTATTTTTCAAGTTTGGTCAAACCCATCACTGCTATACTGAAAAAGAATCAAGTTTTCACTTGGTCAAATGAAGGCAAGTCAGCATTTGAGGCTATCAAGCAAGCCATCGCTCAAGCACCCACACTTATCAATCCTAATTTCTCAAGGGATTTCATATTGTATGCTTTTGATAACATTGATAATATATCAGCTATGCTAATGCAAAGGAATGGTGAAGGACTTGAGCAACCATTAGCATTTTTCAATCAAGGGCTTGAAGAGTATGAGGTGAGGTATACCTTTGTAGAAAAGCAAGTCCTTGAAATAGTAAGGAGCCTCAAGAAGTTTGGGCCAATGCTATCCAATAGAAAAATCCACCTTATGGTGTCTCATCCTGGAGTAAGAGACTTCCTTCTTAGCAAGGATTTGAGCAAAAAAAGAGCTGGTTGGATTACTAAAGTCATGGAGTATGACGTGGAGATAAAGGTCACTAAGCTAGTAAGAGGTAAAGGCTTATGTGAGCATATGGTTGATGACTTTCATGAAGACAAATAGGTCATATTGGTAACACAAGATAACCTACAAGCAAATGCACCTCCACCTCACACTAGTTGGCTCCATGATATGATGCAATTTTTGCTGACATGTGAATGCCCTCAAGGTATGGACAAAGCTAAAAGAAGGTATTTCAGACTTCAAACCATATCTTATGCTTTAGTTGATGGGGTTTTGTTCAGAAGAGACATCAATGGAGTGCTCCTGAGGTGCGTAGATGATGATCAAGTAGCCAAGCTTTTGGAACATTTCCAGGATGGGTCTGCATGAGGTCATTTTGATTTAAGGACTACTATAGCAAAGATCATGAGGGCTGGTTACTACTAGCCCAGCCTATTCAAGGACACTTATGCATGGGTGAGGAGATGTCAGGAATGTGCTCTTTTCACATGCAAGCAAAGGTTAGCATCTTTCCCTCTCAACCCAATTCAAATAGAGCAACCATTCATGCAATGGGGTTTGGATTTTATTGGTATGATCAACCCCCCATCAAGTGCAGGGCATATGTGGGTGCTTATTGCAACTAATTACTTCACCAGGTGGGTGGAAGCCATTCCATTTAAGGAAGACAATGAAAGCACAATCTTAGATTTCTATGACAACATTGTGACCAGGTTTGGTGTTCCATCCACTATCATATCTAATAATGCTTTGGGTTTCCTTGGTTTGAAGATAAGTAAATGGGCTCTCAAAATGGGAATCTACCTCAACACTTCTTTAAATTACTATCCTCAAGGAAACGGACTAGCTGAGTCCACAAATAAAAATTTGCTAAGGATCATCAAGAGGACCACAGAGGAGAATCAGAGGACATGGCACACCACGTTGAAGATAACATTGTGGGTTAATAGGGTAACTCCTAAAGTTATTGTTGGCAAGTATCCATATGTTCTAGTATATGGAAATGAGGCCAAGTCACCTATTTCTCTTGATATGCTTGCATTAGAGCTAGCCCATTAACTAGCGATGCTGGAAGATGAACCTAGGAATGTGAGATTGGCAGAACTCACAAAAACTTGAGGAGACAAGGGACCTTGCAATGAAGACGCTAGAGGCACATCAAGCTTAGGTCAAAAAGGCTTTTGACAAGAGAGCTACAACAAGGACTTTCAAGGAGGGAGACCTAGTTCTCAAATGGGACTAAAAAAAGCCAAACCAGACAACCATACCAAGTTTGATAGCTTGTGGAATAACTCTTATGTGATCCATAAACGCAAACAACATAACATTTTTCAACTTTCCCAACTAGATGGGGAGGTATTAAACATTCCAATCATTGGGATCCATCTAAAGACTTTCTATTAAAGGAGTTTGTAGTCATTATATACATTGTACCTTTTGTATAGCTTTTCTTGTTTTTCTCTAAGTGCCTTATGCACATTCATTTCAGTTGTATGTTTTCCCTTCCCTAAGTGCCTTGGGCACAATTTTTTCCATTTTGGTTGTTCTTGTTGCTTCAAGGGAAATTTACAGATAAAGCCAGCTTTGTACAAAAGCAATGAATCCACGCTCAATGGATCAAATGAAGCAAATGAGCTGGGTTCTCAAGCATAACAAGCATGCTTCCCTACAAATCACCAAAAATGTCAGCCATTTTTTGCCCACATATCAAAATTTGCCTAAGTATGAAAAAGAGAGCTTTTGAGTAAGGAAATGGCAAGTCTTTGGGAGGACTTCAAGTTTTCTAGCAATGACAACTTTGGGTTTCTGAGGGCACAGTGCAAATCAGGTTTCCAGTAGTGCTTAACTTCTAAATGTTTTATAGGTAGAAGTAATTCAGGTTTACAAACCCAAATTACTCATGAACAATGCATTTTGGGTTCTCCAAGGAGCACTACTCGATTACTTCATAAGTTGTGAACAATTCGAAGCCCAAAATAAGTAAAAGGGGTTGACAAACCCGATTTGGTCTTAAAAAAATAGTGCTTCTCGGGTTCTTCATGAGATGAGTCTTTTTCAAAAAATCCAAAGGGCCTTTTTAGGGAAAAAGGGACTAGTCAACTTTTTCGATGGTCCTCTTCAACTTTTCTAAAGAGTTTTTCAAGAACCTGAAGGTACACTTCATAAATCCGAAGGGCTTTTTCTTCTCCAAGTGGATAGTTGCAAGTTTCTCAAAGGGTATGTTACCTTCAGAAGAAAATTTTCAAAATTCTCGAAGGGTATCTTTCCCTTTAGGAGGTTCATTTTGAAAAGTCCAAAAGGTGATTTTTGAAGACAGATGCAGACAAATTTTTTGAAGGAATTCCTTTAGACAAATTATCTAAAAAAATTCCTTTGAGAGATTTGCTTGAAATAAATAAGCTAAGAAGGAAGCCCAAGACCAAGTGTCCAACGAAAATGATGGGCCAATGGATGTCAAAATCAAGATAAACGACTAGCCATTGGAAGTAATCAATTTTGAAAAGATTGAAGTCTTAAGGCTTGGAAACAACAAAGTGAGAAGACTTCAAGATGAACAAGTTCAAATTTGAGAAGCTTGGAAAACCTGAGTTAATCTGTATAGAGTAAATCATGTTTCTCCAAGTGCTCTACTAAAGAAAGCTTCATGAGTAAAGGAGCAATCGAGGTCCGAAGTAGGAGAGATCAAAAAGCCCGAGTTACTCTATATAGAGTAAATTAGGATTCTCCAAGTGCTCAACTTAAACTTGGTTCAACAGCACGAGAGACATGGAAGCAATGAATGACAAGCTGCCACATGGCATAAGTTAGATCAAAAAGAGCCAATCAATACATGACAAATGGCACAAGGATGACCAATGAGCACGAGAGAGTCCAAACGACTGGTAGCTGGAAACTATGAAGGCTCTCATCCACCATAGTCCACTCCTTACAATCATCATTTGGCACTTAAATGTGTCATGCCAAGAAGATAAATTCTATCTACTCACAACATAGCTTCTCAGATGCACCAAAGAAAAAAAAAGATAGGAGGGGCTCGAGAGTATTGTCTAGTGATCATGAGCAGTGCATTGAGGGGCAACAAGGAAGTACAATGTGAGAGTTCCTGCCATCATCAACTTCTTCTTTCTTCCCTTTCTCTCTTCCCCCTTTTCTATATAAATAAAGGCCTTGGAGCCAATCAAATCATCCCCAGATTGGCAATAGAGTTACTTTTGTAGAAATCACTTTGTAAAAGACTCTTTTGAAGCAATACAAGGAAGACTTTTCTATTTTGGTTTAAAAAGGTGTGCACATTTAGTTTCATTTGCAGAATGTATGATTGTCATTCATCACCTGTGATTGTTTTCAACACCTTGCTTTTGATCCTTTCAATTTTGTGCAGGATTTTATGAAGTGTCTATGTGTTGAGCTTTCCTTGAAGTGGTACCAGTTCATAGTGTCTCCCATAAACCTATTTTTGTTATCTTTCAAAGTGCAAGCTTCCCTTCAACCTCCATGCAAAAGTTTCATGCCTATGGCCTTGAGATAGAACTAGAATAGCATGTGTCTTGTTTGGATTCATCATTAGTTGGCTCTTTTCCCAGACCAAGTGGATCACTTCTTTTTGGTGCATCACCTCCCTTAGCTTAGATTTTATTTTCAGTCATCCTCCTACCTCTTTTTCTTAGCTGATAATATATTTTAGTGTGAGATCAAGAGTTGAAGTGAAGCACCTGAGGAACTAGCCTCATAAAAAAGTCTAGAGGTTCAACCTTACCATAGGATACCCACATCTTGAGGTTGTTCCCATGCTTGTAGCTAGAAGTGAGAGAGCCTGAAGAACTCTCTCATAAGGGTGTAATTCCAAGCTATAACATTAACACACTATTCATAAGTACAACAGGGTTACAAAACACCTCAACCACAAATAAATAGTTGGGATTGATAAGGGAGGAGGGGATAGACATACTAGCACTACATTATTGCCCCAAATTTATGAGTTTAATTTTTGATAGAAAGAAAGAAAGATTTTAATAACATCCATGATATCGAGCAGTCTATGGGACCAAGGGTTGTAACAATGCCATTTTTTTCTAACACTATCCCCTGACACAAGGGCTATCCTACTAATCATGCAAAATTTCAAACCTTGTCTTGATATTAACTCTTCTACTATGGATCTTGTTTAGAAAACTTGATGTTCTATTTAATTTATCCTCTTCAAACAATTCAACTAAGTTTTCAACCCTTAAGTTGACTCTGTACTTGATGTGGATGTCATTATAGGATATACATTTCATAATAAAGTGTCATTTTATCTCCACAATTCCCTTGTCATAAAATAAACATATTCTTGTTTCTCATTCTTCCTTGTAACTATCCACCTATCGATTTCATATCTAAGATGAAGCAAGCTAGTCTTCAATTGTGCAATCAACATCTTTGCTTTCCATTTGATTCCTTCTCCCATGTTTGTATTTTCTCCATGCTCCCATGTGAAATTAAACTCTTTGATGCAGTATGCTTTCTTCCGTCCTAGCTATTTTGTCCACATGGTTGTTTTGAATTTCTGTCACATACTTTTTTATTTCATCATTGGTGTTTGAACATTCTTGCATGTTGATTTCTGATTTATTCATCCATTTGTTTTTTTGTTTCATCCATGTGTTTTACTTTTTGCTTAGCTCTTCTTCAATTACCATTTTAGGCCATCGATGGTTCTCCATACTTTACATTTTTTTTAAATAATTTAATGTTCGAGTCATCGCCAATGCTTCCAACAGAAAAGTACTTGTTTCAACTAATAGAATCTCATATGGAACTAAGGCTTTGACTTTGAGGTTGTTTGTGATTAAATGTTTCAAAATTTTATCTATTCGTCTTCAATTTAGATCAGATACATTACCACCCCAAACTTCACATCCATATAAGACCACTAGTGTACAAGTAGGCCAAACAAGGTTCTCTTGATTTTTCAATCCCATAATTCTACATTCCTACACCTATTTTGTAGTGCATATAAAACTTTCCAACCTCCTTGAATTATTTTTGCCCGGCAAGTCTCCCAACTAAGCTTGTTGTGAAAATCAAGCTCAAGATATTTGTATTCTTCCACTACTTCAAGCGGGTTACCTTCAAAAAAGAACTTAATTTGTTTCTTTTTTCTCTATAGAGAAAAGATCATGACTTTTTTCTAACTAGCGTTCACTTGCATTCTCACCTCTTGGCAAGAGAGTTTTAGAGCTTTCAAATGTTCTCTCAAACTAGGGGTTGTTTTTGTAATTAAAATAAGATCATCTACATATAAAAGTAACTTTGTAACATAACTAACTAGGTGGACACTCCCTCCCCCATCTTTATCTATCCATTATTCTAATTTATCAATGTATAGTCTAAATAAGATGGGAGATAGAGGACATCCTTGTTTGACTCTAACGTGGATTTCAAGTAATTTTGACATTCCTTCACTTGTTATGGTTTTGACCATGACTTGTTCATAAAGTCTATGCACTACCACTCTATATTCATTTGGAACTCCAAGCTCATCCATTCTACTCTAGAGTTTACTTCTAAGGATCGTGTCAAATGCTTTTTTGAAGTCAACAAAGCAAAAAAAAAAAAAAAAAATCTCCCTGAGTATCCCATACTTTTTCGATCAAGTGCCTAAGAGTGATGCAGTGGTCGATAGTAGAATGTTTCATACTAAATCCTACTTGACCTCTTACCCTTTTACCCTTTTTTTCTACCCAGATGTTGATTTTGTGCTCTGTCATGCTATCAAATAGTTTTCTAAGGAGGGGATTGACCATGATAGTTTGGTAATCAGATAGATTATTGATATCTCCACTCTTATAGAGAGGGATAACGACACTAGTCGTCTAGACGACCAAGAAACCTTCATGAATGATACCATTGAATATGCTTTTGATGTGTGGTGTGAGGGTATCTAAGCCCGATTCTAGATATTCAGCTTGCATCCCATCTATGTCTTGTGCCTTGCCACATGCTAATTTATTTATGTCTTGAATGATATCTTTCATAGAAAAAAGTTTAGTTGTTGTGTTGATTATAGGGGTTATCTTTATCCTGAATTCTTTCATAGAGTAATTTTGTGTACTCTAACCATTTGGCATATGTAATGTTTTTCTTTTTTTCTTTTTTTGATGTAGTTCCCTCCAAAATCCTTTGAGAGATTATGTTTTCCAATAGAAATTAATTATTTTCTCATTGTGCACATGTAGTTTTCTTTTTTTGACCGAATGATTATTCATAAGCCTTTTTATTTTCTTTGGTCATTTAAAGTCTTCTCAAAGTTCTCTTTGGATAAACATGTTATATTGAATAAAAAATAAGTTTCTAGTTGAAACAACGTAGAGATGTTTATTCAAATTTTCATATCACACTTTGTGAACCATCATGAAGATAAGAGAATAGATGATGGTTCACAGAGTGTGATCTGAAATGTTAATTAAAAATATATACATAAATTTTTAATTTTATAGACTGTAGAAATATAATCTCTTATAGAGTACACAATAGTTTTTTTAATTGAAACTTGCATAATATTAATAATTAAACATAATACAAGAATGATAAAAAAATACAAGTGGTATGGAAGCACACCTTGAGGTCACCACACTGGAAAACTGAGAACAAACAATAAAAAAATGATTACATCAGGTTGACATCAACAGTACATAGCATTAAAAACATATCAAACAACTAGAGGCACCAAACCCATAGATGAAGGTGGAGGAGAACTATCAGGGTTATCTCCATAACATCCCCCATGAGGGGAGAAGTATCAGATATGGACCAACCATCTTCTTGCTTTCTTTCTTCTTGTTCATTTTGCTCTCAATGGGAAGAAATTGCAAGAGCTACCCAACGAAACTTATCATGCACATCTCTGTATAGAGGGACAAACACAACATGACCAGTAGGTGATGGCTGCCCTCCAAATCCACCAAAAGGAGAAAAAACCCACTTGGGAGGAGGAAGGAGGGAGAAGCTAGAGACACTCTGTGATCTATGGTGGGCAAGGTTCCTTGTTCAACCACGATTCCGCCAAGTCTGGTCTTTGTGATGGTCATTTTGTTAAGGAACTTCTGTTGGAATTTTGTTGACAATGCAAGGAAGACAATCCCAGTGCTTGAGAAGAGTGCAAAGATGTTGCACCTCCATTTCCACTTTTTCATCTTGCACTTGAATTTGAAGTATGACATTTAAGAGTACATAGATTCAGTTAGAAATAGTAAAATCTCTTGCTAGGATATCTTTATTAAAAATAGCATGTTGAAACAATAATAGTTGTGTGGTTACTTTAGTAACCCACATTGTTCCATAGTGTAAATAATATATTTATAACAAAATATTTAAAACTTATACTGTGAATTTAATATAAACTTCTATTTATAGAACTAATTAAATTAATCATTAAAGTGAAAAAAATGTAATTACTTGTTTATAACTATTATATTAGCTTTGTGTAAAATATAGATTGGATAATATAAAATAAAATAATGCATTAAGAGGGTGAAAGAATTATTATTGTAAAAAAAGAAGTGACTTGAAAAGGAAGTTATTGGATGTAAACTGTTTTTCATTTAACTCTGATATACTTTGTGAGTTTTTTACATTATTGAAGTTTTTTCTATATTGATCTTTTGTTGTGCATGGATATATGTTTTGTGGATTTTTACCTCATTAAGATTTTTCTCTGTTATTATTATGTTATATTGTACGTATTTACTTTGCTTTAAATTATTTGAATGATAATTTGATAATCCTACATAGCAAAATTAAAATGTTGTCTAAATAATTTTATAGAATCTCTAAAAATGTAAATTTGAAAATAATTTAGTATATTCAAATTTAAGCATTCAATCACATATCAAAATTTAAATCCAAATAATATAAAATTTGTGTTTAATTTAGATGATATAACAACAAAGTCTGAGTTTACTTGAATTAATATAGAATTAATTTCTATCTGTGTTTATTGCCAATAATTTGTTAATTGGAAAAAAAGGTTTGAAAACTCACAGTGCTTGGCTAACTGGTCTTGTGCAAAGGTTTGGTCAGAAAACATAGATTAGCTGACACAAACTTAACATATAGTTTTTGCAATCGTTATGGTATAAAAGAAGGCATTTATCATAATTTCTAGGAATGCATGTAAGGCACTTATATGGGGAAAAAATTCCTTATGGATTACAAAATATATTCCTCCGTGTCTTCTTTAGCAATAGATAAATGTAATGTTTAGTGACTTTTGGATGTGGAAAATAATGGCTTGTAACTTCATGCCTCTATTGTAACATACCTAAATCCTTTTAAAAGTACAAGGGTGTTTATATATATATATATAAATAAATAATATAAAGTTTATATAAAAATAATATAAATAATATAGTGAGAAATTGTATTAAAATTAATTTGTATTATTATAAAGGAAGGTGAATTTTCAAAGGTTTTATCTCTAATTCCATTTAAATTATATTTATTAAGTTGAAGGGAATACGCGAGTTTCACGAAAGTGTCTTGACACAAAAATAGCGAAAAGGGAATTTCAATAAGTTAGAGTTTTGTTATTGTTAATTTTATAAGTTGATCATGTTGGGATAAAATAAATAAATAATTTTTAATTAAAATGTTGGTATTATTAGATTGTTTTTTCTTATAATATATCTAAATGAAAATTTGGTTTTGAATAATAAAAATTTCAATCATAATGGTTAAGAAATTAAGGGTCATTTTTAAATTAATGAAATAGAATAAAAGATATTATTTTTACAATTCATAAATAATATAGATAATTTTTATACACATTGTTTAGTCATATATATATATATATATATAGTATGTAATTATAATATATTAGTTGCATTCAATTCATCTTTATAAGTTGGCATGTCATGATATTGGTATATAATGAAAGTAGTGATCTTCATTTGAAATAGGATGTGTAGTATTTTTTTATGTGGTGGAAAACTAAGTTTATTGAACCCTTAAAAGGTAATGATCGATGGAGGCCATCTTGCAATGACTTAAAAATATTAACAAATATGGCTTTACAAAAAATATTTATATTAAATAAATATATATAGTTTATAAGAAGATATTTAATATTTTTCTAGTTTAATATAAGATAAATATCAAAATTATTGTATGTTCATAACATGACAATATTTTATGTGTGTTGTTAGCGTTAAGTTTTGAATCTGGATGCGTTTCAAATATATTTTTTTGCTTGATGAAATATCACAGAAGTGGATTTGAAACATGTTGAAATTCTAGAAAATTTGTGTTAAGTTTTGAATCTCGACGTGTTTCAGATATATTTTTTGCTTGATGAAGGATCACAAAAGTGGATCCGAAACGTGTCGAGATTCAAAACTTGATATAAGTTTTCCAAAAAAATATTTATTAAATATTTTTTGTCAATTTGAACAAACATGAATTATCAAATTTTATTTGATCTCAAATAAGAATTCTATAACCATGTGTTTACAATTTCATTAGATTTGGATATAGGCATGACTTATATTTAGTGGTAATTAATATGTATTAAAATTTTATTTACGGGAATAACTAATTTAGTTTGCAAACTTTCAAATAGATAATTCCCAACCAAGTTACTTCAAAATAGTATGTCATAGTAATAATCTCCATAGTTATCACTTGGGAGATTAAAATCTCTTGGATACAAAACAAATTTTATTTTTACTATTTTTTAAAATTATTATGATGAAATTGAAATATAATGTATTTATAAACATGTAAATAAAAGGTTAAAAAATATGTATGGTTACTTGAAAATTGCATTGTATTGTTATTGTGGTATTTTTGATATTTTAAAATCAAGAAAACTTTGTTTATGAGAAAGAATTGAATATCCAAATAGTTAATTTACATGGAGAAAATGTTATGTAACTAAATCCTAATATATGATTATGGGTGGTAATATAAAATATTAATGAAAGTCACATAGAGTTATGCGAAAAAGTGAAAAGTAAATAAGATAAATAATGTTAGATAAAATACCTCAATGTGTGGGTAAATAGGATTAAAAGAGAGATGCAAAAAAACACCATGATAGCTACATTGTATTATAAATATTATTATGTGCAAAAGAATAAAACATATTGAAGTTCATGTGCTTTGTCTTATAGATGATCAAGTGGCAAATATCTTTATAAAACCAATATGTATTGAAAAGTCTTGCAAGTTCATAACAATGTTGGATCTCTCAAAATTGCTATTGAGGGGGAATGTGCGTGACAATGTCACCTCCTAACGGCTATGGATTCCTTTTCCTCTATATACTTCTTCTATATTGTAAAAACATTGTAGAAAGTCAACTTATGTGATTTTTGTTATAAAAGGCTCTAAATACTTGTAAGTTTATCCATGAGAAACTATGGAATATAGTCTCACTATCATGCTAGCCTAAAATACCTTATGTGGTTTATCGATTATAAAGCCTTTTGTATAAAAAGATGATATTGGCATGATGAAGGTGTATAAAACTTTCAAGTGTTACATGTAAACCTAACTTATCGTGGATGGTTTATGGATTGTAATTCCATTTGTATAAAAGGGTGACTATGGCATGTATAGCCTTTAAAACTTAAGGGAGAGTGTTCAAACAATAATATTTGTGGAGTTAATTTAGTAGCCTACATTGTTCTATAATGTAAATAAAATAATTGTCACAAAGTATTTAAAAATTATGTCATGCAATTAATATAAACTTATACATATAAAATTATATGTAAACAACTAATTAAACTAGTTGTGAAAGTGAAAAGGTATAACCACTTGGTTATAACCATTCACTAGATGTATATTACTTTTGTGTAAAATATAGATTGGATAATATAAAATCATATAGTACATTAAGAGGGTGAAGAATTATTATTGTAAAAATAGGAGAAGTGAGATGAAAAGGAAGTTATTGAATGTAAAATTATTTCTCAATTAATAGATATTTGCTTTGTGCATTTTTTTAACTTGTTATATTTTTCCATGTCATTCTTGTGTTGTGTTGTGTACATTTATTATCTTTCCTTGTTAAATTATTTGGATGACAATTGGTTCTCTACATACTCTAAAATGGTACCAGAGCTAGGATGTTGTCTAAATAATTTTATAGGATCTCTGAATTTGATAATTTGAAGGGAATCTAATGTATTCATATTTAGGCATTCAATCATATATTTGAAGCATGACATTAGAGAGCACATAGATTCGGTTAAAAATAGTAAAATTTATTGCTGGGATATCTTTATTAAAGGTAAAATCAATTCATCTTTCCACAACATAAAAATAATTTCAATGTGGAAAATATGCCAAATTTACTTGAACTTTACAGGCAGGACAACAAAATCCCCAAGAAAAATGATATATAAGTGAAAGGTTCGAGCCTATAGGATTGGAAGAATGAGTGAATCCAATTATAGGAATCTTGAGCCCTCACACAAAACCATAAAATATGTTTGAGGAACTCAGATTGACCACAAGCTAGGCATTTGGGAGGAGAAATCCCCATGTGAATCAATTTTTCTCCCCTATGGAGACCTTGGTAAAGCAAGCTCCGAGCAAAATTGTCTTTCTTAGGCTCCACAATGGCATCCCAAACAATCATAAATCTCATATTCCAAATAAGGCGGGGTTGCTTAGATGTCAATGCTTGTTGAGCATCTCCCAAGAAGTGGTTAGAGAAAACCACTCATAACCAATTCAGGGTTTGTACCGAAGCAGAGGTGTGGACATGGACCAGTTCCAATCCTTCCATCCCTGAGAGGATTTAATGAGCCCAATTTTGTGCAAGGCATAATATATCATATCCATTTGAATTTTAGAGATAGATTATGCTTCTAAAGATCATGTATATGTGTCAAATTTGGAACTGAAGAATCTATAATACTTTACCTATGCCTCATAAGACTCTGTGGTCATGAAGTAAAAGAAGTTGTAGTAGTTTATGGAGCCTATTGCTTATAATTCTATGATTTTTTTGGTGTAACTATAATTTTGGATCTTTATACCCTCTTTGAAATATGTTGAATTGTTCTTAGCAAATAGTTGGGTCATGTAGGTGTAGATGAGGGCTCTATGGAGTCCACTATGTATTTATGATGTAATGGCCTCTCTAATATTGGTCACTTAAGAAAGGGGATTGCCTTTTTCATACCCTTTCTCTCATCATTAACCTTAATAAGTTGTATAATTAGTTGTCTTGGAATAAACTTATGTTATTGTAGTGGATGTTCGTATTGAACCCCTAAAACTAAGATTACCCTATTGGCATGAATAGACTTGAGACATCTATGGATTGTAGAGGGCACTTTGTGGAGCTTATGAATCCAATGTCATCCTAATAACACATAAAAGACTTTCGTGTGTGGTATAACTAAAAATATTTTGGTTGCATGTGCTAGGCCAACTTAAAAAGGCAAATAAATCTCACCAAAAATCTCTTGTGCTTTCTCATCGAATGCTTTGACCATCTTATTCGAAGGGTATAAATCATCATGTCTATATCTCAAATGTGTGAATAATGTCATGGTACATACATTCTCACTAAAACCATAATCAACCATAACATTTTGTATAGGTTGATGATCAATATGTGCTCTAATGATCAATGAGTGAAGATCCAAGTCATCATCCATAATTTCAATGTCATCAAATGTAATAAAAAACCTCTGAACTATAGGAGGTACCTCATGTGTAAATATGTCAATAATCTCATCTAATGGGTTCCCATAATGTGGTGGATAAGGATTTGCACTTTCAATGCTTCTTTAGAACGATCTTGATCTGGATTGTTGAATATCTTTCAATTTGATGGTCACCATTTTGTAATCTTAAATCATTAAATGTGATATTTTCACTATCAATGAAGTATTGTATCTTGTGTTTAAGCTTTTAACATCTATTTTTAGAATACCCATTACATTGGTGAGAGTCAGAATAAATATTTGCATCATATCCTTTTGGTAGAGATTACCTTGTATCAACCTCTAAGGGAGGAGGGAGAGATATGAGATGACATTTCACTAGCTTCTTAAAGAGTGATGTTGGAGACTTGGGAAATCATGTAAATTTTATATTAAGTGCATTGGATAAGATCAGTTGACTAAGTTCTTTTGACTCCATATTCATTGTTTTTGTTGCTTCTTTTTTAACCCTTGTAGGTTTGATATTATAGCTTGTTTCGATATAAAACTTTATAGAAAATGTAGTTGGTGTGTTTTCTACTTACTTAGTCTTCTTCAAGGCAATAGGTTTTATTTCTCAATCTCGAATAATATGGCATAAATCATCAAAAGACTTAAACTTCTTGAGGATAATAGATTCATGTGGTGGGGCAAGCAAACATTGCTTAAAGATATCTTGAAGCTCTGTATCTACCATTGGATTTGTTGTTTTGGCTAACATTGTTTTGTACCTCAAAACATATACTTATATGGACTCAGTGGTTCCTTGTTTGATCTTTGAAATTTGTGCATATGATATCTTTTTAGTAATATTGATTGAAAAAATTGTTGGAAATTGATTCACTAGAGGTTTGAATTATTTCACTTATCATATTGGTAGATCATATAACCGCTTTAAAGTGTGGTTCTTTAAGTTTTTTGGAAATATTTTGGTCAAAATTTTATCATTGGAAGCATAATCAATACATGTTACATAGAAATATTGTAGATGTTAGTTAGGGTCACCCTTGCCATCATAAAGTGTGAACTCGGGTGCTACGAAATTGGTTGGAACAATGTGAAAATATATCTTAGATGTGAGAGGAATATATAACATATTTTGTGAATCAATATCATGAGTAGAATAACCTTAGCTTCCAAATTTTGAATAACTTGGAGGAGATTTTGCATGGTTGACCCATTGGAATTGAGATGTGATATTCGGGAAGTCGCCAAATGGGATGCAAACACTACTTATGTTGATATAAGCATTGAAACTGGTAATTAAGTTGAAACATTGATTGTTTCCATGGAAGATGTAATAATATTTGTTTGGTCTTCGAGGGACAATGACTTGAAAACTTATTCAGTGCCCCCACTAGATGTAGGAATCAATGGCATATTTGAAGGGAGTGATAATGGAAGTGAATTAGTAGTAGTACCATTTAAATATTCATCATTACAATATTTGGATGCATTAGCCCTAGCATGTTTATTGATTTCATCTCATGTGACATACAAAAATGCATCAATTAATTCATGATTTATATTTAAATGGTGAATTAATGATTCTTTATCTTCAATTTCAAAACAATCTTTGTGATTAATATTTTTCATTTATTATAAATGAAAACAAATATGCCAATAATGATGGAAAAATTCAAATCTAAAAAATAATCACAAAATTTTGGAATTTTGGAAAGTTGAAAACCCTAGAGCAAGCTATGGTTGTGTAAAAAGATTCATATGTCAAGTTCATCAAATGTTTAACCTTTTTGGAAAGAGTTAGGAGGAGAAAAAACTAATCAAACAAATGTCTAATCTATTTTAAAAATAGGTCAATAAAATAATTCAGATTCACAATAACCTGATACAATTCTGAATTATGAAAATATGCTAAATATGGGAAGTATGATGCCAAGCAATAATTTGAATGTAGCAACACAAGAAAGAAACAATACTTAATGTATTTATTGATGCACATGTAGATCTAAAAATGTAGGTACATGAGAAGACAATATGATGCTTTGTAATGATTCGTCAGATTTTGGATATTTGCTCTGTCATTGTCAACACTTTTGCCCTAGTTTCAATGCTTATGTCTTGTATTAAATATTGATGCTTTTTTGGAACAAACACATGCACTTATTATATCTCATTATCACCTTGCATATTTTCAACTCAGATCACACACACAAGTTATAGATATCGGTATGTAACTCAAAACCCTAGATACTCCAATTAAGGCATGTCACCTTGAAAAATAGGGGTTAGTGAGATCAAGTGAATTTGAACTGACCTCAAAGACCTTTCTATCAATGAACGCTACTTACATAGTCATATATTATGAAGAGAGCCTCAAATTGATGTAGTTCTCCCCATTATGTAGGCTTGTATGTGAACAATTGTGCAATATGCTATATATGAGTGCATGTAGTGATCTAGCTTGTAACTAAAAAAATATTGTTTGTGCGTTTCTCTTTGAATGCTTAAGAGTTGTATGAAGACTAATCCTATGATTGATTTGGAAATAGGGAATAATATGGCAGTTTTGTAAGTTTGAAAAGTATTATTTCTTGATATAAGATAGATGTGTGTTTGAATTGTACTTGTCCATAATGAATGGTCTTTGATTATGTATTTATACAATACATTTTGAAATTATCTCATAGGAGGGTTAATTAAGACAAATAGTCCAACCATACATGTTTAAATATTTTTAAATTTGAACGTTTGTAAATAATATACACTAATGTCATACCTGGGACACTAGCATCAACGTTAGTGTCCTAGTCTAGACAGTAGTGTCCGGGAAGATAGAAAGTTGTTGAAGATTTGTAACTTCCAAAGTAGGATATAAATCAGGTTTTAAATAGATTGTGGGTTACAAATGATCTAGGTAATCATAACATCAAGGTCAAAATATAAGATAAACATTTAGGCATGATGAGATGGTGAACACACGTCTTTCAATAGTGGTAAGTTCTTGAACTGAGGGATTGAGCTATGAGTGATATTTATTAAGTGTACAAGACTAGTTTATCAAATAAAATAAAATTTTAGTATCTACATATTGAAAATTGAAATATATTATTTATGTAATATTAAAAAAATAACATATGTAAAAAAAATAAGCTAGTAACATTTTTTAAATGCTTATAGGCCCTCTTTTTCAAAATTTTAATAATATTTTGAATTTTTTTAAATTTTGAAAAATATTTGCATGTGTTTGAATTTTTGAAATAATTGGAATGTCATTTTTTTTTGAAAAATATGCTAAGAAGAAATTTTTTGGCAATAGAATAAGTGGGAGGGATTTGAACAATCATTAACAAGGTGTAGAAAGCATAATATATAAGGCAGGCAAGCAATGTGCCCCCAGTGTATGTGTAAATGTATCATAATGATGTAGCTCAAATGATAAAGATAGATAAGAATGTGCATGCTCCTTAAATGTATAAGAGGTTATATGTGCTTATGTGAAAAATAAATATGACATGAATGCAATGATAAGCAAGTGGAATGCCATAGAGATAAGTGTGTTAGATTGTTTGAATCAATTTTTGAAAAGCAAGAGGCAAAGTGCCCAAAGCGAAAATAAATCCAAGGGCTATAAGAATTCTTTGATAAGGGACAAAAGAATTAGCATGGAAGTAAAAACAAAGAATTTATTTACAAATGGAAAATGCAAGTAGCTAATCAAAAGACACAACCCAACTAGTAGGTTGGAAGAAAGAAGAATGTTTAGTCCAACCAAGGATCTCATCAAGAGGATATGTATACCCAACTACATTGTATGAAAGAATGAATTCATGTGAATAATAAGTGCTAATTGTAGACACCTCTAAATCTAAATTATGATCATATGATGTAATATATCCCTCTGAATCATTGATCATCTACTCATGTAAACTTGTATCCTCATGTGCCATAGGAGAAGATGTAACAACCTGTATCTACGATGAAGCTTTCTATATACCCTGTTGTGTCTTAGGCTATGAAGGTCTCTTTTTATGTGCCACTTTTTACTTAGAAGAATGTATTATGCTCTTCGAAATTTATTGAATGTGCTCATGTGAAACTATATGATGCTTATAAGGAGATGGAAAAATTAATTTTGTGAAATGCTCATATTCATGAATATATGGATAAATTGATTTTGTAATATGTTCTTGCTCACTAATAGATGAAGAAATTATAATGTGGCTTGGGATGTGTAAATCATGTTTTTAAATAGTTATATAGACTATTTCATTACCATGTTGCTCAATGATTGTGCCAAGAAGTTTTTCTGTAGGAGAAGTAAATATGATCAGTGCCAAATTATATCCATATTGAATTATTAAAATTTTGACCACTTGATTATCATAAATATATTTAAGATATTATGCATTGTAGAAGGTACTTCTCTAAAATTTTGTATCCAAGGGCATTCTAATAGTGTATCAAAGACCCCATGTGCTTGGTATGACTAAGAATGAAGTGGGCATTATGAGAGGCCCCACTCATAAAGGTAGCATGATATTCTCAAGAGTATCTGATGTATGGTCATTAAATGCTTTGATAACTCTAGAAGTATACTATAAATTTTTCTCTATATAACCAAGAGAGTAAAGAAGTGTTATGGTGCATACATTTTCACTTAATCCATTGTCTACATAACACTATGGATGGTTTGTTTGTCAATATATGTTCAAATGAAAAATGCATGTTTATTTGAATCATCATTAGCAATTCCACTATCATAAAATCTAATCATATGACATGATGCATGTTTATCCGAATCATCATTAGCAATTCCACTATCATCAAATCTAATCATAAGATGTGATGTTGTTTTCTTGTAACTATATCAATGATGCTATCAAATGGATGTCCATATGTAGGAGGATGAACATTATATGCATAATGTAATTCAGAATTATCCTTATTATTTACTTCTTGATTTGAAAAAAGATCTGTGTACATTATGAGCTTTGCATTGTCATTTGTTTGTGGATTAGCCTCTTCAGTACATGTGCCAATATCAATAATGTCCCATCAATAAGATCTTCAATCGTATGCTTGAGATTAAAATATCTATTTGTAAAGTGCGCAATATATCTATGATAGTCATAACATACATTGCCATAAAAAAAATTAGATTGTGGCATAAACATGTCCACTTTCATTAATAGAGCAAGAGTAATGAGATTACATAAAAGAAAGTTTTTGCAACAATACATGAGGAGGTGAAATTAACCTTGAAATTTTCCTCCTTGTTGGAGTTTGTAATTGAATCTTTTGTGTTGGTTGTGACATAGTGTTAATTGTAACCTTAGTTTCAATATTTTTTTTATTTGGTTTGTTCTTATAATTTGAATTGCTTTGAAAATTGACATTGAAGTAGAAGGAGCATTTGAGGTATACTTAAGTTTGTTCAAAGTAAGCAACTCGAGCTCACGCTCTTTGACTATATGGCATAATTCATCGAAAGATTTGAAATTATTAAACATAATTGAATCTTGAAGTAGAGATAGAAAACTTCGAATAATTATATAATAGAGCTCATTATCAGTCATTTGATTTTTCATTTTTGATAGCATATTTTTGTATCTTAGCATATATTCACTGATTGTTTCATTAGACCCCTGTTTGAAATTTGCAATTTGAGCATATAATCACATTTCAACAATGTTAGAAAAATATGTTATAAATGGATTTGCCAAAGGATTAAAATATTTTACTAATTGAAGAGGAAGATCATAGAATCATGTAAGGGCATATTATTTTAAACTCTTATAAATAACTTTGTCAACAATTTGTCATTATATGCATAATCTAGACAAGCTGTATGGAATGCATACTAATATTATTCAGGATTACCTGTCCTCATACAAAGGAAGCTTAGGAACCACAAAGCCAATTGGTAATTGATAAGATGCAACTTTGGATTACAAAGGGTTATGCAACAAGGAACATGAGTCTATGGAATGGCTAGCATGAGAAATGGTTTGCTTAATTTGAGATAACGTAGCTTGCAAGACAATAATGGTATGCTCAAGAGTTGCATTTGGGTAGGTAATTAGAAGAGTGTAAGTAGCATGAGTATATATATATATATATATATATATATATATATATATATATATATATATATATATATATATATATATATATATATATTGAGACCATGTGTTGTTCCCAAACCAAATAATAATGCTATATGTGTAGAAATTTAAATGGATGCAATGATTGAAGTAGCAACATTAGAAGAGCTAGCTTGTGAACCTTTATTTTGTTCGCCTCTAGCAAAATATAAGAGTGAGTAAATATTTTGTGGATGCTCACAAAAATATTCCATTAATTTTCCATCATTAGTCTCACTAAATTCTTCTTGAGGTTGGGTTCCTGAAATGAGAGCCACAATACACCTTTCAAGAGGATGAGGGATAAGCACTAGAAGATCTTTTGAAGTTGAAAATTTGATACAATTTATAACATATGCTTCTTCTTGTTTCCAAGTCATTTTAGATTGGATATTGTAACAATAGGTATTACCAGTAAGAATGATCTTAGAATATGGCTTGACTTGACCTAGTCTATGAGAAGTGGACATGGCATTATACCCAAGGCTTGTTTTCACCTCATTAACAGAAATAACAATAGGATAAATAATTCCTTGAACATGTTTGCCTAATCCCTATCCAACGATGTACTTACACTTTTCTAAGTATTTAAATCCAAAACCATAGTGATTGAAATATAATGATGAATCAATTAAATGTGATATGCTCTCTGATATAATATTGCAATTGTTTGAAATAGGAAGACCATGAGTTCAAACATTTTTGCAATTAAACCATGTATATATGTAATGAATAGCATCTTGGAAAGTAGGAGAAGATTTTATAAAAAATTGCATAATCCTATGTATCGTATGAAAGAAACATTCATTCATTTATCCCATTATGAATGCAATACAATATGAATCAAATAATGTTAATGACTATGAATACAGTACACACAAAAATCAACGTACGAAGTGAATCTACGCAAGAGTTTGAATGAATGTGTGAGCTCTCAAATATATTTGCTTATCGTTGATTAGTGTCAGTAGTAAGATTTAGAGCACTAATTATGGAGGTAGAACCATGCTTGTATCTCACTAACCCCATTTCTGAGGGTAAGGTGAAAGTAACTTCCTTAAACAATACGCTTCTCTCAGGTGCACCACAAATCAAATGAGTAAAAAAAGATTTATATGGTGTAAACAATGGATACTAGGCATTTTTTATCTACCATGAGGTACATCTAAACTAAAATCAGTGTTTAGTGTTGTAAAATGGTTGTGAGTATTAGGTTAAACCCCTCACGTCACGATGTCATAAACAAAATATTGCATAATCCTTCACAACAGTCACTAAGCAGTTTGAAAACTACCGAAATGGAGTTTCTAAAACAAGTATAAACAAATTGAAAATAAAGATAAAATAAAATTTAAAGATTTTTGTATATAGAGATCAACAAATTTCAATCAAAGGTTGAAAGAAATAGCTTTAGTGTCGAATTTATCCAAGGTGACAATACAAATTTCTCCAGTGTCAGATTAAATCCAAAGTCAAAGAAGTTGAATCGTTTTGAGTTAGATTTTTATCCAAGTTTGAAGGTTGTTTTATTTTAGTGCTAGGAATTTATAGAAATTTGATAAAATCTTAGGACAAAAATAAAGCAAACAACAAGCAAAGTTCAAAATAAAATACAAGTTCACCAGAATGTTTAATATATTTTAATTGAATGAATTCCAACTAATAGATATTAAACTATTGAAATGGAAATGCTAGAATATACAAATATAATATTAATATACAATATGCTACAATTTTTTTTTTTTTTAATTGATAAAAATAGTAAGAGGGCCTACAAATAAAACAGAGTTAATTCTGACTATATAAGTTGATTGTGATAAAAAATTACCTGAAAGACCCTGTGTACTGTGTCATGACTAAATACAGTAATAAATTGTGCACTGAGACAAGTCCGCAAGAGGAGGACAAGGTTGCATTACGGCCTTGTCTAATGACTATGGCCACTTACTAGTTGAATGTATGCTTGATTTCTCAATCTATGTACAACAATATATGAGGGTTTACTAATTAATTATGTGTGTTGATATGCCATTTGAATGAATTAAAAAGACAAAACCCTTGTTTCTAAACAATAAACACAATAGAGATCATATACAAAATGGAGAAATAGGGTTAAGATAATAGTTGAGATATCATCAAAAAACTCCACGTAATCTAAGTGTTGTCTACATAGCCCAAATGAGCCTTAAAGTGATATAATTCTCCCTCCTAGAGTGACTATGTGATTTGTGATTGTGAAACTATATGAATATAGTTATAACATTGATTGAAATGCTTGACAATTGATGTCGTTGACCTGTAATAAATAATATTCAAACTTGGTCTATCCCTATTAGAAATATAACAAAATTAGAATTGAAATAAATAGCATTCTTTTGCTCAACATATAGTGATTTGAAATTAATTTGTTAGGGGGGTTCAAGTGAATGCCTTGATGTGATTTTATAGGGGAAAATTTAGATTATTTTCACTAACCAATATTACAAGATGTGCAGGGGATTCATTATGAAACAACTAAATTTAAAAAGTAATTGTTAGAGCGTGGGGATCACGCTGCACTAGTGGACAAGGTCATAGTACAACTTTGTCTGACCTAGCATAGACTTGTCCTAGAAGAATAGACATTATAGAAACAAGTCTGAAAGGAGTATGTAGATTTAATAGGGAAAAAAATAGCTAAATTATATATGTTTGTATGGTATTTGTAGTGTTTGTAAGACAATAAAGGCTCTCTTATAGATTGTGAGTTAGTGAAATGAAAAATAGAACAAGGTAAGGATGTCAAGAATAAATATTATCAAGAACTTAAATGATTAATTTTATGTGTCTACAGAAGCAAGAGTTGGTGTACTTTAGTTTTTTAATTTTCTAAGAAGGATTGAAGATGGATCTAAATAAGGTGTGAGCTATTGTTGAATGGTCTTCACCTGGAAGTACATTTGAAGTATGTAGCTTTTAAGAATTGGCAAATTTATACAAGTTCATTCACAACTTTAGTAAAATGTGCACACCTATCACAAAAAAATAATGCAAGATGTAGACACAAATCTGATCACATGTACTTGATAATATTGATTCTTGACACATTCCAAATCATGTGACTTTCAAATAAATACATGACTCTTATTCATCATTCATCTAATCTATTTGTCTATATGCAGGTTTGACCTTTTGTTTTCTGTTACTATGTATATAAATTTCAATGTTAAGTGTGTAATTTTCCTAAAATCACCTTAAAATTGTCTCCAATAGAGGACATGGGTCTTTGATCCTCTTGTACATGCCCGTTCTAAGCAGACCAAAGAGTAGTGTGCCACTATTCACTTCGACTAGTTTCCAAATTTGAAATAAATATTTTAGGTCTTCCCATACATTTCATAAAGTTAAATTAAGCAAATTTTCAATAGATTCGTCTATAAATAAATGTCAACAATGACTCATTAAGGACACTTGCTATTCACTTGGTTCAAACAAATACACTTTTGCACATCGAGAAAATATATCTTATTTTGCCCAAATTTCGACCATTCAAAAGGAGTAGTCATAAGCTAAGTCAAGAGCCCTCTAAATCAAGTCAAGGTCTATCATTGTCAAATATCAAAGCCACCTTATATCTACATACACATAGTAAAAAAAGTACAATTTCACATTCATTGTAGGTGGGAGAACTGTGGGTTTGATTTCCTTCTTTGAAGTATTGGATATAGAAGCAACGGTCAATCATTAAGGGGGTAATTAAAAGCAACGTATCCCATTACACTCCCACCTTTTTATTGCATACTTTCAAGCTATCAAAGTGCCTTAAAGTTTTCAAAGACAAGGAAACAAAAAATAAATTCTACGTAGTCAAACCCTAAGTGTAATATATCAAATTACTCAACATCTAAGTGCACATATGACACAATGATCAATTTTTACGCACAACCAACTAGGACAAGTCCATAGTCAATGGATTAGAGTGCAATGCGATGTTGTCCACCCATAGTGGAACTATCCAAATTATGTTCTTGTTCTTGATTTTGATCCTAACCCTATACAGTCACTTCTTATATTTTCTATGTGTAGACAATCAAAACAATCAATAAAATTCAGTATGAAAGCTAACTATATCTCTTATTAAGACTTTATCAAAATAGTTACTTTTCATATTTATCATTTTTGTCATAATCAAAATAGTTAATCATTGGATATCTTTAACGTTCTAATATTTTCAGTTTTACAATTACATATAATCAAATACAATTTATTTATTATAATTTATCAAAAATAGGGTAAAACATATTGGTGAATCCAGACCTTTATTTTTAATTATTTGTTTTCTGATTTCATTTTTTAATTTTGACTTTTATTTTTATTTGTTTTTCTAGAAACTGTGTTTTGACAGCTTTAAAACTCATAAGAGATATCAATCTGGGCAAAGCAATTGTTAGTTTTACTTGTCATGGTGTTAGGTATTTACCCAATACTTAATTTATTAGACAACATTATTCATATATTTTAATTTTCACATACTTTACAGTATATCATATATGTGTAGGGTTTTTTTCATCCATATGAATTATTTGATTATTTGTTCTTGTAGTGCACCAATAAACAATTAACCCTGGAAAGTTACTCTTAATGTACCCTAGAGACAAGATAGTGTGGCTAAAAGAATGGTGGAATCCTCCAAAGTTAATGTCTCTGTGACCATATTCACTATTTATGATTGGGATTAGTATATTAGAGAGCCTATAAAGTAAATACACCCTTGACTAATTGAACCCATTTTTCTTTTTGTTCACATTTGTGTCATTTTTCAATCACATGATCGATTATTTACTAGTAGTGAGTTGCATACTTGCTACATTCACTTTCTCTTAGTTTATCAAATATAAAATGGATTATTAATATGAAACTCCTAACGATGTTCATTCTTTGGATTTATTATTCTGTCATAATGCTTTATTTTGGGCTAAAAAATTAAAATACATAAGGCTAAAATGACTAATGTGTAATCTCAAGCCGTAATCAACCCAACTTCCAAGATACAAGCACCTCTAGGGGAAATGTTTGTAAAATCTAGCATGCCCTAAGAATAAGAATAGTCATGCATTCAAAATGTTATAGGGCCTACTTCACATCCTATTGATGAACTTATTATGGCTATTAAGACTAATAATATTAATACAAAAAAGGAAAAAATTAATGACAAAAAATTCATTAATTATCTTAATGCCAACCCACATAAGATTGATGGATTCCTCTACATTGCGAGAGGTGAGGACAATAAATTAGCTTCAACTTCCACTTCTACTTCATACGCTCTAGTCACTACAATTGCTACCATTCATATATCAACCCGTATAGTTACATATGTACCAACACCCAAAGGTATGGGGGCATCAATTGGTTTATAGTAGATTAACATGCCAATTTATACATGGACATTATGTACACCTCGCTTGATCTTCACATAAGCTCCACCTCAAAATTTGTGCAATGTGTCTTCCCTTAAGCAAATTGTTCTAGCCTTACATGCCAAAATATTGCAATTAGATCAAGGTGTTTCTAAAGCTACCCATGCAATGGACTCTCATACTTTGATTCATAATCCTTTGGCCCCTAAGATATCCTCTTAACCATTATCAATAGGGTTGATAGCTTCTAAGCTACCACTCTATGGGAGTAAAGGTGATCATAAGCAACATCTTCATTCATTTCATGTAGGATGTTTGGACTAAGCTTTAAATGATAAACATTTTACCCAACTTTTCCCAAGAAGTCTCAAGGATTATGCTCTTCGATGGTTCTACGATCTCCCACTTCAATCAGTTAGATCATTCGACCCGCTAGCAAATCAATTCTTAGCACAATTCTCAATCAACATTGGTGAAAAGTTATTCTATGCACAAATTGGTAAACTCAAATAAGAGTCAAATAAGCAAATTAGTGAATATGTTCTTTGGTACAAGACTATGCTAGTAAAGATGGAAAAAATCTATGGCAAATAATAAATTACAAAATATCTTCACTCAAAGCTTGTTAGCACACGTGTTTGATAAATTCAAATCCTTTGATGAGTTATGCCATACAGTTAAGGAAATATAAATCAAGCTCATAGCATTAAACAAGCTAAAGTATGCACCAAGTGTTTCATGTACATAAAATGTCAAATTCAAAAGCAAGCCAAATTACAAGGATAAACCTAATGAAAATAAAAATGAAGCTAAAAAAATTTAATGCATTATCACAACTATCAAGCAAGTTTTATTTGATTGCTCCACCAAGGAGATAGTTTACAAGGTTACCACAACCCCCTCATATCTTTTTATAGAAACTAATTGATTGCAACCTCATATCTCTACCTCTACCTTTTGATCTTATTTTGACCAAGCTTTAACCTAAGGGATTTGATAGTAATGCATATTGTGACTACCATAAATGCAATGGGAATTCTTAAAAAAATGTTACAAGTTAATGCATAAGATACAAAATCTTATTGATGGTAATATTATTAAGATAAGCACACCCACAGAGAGTAAAATCAAAACAAAATGATAATACAAAGCTGAAAATATTCAATAATATGTTCTCAAATCATGGTTCAACAAAAAATATAGATAATTCAGAAGTACATCACACGTACAATAAACATCCTCCTCCTAAGTCATAGTGGCATCCAATAGACAGAATTATCAGAACATTTATAGGTATATTGGCACAATGTCGAGTAATCACATTTGATAATAGTGAAATCGATGATGATTTAAATAGACATGCACTCTTCATTATAGCATATATTTTTAATAAACTTATACATAGTGTTATTGTTGACAATGGATCAAGTGAAAATGCATGCACAATAACACTCTTACACAGTTTGGGATACACAAAACTAGACTTACAAACTACATCAAGGGTAGTCAAAACATTCAATGGTTATACACATGATACTTTGGGACAATTACCCCTTCAAGTCGGTTTAGCAATAGTGGCCACTCCATTTTTAGTCCTACCAAACATAAGGGTCTTCAATATGTTATTAAGACACCCTTGGATGCAAAAGATTTGAGCTATACCATCTATAGTGCATAGATGTCTCAAGTACATACATTACAATCAAGTGGTCAAAGTTCAATGCATTTCATATAAGCATAAGTTAACTGTGCATAAGGGTTGGTCACAAGTGCATTGTTTTAGAATTAAATGTTAACTTTAGTGTCTACAAATATTTTACGCATTTAATGATTATAGCATGGGTAGATGAGTTGATAGTATTAATGTAAATAGGAGGATCATGTATCTATATAAACATATCCCTACAATTGAAGAGGAGAGAGGGTCCATTAGCAATGATAAAAAAATTACAAACAAAAACTAATAAAAACTACGAGTTAGCGAGTAAATATTTGTGCAGGTCATAAATTTGAATAATGAGATAGGGTATAATGCATCTCATTGGAGAGTATTATTATTCTACATTTAGATCATGTGTGCACGTTGTAATTCCTTACTTAAATCAATAAAATCATTGTGTTTCATTTTTTTTCTGCATGCAAGGACTGTGAGTCAGTCTACTATTTATGTGAATATGTGGGTTACATGGTATAACTCGTCGTCCTTCATTGGATCCCCTATCTACATCATTATTTCTTACCATGCTACTACCACCATGAGTGTCATATAATTTTGGCTATAATCGCTAGAGTACTACCATCCACTATTGCATTTTGGATTTATTTAGTGCAAGGGCTCTTAGAACAAGATTCATATTAACCTGGAATTCATGTTCTAAAAAAAATCATCCTCAATCCATTTTCAATGTATTGATTAACTCAATTTGAGAATGCCAATGAAGTCGATATGCCAACCATAACAATGTTAGACCACCACCACCATCAACCACATCTATTATGGACTATCAAGGGTGTCCCATCGTTTTAGTCAACATAAAATACCCTTCTTTCACCTTGGAAGTATATTGGTGAGAACTTGTAAAATTTTATATATTTGACACCCATTTATCCCTATTATGAACACAAGACACCCAAAATGTATAGGGACATTTAGGGGTCCAAAAGGACCTACGATAGGAATATTAGTTAACTTTAGGGAGACACCCACTTTTCATTAGTTTATATATTGTTGTTAGTTTAAAATTGAAGATACCAAAAATAATAATTGGGTTAAGAGTATTAGAGTCTTCAAGAAAGGGATAAAACTCTTTTCAATTCCATTTTGCAAACAGATCGAGATTGGCTCCCTTGGCCTATCCTTTGTGACAAGTATTAGCTCAATAACAATGATCTTCTCCAACTTTTGAGGTTCAAAAAGCTATCATAGATGAACACCACCACAAGATTGGAGTTCAAATACCCGCCAAATGGTGGATTGCCTTGAAGTGGCATGTTGAGACCCACTTTCACTTGTACAAACCACAACTTAGTTATCAATTGCTCTCTCTTCAATGCATTCAAGTGATTTCTCTGAATGCTCGTTGGAAAGTCAATTCTTCTTTAGAGACTTGGGGATGAAGGTTTACTAAAATATGGAAAGTAATTATTGAGCCCAAACAAGCACATTTCCTATGGTACATCTTACACCAAGTTCTGCATGTTGGCAACTGTCTTGTCCATCTAGGTGTGACTAATCCCTTAATGCCTATCTTGCCATCACCAAGAGTCTTTCAAATGTCTTGTTTGGTTTTCAAACATGCTCAGTGAGCCTGGAGGTGTGTTCATACCTTTTTTCAACTATTTCATCTAGAGTTTTCTTCTTAGAAAATGGTTCTCTTAGGGGATTTAGCCATGATAACTTCCTAGTACAACCAAATATGACATATTTTTTACTATGAAATTATTTTCCATTTATGGAAAGAAAGGAACAATTCAATACTTAATTAATTATCTTTGGGTGGGGGTTTTTCCATTGCTAATAAAGTTCAAGTGATCTCTAATGTGATGCTATAGATTCAAGTGCAAGCAAACAAATTTCGACTGAAGGTGAAACACCTCTAAATTTGCTAGACCATTGGGGGAGTCTCTCTAAGCAATCAATTGGATCCCTCCAAATTCTCCTTGTTGATCGTCACCTTCTCAAGGTCATGGCATTGGAGCTCTGGTAGGCACTGTTCATGAAGCAAGCACCGAAGAACCTGACATCCCTCGCCAATACATAGCGCTTGTGGTGGTGGTGGGTCTATGTTTCTAAATACTGGTGGATGGAGGGCACAACAAGAAGGAAAAATTCTTTAGTTGGGCTTAGCCATTTCCCTTTCTAAACAAAAGTTAGCAAAGGAGAACAATAAAGGTAAAAGTACTCATGGGTGAGAGTCAATATCTAATACAATAGATTCATTTACTAGTAGTCGCTAGGGCAATAAGTCAGACGATCCTTTGCATTCACTAGCTTTGCTTGCCGATTGGTCCCGTAACTTTTAGTTCTTGTGCCTTCTTGTCTAATTTCCCATCAAGCTATTTATCATTTTTTTGTTGGATACATTCAAAGTTTTTAATTAAAAAGTAGTTATATTTAACCTTTTTTTATTTTTACATTAATTTAGTAGCTATTTTTTAAGTTAATGTAATACAATGAAATGTAATAATATACCACTCATTTTTTGTATTATTAATAAAAAAATTGTTAATTATAATTTTTATTTTTTTAAAACATATAATATATGGCACATGTTGATAGTAAGGAGAGAAAAATTAGAGTTGTGACAGTGATTAAGCTTTGCCAACCAATTATAAGTTTTGACCCATCTCAAAAAGGCGTATGTTGTTAGAGATTTAACAAAAGTGATTGTTAAAAAAAAATCATTAAAAATTGTCTATGAGGTACTCTGCGTATAACAACATCCAAACTAAATATTTGGAAAGTCTATTGAAAATATTTATAATAACTATATTTAAAATTAAGAATATTGATAGAAATGAGAAATTTCTAATCAAAATCTACAATAAGAAAATGAACTTTCAAAAACAAAACATCATATTTATGAACTAAAGTCCAACCATTCAAATCAATTCTTATTTTTTCTTTTAATTATACTTTTTAATTTGAAATCTCAAATACTATTTAATCAAATGAACACAATTAAAATCTCCATCCATCCATATCCCATAGACTATTTTTGATGATCCTGTGTCTGTGGACGTTATTTAAATCTCCATCCGTTCATCTTCAAAGATGA
Organism: Torreya grandis; assembly: GCA_037957365.1. NCBI lineage: Eukaryota > Viridiplantae > Streptophyta > Pinopsida > Cupressales > Taxaceae > Torreya > Torreya grandis. The sequence goes on from JARHVA010001266.1 coordinate 419,764, forward strand.
TATCCAAATGAGGCTGAGAGTGATGCCATGTGTACCCCTTCCATCCACTCGCGCCACCCCAAATCCACACTTCGACAGCCCAATTTTAACGTTCAGACTTATCCCCATTTTAGAGAAGCTCTACATTCTGAACCATCAGCTGTAAGAAATCAATTCAAGTATGGAGTTGGCCGCCAACGCCAACAGCTTTGGCAGAGTTTGTTATCAACTTCCTAGGGACACAACTTGTTCAAAGACAAACTATAAAAAAACTGGCTTCCTTGGTAACAGAAACAACCAGAGTAGTTTAGTTATAAAATGTGGCATAGCAGAGCCTTCGGGAGAGCCAGCTCCCATGGGCCACAAGACTCGTTACAACGACAATTTCTTCGACAAGGCTTTCATGACTCTGTTTGCTCGAAAAATGAATCAGATTACTGGTAGTGCTAACAATTTAATATAATCCATCACACGGATCAAATTAATAATGATAAAATTGCATTTCTTCATTAGATGTGTGAGTGTGAGTTTGAAGCATTGAATTCATATTAAATTCAATGCAGGGAAGAATGGTGGAGTGGATGGGTATGAAGGATTTGTAGAAACTTCAAGAAGAGTAATGCAGGGCAGGACACCCAAACAACAACAGGAAGCTGTAAGAAAGGTGTTGCTCTCCATGTTACCAACTGGTGCACCTCAAACAGTAAGCCCTTCTCCCTTCATCCTATTCCTGGCACCTGCCACTTATGATCCTTTGCACCCATTATGTGTTTTTTACTATGTTGGACGCCTGATCTGCGCTTCAGCAATATTTCTCTAATCCATCACACGAAATTCTTTTTTAAAAAGAATGTTTTATCATAAGACCTAATTACATTTGTTTTATTTGTGTGTAATTTAGTGGAATGTAATTGTTCATTCTAACGCTGCCCAGAGAGAGAGAGAGAGAGAGATAGTCATCTCTATAGCTGTGATTAGACTATTGTGTTCTAATCTAATTATCTAACACCCTTCTAATAAAGCCTTGCCATTATTCAAAATTTTCACATTTCATACGATCCTAATATGGAATAAACCGATTTGATTCAAAATTAAGAATACGAAACTGATTCAATACCCACGTCGAAGCATTTATTTGCTTGTCAGAGTGCAGAATTCAATTTCAAATACCATAGAAGCGCACTACTTGATCATTCATCTACATTCCAATAACATATACCATTCAAAGCACTATACTCAATTGAGCACAATTAGAGGTTTCTTTTAAAATATACAACCAATTTAACATAGTTGTATGTATCCGAATTGTAATATTTCTTGCAAATTTTCCATTTGTTAATTTTTTTAATGCCAATCGCACCCTCTTTCCAATAGGGAAAATCTTTATATATGCAATACAAAAGAACTCAACCAAGCTAAAGTGAATACTTCAATTTTGCATGCACAAACACAATAGGAGTCTTCTTTCATAATTTAATATGCAGTATGTATCAAGTACACTAGATCATGCAAGTGGATTCTTCTTTCAGTCCAAATCATGGTTTCATTCAATTCATCAAAAAAAATTTACAAAACTCAATCCCAAATCGGCAGTAAAATAAACGCACACAAGAGCCATATGCTAAAAGGAAACATCTTAAATTCATATCCCATGGTCAACATTCAAACGAGAAATAATTTTGCCGAAACCTCATCATCTCCCTTTGTTTTTCTTTTTGCAATTTTCAGCAAGTGAGAATATCTCAATCTTACACTGTCTGTATTTGGCATTCTCAGAGAAAGTTGAGGATACAATCTTCTTATTTGATCTCACAATTCTTGTCAAAGTTGTTGGATCTCAAGCTTTTTCCTCCATTTGGAAAGGATGTGAACAAATGAAGCAATATACTAATGTTTCAGTCATTCCATGGTTTGGATAAAGTGTTATGCTATCAGATTCTTGTGGTGGAAAATTTATGCAAAGGATAATTTCTTAGCCAAATGCAGGGGTATTCCTCTATTAAATGGATGAGGAAAGCTATCTGATCCTTTGATACATATGATGGTTTTGGATTGAGAACTTGTGCTAACACAAAGGGCAAACTTTAGTTGAATGAAAGTGGCAGGAGAACATATAGCATGTTAAGGCACTAGGTACTACAACCTCTCACTAGATAATGGACATGAATTCTGGTAATTGAAAGGATTTAGTGTCGATAGATGGCATTAAGCTCCATGAATCTTTCTCCAAATCATTACACATGCTTCTAATTGGCTCTCCTGTTATCTTTGACTAGCTCAATCAGATTTGGTTGGTTAGTGATACTTCAAGGACTTGGTCTGGTAGGATTGAACCTATTTTATCTTCATGTTTGGAAACTAGGAAGTTTTATTTAGATGGTTCATCTTGAACAAATCAGCTGTAGGTGATGTTTACAGAGATCATGAATACAAGGTACCCTTTGTATGTATTATGGCCAACCTAAAAGTTTCAAGCACCTTTTTTTTTTACCATGGTTTTATTGTAGTTGTGCGGAAAAGTATATGGACTAGTTTGAGTGTCCTTGTGCATAGAGATATTCCATGGTTCATTGGGCTTCTTCAGATTTAAAATTATTTCATAAAAGTTGGCATGTTTCATGTACTTAAATTTTATGGTGGTTATGGAAGAAAAGAAACGAAAAATACTTCGGAGGGTATGCAGATTCCTTACTGGCTTCTCTAGAGAATTCATCATGTTGTTTGTTTCTGCATAGGTGTTTGTGCAATTGTAGGTTCCCAAAGAACACTTGAGGAGGTTTTACTATACTGGAGGGTGGAGAGGATGTGCTAAAGGTTTCGGAAGTATGAACAGACTTAATAATGCTCCTATACCTACATCCACATCTATACACACATCATCACACTCTCACCTACTAGTATGGTTTCGCGAAGCTTGGGCACATGACTTCCACTTCCTGCAATCCTTGGACATACGTTCCTCCCATCCATAACAATTCCCCATCATCCGCATTCTTAATTCTAAAACTGATTTTCCTTATGTACATAGTTTAGTAGTTAGCCAAAAAATTCAAAAAACATAAATTTTTTTCAAAAGATCCAAAAAAAATATATATATATTTGTCCTTAGTTTGGTTATAAGCCCTTATCATACCATAGGCAGATTATCCTAGCCTTCTCAGGACCTATCAATCCCACATCGTCCTCCTCCCGATCTCATTTTTGGAATAAAATTCCCAAAGGTAAACCATTATGCGAATGGCTGGGCAAATCCTCCTCGAGTTGAGGATAATGGAAACAGTCTGAACTTTAATGTTTTAGTTCATGGAACCTTGACTTTGTGATCTTAATGAGAAGTTTAGAAAATGACAAGACAGTTTTTAATTCAATTCTTACAAATTTTAGGGGGGGCTCCTACTAATCTGGTTTAATATGCACAGCTAAATCAGTAGAAAATGCATGATGATAATTGTAATCAATTTTTTGGTACAGTGGACTCTCCACATAAGGATGTAAATCTGGAGTGTCATCATGGTCCTTACTCTGTTGATTGAGACAATCCTGGTGTAGTAGCATCTGCCACCTGTGAATGTTTGTAAGGAAGTTCAGTTGGTCATTTACAAGGTAAGGTTGATTACTTTATCAGTTCCAATAAAGAAAATGTTGAGGAAAAATTCCAAAATCTTACATTTTATTTTCTCCCTACAAGTTTCAGTTGTGGTGTATCAAGATCTTGTGAGACTTAGGTTTAAGAAAAAACTACTTGTAAAAAGTGTCAAAGCTGGTAAATCATCTTATATTGATGTTATTGTTCATAAAGTGGTATATTAGAGTCTACCTCTGCTAATGTTTAGAGTCTTCATGTTCTGCCTCCCTTGTCTCAGACTGCTGTTAATGCCATGTTCAATAAATAAACTAGAGATTATGTTAAGTTTTAACAAGTCTGTGATTGCATTTATAAAGATCAAGCAGGAAGACGAAGATATTGAGAGCTTGTTCAAGTCCCTTTCAAAGTTCCAAGGAACATGCAGTGATTGTTATTCCAGATTGTAAATATTTTTTTATGAAATAGACTTGATGTAATCTTTTTTTTTTTTTTTTTACTAAAGGAGGGGTAAAATTTTTATTGAAAACGAAACAAGAAACAAAGAGAATTACAGAGCTTTATCCTGGTCAACAAGTTGAACCAGCTTCTGAGATAAATTCAGGAGAAGCATCGTGATCAACAATGTTCCAAGGCGACCCATGCTCGGAGGCCCATTTAGCCAAACAATCAGCCACACCGTTCCACTCAGGGGGAATATGCATAAAAGACACAGAATCCAAGGAAGTACATAGCTGAAGGATCTGTTGAACAACCACAGCCAAATGCCAATCCATAGTCTCAAAGTTCCTTTTATTCAATAAATTGACAACCACCTGCGAGTCAGTCTCGCAAATAATTCTGTGCTAGCCATGTTGACAACACTGTTGCACTGCAACCAAGATAGCTAGAGCTTCCATGAGGTTATTAGTATGGTAACCCTTGTAGATAGAAAATAAAAACTAAATATCACTAGAACTATCACGCCCAACACCCCCAATACCAGCTGACCCTGGATTTCCCCGAGAAGAACCATCAGTGTTGATTTTAAGAACTCCAACCGCAGGAGTCCAATGCCCCTCACGATTGACAGGATGCGAGTGCTACCTAGTGCCATTCGCTGAGCGAGTGTGGGGAGCAAAGGGAGTGTCACTGGGAGGAGCAAAGGAAAAGCGTGAGTAAATACCAGCATCTATAGGATCCAAACCAACAGCAACGTCACATTTAGCTTGGAGAGTTTCATGAAGAGAATTAATAATTTTCCCCCACAGGAACCTGAGCTCAAAGTGCACATCATGAAAGATTCTCCTGTTCCTCTCAAGCCATATATGCCACAAAATAAGGGAAGGACCAATGGACCAAGCAACCTGAAGAAAAGAAGCCTTAGAAGGAGGGTGGCCCAAACGATCCCAGAATTCAGACAGAGAGGAAACATGCCAGCATGAGCAACCCCACACACTCCACCAGAGGTGCCAAATTTGTTTGGCAAAAGAGCACTGGAAGAAAAGATGAGAAACAGTCTTTTCACTAATGCGGCATAAAACACATATGGAAGGCCCCTGGAAGCCTCGTTTACAGAGATTGTCCCAAGTAAGACACCGATTGTAAACCAGAACCCAGAGAAAAAAATTACACTTAGGCCATGAAAAACGATTCCAAACTTTCTTCCACCAAGAGACCTCCACTTCGCCAAAAAGTTGCTTTGTCAAAGCAAGGTACCCAGAAGAAACAGAATACTTCCCAGAAAAAGCACCTCCCCAAGCCAAAACATCATGGTTCTGCAAAGAGTTGCATCCTCTAGAAGCCAAAATCTGAGATAACTCCAACCGATCCCCTAAAGAGCCACCCGGCGGCCAATCAGAGGAATTCTTCCATCGATAACCCACAGCCGTGCCCAGGTTAAAGGCCTCCTTATAATGAGCCACCGTATTCCACCCAGCAGAAAGGAAAATATCACAAAGAGACTGCAAGTGTGGATGAGAGGATAAGAGAGGAGGAGACCCATCCCAAGAGTCACTCCAAAAGAGGGCCACAGTGCCACTGTTGCAGATCCAGAAAAGACTGTGTTTCACAAGATGAGCACCAAGCTTGAGGGTATTCCACACCATAGAACCTCTTCCCTCAAGAGGAAGCCTAGAAATATCAGAAGGATCAACACCGGGATAATACTTGTATGACAGGATACGGGCCCAAAGTTGAGATTGACTGGAGCACCAGCGCCAATAGAGTTTGGCAGCGAGAGCTTGACTGCACAAAATAGCAGAGTGCGGGCCAAGGCCTCCTTCCTTTTTTGGCTGGCAAATAGTATCCCAATTAATAAGGCTCCATTTGGTATTTTGCAGGTTACCACTCCAAAGAAATTGGTGAGAAAGAGCATCAAATTCCTCAAGAAAATACACCGGGGCAGCCTGAACCATACTACGATATATGGAAAGGGCTTGAATCACAGATTGCAGAAGTGTCACCCTGCCAGCAGTAGAGAGCCACCTATGAGTCCAATGATTAACTTTTTGTCTTAGTTTGTCGAGCACGTTCTGCCAGAAAAGCCTAGGTGGTCTTCCCACCACAATAGGGACCCCCAAGTAAGTCAGAGGAAGAGATTGAATCTGAAACCTCAGGATAGGCTCAGGCGTGTTGAAAAAAAAAATAGAGGACTTGCGATCATTAATTTTTTGCCCAGAAGCAACCAAATAAGTATCTAGGGTGAGCCAAAAAGCTTCAGCTTCACGAATCCGAGCTCCCCCTACAAGGGTTGTATCATCAACAAACTGAAGGTGGGACAAAGTGGGTAAGCCATTCCCCCATTGCCATCCATGAATCATATTTTGAGATACACGAAACTTGATAAGTCTACCAAGTCCCTCAGCCATAATAATAAACAAATAAGGAGAGAGCGGATCTCCTTGGCGAAGACCTCTGGATGCTCCAAAAAGCTCTGAGGGTTCACCATTAATAAGGACCGAGAAGGAAAGAGTAGTAACACAGCTCAGAACCCAGCGAACCCAGGCCTGATTGAAGCCAAAAGCCAGAAGAAATTTATGCAAGAAACCCCAATTAACTCTGTCGAAAGCCTTAGCCATATCAAGCTTAATGAACATGGCACGTTCCTGAGAAGTACTCGTAGAGTGAATAACTTCGAAAGCAATAACCACCCCATTCAAAATTTGTTTGCCTGCTACAAAACCCCCTTGTTCCTTAGAGATAACCATGGGAAGATAAACTTTAAGCCTCTCCTCAAGGAGCTTAGTAATGATTTTATAGACCACATTACAAAGAGCAATGGGCCTAAAGAAGTCCAGTTGATTAGCATGTTCCTTCTTCGGAATAAGGACTAAGAAAGTAGCATTCAATGCTCGGAGCATTTCTTTGTTGGAATAAGACTCCTGAACCACATCCAAAAGGTTATGATTGATAATATCCTAGAAGTCCTGAAAGAATTCGACAGGGAAACCATCAGGCCCCGGAGCTTTGCCTTTACGCAAGCTGAAGACCACCCCCACCAATTCTGACATACCAATTGGCCGCATAAGAGAGTCATTCATTTCCGGTGTCACAACAGAGGGAATACAAGATAAAACTGTATTCTCTGCAAGCTCATCTGGAGGTAGATCATCTGAAAAGAGCGCAGAATAAAACCGAATAGCTTCCCTGGATATAGCTTGAGAGGAGGTCAGACGTGTCCCATCCGAAGTAACAAGAGAAGAAATGAAACTCCTATTACGTCGAGCCTGCACAGAATTATGGAAAAAAGCGGTGTTCTTGTCCCCTCCCTGAAGCTAGTCTATTCGAGCCTTCTGTTTCCAATAAATTTCTTCACGAATATCCCACTCAGCGAAATCAGTAGAAGCTTGAGATTCAGCAATGCGAAGAGCTTCAGACAAACCTAGATCCCGAATCTACCTGGTAATAACATCCAAATGATTTGGAGCCCTCTTCTTCATAATATGGAGATTACCAAAACAATTTATGTTCCAGTACTTCAACTTCCGTTTAACATACTGAAGTTTTTTAGAGAAGGAAAACATAGCAGTGCCATAGGCAGGGCCTCCCTGTCTCCACCATTGAGCCATTAAGTCATGGAGAGAGGATTCACGAAGCCACATCAGCTGAAACTTAAATGGAGGCTTCTTGAGAACAGCAATATAACTTGTTAATATGAAATCTGAACTTGTTTGGTAGTACACTAGTTTTGGATTTTTCAGCCAGTACATTATAGCAGCCTGAAATTTAGTGCCCCTGATGTGGACTTAGTTGTTTTCTATATTCTCCAATCAATATATAAAAATAATCTTATATATCTTTGTATCGTATGAGATATATAGAGTGTAATCATTATGACAGTCTAATTTTGTTTTCCTGTCTCTTATTTCTCTAAAATGGGTCAAATGCCAATGATGGAAACATGAAGCCCTAGTTATGTAACTAAGGAATGAGAAATCTCATCTTTATGTGAGGCAGAAAGCTGACCCCTAACAACATGAAGTTACAACACTTTTGCTCCCTTTATTCTTATAGATATTTGTACAAAACACTAGTGGAAATTGTTACGAGCAGTAAAATTACCCTTCTAAATCAGGCAAGGGTGAAATGGCCTATGTTTATAGTATTCTAGTTTTTTATCTGCTACCCTACTTGGTCTTTCCACTACCTGATTTGGGCACATTTTAGTCCCATGTTTGGTCGTGTAGCTAGTCCCACAGTTGGTCGTTTAGCTACTCATGAAACTATATTTCTTTATGCTTTAGTTGAGTGAGGAATCGTCTTTTGTGGTTTCCCAAATAACTCTTCTACCTTTTGAGGCTTATTTTCTATTTGTGCTTGCTGTGGAGTTTTCCTAAGCTCAACCTTTGTGAGGTTGCATTTTTGGTATGGAGTTCAAGAGTTATTTTGAAAAGTCTTGAATAATAACATTTAAAACATGTTATCGTTCTTCTATTCAAGAGTTGCTTTAAAAAGATTTGATATCTTATGCTAAGTGTTTGTTTGAATAATTAGCTGCCATCACTGGTAGTCTAGATTAGGTAGATTCTAATTAGATGCTAAATTAGTGGACATCAGAGCAGATCTGTCCCAGTCAATAAAGCCCCAATTGTTTGGCATGATTAGAGGAGTCTAGTTAAGTTCAATTTAGTCCAGTTCCACATGATTAAGAGTGAAGTTTAGTTAAGTCCTATTCCACATGATTAGGAGTCCAATGTAGTTAAGTCCAGTTCAGTTTTTGAATTCTTTCAATAAAAAGGGATTCAGATGTATGTGTTTGTAAGACAAACAAGTGTTTGCATAATAGAGAGAAGTATTGGTGCAAGATCTGAGTTTTTTCATTTGTTTTTTTTTCTCTTCCTCTCTTCATATGCAAGTTCACAATTTGAATACGGTATCATAGCCAAGTGAAGAGAGTGTGACGGCCAGGCCACAGGTCGGAAAAACATGCAACTCTAAAACAAAGGGTTTACTCTCAAGTGGGCAGATTCAGATGGCTGGCCAAATGTGTGAACAAATCATGATAGTAGAGAAGTTCGATGGAGAAAACTTCCACTTGTGGAAGGTGAAGATGAACATGGTGCTCTTGGGAGCAGATCTGTGGAAGATCTTTAATGGAACTGAACTGAGAACCGATAATGGAAAAGCAGCAACCAAGTGGGAGCAAAGAGATGGCAAAGCCAGCCATGATCTTGCTCAACCTAAAGGATACGCAACTGCTGCATATAAGCAATGTGAAAACCTCAAAGGATGCTTGGGATACACTGTGTCAAATGTTTGAGATGAAGGACATGAAAACAAAACTATACCTGCGAAGGAAATTATTCCATCTACGCATGGCTGATGAAGAATCAGTGTCATCACACATAAAAAACTTGAAATATTTGTTGAATCAGTTGGCTACAGTTGGTTCTCCAGTCTCATAAGAGGAACGCGTAATGACTCTTAAGGGGAGTCTTCCACATTCATTTGGAGGCTTGGTGGTCTATCTGGGCAGAAAAGCTGATCTCAAACTCCAAACAGTAAGTGGGTTATTACTGCAAGAGGAGTTGAGAAGAAAAGATATGGAAGAAAACCCAAAACTCCCACTGCCTTGTACGCTGGAAATAAAAACTACCCAAAGAAAGAGAAACCAGACACCACTGATGGTGAAAGTTATTTGAAGAAGAAGAGATTCAAATGTCATGACTGCAAGAAGGCGGGTCACTATGCAAATGACTGTCAGAAGAAAGCAGCAGATCTTGTAGGAGAAAACATCAAAAACCCACAAGAAAATGCAGAAAATGGAGGAGCTGAATATTCTAAGCTATTTGTAGCAGTGTTGGCCACCACTATAAGTGATCAAAACCTCTGGTATATTGGTTCGGGAGCCTCATGGCATATGACACCATGTAGAGATTTATATGTGTCATATACGAAACTCTCTAATGAGAAGAAGGTTTATTTGGATGATGACACAAGTCACAAGATCTATGGTGAAGGAGTGATTTTGGTAGAGCTCTCGGATGTTGTATGCAAATAGATCCATAATGTTCTACATGTTCCAGGGTTAACCAAAAATGTGTTATCTGTTAGTAAAATTGCAGATGTGGGAATGAAAGTGGGGTTTGAGTTGAGCATGCGAATGTTGAAAAACATAGATGGGAAGCTAGCCTATACAAACTGTGCTCATCAAGTGTGAAAGAGCATGTTGTTGTTGCGATCACATCGCAACAATTTTGCAAGGGAAATTAATGGCATCAAAGATTTGGGCATATCACCATGCCAAATCTAAAACTCATGGATAACCAAAAACTCGTGTTGGCTTTGGATCTGGACAATGGATCAGACTTGAATCCATGTGAGGCATGCATTTTGGGAAAGCATCAAAGGATGAAATTTTTGAACAAAGGAGGCACTCGAGCAAAGGAGTTGTTAAAGGTCGTACATTTTGACATATGTGAGCTAACGCGAACCATGTCAATTGAAGGAGCAAAGTATTTTGCAACCTTCATCGATAGTTACTCAAGGTATACTAATGTTTTATTTTTTTGACAAATTCACCTAGGGAGAGGGCCGTAGCCCCCCCAAAAAATGAAAAAACGGGTGGTCTATCAACACAAAGGGCTCATTAGTACCACAAATGAAGAACGCATATTATCATGCTAGATATAGAAGATGAAGGAGAAGAAAGAAGTTTATGATAATATGGCTTCCACAACCCGACATTCTCCCATTACCACTGAAAACACATCCGTCAAAACCGAAATATAGAGCCATTTTTGCAGCTCCACCTTGCTGCCCATGAATCCACATATCTGCTTATCAAAATTTTGAAGCTTATCCTGCACTAAATGAATCTACAGATTGCATTCGACAACCTCCGACCATGCGCATGAGATACTATTGTTGTGGAGTTATTATGCCTTCAGCCAAGCTATCTACTACTGTGTGATAGGTGTCTTATAGAGTATGTGCAGTGAGTGGATTTTATAAAAGTGTCGTGCCTTAAAGGACTCAATATTGTGTGTGTTCATACTCATACAAGTGTAGAAATTATACTTCCATCAGTGAGTAGTTTCCTATTAGAGTGTGTGCTCACTCTCATATAGTGCCTATGTGTTTATCACACAAATGAAGCCATAGCTATTGTGAGTCTACAGTATTCATTCGAGTATTGAAGTCACTTATAAATATGGAATCCGTACAACCCAACTGTGACCTGTGAAATGTGCATATTGGAGAACCTGCCAATCATAGTCACAAGGTTCGAAAATCCGAATTCGTTCGACAGGGGAAAACAAATTTGAAATCTGGAATTCTTGAAAAAATCTGGAAAAATCCAATCCGGAATAAATACACATATATGTGAGCATAGTTTTATAAATATGTAAAACTGCCAAATACAATGAAAAGCATTAATAAATTAATATAAAATGTTAATATTATATGATATTTATGGTTTATGGGCCTTTTTTTGTGCAGAAAACCTAAAAAATAAAAATTAAAGCAAAATTACTTTTTTTGAAAAAAAACAGGGCCAACTCGAACGAACTTATCTGGGTTGGCCAAAAAATTTGGATCCGGACGGATTTTGTGCAAATCCGGCCTTGTGACTATGCTACCAATGCAAGCCCTTCCTATAACTAGTCCATTGATTTTTCCTTGGGAGCAGACATACGCATTTCTAGAACCAACAAGGAAAATAAAAAAATCCCATCAAGTCTTCAAACCATTACCTATTATATAACCATATATTTATATAAAAATAATGAGTTATGGTCACTGGTAAGGCTTCAAAAGACAAGTCTATGGTGGTAGGCAAATTGGATAAGCCCTTACCACCTCTATTTATACAGAAATTTCCTTGCATCACATATTCTATTCTAAAACTACTACTTTCTCCTTAACCAGACAAGAATGAATGGAAGCAAAAGGATGCCCACATGGTTGGGTACATTCCTCTTCATTAGGCATCTCAATTCAGCATTCCAGAATCACCACTCTTGCTGCTGCTGAGAGCTTAACTCCTCCAGCCACTGCCAACTCTTTCTTCCCTTGCAAAATGGCCCCAATGCCCTTCAACATATTGTGATCATGATTGGACGATTCATCGTCGAATGCAATCAGCTAGGTTTCTAGTGCCACATGATACTGATGTAGGAGGAACTGGTTGGCTGAATTTGACAAAATATTAACCTCACTGACACACGAAGCCATTTTGAACACATTCCTCCTTCCTAAAGATTGCTTTGGGTCAGCCATTATTGCTCGCATGTGTTTTCCTAGCTCAATATCATTGGTCCCATTAAACTCCTTTTCCACTGTCCAAGCCCTGTTCAACCATGCTCAAATTTTTGAGTTCTTGATTTCCCTATCCATAAATTTTGCAAAGTTTATGCATGTGTCCTCACCCATCATTGTGTTCTTCCTCTTCCTATTCTCTACTCTAACCCATCTATCACTCCTCCCTTCGGGGTCTATCTACGATTCCACTTCCTCCTTGATGATCATGCCATCCCCTATTTCCATCCTTATTCATTCCCAAGGGGCATGGTAATTTAGAAGTTGTTGCACACCTTAAAAGGGAGCAGTCACACACATAAACAAGGTAATTATGAGTCTCCCATACAAGCCAAGATAAAAATGAGTTAGGGACGCCTCTATCAAAAAATTATGACTGCATCATTTCCCTTCCCTAACCATCAACTCGCAATTTTATGGTGACGGTCAATCAAACTGATTTAAGGGGCCAATGATTTTTTTAATTTTTAATTTCCCTTATTCAACTCTTTTACCCCATATATAATCCTATCTTATTTAGAGAAGAAATCCATGGCATCAATGACCACCAACTTTCTCAATTATTTAGGTAAATTGGTCATCTAGACCTGATCTAGAACACCACTAAAGATGGGAGTTGCACTCCAAAGTTACCAACCTTATTAGCCACCTGATTCCCTACAATTTTAATGTGGACAAATATTACTTATTCTAGCTGAATTACCAACCACAAGGCTTTTTCTTGAATAGCCCCTACTTTCCAAGATTCAATCTTACCTTTATTCATACCATTTATCCAAATCTGAGTCCCCTTCAATGATAAGGTTTTCCATTCCCTCAACAATGCTGCCTCCAGTACTTTTAGCAGGTCTATTCCTTCCGCCTAGTTGCTTGTCCCATTGCCAATATCGATGCAATTATTAGAATCAACAATGTCTTTGCATCTCTAAACACACATCCACCTCTTGTTGGGCTTGGGTTGCTTTTTTTCATGCCATTGAAGTTTAATTTAATGAATCCACCCGGCGGTAGAGACCACAAGATTGTCATTTTCCTACCACCATCTTGACCCAACCCATCATTAGGGAGCAACCTCTTATAAATCCAAGAGAAACGGGGCAATGCTTTACACTATCCTCTTTCCTCTTCCTACACCTCTTATGTTCCTTTTGCATTTGCTAGGCAGACTTCCGAGATTACAGTTTCAATTTTATCCCATACTTGGGGGACATATTGGGATTTTTCTTTGGTGATTCTTTGATTCCTTTCTAACCAGATATTCTATATAATGATTGTCAAAGCAAACTACGATATTTTCTTAAGCATATCATTCTCAATTTTAAGATACCATTGCTCAATACAGATCTTATCGAATTCGACATTACCAAGCTAACTTGTCACTTCTGCTTCCATCTATCCCTAATTTTTTGGGCAAATGAACAATGGATGAAAATGTGGTTTCTCCACTACTTTTTTTTCCTTGCATAGCAACCAAAGGGAGGGTCCATAAAATCCTCTCTTGATCAGCGTATCAATACCTATGTTTTCTTCATTAAGGATAATTCTGAAGTTTTGGATAAGTTCAAATGCTTCAAGAATCTCGTGGAGAAACAAATGGGGAAATTCATAAAAAAGCTCAAGAGAGTCAATAGTGGAGAGGAAATCTCAAAAGAGTTTGAAAATTTCTGTACAGATGCGGGAATCCAAAGACAATGGACATTCCCATACAACCAAAAACAGAATGGAGTTACTAAATGCAAAAACCGAATGCTAGTTGAACAAGCAAGGAGTATGTTGAAGCACGTTGGATCGTCAAATGGTTTTTGGGCTGATGCAATTACTACTAAAGCATACCTTGGTAATAGAGTTCCAACCAAGGCAGTGATTGAAAAAACTCTAGAATAAGTTTGGTCGAAGATCAAACCAACAGTAACCCATCTTCGTGTATTTGGTTGTGCAACATATGTGCACATACCTGACGTGAAAAGGAAGAAGCTGGACATGAAAAGTCATAAGTGCATATTTATTGGATATGTGTTGGGAATTAAAGACTACAAGGTGTATGATCCTGCTAAATGCTCAGTGACGATCAATAGAGATGTCATATTTAATGAAAATATGGGTGTACCGAATAAAGTGGGAGACAATCTACATCCTACGCTGGATCTGAATTCTGACTTAGTGCAGCCTCTGTACCAAGAGATTGATCAAGGTAGTGATGAAGAAGAAGCCGCACAGCTTGGTGAAGAAGAACGAAGCCCTGATGATGCATGCAAAGAAGAAATTGTAGAATATCCACTGCAACTTTGAAAACCTGAAGCAACTAAGTCTACAGAGGCATTGAATTCTGAATACAAATCATTGTTGACCAACAGGTGGTGGAGTTTAACGAAAATCCCTCCAAGGAGAAAAACTATTGTGTGCAAATGTTTGTTCAAGAAAAAACTCAAAGTAGATGGAACCATTGATCGGTACAAGGCTCAATTGGTAGCCAAGGGCTATTCAGAAGTAGCAGGTATTAATTATCATGATACATTTTCCCTTGTGGTTAAACTCACATTTATTCGAGTTTTACTTGTTGGTACAATTGAGGACTTATAAATCCTCAAATGGATGTCAAAACTATGTTCTCAATGGAGAACTCAACAAAAATATCTATGTGGACCAACTAGAAGGATATGTGGCTCCGGGGAAGGAAGGGTTGGTGTGCATGCTATGAAAGACCCTGCACAGACTTGGACTAAAGCAATTGCCAAAAGATTGGTACCAAAAAATACACAAGTATCTTTGTTCAACAGGTTTTGTAAAAAGTAATGTTGATTCGAATGTTTATGTGCAGAGAATAGATTACTTGAATATCATAATTGCATTATATGTGAATAATGCAATCATTGTAAGCAACGATCTCAAGTTGATAAATGATACAAATGAATCTTAGCTTCTAAGTTTGAAATGACAGATCATGGAGAGATACACTATTGCTTCAGTATTCAAGTGTAGTGAAACAAAAGTGCTTGTTTGACTCATTCTAGACAGCATAGCTATATTGAGAAATTTCTGAAATAGTTTGAGTAAGCACACATATGGAGACTCGTGTCAAACTAATGGCTGTTATGTCTCCACAAACTACCAAATAAGAAAGCAAGATGACAAACATCTCATATCAAAGCGCATTGGCCAGCATTATGTACACAATTGTCTACACAAGACTTGGCATTGCATATGCAGTGGGAGTTATGAGCCGGTACTCATCGAACCTGAAAGCGTAATATTGGACTGTTGTCAAGAGAATCTTCGGTATTTGAAAGGGACAACTTTTTATGGAATTCGTTTTCAAGGAAACAAATTCACTGCAAAGTTTGCATAAGTGATTGGGTATTGCGATGTTCATTGGGCGGGTGATGTTGATAGCAGAAGATCAACATCAGTTATTGTTTTCATATTGGAAATGGCTAAGTCAGTTGGGAAAGCAAGAGGCAACCAAGGGTTGCTTTATCCAACACAAAGATTGAATATATGGCAGAAATGCAGGCAATGAAGGAGGAAGGCTGGCTGAGGAAGTTGCTCAAAGATTTGGGATATGAGCAACAACCACCTACTATGATATACTATGATAATTAGAGTTGCATAGATTTGACGAGAAATCTCAAGTTCCTTGTGAGAACAAAACATATAGAAATCGAACACCACTTTGATCACAAGAAAACCAAAGATGGATAAGTAGAGTTGAAGTTATGTGGCACCGAAAGCATGTATGCTAACATGTTCACCAAAGGTCTCCCAAATCTCAAACATGAATTGTGCATTAAGAAGACTGGAATTGTCAAAACTCAACAACTAGTATATGTTGGCTAAAGTGGGAGTGTTGGAATAATTAGCTACCATCATTGGTAGTTGTTTCATGCAAGATTGAGATTTGGGAATAAATATAATCTAATCTAGATAAACAGTTGTGTAACATCATAATGTATAAAATATGTAATAATACACAAGACTGATTTGGAACTTGCTATTTGTGGAAAAATGTTAAAAAGGGAAAGTATTAGAGACAAACAACTTAGTTGGCACTCAGATTTGGATGACTGCAACAGAGACTGTGATCAACTATGACATCGTGTGAAATGACTATAAATCAGGAATAGGGCTCCACTTGGATTTGGGATAGGGTCGTGCTATTTGAACAAGGCTAGCCTGCGTTGTAGTCTATAGGGTGCGCCAGTGTCCAGTAGGGTTTTCACCCTCTGTGTAAAATCTGTTACATGTGTTGTCATCTATTGGTCATGTATATGTATTATGTGTTGCTCAATCTGTCTCGGAAGTCATGTGCCTTCTTCATTTGGAACCCTAGGCCAATAGACAACAAAGAACAAATATGCTAGATAGAGAAAAAATGGTTAGTGGTTGGAGTTGTGCTTGACCTCAACACCCCCTATGTTGAGTGATGTCTACATACCAATACTCTATATAGGGATCAAACTCCATGTAGTTCTCTCATGCTAGGATGGTGTGTGTGAAATATTGGTGTAATGCTATATGTTGGTGCAATCCCGGTGTAATTAAGTGCTTACAATGGCTTGTGATCTTGGAGATATATTCAGACTTAGCTCAAGGCTACTTGGGCTGTGTGGACTTAGAATTGGGAAGAATAAGCCTTTTCCTCTCAATGTGAAGTTAGATATTGTAGTGCTTTTCAATCATGGGAACCTCTTGCCATCTGTGCTTTTATAGTGGTCTTTAAGGAAATTCCTCAAATGGGACTTTCAAAACATGTGGGATGACCCATTAGGTGAATTTGTATTTGAGCAATCAGCCATTGTTTGGCGGAAGGACAAAACTAGTGGCTTCAGACACTATTGGCGAGCAAGATTGTCCTAAAGGAGTGGCCTTGTCTAAGGAACAGAGACAGCTAAGCTGGAAGTGTGAATCAATTAAGAGACGAGCTTAGGCTGTTTGGAATAAGGAATATGAATATTTTGTATTAGAGTTACTCGAGGGTAAGGGTCATCCGCATAGAAGTAGAGGAATAGCAGATTAGATCCATTGATTTGAGCATGAGCTAAGTGTGTACAAAAAGATGGTCACAAGTGCATTGTTTTAGCATTAAATTTTAATTTTACTGACTACAGTAGTCTTGATTAGATAGATTATAATAAGATGCTAAATTAATGGAGATTAGAGTAGATATGTCTCAGTCAAGAAAGACCCAATTGTGTCGCATGATTATAGGAGTCCAGTTAAGTTCAATTAAGTCCAGTTTTGTATGATTAGGAGTCCAGTTTAGTTAAGTCCAATTCCACATGATTAGGAGAGTCCAGTTCAGTTTTAGAATTCTTTCAATAAAGAGGGATTCAGACCTCTTTGTTTAAAATGAAATAGTTTTAATTACGTCTATGAGACCAAACAGTCTATGGGACCACCGATTACACTGATTGCTCCAACAGGTCAAAGAGAAAAGCATTACAGTATTTGTAAGGCAACAAGTATTCAATTACTAGAGAAAAGCATTGGTGCAAGATCTGAGTTTTCTCATTTTTATTTTTTTTCTCTTCCTCTCTTATATGCTTGAGCTCATTTTTAAGAAATATTTATATGCATGAAAATATATGGGACATAGAACAAAGGAAATTAGAATAAATGATTGTCTTGATAGGTAATTTGTTATTTTGCTTATGTTATGTTCTTCCTGAAGAAAAAACTGCTTGTATTTTTTCAGTTCCGCAAATTATTTCCACCAACAAGGTGGTCGGAAGAGTTCAATGCTGCATTAACTGTTCCTTTCTTCCAGTGGCTAGTTGGGCCATCTGAAGTAAGTCAAACGATAACATCATTACTATTATGTTTTTTAGAGTGGTTTTCCGTATCTAGAGAAACACACTTTGATGGGTAGCTTGGTGATCAATTCTAATGATATTTTGTGATCAACGCTGTACTTGGTTCTGTCCTCTAAACTTGGCGATGCACTTCATAATAACAGCTGTCCATATTTTTAAAGTCCACATCACTGACAAACACCCATTATCAAACAAAATTAAAAATTAAATCTGTTTCTATAAAAATATAATGAAGGTAATGAAATGCAGCATATTCTAAAGCAGACCTAGGGGTATTCAATTCATCAGATGGTGTTATGGCCCTAACCCTTGACATTATAAGATTTAACACACAAACATTGAGCTTGATAAATTTCCTTCTGTAAATCCATCTTCGTTGCAACTACAAGTAGACTTAAACATTCTTAAGTCAAGATACAGTTTAAAGTAGAATCATGGGAAATAACTACACCTTTGCAAAATATGTCTTGAGAGCTTTCAATCAATATATAGTATACCTAGGTTTGATATAATAATGAGGATATACCGTGATCAAGTTTTAAAAGTAGAAGGGCTTCTTTATAGCACTTGTCATAATCATTAGTATTGGTTGCATGTCTTGACTCAGACTTCAGAATTATTTTGTCACAATCCCGATACTAACTAGACATTATAGTTTTGACCCGTCAGTTTTTATGATTCGGGAAAAACTAAGTTTTGAATATTGTCCATGACTAAATTTTCCCAAATACAGGTTTGTTTGTGAAATCAATTACAGGAAGTTTACACAGACAGAGGTTTTGCAGATAGATTTTTCAAAGGTTTTATACTATACAGACAAGTTCAGAATTTTAATAAAGACCAAATTTCTGAAATTTGTAGAGATTTAACAATTAATGGAAATTTTGGAACCTGGTTTAACAGCGAATGTCCTGATTGTGTCTCTTCTCATTGGTTTTCCTCTGTTTTGGGGGTAGTGTTCACCCGTCATGGTATTATTCATAGCATTGTTCACGTGCACTGTTCATTGTTAGCTTTTTCTTTAGGCCATCGACCTCTCCGAGATGTCTAGCTTTGATACCAAATGTTATCAGTGCATAGAATGAATGGAGGGGAAATGGGCAAAGCACACAAATATAATTTGTCTTTTTTTTAATTTATTATAGAGGAGGTTACACACAATTAGATGGTTAGGACAACCAATTAGATGGTTACAACAAAATCAACATATTATATATTTAATATTTACAAGAATTATAAAACAGTTTTTTTCTAGTCAACGTGTGAAGATGCTCACCTTTCTGTCACCTTTTTATCTTTAAATTAAAAAGAATGTTTTCTCGAGAACTAGCAGACAAGTTTCCAAATCTTCCATAAAATATCAAAGATAGAGAATCAAGTAAACAATTAATGCATGTTGCTAGAGGCTCATTTCAACTAAAAAGACGTAGAATGTCTTCTGCATTTCCTTGCAGAGGGGGATTAAATATCATTTACCATTTTTATCTTGGCAAGCCGAGTCTAGTGATTATCCCCTATTAGTATTTCAAATGTTAAAAGGACTTGTTTGGGGTTCTAAATGTGTTTGTCTAAGCTTCACAAATTGTTATGCTAGAGAAATAAAAAAAATCAATGGCCCAATTAAGATAGATCCTTATTCCTTCTGGAAGGTCCCCCTCAATAGGAACTACATTGACAAGTTATGTGTCAAACTATACTACTGAAACCTAATGTTGCGCTGAATATTATTAAATATTAATGATTGTTCTAGTCTATTATAATTAGATATTTATGGTGTTTAGAATCCTGTAAAAGATAATTGACATCTTGATTTTTATTCTAAAACCTCTAATAACCGTCCAAAAGATTTGCAAACACAGATCCTTAATAGTGACTCAGGATAAATATTCAAAGCCTCTTATTAACTTTCTCGAATTAGAACTTCGTTTCAGATATGAATGGGGTTCAATAAAAGTACCTTCGTCATAATAGGATGGCCAATTTTACTTTCCATTCATTCTAATATTTCTTTAAAATTTCCTAATCTGCGTCAACATTGTGAGAATCCACCAACTAAAAATTAGTCTTCAAGATGCTACTTGGTTGACCTTAAGAACATTCCACTACCAGAAATAATATCACCCTTGTTTCAATATCACCCGCCTCTATTAGCATATTTTTCTATCTAATTTTTGTTTATGCTAGTTTGAAGAAATGGATGCATAATTGAACACCATGATCAATAAGTGCATTTAAAAAAATTCAATTAATATCGAAATATAACTATCTTGCCCTTGCTAGGAATCCTTTATAACTTTGACACAAATGGATCCATCTGCATTGTTTTGGAAACTTTAGAAACAAACAAAAACATATTTTCAAATGCCGGTTCTACCAGCCGAGTTGTTTCTTAATAGGAAAATACTTGTTCTGAATAAGATAATTTGCTTTATTTCCCCTCCTTTGCAGTACAGGAATTCCCAAACAAAGGCATGAAACAGATTATGATTCTTTAAAGTCCATATGAAATTTTAAGAAAGGGAGAGAATGGTGCGAGAAGGTGAGGTATGTTTTGCTTCAAGTAAATTTCAGGAGGGAGAAACAAAAGGGGCTAATAGAAACAAATAATATCTATTCCTCAGAAGTATTAGATACTACTGTTTAGGAGTCTGTTTTGTTCAAAGCCCTTTGTAAGATATAGGATCTGATTTAGATTTCTGTGTCTTGAAAGACTTTCAGAGACACATGGCATCCAGCAGTCTCCACCTCTATCTCTACAATGTTCAACCTAAACTCTTGCTGTTGCCAAGAAAAAGAATATGGCAGTCCAGTGGACCACACTACTGTTTTCCTCGACCTATAATCTCTGATTTTTTAATCTGTAATTAGGATAGATATTCCATTCCTAAATCATCCACATAGATCTTAAACATGTACATAACTGATTTCTGGTTATGTTTTTTGTTGAACCTGTAGTATGATTAATGTCTATTGAGATACTAGATTATCGATAGCAGCATACACAGAATAGTAATCTGAAAAATAGCAGCTTGTATTCATAAAAGATAAGTCTCAATAAAATTCGCATAGTACAGGGAGGACCTGATACAAGCGTCCTAACCCCGATGTATCTCTTGCTATATATAAGATAAATGACATATGGTTGGCAATTGATACAACTGTCAATACCCAAACTAACCAACATGAGTCATTACAAACTACCTACGCCCAACAATACAACCACATAACTCGTGGCATATTAAAATATGTAATTATGTTGATAACCATCACAATACGAATGTTACGGTCTAAATTATCCCCTCTTTAAACAAGTCAGACTCCCTTTTGACACAAGTCATACAAAACATGATAAAAATTAGAAGAGAGAAGATAGAAATCATTTTGGTGCAGCTGCTATTGATGTAGAGTGTTTGCAACCTGTCTAGAGGCAATAAAATGCATGTTTCCCCTAGAGCAATTCTCAACCACTATTTTTTTTTGTGGAAAAGCAAAGCGGGGTTTGGAGGCGGCAGACTAGGTGTCAAGCAAGTGACCGTTAGTCAAAGGGTGGTCATCACGTTGGTGGTCGTCATCAAGTTGTTGGCCGTCCAACTCATGAGGTTGTTGGCCATCATGGACATTGTGGTAGTCATAAACCTTGTTGTCTACCTACTGATTGTCAAACACTTCACCGCCATCAATGTGTTTGTCATCCTTCTAGTCAACAGTGTGGGCATCAACTGTTTGAGTGGAAGCCTTGTGGATGCCCACCTCTTCGTCGAGCTTGTCAACCTATTTGTCGTCCTTGTCGTTCAAAAATGCCTCAAACAACTGCAAATAATCTTCAACCCTGTGGTTGTTAGACTGTGGTTGGTGATCAGATAAACATCAACATCAGGTTGGGTAGCGGAAATTAGAGTGTGGTTTTCAAGGCATTCATGGCAACTACATCAGTCTGCTACCCGTCAGGAAACTCATCTAAATCAACTGTTTCACTGCCAACACCCTCGTTGTTGAGTTGAATGTCAAACTGGTTGTCAACCTTGTTTTTGCCCCTCTGGTTGTTACGTAGTTTCTTAACCAGAAGCTGGCCATCAAGTGGTAGATGGTTTTCAATCACATAGATGCCAGGTTCTTGTAGGGCAATTTGTTGTGTGGTTGTTAGGTCGTGCATGGGCATCAAGTACCTGGTCATCAAGTTGGTGATGTGACAATCAAAGCATGGTCATTAGGTCCCAGTCGGACATGGGCATTAGGCTGCTTTGGTTTGACTAAATGAAGAGAAGCATATGGTGGTACAGTTATTGTTTTATGATTTCCCTATATGTATTCCACGTGGCATTTTATTGACCAGTTCCATTCTTTGCATTCACAGTTCCTTCTAGTTGAATGGGCACTTTTTTTGGTATGGGGAAGTTCAAGGTTAATCATATTTATGCCTTCCGTTCTAACTTTATACAACTTAAGTTTAGAACTGTTAATTATAGCTTTGATGAGCGTTCCATTCAAGTTCTTAAACTTTACTGCTTTGTTGTCAAAGATCTCTACAATTTTAAAAGGTCCAAGCCACAATACTTTGAACTTACCCGATTTAATTTCACGCCTCCAAATATATTTTAGAAGCAGTGCTCCAACTTTAAAATTCATTCGGTGGAGGTATTTGTCATGTAAATATTTTTTTCTCTTCTAAATGACATTAGTTGCCCACTATGCCATCACCCGACGTTTATCTAGGTTGTCATATCCTTCCAAAATAGGTCGTATTTCACCTTATATTATTTTTTTATTGATATATTCCCCGTACAAAGTCATTGATGGTGGCTCCTTGGACTGCATGTTCGCTACTTATTCAAATTGATGGGCCCACTTAAAATCAAATTTTGTGCCCATGACATTGACATTGTATTCTCTAAACTCTGGTGGGTAAGTCGATGGTGATGTTGACTACTCTAAAGAACTTGGCATCACCAGCATTTGCTTCTGCCATCCAGCTACAAGCCTTGGATTTCTTCAATCTCCATATTCTCAACACAATTGCAATTGTACTAAAACACTTTAGAGTCCTCCATCTGTCAATGGAACAAACTGTTGAGGGGGTTTGTTTTGTCATTGGAGCATGAATGTAGCTCCAAGACCCCTTCATCATTTGGCTCCATAGTATCATGGTTCCTATCAACCGAGCATTCTTCTTCGGAATCTAGATCTAATCAATCAAATGAGGTTGTTTCCTCATTGACCACCTGATTCTTAAAATCTATGACACACTTCGAACCTCTGTTTTCAATAGAGATCAAATTCTTTTTCCAAATATGATCGACTTGGGTGCTATCAACCAACCCCAAAATTCAACAAAAAAGGTTGGGTTCCAATAATTACCTTTTGTCCCATTAGGACACCTAGTACCTTAATGTCATGTTGATCTACTCCTACGAGTTGGAATGTCAAAGGCCACATAGTTGGCTTTCCAAGTCTCCTCTAGATGAACATCCATGCTAAAACCACTATCAATTTTTAGTGTTTTTCAATTTTCTTCCCAAAATTTCCATATGCACAACTACTAGTTGTTGAGATATGTTCATCGTCGGGAGCATAGGATCCATCACTTGGTCCCCTGACTATGGGTTCGTTCTTTCATTTTTTGCTCTCCCCAGTACCTGACATTAGATGTGCCATTGTATGTTCCATGTTCAAACTAATGTCTTGTATGGTAGCAATTAGAGCATTCTTGAGTTTTGGAATGCTTTGCAATAAGTCAACTATCTTCAAAGGTATAGTGGTCTGCAAGACATGTCGTGTAATAGCTTTGTCAGAGTCTAGTCTACTTGTCAGTGTAATTGTATGTTATTCAAGTGACATTGTTCTTTGTCCATGGCCCTCTCGACTTCCACCCTTGCTTCAACCAACCTTTCATTCACCATGCATTGGTCAACGTAATTGGACTTTTTCACTTGTGCTCTGGTAATTTCCATAACTTCCTTGCCCTCAACTATGTCAATCATATTGATGCTGATCTTTTACAATTTCCATCATTATGGTGCCCGAGCCCACACCATCTATCAAAGAAGTCCAGTGTCATTTTGGTTAGGGCAATCTAGTGCGAAATGGCCCTACTCATTACACTCACAACACTATATAATTGGCTGTCCTTCGGAGTCATACTGAATCTGACTCCTGTCACCACTATTATTATATCTTTGATAGTCCCTTGGCAGCGTGGTGGGTTATGTAGATGTCTCTCCTTGAGTGAACAGTACTTAGCCACTTTTTTAATGCAAATTTTATGGTCAGTCCTTGATTGAATGCCCTGTAACTTGACAAATCTTGCACAAAAGATACGTAGCTTCATTCTTACTATCTCCCTTTAGCTCCTCCATCATTTGGAGCATGTCTTTTCTCAAGGCTTATATTGATCCAGGTTCATTGTCATCACTGGAGTTAGGGTCATCTTCTGCGCATTCTTTCGATCATGAGGACATCTTTTTCTCGCTTTCAATGTCCATCTCTCAGTTGTATGCATATTTGTAAGATGAGACTCGGACCACCTCCTTTTTTTTCTCATTGAGGTAACCAACCCTTCAATAAACCACCTCTTTTCAAGCCCATTGGCTGATTCCTTCTCAAGTTTGCCACACAACTCCTTGAGTGTCCTATTGTAAGCTCCAACCATCTTGTGCTTACCTTGTTTGGTGTTGTAGATCTCCGAGACAATTTCATTGTCGTCCTTAGGAGTTTGAATTCTTTTTCAAACACTTCCCTCAGTGCTGCCCATGTTGCTTTGTCAGTACTTGATAAAATCAATGGCAATTCCCTAGAGGGTATCCGGATTAATCACATCCGAGCATCTATCTACCCATTGGTAGTCCAGACAGTGATGCATGTACGACAATTTTGTACCAAATCATCAGGTCCTTCCCAATAAATTTTGGAAACTATTGCTTTTATGGAGATGGAGTTGATGTCATAACTTGACTTTGGCGTGGTTTTTTTAATACAAGTCTCCCTCAAATGTTCCTCTACTTCCTTATCACTATCAGACATGTCCCTACACTTGGGACTTTGTTTGACCAAGACTCATAGACTATCTTACAAGTCGTCAGGTCCCTTTTTGTGTGACTTCCTCCAACTTGTCATTTTGAGCTATCTCAGACTTTCATGTTCCCTTATAGCTCCCTCCGACCAAAACTAGTCCACAAGGTCCACAATTCCTTCCTCCAAAAGAGGCTAAGGAAGTCTCTACCCACTCCTTATGGTGAGTGGCGTAGGGTCCACCAGTTCTAGCTGGATTCAAGCTTACTTGGTTTCGACTTCAGTTTGTGGCTATGACTTTTCATGCTTTGGCCTTGGCTTTTGCCTTGGCCTCTGCTCGTAGTCCTGTTGATGGATTTGAGAAATCATTGCTTACCATAGCCTTTGTCTTCTTTGGTGTTGATCCACCAATTGAATAGATCATTTAACATCTTGGTCCCATCCCTACATGTGTGTCTCTCTTCCGCCTTGTTCAGAGTCAATAGCATGAATTATTGCTCATACACATCGGTCTCTTTGTGAACTCTTTGTGCTGTTGTAATATTTTTTGTCATTGTGTTTCAAAGTTATTGTCAACACATGACCCAATGTTCTTTAAGGTAACAATGCCAAATATAGTATGATTAATGTCTATTGAGATACTAGACCATCAATAAAAATGTACATGGAATAGTAATCCGAACAATAGTAGCTTGTATTTATAAAAGATGAGTCTCAATGCAATTCGCACTATACAGGGAGGACCAGATACAAGTTCCCTTACCCCGATGTATCTCCTGATACATATAAGACAAATGACATATGGTTGGCAGTCAACACAACCATCAATACCTAGAAACGACCAACAAGAGTCATTACAAACTAACTACAGCCGACAATACAACCACATCACTTGTTGGCTATTAAAATATGTAATTATGTTGATAACCATGACAATATGAATGTTACGGTCTATAAAACTTAAGAACTATGTTTAAACAACCTTAACGTAGATTTGCATTGTTTGCATTGCTTTCCTACGTGCTGGAAAATATAATATCAGTTGTGCTTAAAGGAATTGAGCAAATTGAGCAAACAATGAAACAACAATCACACAACGAGGGACATAAGATATGTCATGGAGAAACTCAATGTGGCAAAACTCCAACAGGTTGGGGCTGTGTCTCCTTATGTCGACTCAAAATCAGAAAGATTACAAGCCAATTTCTCACTTTGAGCCTCCAAAAACGCTGCAGGACTGCAACAGGCCTACCACAATGCTCTGACAAGCTTGCTCTGCCCTACACTTCAATCAAACAACCTTCATAATATTCCTACACTCATCTTGAATGCATACTACAACTCTAGATGGTCTTACAAAAGTCTATTCAGCATATTTATGCTTCCAACGGATCACCAAAGTGATGTAAAAGATCCAGACTGTCTTTCCCATCTCTACAGCCGGACATAAAACACATTGGTTTCCATTTTGGGCAGTCGAGTTCCCTGTTTGTCCTATTCAGGAAAATTCCATGGTGGTTGAATGTGCAGTATGAACCACTGAATTCCCCTGATTTAGAATATTTACAGGGGGCAGATTCAGTGGTTGTCAAATCTAACTCATACACCTGTTTTTTAACAAATATAGAATGTAGGTAAGATCGCTGAGGGTTTGGACCATACTAAGATCCTTCTTCATCGTCCTACAACTCTGTTCAACCTCCCACATTGTTCTGACCGTCATGTTTACACTATTGTCTTCATCATTGGGGATGCAACTACGAGTGTAAGTGTCATGTGTTCATACAAACCATGAAACCGAATAATGAATAAAACAGCTGATTATGGATGATACATTTTGGATCATTTTTTCTAGGCAGCCACAACTCAAGACTAGAGGAAGTCCTCTCCATGAAAACATTCAGCTATATATATATATATATATATATTACAAAACATTTAAAAGTAAGCTATATGTAGTGATTGGAACACTACCTTGTAAATTCCCTGGATGTAATGATTTTAATTTCAAAGAATTTCCCTTGAGATATGTGAATAAATCCTTCAAGGCTCGAGAATGGTTGACCATTCCTTGTTCGTTAGTAGGTTTTCAACATTCCCTCATTGTTGATCAAGACACTAAATAAAATCTAACGGTAGGCAGGCATGTTTTGAGAAAACTAAGAGGTGATGGATGAGATAAAAAACGAGTGCCACATGACAACAGGTTGCAAATTGAAGGAGAAAATGGGGCTTGTCAATCCCCATAGTTGCCTTTGTCTTTGATTCTCATCTAGCTTTACATATTATACCCTAGAGGCCCCATATTATAAAAGGGTAAAAGTGTTGTACACTTGATGATTGAACAATCGAGGCACATTGAAGACCAACATCGATGGTGCAAGACATATAAAGGACATAAAGGTAATATACTAAGGCGAAGGAATTAGTGAGAGAATTTTTGGGTCTGAGCCCATTAAAATTGTAAAAGAAGATCCACATGGCAGAAAGGTGCATCTCCAAGGGGAGTATGAGGCTTTTCAGGCTCTCGAGTTTCCACTCTCATTGATCTACCTAATCTAATGGTGAGCCTATATGACAGGGAAATGAAGAAAGATCCTATAGGAGGATGTTTGTGCCATTCGATTTTGGCATTAACAGTTCCTAAAATTGGATGCAAGCATGTTTTATGAGTAGATAGAGGTTAACGAGATTTTAGCCCAAACGATTCAATTTGGGTATATTTTCCTAATGCAAGCATGTTCAAGCACGGATCACTATACTTATCCCTTCAGAATGGTCTGAGAGTGTGAAACACAAATACAAATATACATGGAGCCTTATGAGGTTTCGAAGGAGAAAAAAGAGGATCATCAAGCATGTGGTAATCGATTTCGTGCTCATGACAACATGTGCCCTATATTTGTAAAGTTGTGGTAGAAATTGATGCACATGTCACTCATTGATTTCATCGACGTCACTTTTGATTGTATACATTGAGTTGCAAGCTCTATAGAAAGTGTATGTTTTCCCTTACAACTTTCAAGACTTCTAAAGAATGAAAGAAATTATATTAATGTTGATGAATGACCAAAGTAGGTCAATGGGACTCGAGAGTAACCCAATTACAATAGAAAGTGCTGGGGTAAAAGGACCCTAGGAAGAACAACTAAATAAATAAAGGAAGAATAACAAAAGCACTAACAACAAATGTGGGTTAAACCCAATGCAATAACCCACTAACCCATGTGGTTAGGGTAAAGATACAAATAACCATGTGGGGTAGAGTAGGAACCCCGAAGAGGATGGGCTGATGAAAGTCGAAATTCGAAAATATTTGATGTTAGACTCATCAAATGATTCCAACTATGCCTAGGATAGAGGAATCATTTGTATCAGCATCTATTGTTGTGAAAGGGCCAATGCAAGTTTTGATAATGCTCCTCAAGGAATGTATAGGGTTGAGGGGCCCTAGATAGGTAATCCTAAGAGGAATAAAATTGCTCCCCCTAGATTTTCTCCTAACATCCAAGGCCGAAGAAGCTCCCGTGACAACAAATAAACTTGTAATGTGTGCTTGCCTCCACAGCCCAGTAGGTGGTCACAAATAAGCAGATCCACATAATGGTTTTCCATTGTGAATCTTAACCTTAGCATTTTAATTTTTGTGTTTAATACTAGTCTATCTTAGAATATGTATGCACCTATGCATATTTGAAGCACTGACTAGGATTGTGTGGTTATTATCTCAACTAGATTTATGTAGATGTTTAATCTATTTACAACATTGAATCTATTACCTCTTGCATATGGTCATGATGATGAATAATATTAAATCGTATT
Organism: Torreya grandis; assembly: GCA_037957365.1. Classification (NCBI taxonomy): domain Eukaryota; kingdom Viridiplantae; phylum Streptophyta; class Pinopsida; order Cupressales; family Taxaceae; genus Torreya; species Torreya grandis. Next base: position 448,705 of record JARHVA010001266.1, read on the forward strand.
AAGTATTTGGTTTGTGTTTTATTTTTCCTTTGAGCATTAGATCAACTATCTTGGTGCATTGCCTCATTTACTTATTGTTTTCATTATCTTTCTAGCTCTTGTTCACCCCAAACAATGTTAGCAAAGTGTTAAAATAGGAGAGCCGACTTCATCTAAAGGTTGTCTTCGCTTAAAACTACTATGACTTCCTATTGTAACACTTTTGTCATGAGTGCATTATTGTAAATTATAGTCAGTCAATATTTAAGATTCAATAGGTTTTGGCACCCCTGGTGGAACTAGTCTATCTATTCAAAGATTTTTAGTCTAAAATACTCGGAACTACTAGATGTCAATATCTTGATTATTGGAATCTTCATATAAACTACAGTATGTAATCATAAATCCCATTCATAAGGGTTGCCAATATTTTGGTGAGATATTAGAAGATCTTCTCATCAAAAACATTAAATCATTCAATAGGTGACTCTATTGATCAACAAACCTAGTGGCTTATGAGAAGGATCCAAAGAAGGTCCAAACAAGGAATAATCAAGGAAAATGTCCCAAGTTTCTACAACTATCTGGACAAGGAGAAAATATAGATGTGCAATCATATTTTCAATCATAGTGCTTAAATCATGCTCTTTGTCCCTTGGACAAGGGTCTTGCTCCCTAAAATTCATGGCAATAACTGAGCCTTTGTTTGCCTAGAATTTTGGTAGTTCGTTGAATATACAGAACTAGAATAATATCCCATTGTTTTCCTTAAAGGAATTAAATTACTTCTCACAAGAGAATTCTACTACTCACATAGACCACATTCAACATGTGGCTAAATTTTGTGTTGTACATCTTATCATAGAATCTGATGTAGCCCTCAAACTACTTACAACGTATTTTTAGAGAAAGGCTCTAGATTTGGTTCAGAATTTTGGCACCTAGATCCATTTATGATTGGGATGAATTGGTATGTGATTTGTATAAAGAATTTAAATAAAAAGGCAATAATTTGTCTCTAGTGGAACAACTTACTACAATCAAGAGAGCTTCAATGGATCCTATCTCAGACTTTAATATCAAATTCAGAAAGACATGGGAAAGGTGAGACGTAAACAAGGTGTATATTCCACACTAAGCTCCACCAACGTAAATCCTTTCAATATAAAGGGCTGTCCTCCAGTTTTATGCCATAGAACAACACCCAAAATGTTGTTTGAAGATGTATCCTAGCTCTTATGACTGTCATCTACAACATACAAAATAATATGCAACTTTTCACATGCTACATCCATTGCATACATTCTTCCACGCTCTAAACATGCTACTACTCCATACATGACTACAATTCAATATGCTTGTACAGAAGTGCAAAACAAATGTGAAGTTCATTAACCTTTATGAACAAGTACTATGTTTGTGATAGATAATTTTTGAGTTATTTTAAGTGTTTGTTGTATTAGATTAGTTGCAAGGAATGTAAACATGCAAAGGAAAAAACACATCAAAAAGAGAGATAACACAAGGCATACCCTGGAGAAACTCAACATGAGAAAACTCCATCAAGAGTGAAGCCATGCTTCCTCATTTCCACTATGTTTTGCAGTTTACAAGCTTTTTCCTTCTTGGGATTGCAAGGACACCAACCTCATAGGCTCCTATACTTGTAATGATCTCTGCAATGTTTAGTAGAAGACTTGCCTCTTAAGCAATAAAAGACTACTAAACTCAACTATCTCTGTTGTGTAGTCTTCAACTCAACTAAATGCATGGAACAATGAGTTGATGAAGGAATAACTGGATGAATTCCTCAAGATGCCTCTGCTTGAATACTTTACTGCATTATATGAATTCTAAAGGTTCGTATATATGCACAAAAACATCCCTTATGCTCGAACAAGAAGCCCAAGAGTTAGAATCTAAAGCCAAAATACTTCCATGTCTTTTCAACTTCCTATGTGGGTGAAATTGTTGCTATATGCAGGATGAAACCACCATTAATGATTGCAAAACTGCGGTGGCAGTTGTGAAACTGCCACTCTGTATATACTGGCAATTTCGTAACCACAAAAAGTCTAATAACTTTTACAGGTCATAATTTTTGCATACGAAGTCGAAATCACATGCAATTTTTATTAATTGCATAAATTTTTGAGAGAAATCCAAATATGTACTCTAAATGTAATTTTGATGCCAACCATATGTTTTTTAAACCCATACAACAAAAACTAGCTCTTTTCCAGGACTTGGTGTGTACGAATACCCCTGTTTGACAATTGATTGTCTTACGGACTGAATTGGATGGTCTAATTTATCCAAATTTTTGATCATATGCCCTAAATTTGAATGGTTTTGGTCCCACAAAAGCTATATAAAAATAAGATGAGGATTTACCTTCTCAAGTGGGATACCAATTTATCATCCTCTTGGACTATAGTTTGTTCCTCTTTCTTGCAGAGCGACTGCCCAACTGTGAAACCTACAACCCAAGTTGATAAAGAGTCTATGATTCCTTCCAATCATTGCCAACTAATATTCTTGCAATCTTCAGTATCTTGATCTTCCTTGTGGCTATTCCTCTTTGCCCCTTCACCATGATACACGTGCTTGTAGGCTAGGGTGAAACTCTCCATATGGAGATTCTTATACAACATCCTCCTTGCTGCTCACAGTGATTTCAACAAGTGAAGTAAAATATTGCATTATGTTTGTGGTGTTACAACAAATCACCGTGTTTAAAAATTGTCTTTATCTTGAGTCTTACAATTGAAAAATGCAACATACATGGATTGGAAACATACAATTCCATTTACAAAGTTGCCCATATCTTGAAACTGAAAGTTTGCATCAAAACAAGTGCAATATACATTGAATGAAATCAATGAAGGAAAATGGATGACACAACATACATCCATCACAACCAACAGTCTTCTTGTGGAGTGAGACTCACCATGTACCAATGACTTGATGTCTTGCCACTTATTCTCCCTTCATGGAAGAACTCTTGGGCTCATGAGCATGCTACACGATGCCCAAAACATGCCATACCAATTTTTGTCATACCAAAACCTGTTTTGGAAAACCTTCTGAAACCTTATTCCATATGCATACAACCATTCAAGAGCATGCCACAAACTTGCTACAACTGTTTAAGGTTACCATGTGCATACCAAAACCAACATAGGCATGCTATAATAGATTTGATTTGTTAAAACCAGCCTATAACTCCATCTACAATCATGTGAGTTCTCAAATGCATGCTACAACATTGATAAACAACTAGACATGCTACACATGATGTAATTCTGAATTAGCATGGAGAGGAAAAAAAATCAACATGTTGTTACCTTGGCCTTCAACCTGATCTTAGAGCTTTCTTTCAACATAGAGTGTCTCTTCTACCCATATCATCACATTCTACAATAACTTTGGAAGGAAAAAATTCCAACTTGCCAATCAACATGAACATGAGAATGTTAAAAACTATACAACCTATTTGATGCAATGGGATGCTCATACATGTCCTGCTTAAACTGATCATATGGCTGCTCCATATCCAGTCTTAATGAGTGACACTCCTCCATACTTTCACATACAAAAGAGGTTATCTTGTTTCTTTCAACATTGGAACATAACAAGCAATTTGGAGGTGCATGTACAAAAGTGCAAAACAAATGTGTGAGGTTCATTAACCTTTATGAACAATTACTATGCTTGTGATAGATGCTTATTGAGCTCTCTTTTATGTTTGTTGTATTAGAATAGTTGTAAGGAATGAAAACATGCAAACAAAGGAATCAAACACATCATCAAAGAGAGATAACATAAGACATAGCCTGGTGAAACTCAATATGAGAAAACTCTAGCAAGAGTGAAGCCATGCTTCAGCATCTCCACTATGTTCTATAATTACAAGTTTTTTTCTTCTTGGGCTTATAAGGACACCAACCTTACGGGCTCCTATACTCGTAATGATCTCTGCAATGTTTAGTGGAAGACTTGCCTCTTAAGCAGGGAAAGACTATCGAACTTAGCTATCTTGGCAATGTAGTATTCAACTCAACCAAATGCATGGAACAATGAGTTGATGAAGGAATAACTGAATGAGTTTCTCAAGATGCCTCTACTTGAATGGTTGGCTGCCTTCTATGAACTCTAAAGGTTCATATATATGCACAAGAACATCTCGTAGGCTCAAACAAGAAGCGCAAGAGTCAGAATTTGAAGCAAAAATGCCTCCATGTCCTTTCAACTTCCTATGTGGGCAAAACTGCCACTATATGTAGGCTGAAACCATCGGGGCAATTGCGAAACTGCCACTAATGGTTGCGAAATTTCAGTTTGAGTGAACAACTTGTAAACTCAAGAGGATTACAAGAAGAAAAATTACACAAGCTGGGACTCCCACCTAGTGTGAAAATAAAAGGAAAAGAAAGAGCAGAGGAACATCCAAAGGTGATGCAAGCAGTGAAGAAGACATCGCTGAAGGTCCTAAGTCCATTGTAAGGTCTTCTCACTAGATGAAATAATAGGTGTTTGAAGGAATGAAGCACAAGGTGGGAAAATAGGGAAATAATACTAAGGCTTGTGTCCCTAAAAACATTGTAGAAAATGTTGAGAAATCTCTTAATTCTTTGTTTGAAATATTGATAAGAATTTATGAGGCTACAAGCAATTTGTTACAACAAAATATCCAAGCATATCTAGCACAAATCAATAAAATGGATGCGAAATTGGAAAACCTTGCCAAAGCGATTCAAAAGAACGTGTTTTGAGATCTTAAAATCGTGACCTTGTTTTATGTTAGTCTCTGCCAAAGCTTTGCTATGCACATGATAAATTCCTTGGAGGAATGGTCTAGAGATATGGAGGCTACAATGGCTCCAATCAATGATGGTAACACCAAGATTATAGATCTCTTCACAGAAGCTAATATATCCTCAGTGTTCTCAATGGACAACAAACTCATTGCTACCATAGTGTTTACCACAAAATTGGCTAATCTCATGTCCAACTTCAAGAGAGAAGTTTGGGAGGAAAACAAGGTTGGAAGTAAGGAAGTAATTGATTTAATTACTTATGCTATAGATAAGATACATAAAGCTGTTGTAGTTCACGATGCCCTTCATTCTCTAGTTGAGAATCATCTAGTCCTAGTATCTCAGGCATAAAAATTGTTTAGGACACCTATCATTAACATTGCACAAATAGATAGGGATTATTATGCATGCACACTTGAAAGGCAAAGTCCACAAGCAATTACTCCCAAAGTCAGCGCCAAGTCCTAATTGTTTAGAGATCATAGGCTATTTTAGCTTTCTTGCTTTCAAAGCATTGTACCTTTGTGCGTGTCATAGTTTAGGCTAGATTTAGAAAGGCACTTTTATTCCTTCATGCAAACTCTGCTTTTTTGGATATGGCAGTGTCTATCCTTGCTTATAAAACACTTTGTATTGACCTCTTTGAAGAGAGGAAGAATTTCTTCAAGACATTAGCAATTTCAGAAATATTTTGGAATGTTTAGTGAGTGTTTCTATTTTGCTTTCTCAATTCAAAGTGATTTATTAGATTTTTTAATCAATTTGATCACTATATGAAGTTATGTGCTTGTTGCAAATTCATTAAATCGAGTTTGGCTTAATTGTCTCTATGACTAAACATTTATTTTCATATTGATTTTTTGGCTAGATGCACTGAATTAGCTATTTGCCATAGTCAATTATCATTTGAAGTGATGTTATAGGAATTATTTGCAATCAATTAATTGTCCTTAGACTCTCAATTGTATTTATTGGAATCTAACCCTTTCTTTATTTGAGTAGACATTAGATAAACTGCATATTGAATTTTCAAAAAGTGATCAATTTGGAAAAGATCTCTCTTTTAAATTCAAAAAACTTCTTTTTTGCTCTACCCTTTACCTCTTTTTTATCTTTATTTTATCAGGATTAACTCTTGTACATAAGCATTGTTGACTCTCAAGTCACATTTCCTTTGGGATCTCCTTTTCAGTTCAAAGGCCCACGTCATAGTCAGATACAAGCTTTGAGTTGCAGCCAAAATATATAGAAGATTCATGTTGCCTAAGTCAAAAGTTCGGCAAAAAGCTAAGTTTGGCCTTCGCACTTTTTGCACAAAGAAATTGTCGCGCTTTTTGGGTGAAGAGTTGCCACAAGTTGGTGCGAATATGCAAAGCACGAAGGAAGAAATACACAATGCCAAAAACCATGAAATCCAAAACATGCGACGCCAAAATGCAAAGGAGGAAGACTTGCGCATTCACACGAATAGCTATCATGCTTTTTGCGCGACCACTCATCAACAGAAGATGCAAAGGGCAAAGCACAAAGGCAGAATGCGCACAGAGTGAGTATTTTGCGCATGTAGAGATGGCAAAATCCACGAAGACCTGGAAGTTGAATGGAGTGCGCAAGGATGGAAAGCCTAAGTGACTGCCATGTGTCGTCGGGGGGAAATCAGCAATACAGAGGATTGAGGTTGACAGTCGTCTGCCTATCACGAAGATGTCATACCTGGCCATTTTCAACAACGCAACAATAAATGGCAGCCGAGTCAACACTTCTAAAGGCGGGTGCATCTATCTAGGATCATTCCCCAAGTGTGAATTAGATTTAGCAAAAGCGATGTGTCAAACTATGAAGTAAAAGGTGGTAAAGATTGCACTTTCAGAGCGCATTAATGAGCACAGTAGGGCCGTTGATGAAGTGGCAGAATTAAGCCCAAATCTTCCAAGACATCGACTCCAAGAGATTCACAGCCGCATTCCTATAACACGAAAGCTTTCAATGCGACTTGGGCCGAAGCGATTTAATATTGGTTCTTGCACAACTAATGAGAGGAGAAGTCGAGCTGACAAATTTGAGCTTGAGGCAATCATCACCATGCCTCGAGGATGCAATTAGGATTCCAATTAACTTTGGCCATCCCTATCCGATCTATAGAGAGATTTATGTGTCTTGAGCTCTGATATTCATTTAATTTTTCAATTGTTTTTCTCTATTGTAATTAATGACTTGTGGGCTTCTTATTCCGATAAAAGCCCAAGTCTTTCTTTGTAAAAGGGTTGACATCTTTAAGCACAGAAATGTTGCCAAAATTTGCCTTCCACAAGCCCTTTACCGCTTGAGCCTTACAACTAATGAGAATTAAGTTTACCTTTCTTCATGATTCTTGCATTATGTGTGCACTTTTGTGGTTGTTGAACTTTGTCTGTGGATTCATCCTCCATCTCATTGTTGTCCATCCCTTAGCACCTCTAAGCAGAATTTGGCTCTCTTGCAGGTCGTATGATGTGTGTGCCTAGGTCTATACAAATGATATTTGTGGATGTACTGTTGTCCCTCCTAGCGTTGAATTGAGTCCTACGCCTTCATACGAATTACTTATGGGAGAGATGTGTCCATTTTGGAGATTGTGTAATGAGTTCTCATTCTCTGCAATTGTCTTGTGTTCTTTAAAGCCATAGGGGTGCTCTCTCTAATCTTGATGCATCACCTTGTTACATTTCAACACTTCCCCTCTCCATTTTCCCTAAACAAACTTTAGATTTAGCAGTAGCAGTAGGTTCTTTCGGTGCTTTTCAAGGCCTGCATATTGATCCTAAATTAGATGCACTTCGTTTTAAAGGAATCCGGCCTTCTCTAAAGGTTCATCCCAAGGAGCGCAAGGGTCCCACACTTTGGAGATGATCCCATTGTTGCGACAAAACATCGTAGTGTCAGTAGGCGCATGCTTTGAATGATAATAGTTTCTGGCATGCCCAGTGGGACCAATACATAGAGTTCAAGAATTAAGCTAAGAGCTTGGTGTTGTTCTTAGCAGGTCTGCAGTGTTGTAAACATCTTACAAGCACTGGGGACTCAAAGTATCTCTGATTTGCAAAAGATCAATCGTGCATCTTATGTCAAGACAAACAAGATCATCCTCAAGAGGTACTAATTTTCATTTTATTGAATTGCTTGTACCCTCTAGAAGAGGAAGAGTTAGAGCATCCTTGTCTCCTGTTAGGAGATCTAGTGATTCAAGACAAACGTCCCTTAGAGCACAATCTACTCCTCCTTTTGGAAGATTTCCCCAGCCGAGAGGAACACTCTTTTCTATTCCCTTCATGGCTGCTCAAAGAAACCAGCAATTTGTGACCTTTAATGGAGGCAGTCCTTTGGCTCTATCTCAGTATGATGGCATTCTAGTTGCAACTCTTAAGAGCTTGTCGTATTTTACCGGTGAGAATGCAACTACCCCCATATAACACATACAAGATATTATTAGCAGCTGCTCAGCCCACCATGTCACTGAAGATAATGTAGCAGTTAGGTTACTTGCTACTTCCTTGAAAGGAAGATCTCTCCAATGGTATAGAAGCGTGAGGCCTAATTCCATTCACAACTAGGACGAGCTAGGAGAGCAGTTATGCAAGCAATTTGAAGACAAAAGTGATCACTTATCCTTGATAGAGCAACTTACCACCATTAAGAAGGCACCATATGAGTTGATAATTGACTTTAATTTCAGATTCCAAAGAGTCTGGAATAGAATGCCACCTTTGTTTAAATCATCTCTAAATATTGCATCCTTATATTATTTGAGGGCTCTAAATAGTGATATAGCTGTAATGGTCCAATCCAAGGGAGGAATTGTACTTCCTGATGCGTATGACATTGTTGTTAGGGTTGAGAACTGTTTCATTCAGGCTGAAAAGATTGCTCCTAGGCCTCCCATGCCTCTCTTTCCAGAACCATCACCCAATCAGCCTACTACTCAACCTTTGTTGGCACCTATCCCTATTTCAGTCAGCCCACCAACTACACTTGTTGCTCCTTGTAGTGAACTAAATGAAGTTAAATCCCTATTGCAGAGTTTTGGGAACGAGCTAGTAGCTTTGAAGAGGCAGCAAGCCTAGCACTCCAGACCATACCTGCCATTTAATCAGCATTATCAACATGCCAGGCAGCCTTATCAAAGTAATGTGCAAGCCCAAGGCCAACTCACTTACCTTAAACCATCTAATACGTAGAATACCAATGCCAATAGCACTTCTAAAGCCCTTGTGCCCATTCAAAATAACATAGCTCAAGAATATGAGTGGTGTTTTCCATGCAACCAACGTCATAATCAGGCTACTTGTGCAAATGGGGTGTTAAATCAAGCCTTGATGGTCCAAAGCATATCACTTTCTCAAGGGTAGCCAAGCGAGTCAACTTCACAAAGGGAAGAAGTGCATGAGCAGGCCCAAATGCAAGCAAATGAAGCCACTCTGGTAAATTGGCAGGAGAATAATGAATGACTTCATTGGCATAAATCAAAACCAAGTACCAAATGCAATCGGTAATCCAGTGGCTTATATTACAAGGTTCAAAAGAAGGGCAATGGAAGGTGAGCAATCTTCCTCAGTAGGCCAAGCCTCTACTTCACAAGTTCCACGTGAAGTTGTCAAAGAGAAGGTGGCTTCTGCCACCGCCCAAGCACAAACAAATCAGCCTGCCCAAAAGGAGAATCAGACTCAAGTCGATCAACACACCAAGGAGGATGTTGCTATCTCAAAATTTCAAACAAAAGGGGCTCAAATTCCCTTCAACATAGTGGAACAAATGAAGAAGACAAGTTTGAATGTGACCACGTGGGAAGCCCTGTCCATTCCTTCTCAAAGGAATTTGTTGCAAGAAGCTTTGAAGAGCTTTCATCTTCATGAGCCAGCAAGGACCACTTTAGCTGCTTCCACAAATTTGTGTCAACCTGAAAAAGGGGAGTCTAGCAATAGCAACAAGACACCACCATTTTATATCTCCTTGATTATAGATAAACACCTTGTCCATAACTGTATGATTGATTTAGGTGCAAGTAGCTCAGTCATGCCTAAGAAGATAGTTGATGTGCTAGGTATAGAGTATATCCCAACTACAAAAGGAGTTGTCCAACTAGATGGAACAATTGTCAAAATCATGGGGATCGTTAAGGGTTTAAATATTACCTTACATGCATGTCCTAACCTCTCCATCACCCAAGACATTTTTGTTATAGATCTACACCCTTTTTTGCCATTTGTCTTTCAAGAGACTTCGCTGCAAAAATGGGTGGGTACTTGTCATCTGATTGGTCATACATGTTGTTGAGAACTAGATATGGAACTAAGGTGACTATCAAGGCTGAGCCTATTTTTAGAGATCATATAGAGCCATACTCACTTGATACAATTGACATGAACTACATAATGCATGACCCAAAGGATGGTTCAATCTTGCATGAGTCTAACACATCTTTAGAGGAGGTTTCAGATAGTCCTCTGGACAAGTGGGCAAGCAAGCATTATGGATTCGATCTATATGATTGTATAGAGGAAACAGGGTTGGGCACTTAATGCATCCTTGAGGAGAGCTCAATTGTGCCAAATCTCATAAAAAACCAAGAAGACCTTGAAGGCACGTGGTAGTTATATTTTGATGGCTTCAGAAGTAGAAATGGCATAGGTGAAAGTGTTGTGATGATCTCTCCTCAAAAGGAAAAGTACTTTCACGCATACATGCTGCAATTTAGTTGCACCAACAATGTGGCCGAATATGAGGCATTGATCCAAGGCCTCCAATTGGCATAGAGGAAGGGGATTAAGGTGTTGCAAGCATTTGGGGACAACGAGCTAGTCGTAAATTAGATTAGGGCCCAGAATGCATCCAGGAACAATCTTATTAAAGCTTACAAAGATGGAGTGTGGGATCTCATTGAAGGCTTTAATGCCTTCAACATTCAAGTTGTACCAAGAAAACAAAATGTTGATGCTGATAGGCTTGCAACCATGGGGTCTCAATACAATCTTCCCCAGGATGTCTTGAAGAACTTAAAACAGTTTGTCTAGCTTTAAGTTAGGCTTGCGGTGCCTGATAATCATGTTGATTGGAAAGTGTTTGAAAGTGATGAGCATATCATCAATTTTATGCATGAAGAGGCAGAGTTTTCTGCCAAAAAGCAGTCAAGGTTGCAAGCACAGTATGGGGATCAAATGATTCAGCTGAAAAGCGACATGCTGCCCAAAGGACTGATCACGTCGGAAAACATCTTCAACTCCGATTATCAATTCAAAGGTGAAAAGAGGAACATGATGGTTAAGAAGGATAATTGCAAGCAAGTGGTCATCTCTAATGGAAAACTCCCGAGTGCTGGAAAGGTATGCACTCAGCCTAAAAAGGAATGATTTATTCATCTTTGTAGGAACTATGATGATAAATTTGCATGAAGTTACCAGGACCTCAAAGTTTTTAACCCAACCTAAGCCCAATATACAATTGAGCTAGGCCTCGACGCTAGACTGGTTAGGCAAAAGCAAAGGCCTATAAACCCCAAGTTAGAACCATTGGTAAGGAAAGAACTAGCTAAACTTATAGAGGCCAATATCATATTCCCAATAAAGCACTCCTCCTGGGTAGCTAACTTAGTCCCAATTAGAAAGAAAAGTGAAGAGATTAGGCTATGTGTGGATTTTAGGGACTTGAACAAAGCATCCCTCAAGGATCAATAAACCCTCCCACCAATGGAGTAGATTCTCCAAACAGTAGCAAGCGCTGAGAGGTTTTCACTTCTTGATGGCTACTCGGGATACAATCAAATATTGGTGCAAGAGTCAGATCAATTCAATACAGCTTTTACCACTAAATGGGGAACCTATGCATATAAAAAGATGCCTTTTGGGTTGACCAACGCTGGGACAACTTTCCAAAGAGCTATGGATATGGCTTTCAAAGGCCTCATCAACAATATGATCCTGGTTTACCTCGATGATATCATCGTTTTCTCCAAGCATGCAATTGATCACTTAGGTTATTTGAAACAAGTCTTTGACCAGTGTAGAGAGTTTGGGGTGTCCTTGAACCCAAACAAGTGTGTGTTCATTGTCAGTGAGGGTAAGCTATTGGGGCACATTGTTTCTAATATGGATTGGCTATTGATCCAGAGAGAGTAGAGGCTATCATGTCCCTTTCCCTTCCAAGCCACAAAAAAGGCCTCCAAAGCTTTTTGGGGAAGATAAATTTTGTGAGAAGGTTCATACCAGACTTCGCTACCTTGGTCAAGCCACTTCTATGCTCAAGAATAGTGCCACTTTCAACTGGTCAAGAGAAGGTAAGGATAGATTTGAAGCAATTAAAAAAGCAATCTCTCAAGCCCCCACACTTTTAAATTCATGCTATGACAAAGACTTTATCCTCTATGCCTTTGGAGGCGATGAAGGTATCTCAACAATCTTAGTGCAAAAAAACAGTGGTTGACCATTTTGGTCCTACAGGCCAAAATCGGTCTCCTTCTTCCCCTGTTGTTCTGAGCCAGTTCAAATTTGGTTTGCACAAGTCTTTCGGCAAAAAGATGGACCAGTTCAAAGAATGCAAGGCTTTTACAAAGCTTCTTCGGACATTTTGTCAGAAGAAATTCACAAGGAAAGAGAACAAAACTTGAAGGCACATTTCCTTAAAGTTGAAAAAGGTGGTTCAACATCGGGGTTCAACGACATGATCTTTCCAAGAACTTTGAACTTTGAACCATTGTTAGTTCAATCGGTTGGTTCAATCGGTTTGGTTCAAAGTGTTTGGTTCAATCGGTTTGGTTCAATGAGTTGGTTCAACGGGTCGTTTGATACATCTAATTCACAAGGGAATTGAATGGAAGTGACTCTTTGCAGAACACAAAGTGTTGAACCATTGAACCGTTGAACCATTGAACTCCAAAAAATGGTTCAAGTTCAATCGGAGGGTTCAACGACAGAGACCCGAACAAAGAAAAGTCCGAAGGAAAGCGAAGCCGAAGGAGTTGCTAAAGAGGTGAGGGGGTGCGAACATCGACTTCACGGCAATGAAATAACCGTTGGTCTTTAAAATAATTGACAAGCCCAAAGAGCCAAGGATTGACAGAAGACAGCCCCAAGGGCCAAGAAAAGACAAAAGCTGGGAAAAGACAAAAGTCGAAGAGTGAACTCAACGACCCGCCGAGAAAGGAGCCCGAGGATCCAAGTGCAGATATGGACAAAATAGCCCAGGTGGCAAAAAGGGAAGCATCGGCAGAGGAGTTATTCCAGCAGTTGAAATAGTCTCCGCCAAGTGGTCATCAAGGAGCGCGAACATTGAATGGCGCGGCCTGTTTTTCCCCATTTTGAATTGATGAGTAAACAAACCGCGTGAATATCTTGAAGAAGCGGTCTTGTTTGCAGACAAAGGGGCGCGGCCCATGCTTTCACAATAATGTTTGAATGCCAAAGTCAAGACTGACAATTGACACAGTATGTTCTTTCAGCGACTTCCTCTTCCCAATATTTTCAACGCAGCATGGACCACTTGTAAAAAAGGGCGCCATAAACTCTCATTTGAGAAAAAGATCTCTCAGCTTGTATGGCGAAGCCCTGCAGGATTTTACTTTGAATCAATACATAGCATTTTTACCTCCATTTTGAGTTTACAATTTTGCATATGTCTATGGTTTTGTCTTGTGTTAAGTCATTTTCTTGTATGCTTTCATAGAATGATTCCAGCATGTCTAGTGTATTGTGAGTTCTTCTCTTGCAGGTCAGCCAGAAGTGTCCACAGCAGAGTATAGGCGCATGTGAACAAGCTGCCATAGTGTGTCTTAGAACACCTCTGGTAGTTCTTCCTCCCTGTATCTCCAGAGGACCCCTAGCTCACTGATGTAGAAGAGTTTCTTGTATCAAATGAAGTGTATATCAGTGTGTTCTTGGTGTAAAGTGTATGTCAACGCTGAGTAGATCAAACTTTTTGGTGCATCACCATATTAATCTAGGTTTTGTTTTCAGTAATCCTTATCTCTTCCCCCCCCATTGTTAGCAGTAGAAAATCCAGGATCTCAGATATCATCAAAGGGAGCTAGCCCTTATCTAGAGATTCTCCCCTCAGTTTTGCCAAATCCATAGCAAGAGGGGAGTCTCCATTGTGCCGCGTGGAAGACAGAAGCTCAGCCTTTTGTCAAGGGTGCAATCCATAGCGTCAACAACAATGACAAAATGGAGCAGCCTATTGCTTTCTTCAGTCAAACATTTAAAGACTATGAGTTAGATACAACTTCATGGAAAAACAAGTGCTTGTTGTCATTAGGTCATTAAAAACTTTCAGACAGAGTTCAGTTGATGGTCTCACATCCAGGTGTAGAGTTTTTGTTGAGCAAAGACATAAGTGAAAAAAGAGCTGGTTGGATCACCATGGTGATGGAGTATGACATTGACATCAAAATCACCAAGCTTGTAAGGGGAAGAGGACTATGTGAGCAGATGGCGGCAGGTTTAGAAGCTGAAATCAAGACAGTCCTTGTGTTGCAAGAAGAACAACTCACTGATTATGGTCCCTCTAACAACTTGATTCCAAACATGAAGGCCTTTCTCCAAACAGGTGAGTATCTATGAGGGCTTGATAAAGCAAAGAGAAGATATTTTACACTGCAAGCTATTCCACATAGTGACAATGTTAGGTTGGATATGCACAAAATCCACCCAGATCCAGATTTTTGGCCAACCTAGATAAATTCATCTGGATCGACCCTATTTTGTTTTTTAAATAATTTTGCTTTCTTTTTTATTTTTTAGGTTTTCTGCACAAAAAAAGGCCCATAAACCATAAATATCATATAATATTAACATCTTATATTATTTTATTAATGCTTTTCATTGTAATTGTCAGTTTTACATATTTATAAAACTATGCTCACACACACACACACACACACACACATATATGTATGTATTTATTCCGGATCAGATTTTTCCGAATTTTTTCAAGAATTTCGGATTTCGGATTTCTTGCCCTTCCAAATGGATTTGGATTTCCAAACCTTGTGACTATGCTATTCCATATGTGCTTATCAATAATGTGTTGTTCAGAAAAGACATCAATGGAGTTCTTTTGAGATGTGTAGAACAAGATCAGATTGACAAGATCCTTCGAGAATTCCATGATGGGCTATCAGGAGGACATTACTCGCCAAAGACTACAGCTGTAAAAATTATGAGGACTGGCTATTATTGGACAAGTTTGTTTAAATATTCTCATAGATGGGTAAGGAGCTACAAGAAGTGCACCTTCTTCAGTGCAAACAGAGGATGGCAACTCATCCAGTTCGCCCAATACAAGTTGATCAACTTGTTGACGCAGTGGATTGCACCCTGGGCAGGAGGCCGAGCTCCTACCTTCCACATGCAACTATGGAAACTCCCCTCTCGCCTGTGGGACCGACGAAGCTGGGGGGAGAGTCTCTAGATAAGGGCTAGCTCCCTCTGATGTATCTTTTAGGTCCTGGATTTCCTACTGCTAAGAAATAAATAAAAAAGGGGGGGATGAAAAGGGAGAAGGATGCTGAAAAATAGAACCTAAACCTAAACTAAAAGGTGATACACCAAACAAGTTGATCCACTCAGCCCGAACATACACTTTTCATCAAGAAGCTGGCATACACTTCATCTGATGTGAGAAACTCTTCTGTATCAGTGAGTCAGGGGTCCGTAGAGATACAGGGAGGAAGAACTATCAAAGGTGTTTCGAGACACACTTTGGCAGCCTATTCACATGCGCCTATATTCCTGCTGTAGACACTTCTGGCAGACCTGTAGAAGAAAAAACTTCACAATGCACTAGACATGCTGGAATCGTTCTGTGAAAAGCACAAAAGAAAATGATTTAACACAAAAAGAACATAGACATATGCTTGAGTGCAAGTTCAAATGGAGGTAAAAATTGCTAAGTCTTGATTCAAGGTAAAATCCGGCAGAGTTATGCCTTACAAGCCCGAGAGATTTTTGGGCAGAGCTTTGCCTTACGGGCTAAGAGAATCCCCTTCTCAAAATGAGAAGTTTACAATAAATAGAGAGAAAAGAACTTGGCGCTTTTCTGGGAAAGACTTTGGTGCTCTTTTTTCAAGTGGCCCATGTGCGTTCCGAGCCTTGGGAAGAGGAAGCCATTTGATTGTTGGCTCCTGCTTTGACTTTGGCGTTCAAACATTAATGAGAAAGCATGGGCTGCATCTCTTTTCTGCAAACAGACTGCTCTCTTCAAGGCAATTACGTGGCTTGTCTGCTCATCAATGCAAAACGAAGAAAACGAGTCGCGTCGTTCACTGTTTGCACTTCTTGATGATCAATCCACAGACGTTGTGTCAACTACTAGAGTAACTTCTTGAGTCGACACCTTTCTTCGCCACTTGGATTGTTTTGTCCGCTTCTTCACTTTGCCTCTTCTTGGTTTTGTCTCTTTCTGGCTCTTTCGGCCCTCGGGGCTATCTTCTGCTAATTCCTCGCGCTTTCCCGCTTGCCTTGGCCACTTTCTGCTGATTTCAATAAGTGACACGTGGCGCATTCCATTGTGAAACGGGTAGAACATGTGGCAGCATCCGCTTAACTGATAGAAGCTTTAGACACCTTTTGAGAGTCTTGCGGAAGATGACACTTGGCAGCTTCCGCTGAGTTCTAGAAACAATACAAAAGCGTTCGGGACTCATTCGGATTCCCACGGATGATGACACTTAGCAGCTTCCACTCTCTTTAGCAATTCGTCCGAGGCCCACCACAGTCTTTACTGAACAAAAGGGAGAGACCGCGGACATTGACACTTGTCGGCTTCCACCGAGCTTTACAAGGGACACGTGTTACGTTCCGCTGCTCTTATAAAACATGTCAAAACCTTCCGCAGTTGTCACTTGGCAGCTTTCGCTCTCGGGCTTTTTCTGGTGTAAAATTGACGTTCGCGGGCCCGTCGCTGTTTGAAAACCAACGGCTAGTTCGCCATGCTTGATTTTGATGTCTTTGGGCCCGTCACCCCTTGGAATTTCTTCGGCTTTAGAGAAGTGTCCTTCATTTTGGCCGAGAGTCCCCCACAAGGGCACCTGCCCTTCAGGGTCCTTCGGCTCCTTGGTCTTGAAATCCTTCGGGCAAAATGTCCAAAGGAGATCTCTTCCTTTGCTTTCTCCACTTATTTCCTTGGGTCTTTTCACTCGACCACTTTTTTCGCGGATTTTCTCATGACTACTTTTCCCGCGGACAAAAAGTCCGCAAGAATTGTCTTGCTCGTTCCTTTCCTTCGGAGACTTTCTTCGGATTTTTTACCCGCTGCTCTTTCCCAAATTTCTTTGGACTTTTTGTCCGAAGGAATTATGCCCTTGTCTTTTTTCTCGACTGTCTTCAAAAAGTGCCCTTCGGGAAAATTGGAAACGACCCTTCCGAAGGGTACTTCCTTTGCCTTAAACAAATTTCTGAAAGAAACTTACCTTTTCGGCTTTTCTCTATGGCCTCTTTGCAAATGTTCCCTGCCCTCTGCAAGGGCACTTGGAATGGTCCATTTTGCACCTAAGTGGGAACTTGTCTCTACCTGTAGAGTCTGTAGAAAACCTCCCTACAAAGTCCATAGAAAACTTCTCTGCAGAGTCTGTAGAAACCTTCTCTGCAGAGTCCGTAGAAATAGGCCTACAGAGTCCGTAGAAATCCCTATAGAGTCCGTAGAAACCTTCAAGACTTGTGCAAAATCAAAAATGTACTGGCTCAGAACAGTAGGGGAAAAAGGGGGGACCGATTTTGGCCTGCAGGACCAAAATGGTCAAAAAATTGGCGACTCCCAGGGGAAGCATGCCTGCTATGCTTAGAAACCAGTTGCCTTCAAGTCCATTGGGCATGGAGTCAGAATGCAGCTTGAAAGGTTAGCAACAGTCTTGAGAGATCCAAGAATCAAACATGAAGCTTTTACCCCACACACAAAGGAAAACACACACAAGGCTAAAAACGCTACTTGTGCAAACAACATTAAGGGAAAATAGGAAATGAAACTGAAAGCAAACTACTATGTACAGCTAACCAGGTATATTTGCCTCCCTCCTGGATCAAAGGGAAAAAAATTTAAGTCCCCTCCCTGGCTAGGAAACTTATGGTGCCAGACAAGTGGCTGAATGAAATGGAGAGTTGGTGACCTGCTCCTTTTGCCTGTCACCTTGATTGCCCTGCATCCGAGTGGACCAGAGTCGAACATGCTTCCAACATATACGTACTCTTTTTGTTCTTGGAAGCTTGTTGAATGTTGGCTCTTCATGCTAGTGCATTTCATCCAGAAATCAATGGTTGTTGGTTCGCCACCATAAGCCCTTTGTTGTGCATGGTCCCTTTGCAATGCATCATGAATTGGCTTGTCTCCTTCTGCCTCGTTGAAGACTCTGTCAGACTTATCCTCTGCTTCCTCTTGGCCTTTTTGAAGAAGGGTGACTATTGTGATGTCTGAAATGGAATCACAAACTGATTGCTCATCCCATAGAACATCACCTCTTTGTTCAAAACTCTCTTCTTCAAGGCTTTCCTCAAGAGAGACCAGCCTCTCCTTTTCCTGCTCAAGGATCAGGGTCTCTAATTATTCAAAGACATTCATTTGATCCTCCTCCAACTCAGGCTCCTCGGCATAGTCGTCCTCCTCATCGAAGCAACAAGGAAGTTCATCAAACAAAGGAGGAGAGAGCTCACCATGCTTACGTTCCTCTTCGTATTGCTGAAACATCTGCATGTATGCATGCCCTATGTCTTCTCCATCGTCGATGATGTCTTCAAAAGGAGCATCGATGATGATTTATTCTTCATTGTCGCTCATGATAGCCTCTTGGACAACCGCAGATTGGATCTTTTGCTCCTCACTCGCCTCCTGCAAAATAGGTTCCTCCTTGAGAAGGGGTGAAGTGAAAAAACCATGTGGAAGAGGAGGCAATCCTTGAGCTAGAATCGAATGATTCTCCTCTTTCCAATTGGCTAGCACTTCATCTATATTAGGTGTGCCCTGATAACTCTCTTGGAGGTGTGTAGATGGGGTGTGTTCAGACAGGTCCATCACACGTTGGCCGAGGAATCTCGCTTTGGATTCCAACTCTGCAATTCTCCTGGCTATGTCTTATTGGAATAGCCTTTCTTGGAGGTCACCAGCATCATCATGATGAGTAGGAGCAGGTTCAAGAGAGATGTGCTGGTTTATGATGTTCCCTCCAAAGGAAGATTCACAATCTAAGGAATTTAGAAGGTTCATCTCCATGGTAGGTTGCTCTAGTTCCCTTTGATGTTTGAAGGCTAGGCGCATGGAGTTAAGAGCAGGATTGATTGATGCATTAGACGAGCTAGAATGAGCAAGTGCTATTTGATAAAAAGGATTTGGTGCACAAGAGGGGGCTTTCTTTAGAATAGGAGGGGGCGCGCCAGGATGACTGCCTTGCATAAATAATTCCTCCATTTTGCTACCTCCTCCATGGATTGCAAGGCCTGAGCTTGCCTGAACAAACACTCCTCTTTATACATCAGCTCCTGCTGATATCCATACTACTCATCCAGTCCGTCAATCTCCATTACCTGCTTCTCAAACTCCAACACCACTTCCCTTATCGTTGAAGGGCAACTAGGAGAGCTGCTTGAGGGGATTGCATAAAATTTTTGAGCTTGATCGAAGTCATATGAAGGAAAACAAAGTCCATGATTCTTATCAATGGAATTATACATACAAAAAATAAGATTTCTTGATGGCACCTGGATTGCTTAACTAGCTGATTCAACTCGGAGTCGCCATTGGTGTTAATAAGAAAGCCTCCAAAGGTTGGTTGGTTGAACACACCAAAATTCTTCAACTCTTTGGACACAACTTGTCCTAGTTGGTCCCACCGGGCATGCCAAAAACTGTTGACGCAGTGGATTGCACCCTGGGTAGGAGGCCGAGCTCCTGCCTTTCACACGCAAAAATGGAAACTCCCCTCTCGCCTGTGGGACTGGCGAAGTTGGGGGGAGAGTCTCTAGATAAGGGCTAGCTCCCTCTAATGTATCTTTTAGGTCCTAAATTTCCTACTGCTAACAAATAAATGAAAAAGTGGGGGGATGAAAAGGGAGAAGGATGCTGAAAAATAGAACCTAAACCTAAACTAAAAGGTGATACACCAAACAAGTTGATCCACTCAGCCCGAACATACACTTTTCATCAAGAAGAAGCTGGCATACACTTCATTTGATGTGGGAAACTCTTCTGTATCAGTGAGTTAGGGGTCCATAGAGATACAGGGAGGAAGAACTATCAAAGGTGTTTCGAGACACACTTTGGCAGCCTATTCACATGCGCCTATATTCCTGCTGTAGACACTTCTGGCAGACCTGTAGAAGAAGAAACTTCACAATGCACTAGACATTTTGGAATCGTTTTGTGAAAAACACAAAAGAAAATGACTTAACACAAAAAGAAGAACATAGACAAATGCTTGAGTGCAAGTTCAAATGGAGGTAAAAATTGCTAAGTCTTGATTCAAGGTAAAATCCGGCAGAGTTATGCCTTACAAGCCCGAGAGATTTTTGGACAAGGCTTTGCCTTACGGGCTAAGAGAATCCCCTTCTCAAAATGAAAAGTTTACAATAAATAGAGAGAGAAAAGAACTTGGCACTTTTCTGGGAAAGACTTTGGCACTCTTTTTTCAAGTGGCCCATGTGCGTTCTGAGCCTTGGGAAGAGGAAGCTGTTTGATTGTCGGCTCCTGCTTTGACTTCGGCGTTCAAACATTAATGAGAAAGTATGGGCCGGTCTCTTTTCTGCAAACAGACTGCTCTCTTCAAGGTAATTACGCGGCTTGTCTGCTCATCAATGAAAAATGAAGAAAATGAGTCGCGCCATTCACTGTTCGTGCCTATTGATGATCAATCCACAGACGCTATGTCAACTACTGGAGTAACTCCTTGAGTTGACACCTTTCTTCGCCACTTGGATTGTTTTGTCCGCTTCTTCACTTTGCCTCTTCTTGATTTTGTCTCTTCTGGCTCCTTCGGCCCTCGGGGCTATCTTCTACTAATTCCTCGCGTTTTCCCACTTGCCTTGGCCACTTTCCGTTGATTTCAATAAGTGACACGTGGCGCATTCTGTTGTGAAACAGGTAGGACACGTGGCAGCATCCACTTAACTGATAGAAGCTTTAGACACCTTTTGAGAGTCTTGCGGAAGATGACACTTGGCAGCTTTCGCTAAGTTCTAGAAACAATACAAAAGCGTTTGGGACTCATTCGGATTCCCACGGACGATGACACTTGGCAGCTTTCGCTCTCTTTAGCAATTCATCTGGGGCCCACCACAGTCTTTATTGAACGAAAGGGAGAGACCGCAGACGTTGACACTTGTCGGCTTCCGCCGAGCTTTACAAGGGACACATGTTACGTTCCGTTGCTCTTAGAAAACATGTCAAAACCTTCTGCAGTTGCCACTTGGCAACTTCCGCTCTCGGGCTTTTTTTGGTGTAAAATTGACGTTCGTGGGCCCGTCTCTATTTGAAAACCAATGGCTAGTTCCCCGTGCTTGATTTTGGCATCTTCGGGCTCGTCACCCCTTGGAATTTCTTCGACTTTGAAGAAGTGTCCTTTATTTTGGCCGAGAGTCCCCCACAAGGGCACCTGCCCTTCGGGGTCCTTCGGCTCCTTGGTCTTGAAATCCTTCGGGCAAAATGTCTGAAGGAATTCCTTTGGACATTTTATCTGAAGGAGATCTCTTCCTTTGCTTTCTCCACTTATTTCCTTGGGTCTTTTCACTCAGCCACTTTTTTCGCGGATTTTCTCACGGCTACTTTTCCCGCAGACAAAAAGTCCGCAAGAATTGTCTTGATCGTTCCTTTCCTTCGGAGACTTTCTTCGGGTTTTTTACCCGTGGCTCTTTCCCGAATTTCTTCGGACTTTTTGTCCGAAGGAATTATGCCCTTGTCTTTTCTCTCGGCTGTCTTCGAAAAGTGCCCTTCGGAAAAATTGGAAACGACCCTTCCGAAGGGTACTTCCTTTGCCTTAAACAAATTTTTGAAAGAAACTTACCTTTTCGGCTTTTCTCTGTGGCCTCTTTGCAAATGTTCCCTGCCCTCCGCAAGGGCACTTGGAATGGTCCATTTTGCGCCTAAGTGAGAACTTGTCTCTACCTGCAGAGTTCGTAGAAAACCTCCCTACAGAGTCCGTAGAAATGGGCCTGCAAAGTCCGTAGAAATCCCTGCAGAGTCCGTAGAAACCTTCAAGACTTATGCAAAATAAAAAATGTACTGGCTCAGAACAGCAGGGGAAAAAGGGGGACTGATTTTGGCCTGCAGGACCAAAATGGTCAACACAACCTTTTGCTCAATGGGGTCTAGATTTTATTGGCATAATCAACCCTCCCTCAAATGCTAGACATAGGTGGATTCTAACACCACAGACTACTTCACAAGATGGATAGAGGCAATGGCGTCCAAGGAGGCAAATGAAACGTCTATACTAGATTTCTATGAAAGTATTGTCACTAGATTTGGTGTTCCAGCCACAATCATATTGGACAATTCTATGGCCTTGTTGGAACCACAATCAGGGCATGGGTTGTCAAGTATGGCATCTATTTGAGCACCTCAAACTATTACCTTCAAGGCAATGGTTTGGCCAAGTCGACCAACAAGAATCTAATATGTATCATCAAGCGAACCATAGAGGAGAATCAAAGGACTTAGCAAACACGACTTAAAGCAACCCTATGGGCGGTGTTATAGACTAGATTTGCACCCTTGTGAGAAAGTTCTTCAGGGTCTCTCACTTCCATCTATAAGCATGGGAACAACCTCAGGATGTGGGTGTCCTATGGTGAGGTTGAACCTCTAGACTTTTTATGAGGCTAGCTCCTCAGGTGCTTCACTTCAACTCCTTGATTTCTACACTAAACTATACTAATGGCCAAGGAAAAGGGGTAGGAAGATTACTTGAAAAGAAACCTAGGCTAATGGGAGGTGATGCACCAAAAGAGAGTGATCCACTTGGTCTGGAAAAGAGCAAACTACTGATGAAGCTAAACCAGACGCAAGCTTATTCTGGTTTTATCTCAGGGTCGTAGGCAGGGAGATTTTGTGTGGAGGTCAAAGGAGAGCTTTACGCTTTGAAGAATACCAAAATAGGTCTACGGGAAACATTGAGTTAGTAAACTTCAAAGGTAACTAGACGCACAGACACTTCATGCAATCCTGCATAAAACTGAAAGAGTCAAAAGCAAGGTGCTTAGAGAAAATGCAGATGATGAATGACAATCATACATTTTGCAAATAAAACCAAAAATGCACACTTCTCTTTGACCAGAAACATAAATTTTTTCCTTATATTGCTTCAAAAGAGTCTTTTACAAAGCAATTTTTGCAAAGTGATTTTATCACCGGTCCGGGGATACATTTCTAGGCTCCAAGGCCATTATTTATAAGGAAAGGGGGAAGAGATAAAAGAAAGCAAGAAGAAGTCGCAGATGGTTGGCACCTCCTGTTGTCCTTCCCTAATGTTCATAAATGTGTCATTCTAGATCGTTGCCCAATACTCTTGAGCCCCTCCCATCTTTAAGACTTTCTTTGGCATGTCTAAAAAGTCATGCTATGAGCAACTTGAACGTTTCTTCTTGGTGTGATGCATTTAAGCATCAAATGGCGATTGTGGGCAATGAACCATGGCAGATGGGCGCCTTCATAAATTCCAACTACTAGCCACTTGGACTCTCCCATGTTTATTGAACATCCTTGTGCCACTTGTCCTTTACTAATTGGCCATTTCTGCTCCAGTTGTGCCATGTGGCAGCCTTCCATTTGTTGCATCATGATTCTAGCGTTGCCAAACCAAGCTTAAGTCGAACACTCAGAGAATCCCGATTTACTCTATGCAGAGTAATTCGGGTTCTTTGGCCTCTCCAACTTCAGACTTTCTCAGATCCTTCGCTTATAAAGCCTTTTAAATAGAGTACTTTGAGAAACCCAATTTACTCTATACAAAGTGATTTGGGTTCTCTAAGTCTACTTACTTCGGGCTTGTCCATCTTGAAGTTTTCTCACTTTGTTGCTTCCCAAGATTTAAGACTTCGGGCTTTTCAAACCTGATTACTTCCAACAGCGAGTCGCTTAACCTGATTTTGACGTCCATTGGCCCATCATTTCCTTTAGACACTTGGTCTCGGGCTTCCCTCTTGGCTGATTTATTTCGGGCAGATCTCCCGAAGGAATTTCTTCGAACAATTTGTCCGAAGGAATTCCTTTGGATTTTTTGTTGACTTCTATTTTTGGAAACTACCCTTCGGGCTTTTCATAATAGACTTTCCCGAAGGGTAAGAGACCCTTCGGGTTTTCTGCATGTCCCTTCGGATTTCCATAAATGATCCTCCTGAAGGGAAAGATACCCTTTGGGAATTTTGAAATGGTCCTCCCAAAGGGTAACATACCCTTCAAAAAAATTGCAACTGTCCACTTGGAGAAGAAAAAGCCCTTCGAAGAAGTTGAAGTATACCGTCGAGAAAGTTGACTAGTCCCTTTTTGCCCTAAAAAGACCCTTCGGCATTTTGAAAATGCCTTTCGGATTTTTGAAAGAGACTCATCTCTTGAAGAACCTGAGAAGCACCATTTTTCAAGACCAAATCGGGTTTGTCAAGCCCCTTATTTCGGGTTTCTAACTGCTCACAACTTATGAAGTAACCAAGTAGTGCCCCTAGGAGAACTCGAAATACACTGTCTATGAGTAATTCGGATTTGTAAACCCGAATTACTTCTACATATGAAACATTTAGAAGCTAAGCATTGCTAGAAACCCGATTTGCACTGTGCCTTCAAAAAACCCGAAGTTGTCACTGCTGGAAAACCCGAAGTCCTCCCAAAGGCTTACCATTTTCTTCCTTGAAAGCTCCCTTTCCCATACTTAGGTAAACTTTGATATGTGGGCCAAAAAAAATGGCCAACAGGTGAATAAGATAACCCCAAAGAGAGCAATAGGCAATTCTCCCTTCAAGCTAGTTTATGGGAGAGAAGCAAGGTTGCCTATGTCTCTTGAGTTGCCATCACTAGAGCTCACCCACCAGTTGGAGTTAATCGAAAATGTCCTATGACAGTAAGGCTACTGAGCAAATGGAGCTGGAAGAAACTAGCAATCAGGGAATGCACACTTTGAAACTGCAACAAGCTTAGACTAAAAAGACTTTTGATAGGAAAGTTCTTGATAGGAGCTACAAGGAGGGAGACCTAGTGCTCAAGTGGGATGAAGATGGGGCAAAGGATGGGAGGGACACGAAGTTCGATGCGATATGGAGTAGCCCCTATGTCATCACAGGATGCATGCGAGCCAATGTTTTTCAACTCTCAATGTTGAATGGAGAGGGGCTGCCAATCCCAGTCAATGGGATTCATCTTAAGAATTGCTCCTAAGTGTGTTTTCAAAGTCATATATAGTAGTTTAGCTGCCTTTTCCTTCCTCTAAATGTTGTTGCACATTAGTTAGTTGTTTTCTTTCCCCAAGTGCTTTCGGACATTTGTTGTCGTCCCTTGTTTGTTTTGTTCTGTTTTGAGGCAGATCCTAGTTCTTCAATTTGTTCAAGGTGCAAAAACACGCACATGGAGCTGAGGCATGGCTCTCATGCAACAAGGGTTACACTTCCAGAGTATGAAGAGTTTTGAATGCTTCTACGACTCCATGCCCAATGGATTGCTTTGGAGGTCACTAGGTTCCTGCTTAGTTGGCAAGCAACCTGCAGAGGTCGCCAGAATGTTGACTCTCAAGTCGCATTGCCTTCGAGATCTCCTTTTCAGTTTAAAGGCCCAAGTCATAGTCAGATATAGGCTTTGAGTTGCAGCCAAAATATATAGCAGCTTCATGTTGCCCAAGTCAAAAGTTTGGCAAAAAGCTAGGTCTAAAAAGAGAGATCAAAATCTCACATGAATGACTTAGAAAGTTTGGGCTTCACACTTTTTGAACGAAGAAGTTGTTGCGCTTTTTAAGCAAAGAGTTGTCATGAGTTGGCACGAATAAGTGAAGTACGAAGGTAGAAACACGCGACGCCAAAATACGGAGGAAGATTTGCGCTTTTCGCACAAAAAATTGTTGAGTTTTTTGCGTGACTACTCATCAACGAAAGACACGAAGGTAGAATGCACGAAAAGTGAGTCGTGAATTTTTCACATGCAGAGATGACAAAAGCCACGAAGACCTAGAATCCAAATGGAGTACGTGAGGATGGAAAGATTGAGTAATTGCCACGTGTCCTTGGGGGACGTCAGCAACACAAAGGATTAAGGTTGATAGTCATCTGCCTATCACGAAGATGTCATGCCTGGCCCTTTTCAACAGTGCAGTGACAAATGGCAGCCAAGTCAGCACTTCAAAATGTGGGTGGCATTTGTCTAGGATCATTCCCCAAATGTAAATTAGATTCAGCAAAAGCGATGTGTCAAACTATGAAGAAAAAGGTGGCAAAGACTACACTCTTAGAGTGCATTAATGAGCATACTTGGGTCGATGATAAAGAGAAGTGACAGAAGCAGTGGAATTAAGCCCAAATCTTCCAAGATGATTCCAAGATATTCACAGCCGCATTCCTATATCACGAAATCTTTCAATGCGACCTAGGTTGATGAGCGATTTAATATTGGTTGTTACACAACCAATGAGAGGAGATGTTGAGCTAACAGATTTGAGTTCAAGGCAATCATCACCACGTCTCAAGAATGCAATCAGGATCCCAATTAACTTTGGCCATCCCTATCTGATCTATAGAGAGATTTATGTGCCTTGAGCTCTGATATTCATTTAATTTCGCAGTTGTTTTTCTCTATTGTAATTAATGATCCGTGGGCTTCCTATTGCCTATAAAAGTCTGGTTTTTTCTTTGTAAAAGGGTCGACATTTTTAGGCACATAAATGCTGCCAAAATTTGCCCTCCATGAGCACTTTACCACTTGAACCTTGTAACTAATAAGAATTGAGTTTACCTTTCTTCATGGGTATATTCAGGGTAGTGATGGTTGTCTTCTTCACCAGGGTTGGATTTCTATTCTTTTGTTTGTGGATGATGTGTTCCTCCTAGCTTCATCATCTGAGGGTTTGCAAAAGTAGTTGGATGCCTTGGCTCTCTTCTATGATCTCCGATAGTTGATGGTTAACCTAGGAAAAACCAAGGTTATGGTGTTTAACAGGTTGAAGACTTCCCACCTCCATTTCTTCTTTAAGGGAAAGGAGGTTGATATCACCACCTCCTATAGTTATTTGGGAGTGCAATTTTTTGGACCACATTTCAACTTGAGGCAGACCCTTCAAGCTAGGATCAACAAAGGATATGGTTCTTGTTGATGCAGTGGATTGCACCCTGGACAGGAGGCCGAGCTCCTGCCTTCCACACGCAACAATGGAAACTCCCCTCTTGCCTATGGGCCCGACAAAACTGGGGGGGAGAGTCTCTAGATAAGGGCTAGCTCCCTTCGATGTATCTTTTAGGTCCCGGATTCTCTACTGCTAACAAATAAATGAAAAAAGGGGGGGGATGAAAAGGGAGAAGGATGCTGAAAACAAAACCTAAACCTAAGCTAAAAAGGTGATACACCAAAAAAGTTTATCCACTCAGCCCCAACATATGTTTTTCACCAAGAACAAGCTCCCATACACTTCATTTGACACGAGAAATCCTTCTGAATTAGTGAGCTAGGGGTCCGTGGATATACAGGGAGGAAGAACTACCAGAGGCGTCCTCAGACACACTATGGCAGCCTATTTGCAGGCACCTACACTCCTTTAGGGACACTTCTGGCAAACCTGCAAAAGAAAAGCTCACAATGCACTAGACATGTTGAAATCATCCTGCGAAAGCATAACGGAAAATGACTTAAAATAGAACAAAGGCATAGACATATGCTTGAGTACAAGTTCAGAATGGAGGTAAAAATGCTATGTCTCGATTCAAGGTAAAATCCGACAGAATTCTGCCTTACAACCCAAGAGATTTTGGGCAGAACTTTGACTTCGGGCCAAGAGATCTCTTTTCTCAAATGAGAAGTTTACAATATATAGAAAAAGGAGAAGTAAAGGAGCCCCTTTGGAAAAGACTTTTGGCGCCCTTTGACAAGCTGGCCAATGTGCGTTGAGAGCATCAGGAAGAGGGAGCCGCTTGATAGATAATGTTGTGTCGGCTCCTGCTTTGACTTTGGCGTTCAAACATTAATGTGAAAGTATGGGCCGTGACTTTTTTATGCAAACAGACTGCTTCCTTCCAGATATTCACGCGGTTTGTCTGCTCATAAATGCAAAGTGGAGAAAATAGGCCGCGCCGCTTACTGTCTGCACCGTTTGATGACCACTTGGCAGGCACTATTCCAACTGCAGGAGTAAATCCTTGAGTCGACACCTCTCTTTGCCACCTGGACTGTTTGTCCGTTTTTGCACTTTGTCTCTTCTTTGTTTTGTCTTCTCTATCTCCTTCGGCCCTCGGGGCTATCTTCTTGGCGGGTCGCTGAGTTCGCTCGCGGCCTGTCTTTAAGCTTTTCAAAATCAACGGCTATTTCATCGCCTTAAAATTGACGTCTATGTACCCATCACTGGGCGTTTGAACTTCCAACGGCTAGTTCGCCGTGCTCGATTTTGACATCATCGGGCCCGTCACCCCTTGGAATTTCTTCGGCCTTATCCTTTCCTTCGGCTTTTCTCTGGTCGGGCTTTTGTCCTCTTTGGTCGGGCTTTTCTTTCGGCCATTTTCTCGCGGACAAAACGTCCGCAAGAATTGTCTCGCTCGCTTCCTTTCCTTCGGAGTTTTCTCTCGGGATTTTCTCCTGCGGCTTTTCCCGAATTTCTTTGGACTTTTTGTCTGAAGGATTTCCTTTGGACAAAAGTCCGAAAGAAATCATTCTTTCCTTTGCCTTGTCTTTTCGCGGGATTTTCTTCTGAAGAATTTCTTCGGACAAAATGTCCAAAGGAATTCCTTCAGACATTTTGTCCGAAGAAATTCTCTTGTTCACTTTTTCGAAGGAATTCCAACTTGCCTTGTGCATCTTTCCGAAGGAATTCCAACCCTTTCGGCCTTATCTTTGGTCCCTTTAAAAGTGTTCCCTGCCCTCCGCAAGGGCACTTGAGTCTAGAATTGCCCTCCGCAAGGGCACTTGAATGGTTCCTTTTGCGTCTAAGTGTTGGGAACTTGTTTCTTTTTTATAGAATCCGTAGAAATAGGCCTGCAGAGTCCGTAGAAACAGCTTGCAGAGTCTGTAGAAATAGGCCTGCAGAGTCCGTAGAAACAACCAGCAGAGTCCGTAGAAACCATGCTTGCAGAGTCCGTAGAAATAGGCCTGCAGAGTCCGTAGAAATCAGACTTGTGCAAAATTCAACAAATGAACTGGCTCAAAAACAACAGGAAAAGAAGGGGACCGATTTTGGCCTGTCGGACCAAAAATTGTCAACAAATTGGCGACTCCCAAGGGAAGCATGCCTGCTATGCTTAGAAACCAGTTGCCTTAAAATCCATTGGGCACGGAGTCAGAATGCAGCTTTGATAAAAGGTTAACAACAGCCTTGAGAGACCCCATAATCAATCATGAGCTTTTACCCCAGACACAAGAGAAAACACACACAAGGCTAAAAACACTACTTGTGCAAATTGCACTTAGGAAAAGCAGGAAAAGAAAACTGAAAGCAAACTACTATATACAACTAACCAGGTATATTTGCCTTCCTCCTGGATCAAAGGAAAAATTTCTTAAGTCCCCTTCCTGGCAAGGAAACTTATGGTGCCAGACAAGTGGTTGAATGGAATGGAGATTTTGTGACTTGCTCCTCTTGCCTGCCACCTTGATTGGATTACATCCGAGTGGATCAGAATCAAACATGCTCCCAACATATATGTACTTTTCTTGTTCTTGGAAGCTTGTCGAATGCTGGTCCTTCATGCTGGTGCATTTCACCAAGAAATCAATGGCTGTTGGCTCATCACCATAAGCCCTTTGATGTGCATAGTCCCTTTGCAATGCATCATGGTTTGACCCGTTCCCTTTAGCTCTGTTGACGACCCTGCCAAACTCATCGTCTGCTCCCTCATGGCTTTCTTGAAGAAGGATGACTGTCGTGATGTCTGAAATGGAATCACAAACTGATTGCTCATCCCACAGAACATCACCTTCTTGTTCAAGGCTCTCTTCTTCAAAGCTGTCCTCAAGATGGACCGGCCTCTCCTTTACCTACTCAAGGATCAGAGTCTTTAGTTGTTCAAAGACATCCGTCTGATCCTCCTCCAAATCAGGCTCCATGGCATAGCCATCCTCCTCATCGAAGCAACAAGGAAGTTCATCAAACAAAGGAGGAGAGAGCTCACCATGCTTACGTTCCTCTTCGTATTGCTGGAACATCTGCATGTGTGCATGCCCTGTGTCTTCTCCATTGTCGATGATGTCTTCCGAAGGAGCCTCCATGATGATTTCATCTTCATTGTCGCTCATGGTAGCCTTTTGGACAACAGCAGATTGGATCTTCTGCTCCTCACTTGCCTCCTGCAGAACAGGTTCCTCCTTGAGAAGGGGTGAAGTGAAAAAACCATGTGGAAGAGGAGGCAGTCCTTGAGCTAGAATCGAATGATTCTCCTCTTTCCATTTGGCCAGCACTTCATCTATATCAGGTGTGGCCTGATAGCTCTCTTGGAGGTGTGTAGATGGGGTGTGTTCAGACATGTCCATCACATGTTCGCTGAGGAATCTCGCTCTGGATTCCAACTCTGCAATTCTCCTGGCTATGTTTTCCTGGAAGAGCCTTTCTTGGAGGTCATAAGCGTCATCATGAGTAGGAGCAGCCTCGACTTCTTTAAGGTTTTAAGCAAAACCTTTCTTCTCATCCTTCCTGCCACATGATTCCATTGTTTGTTTCCAAGTCAGGATCTTGCCATCATGTTGAGAGACCTGAGGAAGTTGAAGAAGACTAGGAAGGTTACGCTCATGCACAGGAAGAGCTGCTTCAATTGAAAATGTATTTTGGCGTGTATAATCCATTGCTCATAACCATGGACCTTGTTTTCTTTCATATAGTTTTTTGATCAAGCTCAGATTGTTCATGGAATCCCCTCAAACAGCTCTCCTAGTTACCCTTCAACAATGAGGGAAGTAACGTTGGAGTTTGAGGTGATTTCATAACAACCTGAGCTCCACCAAAGTTATGCAAAAAACGTGATTTCTTGATGGCACCTGGACTGCTTAACCAACTGATTCAACTCGGAGTCGCCATTGGTGTTGATGAAAAGCCTCCAAAGGCTGGTTGGTTGAAGAACACACCAAGATTCTTCAACTCTTTGAAACCAAACTAGCTGGTCCCACTGGGCGTGCCAAAAACTGTTGACGCGGCAGATTGCACCCTGGACAGGAGGCTGAGCTCCTGCCTTCCACACGCAACAATGAAAACTCCCCTCTTGCCTGTGGGCCTGGCAAAACTGGGGGGAGAGTCTCTAGATAAGGGCTAGCTCCCTTCGATGTATCTTTTAGGTCCTGGATTCCCTACTGCTAACAAATAAATGAAAAAAGGGGGGGATGAAAAGTGAGAAGGATGCTGAAAATAGAACCTAAACCTAAACTAAAAGGTGATACACCAAAAAAGTTTATCCACTCAACCCGAACATACGCTTTTCACCAAGAACAAGCTCCCATACACTTCATTTGACACAAGAAATCCTTCTGCATCAGTGAGCTAGGGGCCCGTGGATATACAGAAAGGAAGAACTACCAGAGGCATCCTCAGACACACTATGGCAGCCCATTCGCAAGCACCTACACTCCTCTAGGGACACTTCTGGCAAATGTGCAAAAGAAAAGCTCACAATGCACTAGACATGTTGAAATCATTCTGCGAAAGCATAACCGAAAATGACTTAACATAGAACAAAGGCATAGACATATGCCTGAGTACAAGTTCAGAATGGAGGTAAAAATGCTATGTCTCGATTCAAGGTAAAATCCGACAGAGTTCTGCCTTACAAACCCAGAGATTTTTTGGGCAAAGCTTTGCCTTACAGGCTAAGAGGATCTCTTTTCTCAAATGAGAAGTTTACAATATATAGAAAAAGGAGAAGTAAAGGCACCCCTTTGGAAAAGACTTTTGGTGCCCTTTGACAAGCTGGCCCATGTGCGTTGAGAGCATCGAGAAGAGGGAGCTGCTTGATAGATAATGCTGTGTCGGCTTCTGCTTTGACTTTGGCATTTAAAAATTAATGTGAAAGCATGGGCTGTGCCGCTTACTATTTGCGCCGTTTGATGACCACTTGGCAAGCACTATTCCAACTGCAGGAGTAAATCTTTGAGTCGACACCTCTCTTTGCCACCTGGACTGTTTGTCCATTTCTGCACTTTGTCTCTTCCTTGTTTTGTCTTCTTTGTCTCCTTCGGCCGTCGGGGCTATCTTCTTGGCAGGTCGCTGAGTTCGCTCGTGCCCTGTCTTTAAGCTTTTCAAAATCAACGGCTATTTCACCGCCTTAAAATTGACGTCTATGTACCTGTCACTGGGCATTTGAACTTCCAACGGCTAGTTCGCCGTGCTCGATTTTGACGTCTTCGGGCCCGTCACCCCTTGGAATTTCTTCGGCCTTTCCCTTTCCTTCGGCTTTTCTCTGGTCAGGCTTTTGTTCTCTTTGGTCGGGCTTTTCTTTCGGCCATTTTACCGCAGACAAAAAGTCCGCAAGAATTGTCTCGCTCGCTTCCTTTCCTTCGGAGTTTTCTCTTAGGCTTTTCTCCTGCGGCTTTTCCCGAATTTCTTCGAACTTTTTGTCTGAAGGAATTCCTTCAGACAAAAGTCCGAAAGAAATCACTCTTTCCTTTGCCTTGTCTTTTCCCGAGATTTTCTTCCGAAGAATTTCTTTGGACAAAATGTCCGAAGGAATTCCTTTGGACATTTTGTCTGAAGAAATTCTCTTGTTCACTTTTCCGAAGGAATTCCAACTTGCCTTGTGCATCTTTCCGAAGGAATTCCAACCCTTTTGGCCTTCTCTTTGATCCCTTTGAAAGTGTTCCCTGCCCTCTGCAAGGGCACTTGAATGGTTCCTTTTATGCCTAAGTGTTGGGAACTAGTTTATTTCCTGCAGAATTTGTAGAAATAGGCCTGCAGAGTCCGTAGAAACAGCCTGCAGAGTCTGTAGAAATAGCCTGCAGAGTCCGTAGAAATAGGCCTGCAGAGTCCGTAGAAATCAGACTTGTGCAAAATTCAACAAATGAACTGGCTCAAAAACAATAGGGAAAGAACGGGACCAATTTTGGCCTGCTGAACCAAAAATGGTCAACAGTTCTTTAGCCCTTGTTGAGCAATAGTGTTTTCGACATCTCTTTCAAGATATCTCATCCAAGTTGTCCCTCATAGATACACTTATCAGACCCACTATTCTTTATGGATCGGTGGTTTGGAGGCCTTTTCTTGAGGGGGATTGGGTTGCTGCCGAGAGGGTCCAAACACTTCTCTGCCGTATTATCAGATGTGAACGGACGATTCCCCAACACATTATCCTTGCAGAATTCGTAGCCCGACCCTTCCGCTTGGAGACTATATTTGATCTAATTTCTTTCTTACATCGCATTTGGAGCTTTGTTGATTCAGCAAGTCGGCATGACAGATATCCATAGCTTATTGTTCTTCAGAGACTATTGCGCTCTTGGCTCCCCCGACCCATGTTCTTTGTTGGTATACATGGGTTTCTAATCTATTAGGGTCCATGGGAATTAGGATGGACCGCCTCCCTCCATTCACTCATCTTCTACCCATCAGACAGGAGCTGAACCAAATTATTAGGGAAGATATTTATAGGCAGTTTATTCATACTACTTAGGTAAACCCTCCTGGGGGGCTACACCCAAAGATGGCATTCTATCCAGAGCACTTTTTAGAGATGAAAGATGGGCTTATCATCCACCTGCAATATACACTCTGCCACTAGATGCATGCTCTTCGCATCCCATTATGATAGTTTAGAGTGGGATTTCATAGGCTTAGGATTGCGACAAATCCATAGATAGATAAAGTAGTCAGGGTTTGTTAGTTAGGCAACATTCTGGAGATTGAGACTGAGGAACACTTCATCTTTCGTTGTCCCATTTACTACGAGATTAGGGGGAGGTTTCCTTGCCTATTTAGGAGGACATGGACTCTTTTTGACTTCTTCAGATATGAGGACCAAAGATGTTTAGCTTTATATACACATGAAGCTCTTAAGCTTCATGATAATTATATTCAGAGACCTACTAGATCAGATTCTACCTAGCGGATCACTTCCTTTTTCATGGTGCTACCTTCGAGAGGCACTAAGCGCTAGATTGACACTAGTATAGCCTCACATTCTAGATTATTGTGATCCAGAGAGACTATCCATAGATCCCCGAGATTTCACCAACATAACCATTTCAAGTCCTACACTAGGGGACAAACTAGATTCACCAGATCTTCGCAAATGACTTTTCCCTCTAGGCAACGACATGGAGGACAAACCAGACATCTTACCTCCTCTTCTTAGGGTCATCCTTCTATCATGAGCTTCTTCCTGTTGGCTTTGGATGCTAGGAGAGTTGGATCTAACTCTTGATGAACCCCCTCCTGGTTCTTCCTTCTCATTGTTCATCCCCTTTTTCTCGATGTTTAGGGGTTTTCGTGGGTTGCTCATTTTTTGCTTCTTTCTTTGGCTCTGAGCGTTCTTACTCTTTGCCCTATTTTGTATTGTTTTCTTTTAGCGTTGTTCTTTTTGTTTTTGGAGATATCTAGGGTTTCTTGATTGTCCCTGACACTTTTATAATATAGTGTCCCTTTGACCTACTTTTGTGGTCATTTGTTGGACATTAATATATTTATCTTATCTTATCTTGCATTCTATGTGCACTTTTGTGGTTGTTGATCTTTGTTTGTGGATTCATCTTCCCTCTCATAATTTTCCATCCCTTAGCACCTCTGAACAGAATTTGGCTACCTCTTGTAGGTCATATGTTGTGTGTGCCCAGATATATACAGGTGCTATATGTGGATCTATTGTCATCCCTCCTAGCGTTGTATTGAGTCCTGCGCCTTCATACAAATTATTTGTGCGAGAGAAGTGTCCATTTTGGATATTTTGTAATGAGTTCTCATTCTCTACAATTGTCTTGTGTTCTTTAGAGCCGTATGGGTGCTCTCTCTAATATTGGTGCATCGCCTTTTTACATTTCAGCAATCCCCCTCTCCCTTTTCCCTAAACAAAATTTAGATTTAGTAGTAGCAATAGGTTCTTTCAATGCTTTTTTAGGCCTACATGTTGATCTTAAATCAGATGCACTTCGTTTAGAAGGAAGTCAGCCTTCTTTGAAGGTTCATCCCAAGGAGCGCAAGGGTCCCACACCTTGGGGATGATCCCATTGTTGTGACGAAACATCATAGTATCAGCGGGTGTATGTTTTGAATGACAACAAGCATCATTGTGAACATCCATGCTTAGGTTAACTTTATCTGTAAGATTGGTTGGACTAATATGATTGGTAGGAAGAATTTTCTCCATAGGTAACAACTACATTCCTTCAACCACTATTTCCACCACTTGGTTAGTTGTAAAACTACATACCTGCAACTTGTGCCCTAGGGTATTTTTGTGACCCTAAAACGAGAGGAAGTTCTCTCATCACCCTGTTGTGTGAGTCACAAACTCGCATCAACAATAGGTATGCAAGTCCTATTGGAACAAGATTACTCAAGCTATATCTAGCCTGTCAAAGGCCTTAGAATTGATAGATGATGTTGTGGCTCAGAGTTAGACAATTAAGGCAAAGATCAACAAATCCCTGGAATATATTGGTTAAAAGACATCGAAGGCCATAGTCTTTAAGAACCAACTATTCACATTGGCAAACAATAAGCTGATCACAACATGCATCCAAGATAGATTTAATGTTGCGCAAAGAGCTATTAGTGTTTTGGACAAAGAAGAGACAACAAAAAAATGCCAGGGAAATTTGGCCATATTGGCGGAAATAATAAGTGGCATGCAAAGCCACTTAAATATTGTTATTCAGCAAGGACATCTATCCTCATGGAGTAGGTGGTAACAGGTTATTACCTAAAGAGAATTTACTCCAATTGGTGGAGAATGAGAAAAAAGATGAATTTATATTCAAGGAATTGCATTAGGCCCCTACACTTGAAGGTGTGTTCAAAATAACAAAACCCTTATCCAGCTTTGAGTTTCAGATTCACTATGTAGTTGAGAAAGTGAAGAACTTCTCATACTAGGGAAACATTGAAGTGGAGAGAAGCTATCAGAGGCTATTAAAGATCAAAATCCCAACACAGGCTAGATGGGACATGTTGAAGGATGAATTGGCCTCGATCATTCAATCTCCTTGAATTTCTGCACTTTCCTTCATTTTTTCATTCAAAAACTGTATTCTATGTATTGTCCAATATTATTTTGATTCATGTCCAATGGACAAGGCTTATGAATTATTTATTCTTGCAAGCAAGAATCCCAGGTGAGTCGCAAATATAGTGATTGGAACACTACCTTGTAAATCCCCTGGCTTTAATGATTGTGATTTTGAAGGTTTTGCTTTAAGATATGTAAATGAAGCCTTCAAGGCTCGAAAATGGCAGACCATGCCTTGTTCATTAGAAGGTTTTCGATGTTCCCCCACCGTCAATCCAGCTATGGAAACAAATCTAATGTTAGGCAGGCGTGTTTTAAGAAAACTAAGAGGAAACGGATGAGATCAAAAGATGAGTGCCATGCGGCAATGGATCACAGCTCGAAGGAGAAAATTGGAACTTCTTAGTCCCCAAAGTTGCTTATGTCATTGATCCTCATCCAAATTTACATCCAACGGCCTGGGGGAGCATATTATAAAAGGGTAAAAGTGTTGGGCTCTTGATGACCAAACGATCAAGGTATATTGAGAAATACATGTGGAAACCGATCTCTAGTCAGAAGGATGTTTCAAGCCTGACTTTCCCATAAAGTTGCATCGTTGATCTTTTGAGTTCAACAGTGCAAGATATATAAAGAAAATAAA
The DNA here is from genome assembly GCA_037957365.1 of Torreya grandis. Classification (NCBI taxonomy): domain Eukaryota; kingdom Viridiplantae; phylum Streptophyta; class Pinopsida; order Cupressales; family Taxaceae; genus Torreya; species Torreya grandis. The sequence continues at coordinate 485,457 of JARHVA010001266.1, forward strand.
GGTAATATATTAAGGCGATGCCTTGGTAAAAGAATTCTTGGGGCTGGGCCCATTAAAATAGTAGTAAAGATCCACAAGGCAGAAACGTGCATCTCCAAGGGGAAATGTGAGAATTGTTAGTCTCCCTAGGGACTCTAATGTTGATCTACCTGATCTAATGGCAGGCAAGCCTATACAACGGAATTTGAAGAAAGATCCTACAATAGGTTTCCTATGCTGTCCGATTTCGGTATTGACAGTTCCTATCATTGGATTCAAGCAAATTTAATGAGCAGATAGAGGTTAACAGAAGTTTATCCCAAATGATTGAATCTCAGTATATTTGCCTAATGCAAACATTTTCTAGCGAGGGGTATTATACTTATCCCTCCATAATGGTCCAGGAGGATGAAATGCAGAGACGACAATACATGGAACCATTTGAGGCACTGAAGGAGGTAAAAGAGGATCATCAGGCATGCAGAAATCGATTTCACTCTCAGGCCAATATCTATCAAATATTTGTAAAGCTGTGTGGTGGAAATTGACACTCTTTGATTCCACCACCATCATTTTTTATTGCAAGTATTGGGCTGCAAGCTCTGTAGAAAAGGTTATTTTTCCCTTACAATTTTTAGGACCTCTTAATAGTTTTCCATTGTGAATCTTAGTCTTAGTATTTTACTTTCTATGTTTATTGTCAATCTATCTCAGAATTTGTATGCAACTGTGTAAATTCGAGGCACTTAACAAGGATTTTGTGTCAGTTTTCTCAGCTCTTGATCTGGATTTATCTGTAGATGTTTAATCTGTTTACAACATTAAATTTATTGCCTCTTGCATATGGTAACGATGAAGAATAATATTAAATTGTATTAAGTAGTTTTTCTGTGTTTCCTTATTCCTTTGGATGAGCATTAGATCACACTATTTTGGTGCAGTGCCCCATTTATTTCTTGTTTTCATTATCTTTCTAGCACTTCTTTCACCCCAAACAATTTTAGGATGCATTAAAATAGGAGAGCCAGCCTCATTCGGAGGTTGTCTTAGAGCAAAACTACTAAGACTTCCCATAGTGACACTATTGTGGGTGCACTATCATAAATTACAGTCAGGCAATCTTAGAGTCCACACCATATTAAAAACAGAAAACTTGTAAAGTAGTTGGTATTTATAGTTGAATCATCTATATGATAACAGCCAAACTAAGCTAATTGAGAAAACTGCAATGGTGGTGACCTAATCCATTATTTTCTTAATTTCATCTATTACAGATTTATTACTGTGTATGTTTCCTCTCCAATAAAAATATGACAAAAGGCCACACCTACCTCAACAACATTGTTTTGTATCCTATCAGTAGATACTGGACAGTATGCCAATTTGTTCTTGCTACTTCCAAATAAACACTTTATTCGCCAGTTTGAAATTAGATAAACTTCCCAAAAGTCTCTTTACTTGAGCATGTTCAATGACTTAACACTTTTAAGCTATATTTAGTTGCTTACATGCAAGCACATTTTCAACAACTAATAGGTGGTGGAGGTGGAGGTAAATGGTGTCAAACAAAGGAGTGGAGTGCATATCAAAAAATGCAGGTGCCCATACCTTTTAATTCGTTTCTCTGAGAGTTAAAAGTATCTAAAGGACAAGTAACTGAAGAAAATGTGCATTACAGGAGTTGAACCTCAGCCAGTGCTGTGGGAGTGCACTATGATACCATTATACCAGATGCACTTGTTGAAATTAACTAATGCAAGAAAGCATCACCTATTTCTAAAAGTGAAAAATAGTTGTTAGAAATGCTGACAATGAAAGGTGAGCTTGGATTTAAGCAGGTATTTAGAGCATAGTGGATGCGTTGGCATGTGTGTGAATATGTGCAAGCTTCCCACTCAAGATTTCTTCACCAATGAATTTGGCCTCCCCCTCACGATGACACCAAGTAAGTATATCATTTCTCCTATTTTATAATATTCTCGCTTGTTTCTAGTTGCATGTATCTCTGCCATTAATTTTTAAAAAGGACATCGATAACTAAAGGAGAGACACACTTGATGTATAGCCTGCAACTGTCCTTGTGCATTCTTACTGTATCCAAGAGAATACCAATTTTTTCCTCTCTACACTCCTTAACAATGACATAATTCCCTTTTCAGTATTAAACCCACAAGCTGTTGCCTGCATATGTTTTACCAGTCTCTTAAGTTCAAAAATATATGTAACTACAAGTCCAAAAGATGCCGTTCTCAAACTTTAGCAGCACAAAATAGTTTCTTACATTTTTATTTGCAAAGCACCAACTGGTTTGTTACAAAAGAAACTGCAAGATCAACTCCAGCTCTGATCTCAACTGCCATGCAAGACCAGCCATAGGTCACAGGAGAAAACCACATACGAAGATGCTGAAACCCAGCTCTGCACCAGGGCCCAAACATGAATAATTCTGATCTTAGGCTGCTGCAAATGCCATCGTACAGAAATAAGACCTTTACATAATTATACAGGGGGAACATAATCAATTTTATTCTTTGCAAAACTCATCCAGCTCACTCTTTCCACAAATTTGATGTTGGTCCTTGTTACAAAACTCAAAAATTTCTGTATCATTTCTCAAGTAAACTATGACCAAACCTAACGCCAGACCCAAACAGGCAGTAAGTACAGCAACATTGTGTTACTACAGATTGTCAAGCCAATCAAAATCATCAATAACAAAGTTTTCAAGACCTGTAAGGATCCCTTGGAAATGTGGGGGTACGGGGATGGAGACACCATTTCAAATCAGGGTATGTGAGTGAGTGAATAAGGGAACAGCTATATTATATAAAAATATAGTCATCATAAAATGTGAGTACAGGGATCCTTGTGCCTATGTTGGAGTCTCCTGGTGACTAGGGTTAAAAATTATGCTAAATACTTGCAAAACCAAAAGAACAAGTTGGGATTATTTGTAATGTCCCCAAATTGGGACAAATGACCAAAACAAGGGTTTCCCACAAATCCTAACAATTCTGCAATTTATTTCGGGATTCTGAGATTTAAAATCAACAAACCCTCGCTGGGAAGAATAATCCAAATTCCAATCAAATACACTCCAATGCAACCCCGAAATTGCTGAATATGAAGCTGAAACAAAATACTTCTTTTGGCAAGGTAGAAATGGCGATATGACTGAATATTACCCTTGCAATAATTCTGATTTTTGCTTGCCGGTACAGCTGCATTTCCTTCTTCAATTCTGCCTTGTAACCCTTGCAAATACTCACAAATAATTATGAAAATTTGTAGAAATAATTCAGAATGAAATACCCCCAATTTAGCCCCTCCAAAGGCCCTTTAAAATCCTCCAATGCAAGTCGCCAATATTGGTAAAATAAGATAATAAATTTCTAAATATTTTAGGGCATGGATTGGCCATCAAACTTAGCAAATTATCCCACAAACAAATCGCCAAAGCTGAAATAAATTGATAAAAATATCCCTAAACCCTAGAAGAGGGTTTTGAAATAAAACAACGCTCCAAACAGGGGTCTTCGACCTCCAACCAATTCGCCACTCTAGGGATGGCTCCCAAAACCAACAAACAACCTCCACAAGCAAGTCACTCACCTCCTTGACCTGAAAAAACACAATCACCAAGCTTCCAAGATGCTCATCAATCTTACTAACAAGGTGGTGGTCCAAAACACCTTTGTAAGACCAATTGCATGCAACCATACAAATCTGAAGGCACAATTACAACTCTTGATTAGAGATGCTCTCAATGAAGGAATGGAGATTTTCATCCCCAAATCCTTGGTGCACTTAAAGATTTTCATCCTCAAGTCACTATGAATAAGTTTGACATACTTGATCATCAATTCACTATCACAAAATGCATAACCCCTTCAAATGAACAACTCCTTTCTTTTTATACCCAACCTCCAAGTGTAGTGCCCAAAACTAGGAGGGAGAATCTCATTTTTTTTTAAAATACAAAAGCCTTCTTATAAAATTCAGTTTAGGCCTTAAATGCCCATGACCCTCAAAAAGGCCCCAACTGGAAATTAGATCATAAAGTGTTTTTCTATTAAATGCTCTTGAAGCTCTCAAATATTCCTCTTTTTGCCTCTAATTTTCTTAGCCCTTGGGAACGAAAAGGCTAAGGGTCTTCTCTCAAGACTAGTTCAAAAAGGGGGACATTACAGTCCTCCCTTCCCAAAATTGTTTGCCCACAAGCAATTGTAAACTAGGGTGTTGAGGGATGACTTCCCCTTCCCAAGTTGCATCCTCTAAAGGCAGATCTTTCCATTGAACCAAATATTATGTTATGATTTGATTTTGAAGCCTCCTCTCATGAACCTCAAGGATAGTTTTTGGAATCAATACCAACTTACCTTCATCATAAAGAGGTGGCAAGTCAATGGAAGGTGTTATGTGTTTTCCAAGAGCCCATTTTAGGCAAGAAACATAGAAAATATTATGCATCTTGCTTCCTTCCAGTAATTCCAGCTCATATGCCACCTTACCCACCCTTCTTTGAATCTTATATGTCCCATAGAAACGTGGCCTCAACTTTTCCACTCCACTTTGTTTGAGGGAGGATTGTTTATAAGGTTGAAACTTCAAATAGACCATGTCTCCTACCTTGAATTGTCTCTCCACCATGTGCTGATCTGCATAAGGTTTTGTTGATTTTGCGCTTGTTGCAAATTCTTCTTGAGCTGGTCCAAAATTTCAGAGCTCCGCTATACCAAATCAGCAGCTCCAGGCACTTTACTATCCTCCAAAATGAGATAAAAAAAAATGAAAGAGCTTCATATCCATATAAAGCTTTGAAGGGTGACATACCACTAAACATGTGGTAGAAAGTATTGTAGGAAAATTTGGCCATGTAAAGCCATCTATTCCACCCTATTTGTTGTCCTAAAACATTGTTCCTTAGGTACCCTTCCACCCACTTATTGACAATCTCATTTTGTCCATCCGTTTGGGGGTGGTAACTAATGCTTGGAAGCAATTCTGTACCTATCAATTTGAAAAGCTTTTGCCAAAAATGGCTCATAAACCGGCTGTCTCTAATGATAGTTTTGGGCAATCCATGCAACTTGAATATCTCTGTGACAAATATTTCTGCTATATAAGGGGCATTGTACTTGGCTGGAAGTGCAAAAAAATGAGCATATTTTACCACTATAGAAATTCCACATTTACCTTGTGACAAGCACAACACAGTGATGAAATCCATGGTTATGCTCTCCCATTTTTGGTGGGGAATAGGGAGAGGTTGCAAGAGACCAGCTGAAAATGTATTCATTCCCTTATTCTTTTGACACACCACACACTCCCGAACATGTGATAGAATATCTCCCTTTAAGCCCTTCCATGCAAATCTTTCTCACCCACTTGTATGTCTTGAAGTACCCTTGATGACCAGTCACAGTATCATCATGAGGCAGCCCTTATAATTTGTCATTTTAACTTGGAGAAAGGGATTAAAAGAATTCTGCCCTTATAAAAAAATTAGATCCTCATGCACCTTATATTTTCCATCCACCACCTTACCTTCCAAAATCTCTGTAGCCCACTTGTCCCTTGTGTACTCGGCTATAATTACAGCCCTTCAATCTGTTGTTATCTCACTCAAGGCACACAAATAAGGCCTTCTTGACAAGGCATCAGCCACCTTATTATTTTTACCTTTCACATATTCACTATCAAAATCATAGGATTGTAATTTACTCAACCATTTTCATTGCCTATCATTCAAATCAGATTGTGTGAGGAAGTATTTGAGGCTATTATGATTTGTTTTGACCACGAACCTTCCACAAATCAAGTATCGGCGAAATTTGGTTAAAGCATGCATGATAGCTAACATTTACTTGTCATACACTAAAAATTTCCTTTCCCTTTCCTTGAGTTTTCTACTCTCAAAAGCAACGGGATGTCCTTTTTGCATTAGGACAGCGCCTATCCCTACTCCTGAAGCATCACATTCCAATGTGAAAAGATTTGTACAATCTGGAACAGCAAGCACGGGGCAAGAACTCATCATCTCCTTGAGTCTCTCAAAAGCCTCCAAAGCGGTTTGGGACCACACAAAGGCACCCTTCTTTGTAAAGTTCGTAAATGGGGCAACAAGTTGAGAAAAATCCTTCACAAACTTCTAATAATAGTTACATGACCAAGAAAACCTCTCAATTGAGTCATCGTAGTGGGAGGTGGTCAATCAAGTATGGCTTGAATCTTTTGTTGGTCCACTTGGACCCCTTGAGCATTTAATTACATGTTCCAAATACAAGATTTCAAAAGTAGAAAACTCACATTTAGATTTTTTTGCAAAGAGGATTTGTTGTTCTAACATTCCCAACACAATGTCCAACTGATGCAAATGCTCCTCCCAAGTTTTGCTATACACCAATGTCATGAAAGAACACTTGCACAAACTTCCTCAAATGTTGTTTGAAAATGTGATTCATGCAAGATTGGAATGTAGCAAGAGCATTGGTGAGATCAAAGGGCATGACCAAAAACTCATAATGCCCATAGTGACAACGGAAAACTATTTTTTGGACATTTTCTTCCCTCACATGAATTTGGTGGTTACCGGTCTTCAAATATATTTTGGACAAGTAAACCGCCCCATGAAGCTCATCAATGAGTTCATCAATCCTATATATGGGGTACCTATTTTTGATGGTCTTTTTGCTCAACAATCTGTAATCAATACACATCCTCATGGTCCCATCCTTCTTATTCACAAGCACCACTGAAAAAGCAAAGGGGCTAGAACTAGGTCTTATGTGCCCCATCTCAATTAGCTCTTGGATGGCCTTCTCAATCTCTTTGTAGATCCGTGGGTGGCAGTAGGGGGTAGTAATCACTGCTCTTGTGTCTTCCTCTAACTCAATTATATGCTCAAACCCTCTATCAGAGGGCAGCCCATGCGTTATGTCACCAAACACTCCCTTGTGTCTATCTAGGATGGCTTGGACATCCTTGTGATGCAATTGCTGATCCGAATCAGACCTTGTATCATGCATAAATAACTCAGTTGCCAATACAATTTTCCCTTTATTGAAATCTCTCTCCATCCTTTTGGAGGTCACCATCATGGGTGTCCCATTGCTTAAGCCGTGAAGAGTAGTTTCCTTGTTGGCTGCCATGAATTTCAGTTTTAAGTCCCGTAACTTATGATTGTACTCACCAATAGATTGAAACCATTGGGCTCCAAGCAAAACATCGAACTCCTCAAGGTCTATCACATGGAAATTACCTTCAAAAGCATATTCACCCATGGTGAGCTTCAATCCCAAGTTACTAGAAATACATGGAATGGAAGAGCCGTCCCCCAAAGTTACCTTAAATCCACCATTTTCCTCGGTGGGCAGCCTATATCTTGCAACCACTTTAGCATCTATGAAGTTATGATTGGCTCCATTATCCATTAGCACGGTCACCCTTTTGCCTCTAAAAGTCCTATTGTAGCATGGAACTGCACCCTTTGTGGGAGAGTTTTTCAAGGTCTCTCACTTCCAGCTACAAGCATGGGAACAAGCTCAGACTTTGGGTATTCTGTTGTGAGGTTGAACCTCTAGAGTAGGCCAGTTCCTCTTTGATGCTCACCTAAACTAATGTTAAACTAATGATTCAAAGAGAAAAGGGTTAGAAAGGGGATAAGGGATCCTAACAAAGCTAACCAGGCAATGCACCAAAGTAAAATGAACACTCATCTATGCTTGAACCCACACTAGATCAGTCATAAGACAACTATGGCTTACACAATCTCGAGATCAAGTTAACACACTGGAAGAGGTCCAGGCAAAACACTAATCCAGACTTGCAAGAGCTTGAAAATACATTAAAGAGGCAAGCAGAAGGCTGATAGACTAGGAAGAATCTCCTTCACAAATCCACCAAGCACAAACATACTAAAGCATTGGTCAATGACAAGAGATAGGCAAAGAAATCATCTTATTACATCAAGAGGTAGTTCTCACAATAGACTTGACAAGGTCGAGCCTAATCAAGCAGAGCATACTTTGCAGTATCTCAATGAATGTCCGTCTCCCAGAAAGATGAAAAAGTCTAAAAATTGGGAACCATTACAATGGCTTGAAAGCCTATATATATAGAAGGGACAAAATAGAAGAGGGACTGAGTGAGAAAACGAAAAGAGGGGAGCCATAAATTCCTGCAACCACCACCATCGTCCTTCTTTGACCATGAAGTGAGTCACTCAAGGTCATCCCAATCCCCTCGAGCCCATCCAGCATTCAAGTCGTCCCTTTAGGAACTGACGGAGCCATACCAGAGGTAGCTACATGGTCTTGTCAAGCATGATCGATTTTTCCTTGCATTTAAAACTCGACATGTTCTTTACTGCAATCTGGACTATCCTGGTTGGTCTTAGCATGTTCACTACTCCACTTGGACGCGTCTAATCCTTGTTTGACCACTTTGCATGTTTTGGAAGTGAGTTGTATGTACTTGTGCCACTTGTCCTTCGCTAATTGGACTTTTGGATTTGGTGACCATTGTCCTTAATGTTCCATGGCCGTTTTCTTTCCATGGACTATTTTCCATAATTTTCCTTTCGAAACTTTCCATTTTACTCATTCGGGCTTCACACTCCTTCCAACTTACTTCGGACTTCTCATTGCTCATTACTTGCTTCGGAACTTTCATCTGCAACTCCTTACTCTTCAAGTTTTGTACTACTCACGACTTATCCCTTGGGCTTATTTTCCCTGGAACATTTTCTTTGCTTATTTCCTTCGGACAAATTCATTCGAAACCTTTCCAAAATTGTCTTTCGGGCTTCTTGACAAGGACTTTCCCGAAGGGCAAGAGACCCTTCGGGTTTTGTCAATGGCACCTCCCGAAGGGTAACATACCCTTTGGACTTTTTGCTTGAGACCTTTGGAAATATTGCAATGGTCCTCCGGAAAAGTGAACAAGCCCTTAAGTAATGGACCTAGGCTTTTTGCAAAGGACCCGCACTTTTCTAAGTGCCCCCACTGTTGATGACAATTTTCCCAGATAAAATGGAAATGTCCTTTCGGAAACCCTATGATCAACCTTCGGATTTTGTCAATGATTTTTGGATTTACTCTTGGAGAAGACTTGTCTTTTTGAGAACCCGAGAAGCATTTCGAAGACCAAATCAGGGTTTTGATGTCTCATTACTTATTTCGGGTTTCTGACTGCTCACAACTTACAAAGTAATTAAGTTGTGCTCCTCTAGAAACCCGAAGTTGTCTTTGTCAGAGAACCCGAACTCTTCTTAAAGAGAAAGCTTGAAGTCGTTCACCTTGGAGAATCCGATCTGCATTGTCCATGAGTAATTCGGGTTGATAAACTTGAATTACTTCTACTTATAAAACATTTAGAAGTCGAGCACCACGGGAAGCCCGATTTGCACTGTGCCCTTATAAACCTGAAGTCTTGCGACTTCGAAAGCTTGAAGACTTCTACTTCCAAGAACTCGAAGTTGTCTGAACTTGCCACTTTTGCTTAAAACTCCACCTTCTCACACTTGGGCAAAAATTGGTATGTGGGCCAAAAAATGGCCAATATTTTTGGCGACTCGTATGGAAGCATGCCTGCTATGCTTGAGAACCCAACTCATGTTGCCTTGTCTAGTCCATTGGGCATGGAGTCACTGCTTTGGTTCGACAAGGCTGACCCTATCTGGAACCTCTTCTTGAAGCAACAGGGAAAAACAAAACAAAGTGCCCAAGGCACTTATTGAAATGAAACACACAACAAAAAAGGGAATGTGCACAAGGCACTTGGAGGAAAGCATGGAAATCTATCCTACCCTAATCTAACCAAAAAGAAAGGAACTATACAAAACCATTGACTAGTTGTACAAAATAGCTGCCCTTCCTCACTAATACATTATACTTTACATGTTTGAGAGTTGCTAAACAAATATGGAGAAGTACTGGATTTTTAACAAGTTGATGACACACTTCTCCAAGGAAAAGATTAAAAAACAAACTCGCTTACCCATCCTGATTGATTGATTATGCCACCATCTTGGAGTGGATATGCAAGTTGGTCTTGTTCTTGTTGGTGCTCAAATTTGTGCTCTGAATTGAGCACAACCTGTGATGTCTCTTCCATTTCATCTCCCAATAAAGCAAGGTGCCTAATAGGACATCCCTTTTTCAACACAAACATTGAGCAGTTAGATTTTACCTTGCTCTTGCTCTTTTCTGCTTCATCATCATGCTTATTAGGCATAATCAGATCATAGTTTCCTTGAAGGACATGCTCATATTGAAAACTTTGTTTATCCTCCAGGTTCTCCTTCATCACACAAGGTGGTGGTTCTTCAAGCTGCACTTCTTGAGCACTCAAGATGTCTCCCTCATCAACCTCACTCAAGATTTCTTGTTCCTCAACTGCAAATGAGGGTTGATTTGAACTTTCATGGTCCAAAAGAACATCTTTGTTTTGCTTAAGGTCTGATTTCCCTTTTTCTAGCTCCAATTCATCCTTAAATGAATCATCCTCTTCATCTATGTATAATGGGCTTTCAATAGTCCATTCAAGGTCTGTCTCATTATCATCTTGAGGGCTGTCCTCTTTAAGATTCAACTTACTGGTATCGAAGCCATGCCAAGAAGTTTGGTCTAAAACTGATTCTTCCCCCTCTAACTAAAGTGGGTTGCCTATCTTGATCTCTTCATCATAGACACTTGTGTTGTCTTCTTCAGACTCAACTTTGATTGCAAGCTCCTCCTCTAACCCTTGTAGAATAGGTTTTTCCTTCAAGAGGGAGATGGTGAGAGGGTGAAGAAGTTCACCTTGCTTGCAGTTTAGGAAAGTATCCTTCTAGCTAGGGACTTTGAATGGTCTCTTTGGTGGCTCTTGAGAGAAGGAGAGAGAGTCTTGGAACTCTTGTAAACCAATCTCATTGAGCTGAGCTATGGTTGCTTGATTTGGCACAACCAACTTCTTTTCAAAAACTGCTTCTTGGATTGTCTCAACTAACACCTCCTTCTGAAAGCCTTTCTGGACTGACTCCCATGAAGGAAAAGCATTAGGAGTAGCCTCTTTTTTTTGAATTAGCTCTTGGACCTTCGTCACTGATACCTCCTCCCCTTTTTGTATGCCTTCCCTGACTGATTTCCATGAGGGGAACGTGTGAGAAACAGCTGCCCTTTCTTGATTTCGACTCTCTTCCTCTTTCTTCATCTTCGATTCCAACTCTTTGATCTGCCTATCTATAATTTCTTTGAAAAGCTTCTCTTTAAGTTGGTCAAGGGCCTTATGAAGATAAGGAACGCAAGAGGGCTGATATGATGTACATGAGGGTTCTTGAGGAAGATAAGTGGGGTCTTGGATCTCAATGACAGGCTGCTCTACAACAATTTCCTCCTTGAAAGCTTTCTTGAATTGAATTCCAAGAAGGGAAGGTTTGAGGGACACTTGAAGAACTTGGAATATAAGGAATTTCACTTGGAGTAGCCTTCTGGGGAAGAATGGGTGATATTTATGAGGTTTGAGGCAGTGTATATGAAGACAGATAAGGTTGACGGAATTGGCCCTGCTGTTTTTCAAGGCTGTTCAGTTTATCCTCAATGCTTTGGATGTAACCATTCACATTCAACATCTCATCTACGAGGTTGTTCCAATTTGCCCTTTCAATAGGTGCCCATCTATCTTTCATTTGCTGCAATGCAGCTCTTATGTCATGAATGATGTGATCAGGGATATCTTGACCATATCCCCTTTGTGTATTAAGTTCCATCATGTACTTTTGATACCCTAAGAGCATTTGCCTCCAACTTGAAATGGATTGGTTTGGAGAAAAACTAAGGATAGCCTGAGAATGAGAAGGCTGCCCATAAGAATCTTGTGAACCACTTGAGGCGAAGCCATAAACATTGCTAACTTGATATGAAGAGTGTTGAGACAGAGAATGAGCATTTTGATCAAAATATGATTGATTGTACATACCAGATAAGGATGATCAACCAATTGGACTGCTTTAAACCATCTGACAGATACTCGGAATCGCCATTGATGTTTGTTGAATGCCTCCAAAGGCTGATATGCAGAAGAACAACACCAAAAATCCTTCTACTACTTTGGACATTGGTCCCATCGAGCATGCTAGAAACTATTGTAGCATGAAACTGAACCCTTTGTGGGAGAGTCTTTCAGTCTCTCTCACTTTCAGCTACAAGCATGGGAACAACCTCAGGCTGTGGGTATCCTGTAGTGAGATTGAACCTCCGGAGAAGGCCGGTTCCTCTTTGATGTTCACCTAAACTAATGCTAAACTAATGATTCACAAGGAAAAGGGTTAGAAAGGGGATAAGGGCTCCTAAAAAAGCTAACCTGGCAATGCACCAAAGTAAAATGGACACTCATCTATGCTTGAACCCACACTAGATTAGTCATAAGACAACTATGGCTTACACAATCTCGAGATCAAGTTAATACACTGGAAGAGGTCCAGGCAGAACACTAATCCAGACCTGCAAGAGCTTGAAAATACATTAAAGAGGCAAGCAAAACGCTGATAGACTAGGAAGAATCTCCTTCACGAATCCACCAAGCACAAACATACTAAGGCACTGATCAATGACAAGAGATAGGCAAAGAAATCATCTTATTACATCAAGAGGTAGTTCTCACAATAGACTTGACAAGGTTGAGCCTAATCAAGCGGAGCATACTTTGCAGTATCTCAATGAATGTTCATCTCCCAGAAAGATGAAAAAGTCTAAAAACTGGGAACCATTACAATGGCTTGAAAGCCTATATAAATAGAAGAAGGGACAAAATAGAAGAGGGACTGTGTGAGAAAACGAAAAGAGGGGAGCCATAAATTCCTGCAACCACCACCATCGTCCTTCTTTGACCATGAAGTGAGTTGTTCAAGGTCGTCCCAATCCCCTCAAGCCCATCCTACATTCAAGTTGTCCCTTTCGGAATTGACGGAGCCATACTAGAGGTAGCTGCATGGTCCTGTCAAGCATGAGCAATTTGTCCTTGCATTTAAAACTCAACATGTTCTTTACTGCAATCTGGACTATCTTGGTTGGTCTTTGCATGTTCACTGCTCCACCTAGATGCATCTAATCCTTGTTTGACCACTTTGCATGTTTTGAAAGTGAGTTGTATGTACTTGTGCCACTTGTCCTTGGCTGATTGGCCCTTTGGATTTGCTGACAATTGACCTTAATGTTCCATTATTGTTTGCTTTCCACGGACTATTTTCCATAATTTTCCTTTCGAAACTTTTCATTTTACCCATTCGGGCTTCGCACTCCTTGCAACTTACTTCGGACTTCTCATTGCTCATTACTTGCTTCGGAGTTTTCATTTGCAACTCCTTACTCTTCGGGTGTTGTACTTCTTGTGACTTATCCTTCGGGCTTGTTTTTCCTAGAACATTTTCTTTGTTTATTTCCTTCGAACAAAAATTCCAAAGGAATTCATTTAGAACCTTTACAAAATTGTCTTTTGGGCTTTTTGACAAGACTTTCCTGAAGGGCAAGAGACCCTTCGGGCTTTGTCAATGGCACCTCCCGAAGGGTAACCTACCCTTCAGACTTTTTGCTTGAGACCTTTGAAAATATTACAATGGTCCTCTAGAAAATTGAACAAGCCCTTAAGTAATGGACCCAGGCTTTTTGCAAAGGACCTAAACTTTTGTAAGTGCCCCCACTGCTGCTGACAATATTCTCGGATAAAATGGAAATGTCCCTTCAGAAGGGGTAGTTACCCTTCGGAAAACCTGTGACTCACCTTCGGATTTTGTCAATGATCTTTGCATTTACGCTTGGAGAAGACTTGTCTTTTTGAGAACCCGAGAAGCACTTCTAAGACCAAATCAGGATTTTGATGTCTCATTACTTATTTCGGGTTTTTGACTGCTCACAACTTACGAAGTAATGAAGTTGTGCTCCTCTAGAAACCCAAAGTTGTCTTTGTCAGAGAACCTGAAGTCTTCTTTAAGAGAAAGCTTGAAGTCATTCACCTTGGAGAATCCGATCTGTACTGTCCATAAGTAATTTGGGTTCATAAACCCAAATTACTTCTACTTATAAAACATTTAGTAGTTGAGCACTGCTGGAAACCCAATTTGCACTGTGCCCTTAGAAACCCGAAGTCTTGCGACTTCGAAAGCTTGAAGACTTCTACTTCCAAGAACCCGAGGTTGTCTGAACTTGCCACTTTTTCTTGAAAGTCCACATTCTCACACTTGGGCAAAAATTGGTATGTGGGCCAAAAAAAGACCAACATTTTTGGCGACTCGCAGGGAAGCATGCCTGCTATGCTTGAGAACCCAACTCATGTTGCCTTGTCTATTCCATTGGGCTTGCAGTCACTACTCTGGTTCGACAAGGTTGACCCTTTCTAGAACCTCTTCTTGAAGCAACAAGGAAAAACAAAACAAAGTGCCCAAGGCACTTATTAAAAGGAAATACAACAAAAAAGGGAATGTGCACAAGGCACTTGAAGGAAAGCATGGAAATCTATCCTACCCTAATCTAACCAAAAAGAAAGGAAACTATACAAAACCATTGACTGGTTGTACAAAATTGCTGCCCTTCCTCACTAATACATGATACTTTACATGTTTGAGAGCTGCTAAAAAATATGGAGATGTACTGGATTTTTAACAAGTTGATGACACACTTCTCCAAGGAAAAGAACAAAAATAGACTCGCTTACCCATCCTGATTGATTGATTATGCCACCATCTTGGAATGGATATGCAAGTTGGTCTTGTTCTTGTTGGTGCTCAAATTTGTGCTTTGAATTGAGCACAAATTGTGATGGCTCCTCCTTTTCATCTACCAATCGAGCAAGGTGCCTGATAGGACATCCCTTTGTCAACACAAACATTGAGCAGTCAGATTTTACCTCACTCTTGCTCTTTTCTGCTTCATCATCATGCTTATTAGGCATAATCAGATCATAGTTTCCTTGAAGGACATGCTCATATTGAAAACTTTGTTTACCCTCTAGGTTCTCCTTCATCACACAAGGTGGTGGTTCTTCAAGCTGCACTTCTTGAGAACTCAATATGTCTCCCTCATCAACTTCACTCAAGATTTCTTCTTGTTCCTCAACTGCAAATGAGGGTTGATTTGAACTTTCACGGTCCAAAAGAACATCTTTGTCTTGCTCGAGGTCTGATTTCCCTTTTTCTAGCTCCAATTCATCCTGAAATGAATGATGTCTTCTTCATCTATGTAGAATGGACTTTCAGTAGTCCATTCAAGGTCTATCTCATTATCATCTTGAGGGCTGTCCTCTTAAAGATCCAGCTTACTAGTATCGAAGCCATGCCAAGAAGATTGGTCTAAAACTGATTCTTCCCCCTCTGACTAAAGTGGGCTGCCTATCATGATCTCTTTATCATAGACACTTGTGTTGTCTTCTTCAGAATCAACTTTGATTGCAAGCTCCTCCTCTAACCCTTGTAGAATAGGTTCTTCCTTCAAGAGCGAGATGGTGAGGGTGAAGAAGTTCACCTTGCTTGCAATTTAGGAAAGTATCCTTCCAGCTAGGGACTTTGAATGGTCTCTTTGGTGGCTCTTGAGAGGAGAGAGAGTCTCGGAACTCTTGTAAACCGAGCTCATTGTGCTGAGCTATGGTTACTTGATTTGACACAACCAACTTCTTTTCAAAAACTGCTTCTTGGATTGTCTCAACTAACACCTCCTCCTTCTGAAAACCTTTCTGAACTGACTCCCATGAAGGAAAAGCATTAGAAGTAACCTCTTTTTTTTTAATTAGCTCTTGGACCTTCATCACTGATACCTCCTCCCCTTTTTGTATGCCTTCCCTGACTGATTTCCATGAGGGGAACATGTGGGAAACAACTGCCCTTTCTTGATTTTGACTCTCTTCCTCTTTCTTCATCTTTGATTCCAACTCTTTGATATGCCTATCTATATTTTCTTTGAAAAGCTTCTCTTCAAGTTGGTCAAGGGCATTATGAAAATAAGGAACACAAAAGCGCTGATATGATGTACATGAGGGTTCTTGAGGAAGATAAGTGGGGTCTTGGATCTCAATGACAGGCTAATCTATAACAGTTTCCTCCTTGAAAGCTTTCTTGAATTGAATTCCAAGAAGAGAAGGTTTGAGGGACACTTGAAGAACTTGGAACATAAGGGGTTTCACTTGGAGTGGCCTTTTGGGGAAGAATGGGTGAGATATATGAGGTTTGAGGCGGTATATATGAACATAGATAAGGTTGACAGAATTGGACCTGTTGTTCTTCAAGGTTGTTCAGTTTATCCTCAATGCTTTGGATGTAACCACTCACATTCAACATCTCATCTAAGAGGTTGTTCCAATTTTCCCTTTCAATAGGTGCCCATCTCTCTTTCATTTGCTACAATGCAGCTCTTATGTCATGAATGATGTGGTCAGGGATATCTTGACCATCTCCCCTTTGCGTATTAAGTTCCATCATGTACTTTTGATACCCTAAGAGCATTTGCCTCCAACTTGAAATGGATTAGTTTGGACCAAAACTAAGGATAGCTCGAGACTGAGAATGCTGCCCATAAGAATCTTGAGAACCACTTGAGGCGAAGCCATAAACATTGCTAACTTGATATGAAGGGTGTTGAGGCAAAGAATGAGCATTTTGATCAAAATATGATTGATTATACATACCAGATAATGATGATCAGGCACTTGGACTGCTTTAAACCCGCTGATAGATGCTCAGAGTCGCCATTGATGTTTGTTGAATGCCTCCAAAGGCTGATATGCAAAAGAACAACACCAAAAATCCTTCTACTGCTTTGGACCTTGGTCCCACCGAGCATGCCAGAAACTGTTGTAGTGTGGAATTGCACCCTTTGTGGGAGATTTTTTTAGGCTCTCTCACTTCCAGCTACAAGCATGGGAACAACCTCAGGCTGTGGGTATCCTGTAGTGAGGTTGAACCTCTGGAGTATCCTAGATCCTCTTTGATGTTCACCTAAACTAATGCTAAACTAATGATTCACAAGAAAAAGGGTTAGAAAGGGGATAAGGGCTCCTAAGAAAGCTAACCAGGTGATGCACCAAAGTAAAATGGACACTCATCTATGCTTGAACCCACACTAGATCAATCATAAGACAACTATGGCTTACACAATCTCGAGATCAAGTTAACACACTAGAAGAGGTCTAGGCAAAACACTAATCAAGACTTGCAAGAGCTGAAAATACATTAAAGAGGCAAGCAGAAGGTTAATAGACTAGGAAGAATCTCTTTCAGGAATCCACCAAGCACAAACATACTAAGGCATTGATTAATGACAAGAGATAGGCAAAGAAATCATCTTATTACATTAAGAGGTAGTTCTCACAATAGACTTGACAGGGTCGAGCCTAATCAAGCGGAGCATACTTTGCAGTATCTCAATGAATGTTCGTCTCCCAGAAAGATGAAAAAGTCTAAAAGCTGGGAACCATTACAATGGCTTGAAAGTCCGTATGTATAGAAGAAAGGACAAAAGAGAAGAGGGATTGCGTGAAAAAATGGAAAGAGGGGAGCCATAATTCTTGCAACCACCACCGTCATCCTTCTTTGACCATGGAGTGAGTCGCTCAAGGTCGTCCCAATCCCTTCGAGCCCATCTTACATTCAAGTCGTCCCTTTAGGAATTGACGGAGCCATACCGAAGGTAGCTACATGTTCTTGTCAAGCGTGAGCGATTTGTCCTTGTATTTAAAACTCAGTGTCTTCTTTACTGCAATCTGGACTATCCCGGTTGGTCTTTGCATGTTCACTGCTCCACCTAGACGCGTCTAATCCTTGTTTGACCACTTTGCATGTTCTGGAAGTGAGTTGTATGTACTTGTGCCACTTTTCCTTCACTAATTGTCCCTTTGGATTTGCTGACCATAGACCTTAATGTTCCATGGCCGTTTGTTTTCTGTAGACTATTTTCCATAGTTTTCCTTTCAAAACTTTCCATTTTACTCATTCAAGCTTCACACTCCTTGTAACTTACTTCGGACTTCTCATTGCTCATTTCTTGCTTCAGAGTTTTCATCCAGAACTCCTTACTCTTCAGGTTTTGTACTACTCATGACTTATCCCTTGGGCTTATTTTCCCCAGAACATTTTCTTTGCTTATTTCCTTCGGACAAAAAGTCTTCATTCGGAACCTTTCCAAAATTGTCTTTCGGGCTTTTTGACAAGGACTTTCCCGAAGGGCAAGAGACCCTTCGGGCTTTGTCAATGGTACCTCCCAAAGGGTAACATACCCTTTGGACTTTTTGCTTGAGACCTTTGGAAATATTGCAATGGTCCTCTCGAAAAGTGAACAAGCCCTTAAGTAATGGACCCGGGCTTTTTGCAAAGGACCTAAACTTTTGTAAGTGCCCCCACTGCTGATGACAATTTTCTCAGATAAAATGGAAATGTCCCTTCGGAATGGGTAGTGACCCTTCGGAATGGGTAGTGACCGACCTTCGGATTTTGTCAATGATCTTTGGATTTACGCTTGGAGAAGACTTGTCTTTTTGAGAACCCGAAAAACACTTCTAAGACCAAATCGGGCGTTTGATGTCTCATTACTTATTTCGGGTTTCTGACTGCTCACAACTTATGAAGTAATTAAGTAGTGCTCCTCTAGAAACCCGAAATTGTCTTCATCAGAGAACCCAAAGTTTTCTTTAAGAGAAAGCTTGAAGTCGTTCACCTTGGAGAATCCGATCTGCACTGTCCATGAGTAATTTGGGTTCATAAACCCGAATTACTTCTATGAACCCAAATTACTTCTACTTATAAAACATTTAGAAGTCAAGCACCGCTGGAAACCCGATTTGCATTGTGCCCTTAGAAACCCGAAGTCTTGCGATTTCGAAAGCCCAAAGACTTCTACTTCCAAGAACCCAAAGTTGTCTGAACTTGCCACTTTTGCTTGAAAGTCCACCTTCTCACACTTGGGCAGAAATTGGTATGTGGGCCAAAAAATGGCCAACAAGTCCCTTTCACATGGAATGCATGGCATCTTGAAGCAGCGGATAGTGTGGCAATTATCTGTTTCTTTGGCACTTGTTGGTTGTCCTCTTTTTTGTTCAAATGCTCTTCAAATTCGGGTTTGCCTACCTCCATATTTTCCTTTTTTGGCTCATTAATTTCTTACTGTCCTCCCCTTTGTGGCTGCCCCTCAATTTCAGTTTTGCATGCCTCAAAACTTTCTGAATTTTCTGAGTTTGCTTATTTTGAATCCAACTGGTTGCTTGTCATAAGAGGCCCAAAATTTACTGAAATTTGATGCTCAAACTCCCCATGCAATGATCTATCCGTGCCAATTTTAAAATTTGTTTTTGGTTTCCTAGTAACCACTAATTTTTTATGACCAACGTACTCGTAAAGTGGCTGCCCTTTGTATAGTTGGAAACTAGGCTCAGTTGGTTGCTTCAATGGCTGCCCTTTATACAATTGGAAGTCCCTATTTGGTGCCATTAATATTTTTAATTTTGGTGGCTCTACCTTCTTACCAAACTCCTTAGTGATCCTCTCACAAAGCTCCTCACATACCAATGTTGTTATGCCCTTGTGCTTTCCATCCACGATGTCGCCATTCATGGGCAGCCCCATCCAAATGTTGGATGACAAAAGTTAGAGCCTCCTTTTGACCCCTAGGCCTCAAGTCAAGGTATTCATTTACCTTGTCCACCCAAGCTTTTACTAAAATACCTGGATCCCCATCAAAAGTTGGGAGAACTATTTTCTCCAAATCTTCATGCATGGCTCTGTGCCCATGGTGCCATTTTCCTTGTTTCAATACTAGCCATTCTCTGAAGCTCTTTCCCCTTCTGAACCAGGGTGTATGTGTCAAATACTCATCATAATATTCCATTAGATCCCAACAAATTGAAGGCTGGTCCTCCACTTCAAAGGGCTGATTCCCGTCCTTTCCCTTCACTGTTTGAGGGAATGTAGCCATGGTCCCCATTAAACGATCCTAACCTAAATAAGACTGTCAACCCTAGCCTTGTCCATGTCGTTGTTTGACATAAGTCTTTAAATCCCATAGATGGCCAAGATATGGCTCTGATACCACTATAATGTCCTTAAATTGGGACAAATGATCAAAACAAGGGTTTTCCACAAATCCTAACAATTTTGCAATTTATTTCGAGATTCTAAGATTTAAAATCAGCAAACCCTAGCTGGGAAGAATAATCCAAATTCCAATCAAACACACTCCAATGCAACCCCAAAATTGCCAACTATGACGCTGAAACAAAATACCTCTTTTGGCAAGGTAGAAATAGTGATATGACTCAATATTACCCTTACAATAATTCTGATATTTGCTTGTCGATACAGTTGCATTTCCTTCTTCAATTCTGCCCTGTAACCCTTGCAAATACTCACAAATAATTATAAAAATTTGTAGAAACAATCCAGAATGAAATACTGTCTGCTCCCGACCCCGTCCCTCCTACCCTCCCACAATTTAGCCCCTCCAAAGGCCTTCAAAATCCCGCAATGCAAGTTGCCAATATTGGGAAAATAATATAATAAATTCTTTTATATTTTAGGGCATGGAATAGCCCTCAAACCCTGCAAATTATCTCACACACTGTTAAGCACAAGCTATTACTGAGAGGGGGGGTGAATCAGTAATATATATCTTTTTCACTTTTTACATAAACAATTATTCCACTTAAGATATGCAATATAATCAAATCACAACACAAAGTAATAGAGACACAAGATTTATATGTAAAAATGCTTTTGGGAGAAAATCACGGAGAAATAGATCTCAATATAAAAATTTGTAGGCACCAACCTATTGGAGCACCAACCCCAATACAATTTTGTAAGCACCAACTTATAGGAGCACCAACTCCTTTGCCAAGCACCAACTCAGTGAATCTTCGTGAGCACCAACTCACAGGAGCACCAACCCCTTTGAACGAAGGCACCAACCCTTTGGATGAAATAACACTTCTATCTCTGACTTGTTGCTTACACAACAAATGATAGGACTTTGCTTCTTTACTCTTTTAGATCCAATCAATTACAATATAACTTTGTTGCTATATGCCTTTATACTTTGCTTATGCTTCTCTGTTTTAACAACCACTTTTCTTCTCAAATATTTTTGCTCTTCTTTATTTCCTTCTCTCTCACACTTATATGATCTTCAATCAAATAAAAAATTCTTGTGATACTTCCACATCTCTTCTCCCTTTTATAGCCGTTAAAGGATGTGTCCCATCCAAGAGGTACCTCTTCACCAAGAGATGTGATCATTGACATTTCCGTTCACTTCCATCGATATTTCGTTCACTTTTGGCAATAATTCCATTCACTTTCAGCAACAATTCCATTTGACATTTCCATTCATATCCGTTACAATTCTTTTGACATCAATGACAATATTTCCAACAATCTCCCCCTTTGTCATTGATGGCAACCACATTCTGAAACTGCTCCCCCTTGCTGCACTATCTCTTTTGTTTGAATCCTTCTTTGTTGTAGCTCCCCCTTTCTGTGACATCCTCTTTCTGTACTTCTCCCCCTTTGACATCAATTGCAAAGGGTCTATCCAAGAGATACTACTTAGCTCCCCCTTAGCTGATGCTTCCCTTCAGTGGCAAGAAGCAAAAGAAATTACTCCCAACTTCTCACGTAGGTACTCACATGTGTCCTTCGAAAGTGCATTTGTGAAAATATCTGCTATCTACTCTGTTGTATTAATGTATTCCAACTTGACTTGATCTACACCTTGCTCTCTCAATAAATGGTATCTGATTGGAATATGTTTCGTTCTGGAGTGCATCACTAGATTCTTCGAAATACTAATGGTACTAGTGTTGTCACAGTATATGGAGATAGGTTGATCATACTTCACCTTGATATCTTCCAGAGTCCGCTTCATCCAAAGCACCTGAGTGCAATACAGAACAATCGCTATATACTCTGCCTCTATTGTGGATAGTGAAACTAAATTTTGTTTCTTGCTTAGCCAAGATACTAAGCATCACCAAGGAAAAATGCACCTCCACTTGTACCCTTCCTTTCATCTAGGCAACCTGCCCAATCTAAGTCTATATATGCCACTAAAGTGAAATCTCTTCCTTTAGGATACCATAATCCATAGTCCAGGGTCCCCTTTATATATCTGAATATCCTATTCACAACTTGTACATGAGTTTCCTTGGGCGTTGTTTGATATCGTGCCACCATGCCTACTGCTTGCATGATATCCGACCTAGAAGCCATCAGATACATAAGACTACCAATCATTGCTCTATAGAGAGATTGATCTACTACTGGTGATTCCTCATCCTTACTTATCTTGTTTCCTGTGGCTATTGGTGTGCTAACACGTGCAAAGTCCTCAAAACCAAACTTCTTCAACATTTTTTTGGCATACTTGGTTTTAGAAATGAAGATTCCTTTATTGGATTGAGAGATTTGTAATCCAAGAAAGAAAGATAACTCTTCAAGCATGGACATCTCAAACTTCTTTTGCATGTCTTCAGTGAATCCCTTCATCAGCGTCTCACTATCTCCTCTGAATATTATGTCATCAACATAGACAACAACTATTAACTGATGCTCACCTATAGTTTTGATATATAAGTTGTTGTTGGCAAAACCTATTTAAAACCTTGATCTTGCAAATATTTGTCAAGTCTCGCATACCAAGCTCTGGGGGCTTGCTTCAGGGCATACAAGGCTTTCTTCAATATGCAAACATGTCTACCATCATCTGAAAGGAGAAATCCTTCAAGCTGCTCAATATATACTTCCTCTTTTAGTTTACCGTTCAGGAACGCAAACTTCACATCCATCTGATATATTTTGAAATTTTTAAATACCACATAGACAAGAAACATTTTGATTGCTTCTAACCTAGCTACTGGAGCAAAAGTTTCTTCAAAGTCAATTCCTTCGATCTGAGCATACCCCTTGCACACTAATCTCATTTTGTCCCTGGTCACTTGACCATCGTCATTCAATTTGTTTCTATACACCCATTTTGTGTCAATCACATTTTGATTTATTGGTCTTTGCACTAGCTCCCAAGTTTCATTCTTTTCAATCTGGTCCTGCTCCTCTTCCATTGCTTTCACTCAATTTTTATCATGACTAGCTTCTGAAAAATTTATGGGCTGAATTTTAGACAATAACGAAAAATTTACTTGCTTAGGCTTACCAACCTTCTTCTGGTCTGCACTCCAGTATCTAAATTTCTAATAATCTGGCTCTCAGCATGATTTTTCTAAACGAATCAGGATGGAGCTTTTATGTCTTATCGCTCATCTTTATTCATCTTTTCGGCTTCAATGTCTTCTTCAATAATGTCAGGTACTTCTAATGGATCGCTTGCTTTCTAAACTCCAGCTTCATCTACACTAACACTTGCACTTTCTATCATCTTTTGAGTCCTCTTGTTATAGCATTTATATGCTTTACTCTTGGAAGAATATCCAAGGAATATTCCTTCATCTGCTCTCGAGTCAAATTTTTCCAAGTCTTCTTCAGTTCTCTTGATAAAAATCTGCTACCAAATACTTTGAAGTAACTGACAGAAGCCGGTCTCCCCTTCCTTAGCTCATATGGAGTTTTGTCACTGTTGACTCTAAGTTGTCCTCTGTTTAGGATATGTACTGCCTCTCTCCAATATTTATTTGGCAGCTTGGATTCGTTCAACATCGCTCTTGGCATTTCTTGAATAGTCCTATGTTTTCGTTCTACAACCCCATTATGTTGTGGGGTTTGTTGTTCCCCAAAAATGTCAGCTATTTTTGGGACATTTGAATTATTTTGGTCCTACAGACCAAAATTATCTCTTCCCTTTCCAAATTTTGTCTTGGGCATTTAAATTCCTCATTTTTCAGGCTTTTCATAAATCTACGAACTACAAACATGATTATTTCTACAAGTTCAACGGGCTTCACGACTTTTGCAAGAATTTTCATCGGCAAGCATCAGCAGCAGGTTCAACGGTTAGTTCAACATCTTGGTTCAATGAAAAGGTTCAACGTTTTGGTTCAAAGACATGGTTCAAAGGCAAGTTCAATGTTCGGTTCAATGCTTAGTTCATCGGCTCGGTTCATTCAAATTGAACCATCGGCTTGAACCATTTTTGGTTCAACCGATTGGTTCAATGGAATGGTTCATCGCCAAAGTTCAAAGGGGCGGTTCAATGCAAAAGGAAGCTTCCCGAAAGACAAGTGCCTTTGCAAAGGACACTTAATTGATAAAAGCACCCTTCGGAAGGGTTGTTTTCAAGGAAGCTCGAAAGGCCATTTAAAGACTGCCCGAAGGATAGATATCCTTGCGGGAGGTTATTCTGACTCAAATGGGTCATTTCTCAAGGCCCGAAAGGGCAAGTCCAATCTAGAAAAGTGCCAAACAGAAAAGCCGAAAGAAGACAAAAGAATGACGCGCCCGAAAATGTCAAATTCAATACAGTGAATTAGCTGTTGATATTTTAAACATACAGACCAGAATACATTCATAGATCTCAAAGCCAAGACCAGCAAAAAGCGGAGAAAGAACAAAACAGTAAATTAAATCCAGGACCCGATTCAATTAACCAGACAAGGAGAAACGACGAAGATAAGATCAGATCGCCAGGTGGACATTGAAAGTTACAAACTTTCAATAAGCGCGACTTATTTCCTTGCATTGATAAAATCAAATGGGTAAAGCGCCCCTAAGTTCCGGCGTGTCTTCTTAACAGATTCCAATGCAAAATGATGTATTGATTGTTCCCAAGTCCTTCTTGAAGAGGCTATATAAGGGACTTTCTTCTATTGTAATAAGGATCTCTTTTTTGACAATTAGAACGAAACTCTGCCCAAATTGTAAGGCATTACTGAGACTTTGAGCTCAGATTGCTGACCATATTTTGTTACTAGAATAAGAAAGCAATTGGTTTTTCAAACTTTGTACTGTAATATCTTTGTTATTGAGGAAATCGTTCTTATGTCTTTTTCTTCAATATATCTTTTGTTCCTTTAATTCAACAAGCAAAATTAGTGACAACAGTTAAAAAAGGTGTCCTAAAGAGTTGACTGTGGAGAGACTTTGTGCCCCCATAATCGCCTTTAGTTTGTTTTCTTTTCATTTCTGTATAAAGGACCTTGAGGCGACTTTGTGCCCTCATTGTCCTTCGTATCTTACTCTTGAGCAATCCAGGTGAAGACTTTGAGCTGCATCTTGATTTGCCGGTTATTACATCCTTTGCTACATTTTGTTGTTACTGCCAGGAGTATTCTTGTGGTTTGCTGAATAGTACTTCTGAAAGAAGAGGAGTATTGTCTGTCATTTCCCCTGAGTTTTTCTTTGATCCGCGCACATCATCTCTGAAAGAAGAGAGATGGATGGTTTGTCCCACCCATGAGTATTATTTTCTGTTTTTATATATATATATATATATAGCATACCTACAGGGAACCTCCCCTTGATGAGAGGAGAGATCAGTGTCTTTCTGATGTGGTAAAACTGCACATTTGGATGACTTATCTTCCTACTTTGGCTGATCAGAAATATTTTGTTTATCAATACGCTGATTGACAAAATATTCAACCAACAGCGTTCTAGGAGCTAAGTAATGTCTTTTTATTCCATGTTCTTCACGGTACTCAATGAATTCACTGGACATGAACTCTCTTCCTCGGTCAGACCTTAGGCATTTGATTCTCAATCCAGTTTCATTTTCAACCAAAGCTTTAAATGCTTTGAAATTGTTGAATACTTCATATTTTTCTTTCAAGAATGTCACCCATGTCATTCAAGTATAATCATCAATTAACAGCATAAAATACCTCTCACCTTGAGTACTTTGTGTTCTGGTGGGTCCACATATATCGGTGTGAACAAGCTTTAGCATCTTGGTGGTAGAATACTCCTTTGTTATGAAACGTGCTCTGGTCTGCTTTTTGTGCTGACATTGTTTACAAAGCGTGCTTGAGGGATTTGTAATTTTTGGAATGTCTCTTACTGCCTGCTTCTTGTTAATATTCACAATGTTGTCAAAGTTTATGTGACCCATTCTTCTATGCCAAAGCTAACTTTCTTCAACCTGACTTAAACAACATTTCTCTCCTTTGACATCCACCAGCGTGTATAAGTTGTTATCTGTCCTGTGAGCATCTCCAATCAATTCATTTATGTCTCTCTTTCTAATTTCACATCCTTCTATGAAAAACTTGAGTGTGTGTCCTTGGTCACACATTTGACTCACACTTCCTTCCACGTATAATACATTTTTAGTTTTAATTTTACCATTATCCAAGCTAAGCATACTTTTTCCTGCAATTTTGGTTGTGGTGTTGTCTCCAAATTTCACCGTACCTCAATTGATCTTCTTTAGTGAGATAAACTTGTTTTTATCCCCTGTCATATGTCTTGAACAACTGCTATCAATGAACCAGGGCTGTCCCTCATCTCTTGCATGAAGTGTTGTCTGGACGATCATGGAATCTTTAGCTTGCTTCTTCTTCCATGTATTGGTTTGATCCCTCTTCTTTATGATTTGAGCCTTGAATCTTTGATCCTTCTTCATTGATTCGAATACACTCCTACAATAGCGAGCTATGTGTTCGTAATTGTTACAATTGTAACATACAATAGCTTCTTCATCAAACCCTGATAAGGGAGCAAATGAGTTGTAGCTTCTGTTTGAAGCTCTATGAGTTCCCTTGTCTCCATCCCTGAAATCATTATCCCTAGCTCTCTTCCTACAATCTAGCTTCTTGTGACCAAAATGGTTACAATAATAACAATAACCATAAAAGTAATTACCAAACCTGGTTTGATTGGTGTATCTTGGAGCAGATGGTCTTTTGTAGTTTTGTTCTTTTCTGCCTTCTTTGTCGGCGCTGGTCTTCATGTTCTTGGCTTCAGTATAGTTCTTAGTCTTTTCTGTAATTACTTTTACTAGAGGCTCCATGGAAGTTGTAGCCTTTTCTTTCTCCTTTTCATATCTAATGCATGTCTTGTTTGACAGTGATCTTTGACTTCCCAAAATTTCATTTAACACTTAAGTACTTTTCTCATATTTTAATTCATTAACTATTTATTATTCACCTTTTCAAGATCTCTTTTTAAAGAAGCAATCTCGGATTCATACCTTTTACAATCTTTGCTTTTCTCTTTTAATTGATTTATTAGATCTTCAACTTTCTTAGCTTTTTCAATCTGAGCCTATAGATCAGCAATCATCTTGTTTGATTCTTCTAGGCCTTGTGCCAATCTGGCTTCTAAGTCCTGACTCTCTTTTTCATATTTATCGATTTGAAGCTTCTATCTCAAATTCCTTTTCTTGAGAAACTTTATCTCCCCTAAGGCACAGATAAGTTCTTCCTCAAGGTTCACTTTTGCTTCTTCTTCTTCCTCTATTTTGAAACTCTCAAATTGTCTCTTGTGAGTTTGAAGTTTGGCTTGTCTAACCTTGCCATCACCCTCATAGATGATTTTAAGATTATCCCAAATCTCATGTGCTGACTTACATTGCATAACTTTTACAAACTCAAATTCAAAAAGACCGCACAAAATAGCATTCATTGCCTTAGCATTGTTTTCGCTAGCCTTCTTTCCAATGGGATCTATTGGTGGTGTTTGTGGCTCTGAGTATCCATTTACAATAGATTGCCAAATGTCAAACCCAAGGGCCATCAGATATGTCCTCATTCTTATGCTCCAGAAAGCATAATTGGTGTCGTCAAACAATGGTGCCTTATTTGTCGAAAAACCTTCCTGACCTTGTGAACCAACCATGTGTGCTTTGCTTGATCTACCTTCTAGCGATTAAACTATATTTGAAGGAAGCCGCTCTGATACCAATTGTTAAGCACAGGGTATTATTGAGAAGGGGGGTAAATCAGTAATAGATATCTTTTTCACTTTTTACATAAACAATTATTCCACTTAAGATATGCAATATAATCAAATCACAACTCACACAACACAAAGTAATAGAGACACAAGTTTTATACGTGGAAACCCTTTTGAGAGAAAACAACGGAGAAATAGATCTCAATATAAAAATTCGTAGGCACCAACTTACAAGAGCACCAACTCCTCTGCCAAGCACCAACTCAGCGAATCTTTGTGAGCACCAACTCAGTGAATCTTCATGAGCACCAACTCATAGGAGCACCAACCCCTTTGAACGAAGGCACCAACCCTCTAGACGAAATAACACTTCTATCTTTGACTTGTTGCTTACACAACAGATGATAGTACTTTACTTCTTCACTCTTTTAGATCTAATCAATTACAATATAGCTTTGTTGTTATATGTCTATATACTTTGCTTATGCTTCTTTGTTTCAACAACCACTTTTCTTCTCAAATATTTCTGCTCTTTTTTATTTCCTTCTCTCTCACACTTATATGATCTTCAATCAAATCAAAAATTCTTGTGATACTTCCACATCTCTTCTCCCTTATATAGTTGTCAAAGGATGTGTCCCATCCAAGAGGTACCTCTTCACCAAGAGATGTGACCGTTGACATTTTCGTCGACATTTCGTTCACTTCCGGCAACAATTTTGTTTACTTCCAGCAACAATTCCGTTTGACATTTCCATTTATATCCGTTACAATTCCTTTGACATCAATGACAATATTTTCAACACAAACAAATTGCCAAAGTTGGAATATATTGATAAAAATACCTCTAAACCCTAGAAGAGGGTTTCAAAGAAAAATAGCCCTCTAAAGAGGGGTCTTTGACCCTCCAACCAATTTTCCACCCTAGGGATGGCTCCCAAAACCAACAAACAACCTCCACAAGCAAGTTGCTCACCTCCTTAACCTGCAAAAAATACAATCACCAAGCTTCCAAGGTGCTCGCCAATCTTCCGAATAAGGTGGTGTTCTAAAACACCTTTGTAATACCAATTGCATGCAACCATGCAAATCTAAATCACAATTACAGATCTTGAATAAAGCTACCCTCAATGAAGGAATGAAGGTTTTCGTTCTCAAGTCACTGTGAAGAAGCTTGACATACTTGATCATCAATTCAATATCACAAAATGCATAACCCCTTCAAATGAACATCTCCTTTCCTTTTATACTCAACCTCCAAGTGTAGCACCCAAAATTAGGAGGGAGATTCTTTTTTTTTATAAAAAATACAAAAACCTCCTTATAAAATTCACTTTCGGCTTTAAGTGCCCATGACCCTCAAAAAGACCCCAACTGGAAATTAAATCATAAAGTATTTTTCTATTAAATGCTCTCGAAGCTCTCAAATGTTCTCCTTTTTGCTTAAAATTTTCTTAGCCCTCTGGGACAAAAAGGCTAAGGGTCTTCTCCCAAGACTAGTTTGAAAAGGGGGACATTAAATTATGCCTGCATTTTGGCCTTCATCACGAGACACTAAAGGCCAACTTTCATACAATTCATCCCAGATTATAACCTATTATGTACATATACCCAACCTCTTCGAACCTAAGAAATCTTCAGGCTAAACATAGTACGAGGTCTCAAAAATGGGCATTATTCCTTTAGCGGAGTGTTGTAGCATCAATATATCCTTCGTCTCCAATTCAATTACGCTCTTCTGTTCATGTTATAATTTTGAATATTCCAAGTTATCGTGTAATCAAAATGATTGGGCAATAGTGCAAAGAGCTATATTTTCCATGATTGGTCAATTTGCTATTCAAAGGCTGCCATAATTCAAAAATTGCATAAACTTGAATCAAGCATGAGTAGTCATTACTATTAGTGCAAATTCGTAATGCTAATCCAGGGAACAATTTCATCACAAGCTGCAATGTATCATTGTCAATACTAGAGCTATAGCAGTATCATGCTGGGTAAAGTTTTGAGGCCTTAGTTGATTATTTTTGTTTCTGATTGCAGTGAATTTCATTCATTGGAGGCTTGAAGTAATTATCTCTATTTTTGTCACACAGATTTTGAGGATATGAGTTGCGATATGGTATATGGTCAACCACCCCCACCACCCAACGAAGATCCAGCCATCAAACAACCATGTTATGCGGCAATTTGTAAGTCTATGCAGTTGGCACAATTCTAGAGAAATTAGACTTTGAAACATTTTATCCATTTTATCTATGTTTTTTCAAAGCTGAAAGGCATGTTCCAACAGGTTCAACAGCACAGGCACATGGAGATGCATGTCCTAAACTTAATGCCTAGAGAAACCATGAGCATGCCAATTTATGATTTAAATTTGTAAGAATTATACAAGTTGAGTAGGATTACAATTGTATACTATGACAGTGACACACATCATCTTATTCCAGGTATCTACCTACCTAAATTATATGTAACCTTTGTGTCTATTTAATTGATACAATGGTCAGTCCAGAAGGAAATAAACACTTTAAAGTATCTACCTGCCTTGTGAAACCTACTGCAGTTTTCTTCAAGACCACTTTGAGTATACTTAATACTAGCTATGGTCCCTTTGGAGAGGTGTGTCGAAAGTGACGGAAGGTCATTTGGTTGATGTGCGAGTTCCTATGCCTTTGGCATGCATCGAACGGCTAATCTCCAACCAGAGGGGTAATCCCAAGAGCGAGTCCGTCAGAAATTCCATTGAACAAAATAGCACTCAAGGGCCTAAAGCACCCAATTCAAACACATATGATGTATTATTTCATTGTGCACCCTCCTCACATTATCCATCTGTGGCAAACTTCATTCTCTTAACAAGGAAGAGTATTTCTTATATTGGTGTGGCAAGGAAAGAAAAATTCATTGGATGAAATAAAATGTTTGAACATTTGGATTAACAACATAGTGTTTAATGTTCTTTTTCATTTAGCAATGAAATGCTAAGAATAAATAAATTATTGAATTGATTTAGATTTATAAAGTATATATATTTTGATATGAAATATATTAATTTATAAAATTAGAATTGGGCTATAAATAGTAAATTGATAAATAAATATGCAAACTTAGTTCAAACTGAATTTATGTTGACTGTGCAAGTTAATTATTGATGAAAATTAATTGTAGTGATCCTTAAACTGTATCGCAACCGAAAGCATAATTTCAAATTGTATTAGGGCAACGTTGCATTAGGAGTGTACCCATGCAAAACCTAGAGTTATGCAATAGAAACAAGGAATTAAACCAATTCCTACTCTAAATTAAGCACAAATACCTCTGATTGAGCTAAGAAGTAAAATTATACCTTCACTTACTATGAAGACTTCCTTGTTGTGTAGATTTGCTCTTTGATTCATTGATTATGAATGCTCAATTGAATTTATGTAAAAAAAATTGACAACATTTCCCTTAGATTGACGATGAGATGTTAGGATGGTGTTGATGGCTTGTTCTCACAATGACATAATCTCCTTAGGCTATTCAAGTTTGTTGAAAATGAAGGAGAGGGTTTTAACTTATAGATTATAGATGAAGGAAATGAATTGTTGGATTTGATTAGAATTAGGTTGCTAAGATTGAGTTGACATTCTCATTAAATGAGGGGTGTTGACTTATTGAATGAGGGAGGTTGAGGAGGTATGGGTTTGATTTTATGTGAGATGGGTTTGACTAATTTACTTTTTGACTTGCGTGCGATTGAGTGATTTGATTTGAAATTTGTAATGTGATTTATGATTTTATTTATTTATTATTTGGAATTATATATGTATGGATTTTATTATTAGGGCTAATCAACTAACTAATAATAATTGATTGATTGATTAATCTAAGGGTAATGTTAGTGGGATTGGGTAAATTCATGATAAGATTATGATAGTGCGATTAATTGATTGGGGGTGATGGTGTTTAACCATTTTTTGATTGGTGTTTAGATATATAAGAGTTAAGAGGGTAGAATAGCCTAATCAAATGAATGGAAAAAACTATTCCAAAGTATACTAATTAAATTAATTCAGATAATACAATATATTGAATATGAGAATTACTAAATATAGAAAGTATAATATCAATTGATATTTTGATAATTACAATACATGGAAGAGATAAGACTGAGTTAGTTTTCAGATGCATGTGGATCTGAGTTGTACACGTGTAAGAATAGACAGACTGATGCTTAGGATCTCATCGTCATATTTTGGAAATAATACTTTTGGAGGTTTTGACACTATCATTAACCTATGGACACTAGCGTCGACACTTTTGTCTGTGATTCGATGCTTATGTCATGTATGAAATATTTGTTTTATTCATAAGTGACCACCTAGACCTATTAGAGTTTTATGTCACCTTTTTGTTTATGTGTTTGGATCATGTGCACAAACTTTGTGTGATTGTATATAGCTCAAATCCTAATTATTCATCTTAGGTCATGTCACCTTGCCAAAAATGGGTTAGTGAGCCCATAAAGTTAAGATGACTTCAAGGACCCTTTGTCAATGAGTGTTTCCTACATAACCAATACTCTAATGAGGGCCTCAGACATATGTAGTTCTAAGTATGGGCTTATGTGTGCACAAGGGTGCAATATGTTATATGCAAGGTCATGTAATAATATAGTTTGTAACTTGACAAATACTATTCATGAGTTGTTCTTTGAATGTTTTAGACACATAGTATGGTTTCTCATATGACTGATATAAAAATAGGGAAGAATGGGGCAATATAACTCAATTGTGTGATTGGTTGAATGAGCTTGAATAGGTGTTTATTTGGTATTTGCTATATGAATAATGAGTAGGCTTTGATTTATATTTATACCATACCTTTTGAAAATATCTCAAGGAAGGGTTCATAAGACCAATAGACCAATTCATATGTTTTGAAATATTTTCAATTTGTATGACTTTTGAGTTACAGACACTAGATAAAGAATCTGGTCACTAGCATCGAAGCTAGTGTCCCTATGTGAATGGTAGTGTCTGGTAGGGTAGAAAACTATTGAAGGTCTGTGTAGTCATCTAAAATGTTATTTTAATGCAATGAGTGTCACTTGAGACTATCCTATCCTTAACTTAGCCCTAAACCTATCTTAAGGCCTCTTTTGACCCCTTTTCAGCTTATATGTGCACTCAGCCTATGCCTAGATATACCAAAAGCCACATTTGGCCATCTCTTAGACATTTGAGACCCTTATTTACCCATTCTAGCCACCTAGACAATAGTGTGGCTCTTTGGTCTATAGCGCATTGCGCTATTGGCAAAGGGGTAGTTCTATTAACCCTTGGATTTATTTACCCCTAATGAAATATTTCACTTCCCAAAGCATTTTAGGGTTGGCCTGGACTTATTTTATGTCTCGACAAGCACCAAAACAGTATATAATGACCACTCTCATTCATTTATCCCCTAAATGGAAAATAAATGCAATCCTCATGAACAAACTCAAAAATAGTTGTGCAAATCATGGTCATTGATCCCTATTCTACCCTACTTCTACATACACCCATCTAAAACAATCTAGAGCTCAGATTAATCAGGTTTCTAGTCTCAATACACACTCAAAGCATTCAAACTAGTATTAACACTAGCATTCACTTGCACTTGCACCAACACTTAGATTGACAGAACTACATCGGGTTTGATTCCCTTTCAAGGTATTGGTATGTAGGCAATGCTCAACACATGGGATGTTGAGGTCACGTCTAGCCTAACCTACTAATGCCACTCTACTTCTACTTGTGTTCCCTAAAAACCCTAATAAGCATGGAGGCCTAGGGTTTCACATTGAGATAAGTCAAAATAGGGAACATATAGCAATTTAAGACTCAATCACACAGACATAGGCTTCTCATAACAAGGCAAGCATCCTCCCAGAAACTCATTGTTCCATATGGTCAAGGTCATTAGCATGGTATAGGAGGACACTACCGCAATGCACTATTGGCAAAGGGACCATGCTACTATCCAAAGGGGACTCTGACACATGTTTCTTATTGATGACACCTAGCACTATTCTTGCATCCGTTTATAGCCTGTCACTTATTCATCTCAATCATTTTTCCAGCTAAGAATCTCCTTTGTAACTCATTGCTATTTATAAGCTAAGCAAACAAATCAGTGGCTATTGATTTTGTTATATTTATTCCTTAATTTATATGCTTGACTCTTTATCTACTTAAGGTTATACATTTCATAAATCATGAAATAGTTAAATCATTTGATGAACCTGACTTGCTTCGAATAACATTCAAACCTTAGATGCACCTAGGATTTGTATCCTTCTTTTTCATGTTTCCATTTGTTGTGTTAGGATTTTAGATTTCATACATTTTATTATAACAACCCTCTTTTGTTTTGTTTACTATATGCCATTTAAAAAAGTTATATCTCTTCCTTTAAGAAGAAGTGTTAGGCTTAGGGGTAATCCTATTGAGTATACCAGATTCCTTTTGTTTGAGTTTATACCATGGATAAAGGACCAGTTACAATTGCCCTAATTGATTATTCACATCTTTATTATGTGGAATTTAATGATAATATATCGAAACATAAGAAATATAATCAATATCTTGATGGTACATAAGAGAGGACTCAGGACACACTCCCTCCTTCATGATGACAATCTTATAATAAATAGGGCTTACAAAGTTTCAAAGATAGACTTTGGGAACAACCCCATGATCATGCAAAAATTTTGTAAGTTATATTGGAAATAACGAACACATCACTTGGTCAATCCTCTAACCCCATAGATGTTAATATTGTTACACCTACTATTGGGGCAACTCAGATTCTACAACACCCTGCTACAACTAGCCAAATCTCACCAATGGCAACACCTCTTATGGCTAGTACACATCCCTCCTCTTCATATGTATAATCCCTTAGGTAAGAGATCCATTCTCTGTAGACCAACATGTTACATCTTCAATAGGGTGCTACTAGACCATCTCATGCCTTAGACTCTCATGTGCTCCTACATACACATTTGTCACATTATATAGCGGTAACTCTTTTACCATACAGATTTGTGGCACCCAAGATTACTTTGTATGATGGTAAAAGTGACCTAGAGAATCATCTACGCATTTTTCACGTAACATGTTTGGACTATGTGTTCAATGATTAGCTCTTGACTATGTTGTTCCCTTACAGTTTAAAGGACTATGCATTACAATGGTTTTATGATCTCCCTAATCAGTGCATCACATCATTTAATCCACTCGTAGATATGTTTTTGGCACACTTCTCAATCAACATCAATGACATAGTTTCATGTGCTCAAGTTGCTCAACTAAAGCAAAAATCTAATGAGTAAATATCAAAATATGTCTTACGATATAAAACCATATTAGTAAAGATGAATAGCCCCATGGTAGATAGAGAGCTCCAAGACATATTCAAGCAAAGATTATTATCAACATTACATGAATCTATATTATTCAAAAAGTTTCCATCATTTAAAAATTTATGCCATACAATGAAGGAATGGAAAGTCAAATTTCTCTCCATGGGAAAGTTAAAGTACATAACCAGGTCAGATTTCACTCATAAGAGTTCAAATAAGCCCCCATATAAGGTGAGGCCCAATGAAAACAAGAATGAGCAAAATATGACAGTTAACATAATACTAAATCCAGTTTCTCATCTAGTTTTATCAGCTCCTCTAAGGAGACCTTTTTACAAATCTTCTTGAATTGCTAACTTGCGTTCTCTAGTGACTTTTTGAATGCAATGTCATATCTCTCCCTCCCATCAAAGAGGTTAATATGACTAGGTCTCTTTCAAATAACTATGATTCCAATGTATTTTATGTTTATCACAGGGCCCCCAACCATACTACAATTATATGCATTAATTTACGACATAAGATCCAATATTTGATATAAGCAAATATCATTGATGTGAGCACTCTTACAAAAACACTAAAAGCACAACCCACTAAAGCGAAAGTAATGAAAATATCTTCTAATCCATTTTCAAAGCATATAACTAATGAGACACTAGACACTTCAGGTGTTCATTATAATTAGCAGGTACATCCACCACCAACATCTTATCATACTCATACAATGGACACACACCCTCTACATAATATCATTGGTGTGTATCATACTACAATACTAGCTAGGCTTTTTATCACATACTCAAAATATGAGATCATTGAATATGACTCATATTTATATGCACTATTTGTACGATTTTACATTGATCATCATCTTATTCAGAGTGTCATGGTTGACAATGGGTCAAGCATTAATATGTGTACTATTATACTTTTACATCACTTAGGATATTCAGATCAAGATATTTCTTTGATAGATAAAGTTTTTCATGGCTTTAATGGCCATGTCCAAAGCTCCATTGGGGAGATCATACTTCCATTATAGATTGGTCTCGTACATGTGGCCACTAGATTCATAGTGGCACCTAGTGTCGACACATTTGATATGTTATTGGGTAGGCTTTGGATACAAAAGCTTTGAGCCATCCCCTTGATCATACACAGTTGTCTTAAGTATATACATGTTAATCAGGTTGTTACATTTTAGGGCCTTCCATATGAGTACTCTTTACCTAGTCCACAACCAATTATACAATAGTCACCAATAACATCTCCATTCATTACCACATCTCAAATATCAGTTGAGTTGCTAGTGCAGGTGAGGTCTACTTTTATAACATTACCACATATACATACTCTCCCATGGAGACCTTTATTAGAGAGACACTTGCATCAAATAAATATTATGGACTCTAGAGAGTCTCTCTCTATCCCATTCACACCCATATCAATTTTATTGAGTCCCCATAACACTCCACATAGAGCATCCATGCCAGTTACAACTTCTTCCACCAAATGGGTCTCCAAGAGCCTCAAAGTTCATAGGCCAGTTCAGTTAGCTCCATAGATTCATGGTCACACTTCATAGTTAGTTTTAGCTACATATTATTTAGTACATCTAGTTTTCATATCTCAAATACTCCCTTGCACATCTCGTGCGGTCATTCTTCCTTTACTTGATACAGATCACCTTGATAGTGAGTCTCTCATAAGACTCATTGGTCAGTATGTTCTCACAGTTCACTTGTAATAGTTTATTTTAGCTTGATATTTGTATATAGTTTCATTTTCATCTTGCTTATACATAGCTCATACTCAAAAAATATAAAAACACTATAACATATTCAAAAATACAAAAACATTCAAATATTGCTCAGAAAATATAAATTTTAGATTGTATGCATTTTCATGTTTACATTCCTTCAAAATTTTAGGTACTACATATGCTATCTATGTTAGTGTAGTTATTTTTATCATATATACATGCTTCACTTGTTATTTTTGAGTGTCCAAAAATTACTATAAGACTCAGGTCCTCTACACAGATCCAGATTCACTACTATCTACCCATTGGGGACATCATACACACAACTTCTAGATTGTCAAGTTATATCCTTCTATACTCCATGTCAAAAATTTAACATTGATTATATCTTGATATTGATCATCCTATACTAAGCTAATTTTTTGTTGACTACTATTACCATAGACTCAACTTATGTACATTTTTGCTTTTATACAAATTTGTACCACATACTTATGCATACTTTCATCTCTAGCTTTACTAGTTTAGATTTAATTATGTCTCCTTACTTTAACATATACTCGAGGGCATTTTAATATGCCATAATTCTATGGATCTAATCTAATTCCTTTCATTGTATGTAGCTTTGAATATATGTTCATTCTTTGTGTGTGCTTTCTTGATTGTGTATGTGGACATTTGAACATGTCCTTCCATGTGGCTCTAATTCAACCTTGTTTGTTCTTTGTGTATGTGGATATTTGAATATATCCTTGTATGTATTATCTTTCTCAGACTTAGTGACATGTGTCCATATATCTTGTATTGTGGCCCCTTGGCCTACTTTTCATGTCTCATGTGTTTGTAAGTATGTTTTCATGTATGTGTCATGGCCATGACATTTATCTCTTGATTTTTATATTCACATCCAGTTGCAATGCCATGAGGGACCTCATGCATCTTCCCTTCTTCCTTGGGTGCCTTGATGGACATCATTCCCCATCCCCCTAGGTAGTTTACTTAGATTATATTCATATTGGTTGTTTATATACATGCTTACATTGTTATATCTATCTTGATAACCTTGTGAATGTTAAATATAACATAGATTATACATTATCAACTTATATTTAGACTATTTTACATTTCGATGTCATGTATACACATTATATTGGTTTATCATGCAAATATTATATATTTTCAACCTAACACACATGATGCATAGCTTTTCTTTTAACGATAATTATTGTATAGGTTTAATAACTCCCCTCAAAAGAGGGGGCATTCACATGGGTTTGTCATAGAGATCAGGCCATCCTAGTGCATTAAGAACATGGTTTTCAGCACATAGACATAGATTATAGAGCTTAGACTTAGGGAAATACAATGAAACATAGTCACACATAGATCGACCTTAGTTTTCCTCAAAAATGACACATTTGGTCAATAGCATAGTGCAATGGTCTATAGTGTAGTGTGCTATTGGAAAAGAGGATCACACTACTATCCAGTAGCCTCAAACACATAAAATTTTAGAATGGTTAGAAAGGTACAATAGGTACAGTTCAAATTTATACAATTTCAATCATTGATTATTATATATGTTTAGTAGATATTCAATTTTCACTAGATTTGCTTAGATCAGGGGCATCATGCATGGTATGATCACTCCAATTTCATTTTTATATATGCACAGACACAGATTATTATGACTCAATCCATAATGCATATACATAAATATTAAAGATGGGGACATGTGCATGGCAAATTATTCCCATATGTTCAATTTGACATCAATTCTCTCAGATAGAATGATAACTCCCTATCATTCCCTATATTGTATACTCTAAACACCATATACATCAATTTTGCACTAGTTTTGCACCAGGTTTACATCATATTTATGCCTAATTCTATCTATAGTGGTTGACATTCTCAAGTGGCCCAGAGCCATTTTTATATTTGAGAGTTTTCATGTGGCCCAGAGCCATCTTACATAGTTTCAGTTATATCACACAGTTTTAGCTTTAGATGAATCTACTACACATAGGTAGGCAATGATGGAGTCATATCCTACTTGAGTTATTGAACCACCTATATGAGAGATTTCAATAAATCATCACTCCAATCCAATTTATTCATAGATTATGATCCATTGAGCAGGGGTGGGCAATAATGGAGTCAAGGCCAGCTTGAGTTCTTGGACCACCCACACATGGGGATTGGGTAAACCATCAGCCCAGTCTAAGTTATTCATTGTTTGATCACCATCTACACACATATTAAATGTCACCAAGTTTTAGCATTAGTTTGCATACTTAGTAAGGTGTATTCATTCCTTTCCTCTCTCTCTCTCTCTCATCCATTTGCTCAATTTTATCTTTGATTTTGATGTTTCTTAAGTAAGGATTGATTCATACATGTTTCATTTGCAAGACATGCAATGGAGCATAGTTTTCAAACTCATATCCACATTCATAGGCTTTACCTCTTAGGTAAGTCTAGGTACATCTCTCTTTCCTTTATCCTAGTCATTTCACTTTGTTGCATTTCTATAATAAAGGAGGGGTAAATATAGTCATTTGAAATATCATTTCTAATGCAATGAGTGTCACTTGAGACCACTATATCCTTAGCTTAGTCCTATACCTATCTTAAATCCTATTTTGATCCTTTTCCAACTTATATGTGCACTCAGTCCTTGCCCAAATATACCAAAAGCCACATTATGCCATCTCTCAGGCATCAAGGACCCTTGTTAACCCATTCCATCCACTTGGACAATAGCACAACCCTTTGGTCTATAGTGCACTGTACTATTAGCAAAGAGGCAGTGTTATTGACCCTCAACCTTCTTTACACCTAACAAATGTCTTTCGGCTTTCCAAAGCATTTTAGGTTCAACCTAGACTCATTTCATGCATTGAAAAGCACCAAAACACTATATAAATACCACTCTCATTCATTTATCTTCTAGATGGAAAATAGATGCAATCATCATGAACAAACTCAGAAAAAATTATGCAAATCAAGGTCATTGATCCCTATTCTAACCTACTTTTGCATACACCCATTTATAGTAGCCTAGAACTCAGATTACTTAAGTTTCTAGTCTCGGTACACACTTAAACCATTCAAACAAACATTCATACTAGAATTCACTTGCACTTGCACTTACACTTAGATTGGGATAACTACATCAGGTTTGATCCCCTTTTGAGGTATTGGTATGTAGATAATACTCAACACATGGAGTATTGAGGTCACATCTAGCCCACCTTACTAATGTCACTCTTTTTCTACTTGTGTTCCCCAAAAAACATAACAATCATGAAGGCCTAGATTTTCACATTGAGATCAATCAAAATAGGGAACAAATAACTATTCAAAACTTGATCACACAGACACATGCTTCTTAAAATAAGGCAAACATCCTCCCAGAAACTCACTATTCCATCTTCTCAAGGTCATTATCACATTATAGGATGATACTAACATAATGCGCTATTGGCAAAGGGATGATACTACTATCCAAAGGGGACTCTAACACATGTTTCCTATTGATGACACCTAGCATTGTTCCTGCATCCATTTCCAACTTACCACTTGTGTGTCTCAAAAAAATTTCTAGCTAAGTATCTCCTTTGTAACTCATTACTATTTATAGGCTAAATAAACAAAGCAATTATTTTAAAAATCAACAGTTGTTGATATTGTTATATTTATTCCATGATTTATATGCCCAACTCTTTATCTACTTAGGGTTTTACATTTCATAAATACTGAAATAGTTAAATCAGTTTGTAACTAACAATGAAGGATATAAATCATATTGTAAGATTTTTGTAGTGTACAAGTGATCTAGGTCATTAGAATAATAGGCTCGATCCATAAGATAAGCAATTAGGTACAGTGAGATGGAAAATTTGAGTATTTCAACAACAAAAAGGTATAGAACTGAAGGGTAGAACCCCGATTGGTATTTGTCAAGTGTACAAGACTGAGATGCTATATATAATCAAATTTTAATGTCCACATTTGCCTCTCATTTATTCTAATAATGCATAAGGATGAAGTTACTAGGTTAAAGAAAACAAATGTGTAAATGGGTGTGTACAACACACCTTGCCTTTGCTTGAGTCCTGGTGAATTTTTTGTTGGTGTATGACTTGTAACCAAGATCATGTTACAATATAAATTAGTGCATGTAATATAAAATTGAAAAATTGAAATGCTTAAAAAGTAAAGAGAGCAAGGAAGGAATACACATGCATGTCGATGCAACCATGGCATCCCTTGGTACTTTTATTTGGTAAAGATGTTTCCTTAGGAAGCATTGAAGATAAGAGAGGTTCAGAACTAAACCTTAGAGATTTGAAGAGTAAATTTAGAGTTCAATTACTTCTCTAATCTGGTGTAAGGGTGAGTTGTGACATGGCCATTGAGATCACTAAATCTTAATTACACAACTCAAGTGAATGTATAATAAATCCAAATTAAGTGGTATAACCAATTCAACCTAAAAAATGGAAGTAGTGTTAAGGCCATCAAGGGCATAAAATATCAACCATACTACTCAAAGGAGCCAACTGCTATAGACATGAAAGGCTCAAATAATGTTTTTTGGTAAAAACAATGCTTGGTAAAAAAATTGAACATGTATGTATAATTTTTTGTATACTTGCATGACATATGCAATTCTAATATGTTTCAAGCTAAAAAATCTATCAAAATATAATCTCTACTTTATACTGTGTATAATATCTGTCACAAATATTAAAAAAATTGTCCAAAATCTGAAAAAAATCAATGCTAAATCTATATGATTATAACCCGTGTATATCTAAATCATGTAAACTATTTTAAATTATGTCAATTGTGTATGTGTGGAGTCATGTTTCTATGACATACCCCCACTAATATTCCCCCCTTTTGAGGTGAAAGGAGTATAATTTGGTAGTCACCTTACCTTAAAAGGATAAGATCACTATATTATGTGTATGAATCATGTAACATAAAGGAGTAGCATGTCTAAATATAAGTATCAATGAAGCTCATAGTATGTGATCACAAAAAGCCCTAAGATGCATGATGTGGATCATGGCAATGTCTAAGAGTAAAAATCTCAACAAATAAACAATCAC
This sequence comes from Torreya grandis, assembly GCA_037957365.1. Lineage (NCBI taxonomy): Eukaryota > Viridiplantae > Streptophyta > Pinopsida > Cupressales > Taxaceae > Torreya > Torreya grandis. Next base: position 527,504 of record JARHVA010001266.1, read on the forward strand.
ACACACAAAATCACTCAGTGTCACACAAGAAGGGGTATATAAGGACACTGTAAACAAGATGCATGTTCAAATGTCGCACACTCAAAGGTATGACATATTCAAATGTCCATACATAGAAATAACACTCAGTGGCATAGGGTTCCACAATCAAGGAACATATTCAAATGTTCAACAATCAAGATAATAGAAAAAAGGTACATTCAAGGAAGTGACATTATGAATGAATGAAGTATAAATAACCAACATAAGCATATGATGTTAGTCCATGCATATATGCGTTAGTAAAAAATGCCATATAACATAGCATATCAAGTACACGATGTAAGATTTAAGCATGAGTATAAACACGTATAAGTATTAGTGTATAAGTGTAACATGATAATGTAAAAGTGATCATAAAATAATATAACATGTATCAATTGTGATCAAAATAAAAACACAATACCCCCATCGTAGTGTGTCACGCGATAAGAGGAAAGGTCCAACATTTATATGTGCATGTATTACGATATGCCTATATTACACTCAAGTGTTTGTGAAGCATATGTGTGTATATAAAAGAAAGGACATGCTATATTTTAATATAAATTAAAATACATAGATGTCAAATAACTAATAAACATAATATGTTGAACAATTTTTATATTTTTTATTTATTTGAATGTTTTTGATTTATTTGAATGTTTTTGTATTTTCTTGAAATATTTGTTTTTTTGGGATTTTTATTTGAAGAAAAAGTCTAGTCTATGATCCCATCTAAGGGATGCTCATAGGAAGTTCTGAACTCAAAATATGGTACATCAAATAGGTGATACTACCAATGGACATGTTTAGGTGTCATATCTAGAACTGTATAATCTATGGTACTCTGCATATGTCTCATAGGAATTTGTGGTCATGAAGAGGTAATAAAAGGAGTAGTGGTTCTTGGAATGAAATGTTTAGTGCTTTATGAATTATTTGATGTATCTATAATTGGAACATGTTTATTTGTGCTTAGCAATTGGGTGGACCATGTAGGTGTAGATGAGGACTATGTGGAGTCCACTATGTATCTCTGGTGCAATAATATATTTAATAATTGATTGCCTAGTAAAGGGGATTGCTTGTTTACATTTTCATGCATTATTTGCCTTAGTATGTTTTATAATTAGTTGTCTTGGAGTAAACTTCTCTTGTTTAATTAGGATGTTCATATGTTATTCCATAAACTATAATTACCATGTTGGTGTAATTGTGATTAATACACCCATGCACTGTGAAATGTATGTAGAGTTTAAGTATCTAAGTTCATCCCAATAATATATAAAATATTCTCATGTATGGTATAACAAAAAATATAGTGATCACATGTGTTGGGCCAATTCGTAAAGATAAATCAATCTCACCAATAACCTGTTATGATGTCCCATCGAATGCTCGGACTATTTTGGTTGAAAGGTATAAATTATCATTTGTATATCCCAAATTTGTGAGTAACATCATGGTACATACATTCTCAGTAGAACCATTATCAACCATAATTGTGTATAGGATGATGATTAAGGTATGGTCTAATAAATAATGAGTGAAGATCTAAATCATCATCCATAATTTCATTGTCATCAAATGTAATAGAATCTATCTCAACCATATGAGGTATAATATGTGTAAGTGTGACAATAATCCCATTTAATGGGTGCCCATAACGTGGTGGAAGAGGATGTGCACTATATGCCATTTGCATTCCCAAATTTTTCTTAGAGTGATCTTGTAATGGACAGTTAAAAATCTTTTGGTTTTGATGGTCACTAGGTTATGACTCTAAATCCTTTAGAGGTTCATCAAAGATACATTTTTTATTATCAATAAGGTCTTGTATATTGTGTTTCAAGGTATAACCTTTGTTTGTATAATGTCTGATGTGTTGGTGATAACCACAATATGCATTGACATCATATCATTTTGTTATAGGTCGATTCATATCAACCTCTATAAGAGGAGGGAGAGATATGAGATGACACTTGACAATCTTTTTAAGTAACAAAGTTGGATACTCAGGTAATCATGTAAATTATATCTTAGGTGCATTGGATAAGATAAGTTGATTAGGTTGTTGTGACACTGCATTAACTATTGTGGTTTTTTTTTTTTAGGTTCGGTAAGTTTAACCTTGTAGCTTGGTTTGATATGAAACTTGGTAGTGGATGTAGTTAGTGTGTTTGATACATACTTAAGCTTATTCAATGAAATAAATTTCATTTCATGATGTCAAATAATATGACATAAGTCATCAATAGATTTAAACTTGTTGAATACAATAGAGCCATGTTCTTGAATATGTCTTGAAGCTTTCTATTTGTCATTAGATTTGTCATTTTTTTCAACATTATTTTATACCTAAAAAAATATTCATTAGTTCATTGTTTGATTTTAGAAATTTGTGCATATGACATCTTTTTAGTGATGTTGATAGAGAAATGTGATAAAAACTAATTCGCTAGAGTTTTGAATGCTTTCACTGATTGGATTGGTAAATCATAGAACTATCATAAAACATAGTCTTTTAGGCTCTTTGGAAATAATTTGGTCAAAATTTTATCATTTGAATCAAAATCAAAGCATGTTGCATAAAAATATCAAAGATGTTGTTCAAGATCATCCTTGCCATCATAAAATTTGAATTTAGGTGCAACAAAATTAGTTGGCAAAGGATGCAAAGATATCTCAAGTGCTAGAGGATAATGTAATACATCTCGTGAATCAATAACATGAGTTGATTTCAAAAAAAATTGTTCAATGTTGGTAACCTTGGCATCAAAATTTTAAATAACTTGGAGAAGAGTTTGCATAGTAAACCCATTGGGATTTAAATGTGAGATTTGAGAAACCACTAAAGGGGATAAAAACACCACTTATGTTGATATAGGGATTGAAACTAATAACTGAGTTGAAGTATTAATTATTCCCATGGAAGATGTGGCAATAGTTGTTTGATCTTCAGGGAACAAGGGTTTGAAAACATATCTCTTGCCCCCACTAGATGTAGTAGGTAATGTTGTGCTTGAGGGGAGGGAGATTGGAATGGATGTGTGATAGGCATATTTAGTAGCCCCAATATTTGTATCAATAGAGAGCAATGGTTGTTCACTAACACCTTTTGATTTTTTAGTTTCTAATATAGTATTAAAAATCTTGTGGAGATTCTTTGGTATTTTTATGAATGCACTCTCTAAATAATGAAATAGATTTAACTTGTTCTTGATCTAATTGTTCATGCTCATTTTTTTCATATGTTTCATTATCCTCATGATCAGATTCATCTTCTATAAAAAAATATATTATTTTTCTCAATCTCATTATTTGCAAAATTTGTCATCATATTAGCTTGAGACATTCTAGGTGGCCCAATAGGTAGCTCAATATATTCAATAAGAACACCACCTAATCTAGGACTATGCCTATGTTGCATACAAATGATAGAACAAATGTAAATAAGTACAACAAGTAGAAACTTTAGAAGGTTGAAACCCCTAGAGCAAGCTAGGATTTGCATGAGAAGTGACATGTTAGGTTCATGTCGGGTTCACCAAATGTTTAACCCTTTTTAGATTGGTGTTTGGATAGATAAGGATTAAGGAGTTATAATAGCCTAATCAAATAGATGAATAAAATTATTCTGAAGTAGGGTAATTATAATAATTTTTGAGAAATTATCAAATATATAAATTACAATGCCTATTGATATGTTGATAATTGAAACACAAGGAAGAGATAATACTTATCTAGTTTTCAAATGCATAGATGGATCTAAGATATACATGAGTAGGAATAGGTATATTGATGTTCAAGATCATGTCGTCATATTCTAGAAATATTACTTCTAGAGAACTGGAAACTATTGTTGACCTATGAACACTAACATCAACACTTATGTTTATGGCTCAATGCTTCTATCCCGTAAAACATATTCGTTGTATTCATAAGTGACCACCTTGATCTATTAGGATTTTCTATCATCTTTATGTTGATGTATTTGGATTGCATGCACAAGCTCTATATCACTATATATAGATCAAACCCTAATTATTCACCTCAGGTCATGTCACCTTGCCAAAAATAGGTTAGTGGACTCATGAAGTCGAGATGGCCTCAAGGACCCATTTTTCAATGAGATTTGCCTACATAACCAATACTCTAAGGAGGGCCTCAGATATATGTAGTTTTCCCCTAAGTATGGACTTATGTGTATAAAAGGGTGCAATATGCTATATGTAAGGGCATGAAATGATATAGCTTGTAAGTTGAAAAATAATTCTCATAGAAAGTTATTTGAAAACTTCAAAATTATAATATGTTTATTCCTATGACTGATATGTAAATAGGGAAGAATAGGGCATTATAACTCAATTGTGCAATTGATTAATTGAGTATGAATAAGTGTTTGCTTGGTATTTGTTAGATAAATCATGAATAGGATTTGATTTGTATTTATATAATACATTTTTAAAATATCTCATTGAAGGGTTATATAAGACAAATTGGTTGACCCATATATTTTGAAATATTTATAATTTGGATGAAATTTGAGGTACAAAAATTAGATAAAGAATCTAGACACTAGTGTCGATGTTAGAGTCCCTATGTGAACATTAGTGTATGATAGAATAGAAAACTGTTGAAGGTCTGTAATTGCCAATGAAAGATATAAATCTTATTTTAAGCTTTTTGTAGTGTATAGGTGATCTTGGTTATTAGAATGATACGTTTGGTCCATAAGATAAGTATTTAGGTATAGTGAGATGGCAAATATGAGTTTTTGATAACAGGAAGGTCTATAACTAATGGGTAGGGCTATGATTGGCATTTGTCAAGTGTGTAAGATTGAGATGTTATATATAATCATATTTTAGTGTCCACATATGATGTGATGTAGGTGGATTGGATGGTGTGATGTAGGTGGATAGGCTATGGATGTGTTGTGACATAATTAGGTAGATTAGGGATGATTATGGATAATTAAGGGTGATTATGGTGTTGAAATTACGGTGTCAAAAGTGTCTAAATTAGGGTGTTGAAAGTGTCAACGGTGGAGTGTCCAAAGTAGAGTGTCCAAAGTGGAGTGTCTACGAGGAGGATGAGGCCACACTATAACCTTTTTTTTTTTTGTGGTCGTATCTTGGTTGACTATGCGATTGATTCTCTAATTCAAACACTTGTGGTTGTCCATGACGACTTACTAATTGACTCTGTGTTCCAATTTGATGCATTAAAGACTTGAAAAATCAAAACCCTAGCTATTTCAAGATAAACAAATGGAAATTAAATATAAAGGAGAGGATTGAGTAAGGAGAATAGTCAAGCTATCATCAGAAAAGCTCACATAAACTAAGTGTTGCCTACATAGCCCAAAAACACCTCATGTTGATGTAGTTATCCCTCTTAGAATTAGTGTGTGAATCTTGATCTTTGCTATATGAGTGCAACTAGATAGATTTATTTGAAGCTTGATAATTAGTGCCTTTGAACTGTAATAAAACAAATTCAAACTTGGCCTATTACTGTTAGAATAAAGCAGAAATGAATTAGAAGAAATAGTGTTATTTTACTCAATGTGTAGTAGAATTTTCAAGTGATTGCTAGATGTGTTTGGAGAGCCCTTGATGTGATTTTATAAAATAATATTTAGAATATTTTTTGTTAACATATCTTATTAAAAGTATGAGAGGGGTAACATAAAATGTCTCAAATTTAAAAAGTCATCGTTAGAGTGCTGGGACAACCCTGTAGCTCATCTTTGTCAGCCTAGTATGGTCTTATCCCAAAAGGACAAAGACTATTGGCATTTTACTGATAGGAACCTATAAGTATAATAAAGATGTATGAATGATGTTTGTATTAATTTTTAGGTAGAAAAATAAATAGAGAATGCTCCCAGAGAGATCGCAAGTTAACGGAATAACGAATATACCAAGGATGGTAAGTGTTGATATGTTGTTTGGCATGACTCGCCAACGTTAAGCTTTGAGGGTAGTAATACTTGTCCAACATGTCATGAATTGAGGCCCATGAGGGTCCACCAATGTTTATATCTATCGAGTCATGATGTATTGATATTAATCAATTGTTCATTGTACATTGTTCCAGTCAAGGGGTTTGTTGGTGTTAATCTCAAACCTATTTTTAATGGGGTTTGGATGTTTGAACATTTTAATGGGTAATGTTTGTTTTGTGTTGTGTTTAAATAGATTTTAAGCAAATACATAAAATAACAAAACATACATTCATTGCCCAAGACAAACCAGTGTTTTAGATTTAAATAATGAAGTGTAGCTTATTTTGATCATTCCTTATATTGTGTTTAACATTCGATAATGCGACAATAAAAATGGAAACAATTTATTGCAATCAAGATAGTCATTTAAGTGAATTGCATTCAGATGATTTTATAAATTAATAGATTTATAAAAAATAAGAAAGGGAAAAGGGGGAATAAAATAGATTCTACAATAAACAAAGATGAATTTGAAGCCTTCATTTGAATGCAACATCAGAAACCAACCCTCGTTTGATCAACTGATCCACAACCACCACAAGGATGATGCAATCATCTAATGAGAACAAAACTATGGGAGAAAGATAAACGACCACCATTCATAAATGTAGATCACCAATAAAACTCCCACAATCTTTCATAAATTAATATATTCATGTTGATAACATAATAAAGTTAATTACAAGTGATTAAATAAAAAATTTACCATCACAATGATAGGCTTACAATATTGAGGGAGAAAATTACACTAAAACAACAATAAAATACATAAAATGAAGGTTTTTGGCTCTATAGATTCTTTTGAGAGAAACAAATCCAACCCTCGCACAATATAAATGATCTAATAAATAGAAGTTGTAGTTTCCATGGGGAGGATTTTGCCTCAAAAAACATCGACCATCTCCATTAATGCATTTCACTACCTCATTTCCCGCTATTCTTCCTTGCTACGCCACTTTTCATTGTTCACAAATTACAAAAAAAGACTAAAAAAGAATTAGAATTTAGCAACTAAAAGCTCATAAATAAAAAATGACTCAAGCGGGAAAATAACCACATTTGATATAATATTTAATTTTTCTAAAAAAATAATAAAAATGATAAATTAATTAAATTTTAAAAAATGAATTAATTTTAATTAAATTAATTCAAAACTAGATTCTAAATAATTTAATTAATTAAAATTAAATTAACTAAAAAATAAATTCAAATTAAAAACTTTGATTAAAAGAAATTGAATTAAACAAAATTTAATTTAAAAAATTGTGAGGAAAGGAGCGGTGCATGTCCCCCTATCCCCTTTGGCTCAAAAGATATGTTGGGGGAACCTTGGGCTTCCCCAAAAATAAGGCTCAACCACCAATACTTCAACCCTCCAATGCAAAACCCAATGGAACAATGCCCATAAAAAACAAGGTTACCCCACCACTCTCAGGGTTTAAGGACTTCATCCTCAGGCTTCAAGGGGTTTCGAAGTAGGTCTTAGGATCTGAGGCATGCCAAGCAGTCCTCAAGGTTTGAAAGTGGCCAAGCAAACTTCGGGGTTTGAGGCATGTCGAACAACACTTAGTGTTTTGGGAGAGCCAAGCAAACAAATTCGAAGGTGGATTTATGCAACCAAACCCCATTTTTAGGCCAAGTGCCTTCTATGAAAATTTATCGTACGAAAGTATTCTTTGTAATGGAATGGGTCTTATGACTTATATCAACATGCATACTGAGACGACACCTGAGAGTTATTAAAAAAAAAAATTCCAAGGCCAACTAAGGTATCAATACTTCATTTTTAGACCCAAGTGATTTAAATGCAAATGTGTTATTCAGACTTGGTCATCATGATGGAACATGTTTCGAAAGTTGAAATGGCATGGAAATTGAAACAACCTGTTAAATCGTGTTGAAAAGCCAAAATGACCCAAATTTCAAATGTAAAATGAGAGGTCAAAACTCCATTTTCATGTTGTGTTATATATGAAGTTTTTTTGCACGGACGTGGTCTATCTAATGGCAATAGTTGTAGGGCTCAGTTCAATATGCAAATTGAGTTAGCTTACCTAGGCAACTTGATAGTGCTGAGACCAATTAGTTTATGAGTGCAAGGAGAAGATAAGCAAAAAGAAATAAAAGTTTCCCTAATTCTTGGAGAATTAGGGTGTGTTGTGTAAGCAACAACAAATAAAAACTCTATTGGAAAATACTCCTAAGTATTTTGGAATGAAAGAAACGTGTCTACACATCTAGAATTTTTGGTTGAGATAGCACATGGAACATGAGTAGATCTGAGAGAGGAAAAAAAGGCATTGGCTACATGACCAAATAAGATATTCTCATTGACTTGGTGTATGCAAATGAGTTCATTACCATTTCTTAGAACCTACAAGGATTAACTACTATGGATCCAACCATCGGGCTAGTGAATTCTACCTTGAGAACACTTGCTTGAACATTGCTCCACTGCCAATTAGGCATCCATAGCCCAAACAAAGTTGTCTTTGATCCAACTCTAAGCCTTGTTCTATAATCAACCAGGCATCCATATCCCTGGCAGAGATTGTTTGAATCACCTAAAAATTGAGTTTTTCATAAATTGATTTTTCTTTTCTCTTTTGTTTTTACATCTCAATTCAAGGTTGGGGACCACCATGGTAAGCAAAATGCAAAAGTACAATTTTTTCACCCTAGCTCTTCACTACAAAACCTTCATCTAGGAAAACTCAAAAACCATTAAAATATGATTTTGTGTTTGATTTCAAAAGAATGCCTTTATTGATAAAATAGTTTACCCAAATTATCCCAACACAAACAAATTAATAACACACATGATATCTCTAACCTTTAAAACTAATTCATAAATAGAATCTAATGCTAAAAACCACTCAAATTATTTACACACTAGATTGTTACTATATTACATACTTAAAAGTCTTTCATTCTTCATTCTTTTGATCAACGAGGGAACCTACATGGCAAAGCAGGTGGCTCAAACCAAAAAGAGACAAGCAACAAGGTCAAACCAGTAACAAAAAGTGAGAAAAAAAGAAAAGTAAACTAAACTAATAACCAAAACTTGAAAGTAAAGATAAGGTACTTACATGGGCTTACCAAGAAAATGCATGTCTAGAAGTAAGAATTGGATGAAATGCCTATCAATAGGCAATATGACATCCTCACTAGTTAGACACTTGAAATGAAACGTATTCACATTCAGTATTTTGAGAAGGTTGGTAAAGATCCTACTAAGGGAAAACACGTACTTATGACTGTGTTTCCCTTTACACTCAATAACACTATCCTAAAGAGTTTAATCTATGTTGTTTTCATGCCATTTGAGCAAATTATTATTTTTAAATTCTGCATTGTACTTACATTTAACTTTCAAAAGGCACTTGGGATAGGTTTGAGAAATACCTTTGCGCATACATTAAATTGCGGTGAGGGATAGATGTGGTTATCAACACATACCAAAGTGACTTGTCTACCCAACCTTGTAGAGATATATTCTTTGTGGCAACCAATTGGTGAATCCATTATTAGCTGTTCCATAACAAATATGGATGTTTTGGTGACATCATTTTTATCATCCAAAAGGCATATGAGTTGTTCTTCCCACGTCAAGGATATTTTGGCTTTGTCATCAGTGGCATAAGTATATAGAGAGCTATATTGAATCAATCTATTCTCTGATTTGACTTCCACCACTATACTTTCTTCATTTCTTGGGAAAATTGCTCATGATTATTCATTTCTATCTTGATTTCCTCCATTGTTATGAGGAACACACCACTGCTGCAATCATACCCTCCAGGTAGGTATGAAAGATATAATGCTTCATAATTAAGGATAAAAACTTGATTTTATTCCTCATTCCACCTATCATTAGCAACGTATATGTGTTACTCTTTAGTGGTAAGAACTCTCATGACCTCACCATTTAGGTCTATGCCAATTAGATCAAAGGAAATGTTGCCAAAGGGTAGGATATCTTCTATTTTTATCCCTCTCAAATCACCTTTTTCATGTGGAAAACCTATTTCATCATTATTTTATTTTATTTCATCCATCTCCAATGTCAGGATGGGATTCAAACTATTATAACTGAGTTCATGATCATCTTTAATAATCTTTCCAATTGTAGGGGTATCAATGTATGATAAGAATGCTTCAAATACATAGAATGCATCTTCCTCATCCAGCTGCTCCAACCCTTATATTTCATCTTTTCATTGATTTCAAGAGATGTCTGATTCTTCCTCCTATGTAGACAACTAATTACTATTCTGATTCTTAGAGATTAGGTCACCTAAAACAATTGCTATCATTTCATCATCAAATTCATCTTCATTGTTACTCTTAAGGACCGATTCATGCTTATATAATGGTATATTGACGATCAATAGAACCGTTTCAACATTCATCTCGTTCCCATATCTGTGGACCCCAAATTGTAGACTTGGGAACACAGTCTCATAAGTCTATTCATACATTACTTGTTTGAAATCTGCTACAACAATTGGCAATAGATTAGTAAAAACATCAAAAGACACTTAACCACCAAAACAAGGTAAAACATCCTTATGACCAAATGCTTAATAATTATAATTATATGAGTTGAATAAATAAGCAGGGTTATCACTTATCATGGGGACGTTTGATTGATCATAAGGTTGATGCAATGCTTAATTACAATGGGTAAATTAGTCCATGGATTGACTTGTTGGTAAATAAACTAAAGGATTTTGGGTGTAAACACCTAGCTATCCTAACAAGTAAAATAGGTCAACACTATGACCGTGTGGCATTGATTATTGTTCAATTATGAAAGCTTCTTGGTAAGTCAATGCCAAGTATGTAGGAGATGATGGAGTCCTCTGAATAAGCATGATAGTTAGTGTAACATCCCCACTAGGATATACTTATAATAACATGAATTTTTAAAATTTAATCAACGTATTATTTCATTAGATTTCATCGCGATAATCTAATTAGTGATCCAAGTCTAACACACTAAGCATGTTAAATTATAAATAAACATGTAACATTTATCTGTCATTGATCACTATCATTAGATGAAACAAAACATAGCTAAATATAAAAAGTAATTACAAATTTCTAGTCACGGCTGGTACAAACATACAACCACTTCTGTCAATGTACAAATAAGCAACTAATTACAATACATTAGGAATAATATTTCAATAATAATAAATATAATACAAGATACAAGATATAAGGCTCCATGGAACAAGAGTTCCCAAACTCTAGTATCTATGGTAATCTCAAGTGTGGTCTCCAAAGAAGTACTATTGTGGGGAGGGAGAACATCATCCGAGAACTTTTCTACACCAACCACGGACCATCGATCCCCCACATAATCCCCCATCAAATAATGACCCTCCTTTCACAGATGAGTAGTTACTGATGGTGCAGGAATCTAGAGAGACAAGATCGTACCTTTGTGCTATAATATTTCTAATATATGATGTGTACAATAAAAAAAATATGTTTTAACATGATATCATATAACCATGTAAATCGTACATATAAATTTACAATGTTTAACTAAATATTACTTTGGCCAAAGTTTTCAATAGTTATTGATCTTTAAGATCAGTCAAATTTATACACACCACTTTATTAGATTACCTTCATCTAGCATTGGTAATGTTAGTAAGCTAGTGAATTCTATCTTACTACTTACTTAGTACCAACAATGCAAGATTTGGTTAATATAAATATAACCAACAGATTCATATAAATTACTCTTACTAGCAGGCATAAAACATGCTAAACACAAGACTAATCAAAATGCATACATTTAGTCCATCAAACGTATGAATGAATTTTCATTATATTATTTGTCACATAAATAATAAGCATAACAAGTAAAATTCATACTAATCAAGTATAATCTATATTAGACTACGTAATATAATTTCTATAAGTAGATTCAAATATAGTACATTCTATGATAATCATTAATATCACAGTCCATCACTTTTATGTACAAACTAATCAATTCAAACAATCAATCATAATATAAAAAGTCATAATTCTCACGACAACATAATCTTTCATTTAAACAACTTGTTATATTTTTAAGACATTGTATGCATATATAGATAGTGTCCTATCCTTCAAGAATCTATGAGTTAGTTTTTAACAATCATTAGAACTATAAATATAGACACTCATTACAATGCACTAATATGTGGTATATATGTATATACATTTGTACATATTAATATACTAATAGTATATACCACATATAAGTTTTCAACCAATATATAGATACTGTATGTAAATGCCAACAATCTTTTATAATTATAATCAAAGATTTCAACAATCGTTATACTTTTCTTATTCATAATTACATTCATGAATCATCGAGATATTAACATAAAATGAGTACTACAATAAATAAACCATTTATATCAATATTCTGCTCTCCTTATTTACTGTTGGTTCTTAAAATAAATTAAATCAACATTTAATTCAAATTAGTTGTAAACTGCATAAGACATTTGCATAGTTCCTTTATGTGTTTGGATCCTATAATAGTCTATGTATATTATCATATATATTGCTACAAGTTCGAATCCGTTGACCTATTTTATGTAAATCTATTGTGATTCAAAATACGTTATTAGTCTCTACAAAGAGTTCAAAATAAATATCCCAATTTATTTTTATATACATATACCGCTATTTATAATAGTTTATATAACATTCTATATATATAACTGTGTATTTGTTTAAGAACTGAAAACATTCTCATAAATAACACATGTTTTGTTATTTATTATAAACTCACTTCTAGCAATCGGTATACAGATTGACCATATAGATCCATTCAATCATCTAAATCACTTAGCCTTTTTACACAATTCGTTATATTCATATATTGTCTCAATTTTGAAAACAAGAATATACTCAACACAATTTTATATATCAAGTTTATATATTGTCCATACACTCAGCCGTATGGTTTCATATAACCAATAAACACTCAACCGTATAGTTTCATATAACCAATAAACACACAACCTACATATGTTTGTTACCATGATTTGTAACACAAAGGCATGTTGTATGTAGGTATTTATTCACAATTTTTAATTCTATGATCCTCACTCAGTCACATTTTACAAGCACATAACTCATTGTATATATGTATATCAAACACTACAAAATTTTATACACCCATTTGTTTATTCTCCAATTTACTCAGATTTAACCTTATTACCAGTCTACATATATAATCAACATATCATGTTATTCCATTTGGGTATATATATTTGTGCGTATAATTAATTTGAGTTTATATGTGAACATATATAAATTCTATATTCTATCAAGGAATACTATATTCATAATTTTGAGTTACCATTTTTTAGTTTAATCTCATAGATTTGTAAGATAACGTTTACCATTTCTACATAAATATTCACAATTTCTGAGTAGAACATATATATTCACAATTCAAAATTGCCACCTACCTAGTAAAAGCTTCTAGATTGGAATGACATGATCTAGGAATCCTTTGATCAATTTTGACCTCTCTCCTCTTCAACGCATCGCTCCTCCCTTCTCCACTTCGCTCTTGTCTTATCCTTCTTTTCATCACGTGCTTTTCCTCTTCTCCAATTCTCCCTTTTTATCTGTATTCCTCATGCCTCCCCTCTTTCCATAATGTGAATATTAACTTTAAAGCTCATGCTTGCCATTTTATTTTTTCTCTATGTGTGTGTTTCTTTTTGCTTTTGCTATACATATTCTTTTCTAATTTGGCCCAATCAAGAAAGCTAAAGATATTTGATCCTTCCCAAAGCATTAATTATTATTTTATTCATTTTCCTACCTGATTATAATATAATAGTATACATTTACTAATTATAACACAATATAATATAATTGCTAATAATAATACAATTAATTTATTTGTTACTAACTTAGTATAGGTAGATAATTGTCTTGACTTAATAACAATACAACTAAAATAAGGTCGATAATATTTTTTTAACAATAGTTGATATTTCAAACAATTAATATACAAATCCTAATAGTATTATAACAATGTAATTATTGTGTCATTAATACATCATATAAATTATCTAATGTCTTTTGTTATCTATTTATATTAAGGTGTTAAGCCATATAATGATATTCCCAAATATCATAAAGATAACTAGTTAACATTTCAAAGACATGAGGGTTAGTCTAAATACGGTAGTACCAAATACTATTTTACTCAAATTTATGTTCTTAAAAATATTAATAATCATGAATATAATGACATGATATAAATACATAATAACATTATACATCTAATCTACTTATAATAACCACAATGCAATCACACAAGATTAATTCCACATAAGCATTAAACTGAGCTATCACACGATGCATACATAATTATCTAAATGTAGATAGCATCAAAAATATACTAACACTAACAATTCAAACTATGTATAAAATGAATGCGATCTAATGTGGTGTGTGTATGGGTTCTAGTCATTTTTTGGTCATCCCTAAACACCTCTATCTACACCCCCCTCTTTGATGATGCTCTCCCTTTATCATGATCTGAGGGACGAATATCTCTTACATCAAACTCATGATAAGAAGGTAGTTAGTCGATAACATCATGATATATATCATAAAATACTTATATAACAATAAATCAACATGATCATAATGTAAAGAATATACAATACAACTAACTCATCAATAGCATGACTTACAATTTAGTTAAATAATAATCAAATCAAATTTACAACCATAAAAATCTACAGATAATCAAGTAAATTTGCTCAGTGAAAAATCATGATGTAACATCATTCCCCCTTAAAACTAATCATTGTCTCGATGACACTTATTCAAACATTGGTTTTGAATTAGAAATATTATTCAGTAGAAAAATAACATAGTATAAAGCATCAAATCAAGCAAATAAATGTAGAAATCACCTATATAGCTCATCATAGTCCTCTTTAGGAGCACTATCCTCAGAGTATTGGTCCCACATGAATTTGCAATATGACATCTCTCTATTATATAAATGAAGTTTAGGAGTGTCAATTACTCTGATTGATTCTACCATGACCATCTCGTGATCTAGAACTTGCAAAGCATTCCAATCCAACACATGTAAAGTATCAGCTATATACTTTTTAAGATAAGAAACATGAAATATATTATGCAATAGAACTAGGGATGGTAGAAATACAATCCTATACACTACATGATTGACTACTTATAAAACCTTGAAACATCCCACATATCTTGATGAAAGTTTTGTTGACTTCTCAAATTTAATCGAGATATTCTATGACTTAACCCACAAGAACACTTTATCACCTACTAAAAACTACCTATTCATTCTTTTTAGATCAACATAACTCTTCTGCCTATCATTGGCCTCGACCAATTGATGCATGATCATTCTAACTTGATCTTCCATTTCTGAAAGCATATCAAATCCAAAGTCTACCCTATCTTCTAGCTTGTCCCAAATGATTAGTGTCCTACACCTTCTTCCATACAATGCTTCAAATGGTGTCATCTTCAAAGTTGATTGGTATGAATTATTGTAAGCTAACTCAACCAATAAAAGATAATCTTTCCACTTATATTACTGATCTATGCAATACATATGAAGAAGATCCTCTAAAACTTGATTAACTCACTCAGTTTGACCATCAGTCTTTGGGTGATATGCAATGTTGAAGTTTAATAGCACACCCAAAGTTGAATTTAGAGTTACCCAAAATTTATAAGTCATCTTCGGATCACAATCTGAAATGATCTTCTCTAGTAATCCATGCAATTGATACACTTCCTTTACGAACCTCTTTGCAAGAGTAGGTGAATCATCTGTTAAATTACTAGGTATAAAATTAGCCACCTCGGTTAATTTGTCAACTACTACCAAGATCATGTCATGCTTGTTTCATGAAAATGGACACCCTTGAACAAAGTCCATGCTAATCACCTCCCACTTCCATTTTGGTATATCATATGGATATAACAATCTAGCTCAATGCACATGTTCAACTTTCACTTGCTGACACTTTAGACATCATGACATAAAATCCACTACATCTTTCTTGATTCCCTTCCAAAAATAAAGTGATCTAAGATCTTCCATAAGCTTGATTCTCCTAAATGTCCTAAATATGGGGCATTGTGAAGTTATTTTAGCATTGTGTTTCTCAGTTTCTCTCGATCTAGCACATACATCCTTCCATTATATTGTAACATACCATCATTATCTAATATGAATCCTTTATACTTAGGATTTTGAGCATTCTCAATGTACACTTTCTTGAATTGATCATAGAATTCATTTCTTGCTGAGAATTTGATCACTAAATCCCTAAAAGTACTCATGATAGTAGCCACAACTGCTATGTACCTCCTATGACTTAGGGCATCAACTACTCTATTTTTCTTGCCTTTGATATAGTTGACATCAAAATCAAAATCAGATAAAAACTCTAACCAACGTCTTTAATAAACATTCAGATTCAATTGGGTGAAAATATACTTGAGTCCTAAGTTATCCATATTAAGATCAAATGGTTTTACTAATAAATAATGCCTAAAAACTTGCATGGCATGCACAATTATTGTAAGTTCTAGTTCATGAGGGGCATAGTTCACCTCATAAGGCTCCATCTTCCTTGATTTATAGGCCAACACTACACCATCCTGCATAAGGACTCCTCTTAGTCCATCCTCAGCTGCATCTATGATCATTGAAAATTGCCCATTAGGGTCAAGAACTCTTAGCACTGGTGCTAAAGTAAGCCTTCTTTTCAATTTCTAAAAATTGACTTCACACTTATCTATCAAGATAAAACTTTGGTTCTTTTGTTGCAGAGAAATAATTGGATTAGCTATCTTAGAAAAATTTAGAATGAACTTCCTGTAATAGCCTACTAATCCCATGAAACTCCTTACTTCATGGAAATTATTTGGTGTTGTCCACTCCATGATGGATCTTATCTTTGCTAGATTTACTAAAATGTCATCTATATAGATAATATGTCCCATGCATTGTACTCTCTTCTAGAAAAATGTGTACTTGGATAAATTGTAATATAACTTGTGCTTCCGCAACCATTGCAGAATTAGTTCCAAATGTTAAAGATATTCCTCTTCATTCTTAGAGTATATAAGAATGTCATCAAGAAAGATCAAAACAAAATGATCTAAATGATCTCTAAACACACTATTCATGAGATTTTTGAATGTTGTTGGATCATTTGTCAACCCAAATGGTAACACTATGAACTCATAGTGCCCATAATGAGTTCTAAATGTTGTCTTTGGAATATCCTCATCCCTTATCCTCAGCTGATGGTATCCTTCTCTAAAATCAATCTTAGAAAATACCATTGCCCCCCACATCTGATCAAAAATATCATCTATACGAGGTAGAAAATACCTATTTTTGATAGTTACTTTATTCAACATTATATAGTCTATGCAAAGCTGAAGAGTACCATCCTTCTTCTTGATGAAGACAACTAGTACACCCCATGGTGATACACTTGGCATGATCAAGCCCTTTGACAATAATTCCTATATTTGTGCCTTCAATTCAACCAATTTAGTGGTTTTCATCATGTATGTTGATTTAGACTGTGGTTTTGATCCAGGTATGATATCAATATAGAAATCAAACTCACATTTAAGAGATAATCTTGGCAATTCCTCTAAAAACACATCATGAAAATTCTTAAGGAATGGATAATATTTGAAAGATGGTTCCTTAGATTCTTCCATTTCATTTATCTAGATAATAAATTCTTAACACCCTTTTCCTTGAGCCTTCTTGAGTTGCACTATATAAATTTGACTAAGCCTCAACTCTTTCTGCTCTCATTGAATTTGTGTTTGATTTCCAAAGTCATCTACACACTCAACCTTCTTCAGATAGTAGTCAACCTTGGCCTTATGCTTCAAAAGCCAGTTGACTCCTAGGATCACATCATATGACCCTAGTGGTGATACATAAAGATCAACTACTATTGTGAATTGGGAAACCTAATGTATGCTTCAACTAAACACTTGTCAACAAAGACTTTTGAATCATTTCCATATTATACTAACTATGCATTTGTCATTACTCTAGCTTTTATAGATAACTTATTTAAATTATTAGGAGCTATAAAACATTTTGTAGCCCATATATCTATCAAAATAGAAATTGGACGTTTAAACAAAATAAATGAATGTTATATGGGTGAACCTTAGAATTCAACTTGCTAATTATCAAGTGCCGTATGAATACATTGTTGAAACAATCCTTGCTGAGTATCAAAACCTTTATTTATTGACTTCCAAATTAAAAACTATTAAAATAAATTGAATTAAATAAAATTTTATTTAATAAACAAATTTTAAAAAACTATGAGGAGTAGGGGTGGGTGCATGTCCCCATCCCCTTTGGTTCAAAAGACAACATATTGGGGGGGGGCCTTGGGCTTCCCCCAAAAGAAGTCCCAACCACCAATACTTTAACCCTCCAACATAAAACCCAATGGAACAAATCCCATAAAAAATAAGGCTACCTCACCACTCTCAGGGTTCAAGGACTTTGTCCTTGGGCTCCAAGGGGATGCAAAGTAGGTCTCAAGATTTGAGGCATGCAAAGCAGTCCTTAGGGTTTGAAAGCACCCAAGTAGACTTTGAGGTTTGAGGCATGTCAAACAACACTCAGTGTTTTGGGAGATCCAAGAAAAAAAATATGAAGGTGAATTTATGCAACCAAACCCCATTTTTAGGTTAGTACCTTATATGAAAATTTATTGTACGAAAGTATTCTTTGCAATAGAATGGGTCTTGTGACTAGTTCAACACGCATACTAAGACGACACCTGAGAGATATTAAAAAAATATTTTTCAAGGCCAACTAAGGTATCAAGACTTCATTTTTAGACCCAAGTGCCTTATATTCAAATGCATTGTCCAGACTTGATTGACATGATGGAACATGTTTTGAAGGCTAAAATGGCATAGAAACTAAAATGACTTGTTAGATTCCATTGAGAAGCCAAAACAACCCAAATTTCAAATGTAAAATGGTAGGCCAAAAATATAATTTCATGTTATGTTATATATGAATTTTTATTGCATGGACGTGGTCTATCCAATTGTGATAGTTGAAGGGCTCAGTTCAGTACACAAATCAAGTCAACTTACCTAGGCAACATGATATTGTTGAGACCAATTAGTCTATGAGCATAAGCAAGAGTGAAACAAAAATAAAAAAGAGGTTCCCTACCTCTTGAAGAATTAGGATGTGTTGTGTAAGCAACAATAAATGGTGGAAAATACTCCTAAGTATTTTAGAATGAAAAAAATGTGTCTACGAATCCATAATCTTTGGCTGAGATAGAGCATAGAACATGAACATATATGAGAGAGGAAAATAAGGGAATGGATAAAAGACCAAATATGATATTCTCATTGACTCAGTGTATACAAGTGATTTTATTACCATTTCATATAACTTATAATCATTAACTATTATCGCTCCAACCATCAAACTAGTGAATTCTACCTTGAGAACACTTGCCTGGACATTGCTCTACTACCAATTGGGCATCCATATCCCTAATGAATTTGTCTTTGATCCCACTCTAAACCTTATTCTATTGTCAACCGGGCATCCATATCCCTAGTAGAGATTGTTTGAATCACCCAAAATTTGATTTTTTTTTAAAATTGATTTTTTTCTCTTTTGTTTTTATGTCTCAATTCGGGGTTGGGGACCTCCATGGAAAGCAAAATGTATAAGCATAATTTTTTCACCCCAAGTATTCACTACAACACCTTCATCTAGGCAAACTCAAAAACCATTAATATATGATTTTGTGTTTGATTTCAAGAGAATGTCTTTATTGATCGAATACTTTACCCAAATTATCCTAACATGAAAAAATTCATAACACAAATGACATCTCTGACCTTTAAAACTGATTTAGAAATATAATCTAATGCTACAAACCACTCATCTTATTTACACACCAGATCATCACTCATTTTACGTACTTAAAAGTATTTCATTCTTCATTCTTTTGACCAATGAGGGAACCTAAAGGGTAAACTAGGCAGGTCAGACTAAAAAGAGACAAGTAACATGATTGAACCGACAATAAAAAGTGATAAAAACACAAAACTAAATTAAACTAACAACAACAAAAAATGAAAGCAAAGAGAAGGTAATTACATGGGCTTACCAAGAAAATGCATGTCTAGAAGCAAGAATTTGAGGAAATGCCTATCAACAAGTAATATGACATCCTCACTAGTTAGACACTTGAAATGGAACATATTCATGTTCAAGATTTTGATAAAGTTGGTAGAGATCCTACAAAGGCAAAACACATACTTACAACTGTGTTTCCCTTTACACTAAATAACACTATCCCAAAGAGTCTTATCTACATTGTTTTCATGCCATTTAAGCAAATTATTATTGTTAAATTCAACATTGTACTTACATTTAATTTTCAAAAAGCACTTAGGATGGGTTTGAGAAATACTTATGCCCATACATTAGATTATGGTGAGGGATAGGTGTGGGTATCAACACATACCAAAGTGACTTGTCTACTCAACCTTGTAGATATATTATTTGTGGTAGCTAATCGATGAATCCATTATTGGCCGCTCCTTAACAGATATGGATGTTCTGGTGACATCATTCTTATAATTTTTATCATCCAGAAGGCATATGAGTTGTTCTTCCCACATCAAAGATATTTTGGATTTGTCATCAGTGGCAAAAGTATATAGAGAGCTATATTGAATCAAGTTATTCTCAGATCTGACTTCCACCACTATACTTTGTTCATTCTTTGGGTAGTGAAACTCATGATCATTCATTTCTATCTTGACTGCCTCCATTATTGTGAGGAACACATGACTGATACAATCATACCTTCCAGGCCGATATGAAAGATATAAAGCTTTGTAATTAAGGGCAACAACTTCATTTTATTCTTCCTTCCACCTATCATTAGCAACATATAAGTGTTAATCTTTAGTTGTAGGAAATCTCATGACCACACCATTTAGGTCTATGTCAATCAGATCAAAGGAAAGGTTGCCTTGGGATAGGATATATTCTATTTTTATCCCTCTTAACTCACCTTCTTCATGTGGAAAACCTATTTCATCATTATTTTTATTTTATTTCATCCATCTCCAATGACGGGATGGGATTCAAACTGATACAACTGAGTTTTTGATCATCCTAAATCAACTTGACAAATATAGGGCAACAACATATGATAAGAATGCTTCAGATACATAGAATGCAGCTTCCTCATCTATCTACTCCAACCCTTATATTTCATCTTCTCATTGATTTTAAGAGATGTCATATTCTTCTTCTTATGTAGACAACTCATTACTATTTTGATTCTTAGAGATTAGGTCACCTGAACAACTGCTACCATTTCATCATTAAACTCATCTTTATTGTTACTCTTAAGGATTGATTCATGCTTATATAATGGTACATTATCAGTCAATAGAACCGTTTCAACATTTATCTCATTCCCATATATGTGGACCTGTTGTAGCATGGAATTGCACCCTTGTGGGAGAGTTTTTTAGGCTCTTCCACTCCCAGCTACAAAATTAGTGCAACCTCAGGTTGTGGGTATCTTGTAGTGAGATTGAAACTCTAGGATTTTTAATGAGGCTAGCTCCTCTAATGCTTCACTTTAGTTGTTTCCACACACTAAAAGGGAGAGGAAGATAACATAAAAAAGGAAAAGTGAACTAAAAAAGGTGATGCACCAAATAGAGAGTGACCCACATAAGCATTAAATAAAAACTAATTCAACATAAGATAATTCTGCATACACAACCTCACAACTAGTTAATTTGCATCAGTGTTTCATAAACTAGGCTCACTAAACCATTTATGAAGTAGAGAGAAATTTCAAAATTCATACAAAGTGTTCATTAATGGTAGAAAGAGCTCAAGTTTAGACCTTTAACTAACCTTAAAATACCTAAATATAGGTAAGAAGGAAGGACAAGGGACATGGAAGAACACTTCTTCATAAGGCCACCATGCATAATACTTGCTAAACATGATTTTCAAACAAGAGATAGGTAAAAATAATCTTTATTGCTTCAACAAGTCTTTCTTACAAATATTGATGGGGCTCTTCCTTGTTAAATGAGGATATCTCTTCTTTTGAAAAGAATTGAGACATATATAGAAAAAGGGAAGACCCAAAGAGAAGAGGCGAGCAAACAAAAATCAATAAATGAGATCCAACCACCCTCCATGAATTCTCACCCACACTTGGGTTAATTAGAACTAATCCTTCTCCAATGAAATAATCACCATTAGCTCCAATAGTCTTCCAACCCTCTCATTGGTCAAGAAATGCACTAGAAGACAAAATGCAATGAGGATAATGATGTCATGGTCCACTATGAAGGAAAAGTCTAGGAACATCTTAAATGCCTCAGCTATCTTTTCTAATTTCTTGATCTTTATCTTTCATCTCCACGCCATCCTCCACTTATATGCTTATGTATGAAGACAAAAATTCTTACATCTATAAACCTAACTGAGCCATGCTACTTCTACATTTTTTGGTTGTTTTTCAGAGATGATGGCCATGTTGAAGGATGAGGACTCCCCATTGACTTCACTTACCAACTCTTGTATTGAAAATTGGACCAGATCTTCCCTATAGATGGAAAACTAATCTAAGGACATTGGTTTTCTTGAATTTATCTTATTTATGTCGATGTGAGTCCACAACTTATTTATCTCTTTTTGGTCTTTTAACACCAACAGATACTTGTAAGGGCTCAAACTTAATTTTTGTTGGCCTATCATCAATTTATTTGAACATTCATTTTGGGTATTGTCTTCGACATCCTTTTGGGCTCTTTTTCTTGGGATTTTGCAAGGTACCCTTCAAGTTTGTGAAATGGTTCCCTTCCGAAGGTAAGGTACCCTTCAATTTTTTTAAAAATTAACTTTCTCAAAGGGAAAGAGCCCTTTGGGTTTCTTGAAAAAGACTTTCCTAAAGGGAAAGATCCCTTCAAAAATCCTAAAATGATCCTTCAGAGTTTTTGTTTTAGACCATTTTCTTGAGAAAGCCCTTTGGAAATATTATCTCAACCACTTCACTTTAAAAGATATCTTTAGAAACTTTTTCTTAGAACAATTCTTTCAGAACAATTTTCCCAAATGAATTTTTGACACTTGAACAAAAAAAATTGAGACAAAACTCCCAAAGAGAGAACACTTAGCAGAAAGGAGAAATAATTCCTTTAGAGAAATTGTCTGCACAATTTTCTTGAAAGGAAAATGAAACCAAAATAGGCTCGAAAGAAATCACGTTTCACTTGTTCTTCGAAAGAATGAACAAGTAAAAGACTTAGTTGAATAAGAGATTTTTCATTTAGCTTTTGGCTTACAGGCTTATCCTCGAACACTGCTATTAGATCCATTACCAAACCTTTGACCCAATATTTCATCAAACTATGCAAGAGCTTCATATGTGGGCCAAAAATAGCCAACATCTTTGGCAGCTCATAGGGGTTGCATGCCTGCCAATGCAAGAGAACTTAGACCATATTGCCTCATCAAACCCATTCATTAGGCATGGAATCAAATCACTTTTTCACTAAATTGGAACCTCCCCTTGAAGCAATAAGGACAGTGAGAATAAAACAAAACTTTGCCCAAATCACTTATAGGAAAACATGAAAAACTATATGAAAGTAAAATATACATAATGGCCACAAACTCTTCTAAAATCAAGGATTTAGATGAATCCCATTGACTGAGATAGGTAGTACCTCTCCATCTAGTTGGGCCAGTTGGAAAGCATTATGTTGTTTACATCCATGGATCAAATAAGGACCACTCCACAAGCTATCAAATTTGGTATGATTTCCTGGCTTGACCTTATTTGAATCTCATTTGAGGACTAGATCCCCTTCTCTAAAGTCCCTTGCTATGGCTCTTTTGTCAAAATATTTCTTGACTTGGGATTGATGTGACTCTAGTGTCTTTATTATAACGTCTCTTATTTCTCCAAGATCCATGAGTTTTTCCAACCTCACATTCATGGGCTCATCTTCTAATAGCTCTGATTGATGGGCAAGCTCTAATGCAGGCAACTCAAGAGAAATGGGCAACTTGGCCTCCCTTCCATATACTAAAACATATGGAGAATTGTTAATGGCAGTTTTAGGAGTCACCCAATCAGCCCACAAGGCTATCTTTAGTTTAGTGTGTCATGTCCTTTGGTTCTCTTCTATAGTTCTCCTTATGATTCTTAGCAAATTTTTATTTGTAGACTCAACCAGTCCATTTCCTTGAGGATAATAGTTGGAAGAGTTGCTGAGATAGATGCCCATCTTGAGAGCCCATTCACTCATTTTCAGATTGAGGAATGCTAGTGCGATATCAAAAATGATAGTAGATGGAACACCAAACCTGATTATGATGCTGTCATAAAAGTCTAAGACTGCACTTTCATTAGCTTCTTTCAATGCAATGGCTTTCACACACCTGGTGAAGTAATTGGTTTTAGTAAGCACCCACTTATGGCTCACACTTGATGGAGGGTTGATCATTCCTATGAAATTTATCCCCCATTGCATGAAGGGTTGCTATACTTGAATTGGGTTGAGAGGAAGGGATGCCAATCTTTGCTTACCCACAAAGAGAGCACAATTATGACACCTTCTTACCCATGCATACACATATTTGAAAAGTTTGGGCTAGTAATAACCTGCCCTCATTATCTTTACTATTGTGGTCCTTGGAGCAAAATGGCCTCCCGTAGGTCTATCATGGAAATGATCTAAAAGCTTGGTCACTTGGTTACCATCCATGCATCTTAGAAGCACTCCATTAAGGTCCTTTCTGAATATGACCTCACCAACCAATGCATATCTTCTCTTTACTCTGTCCATACCTTGTGGGTACTCACATGTCATCAAGAAACATGTCATATTCTAGATCCAACTAAAGTGAGGTAGGAGTGCATCCATCTGTGAATTATTTTCTGTTACCAAAATAACCTCTTTGTTTTCATTTAAGGTCATCAACCATGTGCTCGCACAAACCTTTGCCTCTCACTAGCTTAGTGATCTTGATCTCTACATTGTGCTCCATGACCTTGGTAATCCAACAAACCCTCTTTTCGTTCAAGTTTTTGTTAAGAAGGAAATATCTCACTCCAAAATGAGACACCATAATATAGATTTTGCTATTGGAGAGCATAGGCCTGAACCTGTTAAGGCTTCTTACTACTATAAAGACTTGTTTTTCTATGAAAGTATACCTCACCTCATATCCTTTTAGCCCTTGACTTAAAAAATATATTAGTTATTCAAGTCCTTCACCATTATTTTGCATCAACATAACTGATATATTATCAATATTGGCAAAGGCCTACAATAAGAAATCTCTTGAGAAATCAGGGTTCGTGAGTGTGGGTGATTGGGTAATGGCCTGCTTGATTCCTTGAATATTGATTTACCTTCATTTGACCAAGTGAATGCTTGGTTCTTCTTAAGCATAGTAGTGATGGGTTTGGCCAATTTTGAAAAACCAGGTATGAACCTCCTCACAAAGTTTATTTTGCCAAGGAAACTTTGGAGTCCCTTCTTATGCTTGGGTAAGAATTAGGCCAAGATGGCACTCATTCTATCAGGATCAATAGTTAATCCTTATTTGGAAACAACATAGCCCAACAACTTACCTTCATGTATAGAAAACACACATTTCTTGGGATTAAAAGAGATCCCATACTCTCTGCATCTCTCAAAGATAAAGCTCAAGTGGTCTATGTGCTCTTTGGCATCCTTGGAGAAAACTGTGATGTCATCCAAATAGACTAGCACCATTTGATTTATCAACACTTGGAAAGCCATGTCCATTTCCCTTTGACAAGTGGCCCCAACATTTGATAAGCCAAAAGGCATTTTATGATAAGCATATGTGCCCCACTTGGTGGTGAAGTCAATCTTGTATTGATTTTCCTCTTTCATCAACACTTGGTTATAGCCCGAGTACCCATCCAAAAGAGAAAAACATTTTGAACCTGAAACCATTTGAAGATACTGCTATGTGGATGGTAGAGGGTAATGGTCCTTCAAGGAGACCCTATTCAGATCTCTAAAATCAACACACAATCGAATCTCGTCATTCTTCTTCCTTATAGGTACCAAATTGGCTACCCATGATGAGTGTTTGATGGTAAAGATAGTCTTGGATTCAATCAACTTGGTTAGCTCTTTCCTCATAAGCTCTTATATTTTGGGGTTGATGGGTCTCTGCTTTTACCTCACAAGCTTAGTATTACCCTTCAGCGCTATCATATGTTGGGCTAAATTTGGATCAAAGCCTCTCAGATAGTTATAGTACCAAGAAAAAATATTTGAAAACTCTTCACAAAGTTCAATGAAAACGTGTCTTTTAGCATTATTGCTTACCTTCCCAAGTTTGAGAAGCTTGTCCTTGAAGATGAGAACTCTCTCATAGTTTTCTTCATTATTTGACATTACTTCCTTGTCTTTCCTCATATGGTCTCCCTCATGGAAAAATCCTTCAAGGGTGACCAACCCTTTAGGGATCTTGTTAGATTTTAGTTGAATGATTTGATCATCATACTAGTGTTGAAACTTTTATTGGTTGGTAGAAGAGAAATCAACTTCTTGTTATAAGAAATAAGCAATTTGTTTGTCATTTCAAAAACCTGCCAATGAGCCTCATTTTCTGGAATTGATGGCCTTACCACCACCTTGATGTGTGGCTGAACCTTGGCTTCTTTTTGCTTATTTGGGATGTTGAAATGAGCCCTTATAGCTGCTAACCTATTAGCATGTTGATTTTGGTTCCTTGGCACATCTTGAATGTCAAAGGTTTCAAAATATTCAATTAGGTCCCACACCTTATTTTTTTAGGACCTCATCAAAGGATTCTTCGTAATGTTTAGGCCCCTGACTTGGTTTACTATAAGCTCATTGTCCCTATATGTTTGCAGCTACTTGATTCTTTTCTTATTGGCCCATTGAAGGCTATAGATTAAGTCTTCATATTCTAATACATTTGAAGAGCAACTAAAATGGAGCCTATAATAAGAGAAAAGCTTATTACCTGAAGGGGAAACCAACATTGCCTCTACACATACTCCATTCTTGATCCTTGAAACATCAAAGAACAACTTCCACATACCATTGAAATCATCTTTAGGTCCAGTGAGGGAAGGCATGAGTTGATTTTATTCATGTAGTAAATAGACACACATGTCTCTTTCTTCAACACCTTCCAAAGGGTTGAGAAATTGATTATCCCCCCATAGTGTTGACCATTTTCGGTCCTGCAGGCCAAAATCGGTCTCCTTCTTCCCCTGCTGTTCTAAGCCAGTTCAAATTTGGTTACACAAGTCTTTCGGTAGAAGATGAACCAGTTCAAAGACTATAAGGGCTTTTACAAATCTTCTTCAGACATTTTGTCTGAAGAAATTCACAAGGAAAGAGAGCGAAAATTATTCAAGACACTTTTCTTTAAGGTTGGAAAAGGTGGTTCAACATCAGGTTTAACGACATGATCTTTCCAAGAGCTTTGAAATTTGACCATTGAACCATTGAATTGTTTAATCAGTTGGTTCAATCTATTGGTTCAATCATTTGGTTTAATTAGTCAGTTCAAGTGATTGGTTCAATCAGGTGGTTCAAGTGGTTTGGTTCAAATGGTCAATTGAATGGGCGCGACTCCTAAGGGAACATAGTGTCGAACCATTGAACTCCAAAAAAGGGTTCAGGTTCAATGGTTCAATCAAGAAAGTTCAAAGGAGTCTTCCAAAGCCTGAAGGACAAGTGCCCTTGTGGAGGGCAGTCAGGCACAAACTAGACCATTCTAGCAGGCTGCAAAGGGCAGTTCCAGACCCCAGTGCCCTTGTGGAGGGCAAGGAACACTTATAAAAGGATCAAAGAGAAAAATGAAAGGGTAAGGTTTCCTTCAAAAAAGAGAGGCCAAGGCAAAAATGGAAGAAAAGCAAAGGTTGAATTTCTTCGGACATTTTGTCTGAAGAAATTCATAGGGCATAGATTGTCCTTTTGAAAGGAGAAATTCTGTGGAAGAATTCACAAGGCAAATCTTTCAGACAAAAAGTCTGAAAGAATTCCTTTAGAATTTTTTTCAAAGGAATTTGCTAGAAATAAAAGAGTCGACCGAAAGAAACAAGCAAGGAAACAAACAAGGAATTCTTTCAGGAGAAAATCCCGCGGCAAAATGAACTAAGCAAATTCTTTTGAACAAAAAGTCTAAAGGAATTCCTTCAGACTTTTGCCCGAAAGAAGTTCACCCAAAAGAAAAGGCTGAGACATAAAGGAAAGGTTTCCTTCGGACAAAATGTTTGAAGGAATTCCTTCAGACATTTTTTCCAAAGGATTTGAAGAGCAAGGCTGCCCGAAGGACCCCGAAGGGTAGGTGCCCTTGTGGGAGAATCTCAGCTGCCAAAAAGAGGACCTTTCTCAAGGCCCAAAGGGACACCTTCCCTTTGGGAGGTTCCAATGACAAAACTAAAGGAATTGACCAAGGGGTGATGGGCTTATGAACGTCAAAGTTGAGCATCATGGACTAGCCATTGGAATCCAGACGTCCGATGACATCCCCACAGACGTCAAGTTCAGGACAATAGAATAGCCATTGGCTTTCAAATGGCGATGGGTGTGCATACATCAAATTTATGACCATGAAGTGACTATTGGTATTTAAATGAAAGGTGTGAACCTAAAGGAATCCAAAGGCCTTAAGGCTAAAAAGAAAATACGAAGTTGGGAAAAGACAAAAGTTAAGAATGAACTCAGTGACTTGTTGATGAAAGAGCCCAAAGAGATAAAGAAGTAGCAAAAGATAGCCCTCGAGGGCCGAAGGAGCTAGAAAAGACAAAGCCAGGAAGAGACAAAAGAGCTAGGTTCAAGAATGGACAAAATAGTCCAAGTGGCAAAGGAAGGTGTTGACTCAAGGAGTTACTCCAGTGGTTGACATAGTGTCTGCCAAGTGGTCATCAAGGGGCTTGAATAGTGAATGACGGGACCCATTTTTCTCCACTTTGCATTGATGCGCAGACAAACCACGTAAATGCCTTGAAGGAGTGGTCTTGTTTTCAGACAAACGGTGCAGCCTATGTTTTTTAAATGCCTAAAGTCAAAATCAGAGCTGACACAACATTCTCTTTCAACGATTTCTTCTTCCCAATGCTCTCAGCACATGTGGGCCACTTGTCAAAGGGTGCCAAGGTCTTTTCTAAAAGGGGCACTTTTGTTTTCTTCTTCTCTCTATATATTGTAGCTTCTCATTTGAGAAAGGCATCTCTCATATTGTAAGGTAAAGACCTGCCAATTTTCACCTGGAATCAATAAAATACACATTTTTTACCTCTATTTTGGTTGGATATATCTCTGAGTGTTTCCAAGTGTTAGTCTTGTGTTCAGTCATTTCTTCCTAATGCTTTCACAGGCTTGATACCAACACACCTGGTATAGATAAAGCACCATTCCTGTCGGTGACAAGAAGAGCTGTATTTGGAGCGCAGATGCAAAAGAAGGCTACCAGACATTGTGCTTTTCCTACAACACCTATGGTAGGTTCTTTTCTGAGTGTTTCTATTAAAGCCTCCTTGTTAAGTTCCCTGCAGTCTGATCCTTTTACCAGTTAAAGTGTATGTATGTGTTTTTATGGTTCAAAGTGTGAGTATGAGTAGATCCAACTTGTTTGGTGCATCACCAGCTTAGGTTAGGTTCTATTTTTTATTAATCCTTCTCCCTTTTCAACCCCCCCATATATATATATATATATATATATATATATATATATATATATATATATATATATATATATATATATTTAAGCCACATTACTGGAATAACTCAGAGATGCATCAAAGGGAGTTAGCCCTTATCTAGAGACTCTCCCCTTATATATATATATATATATATATATATATATATATATATATATATATATTAGCCACATTACTGGAATAACATAGAGATGCATCAAAAGGATTTAGCCCTTATCTAGAGACTCTCCCCTTAGTTTTGCTAGACCCACAGGCAAGAGAGGAGTTTCCATTGTGCCACGTGGAAGAGAGAAGCCCAACTTTCTCTCAATGGTGCAATCCACAATGTCAACAGTTTTTGGCATGCTCGGTGGGACAAAGTTTTAACACTCAGCAAAGTTCCAAGATTGATGTTGGTCTTGTTACAACAAATCAACCATTTTCAGCATCTGGGGACTCCACTGGTAAGAACATCAGTCTCTGACCAAAGACCAGTCTGACCTCCTATGCCTAAAATCACCACATGATCTGTTGTTAGAGGTGTCCCTTTTAAATTTGTTGAATTGCCTTTGAACTCAACAAAGTGATTGAGGTTTGAAAAAACTCATCCTTACTTAGCAAATCACTTTCCCAGACCTACCATAAAATAAACCTACGCAAGAAGGCCTCGGTTGAATCCTGTCATAGCTATGACTTTACCTTTTGTGGCCTTTCATGGTCAAATTTCTTTGAATCTCCTACGTTATGACCCAATTACAAGAGCATTCCTTAAAAGTGTGCCTCTCTTTAATGGAGAAGGGCCCATTACTACTATCGAACACATCAAAAATATTGCTAACCTCTGCAATATTCACAATGTCACTAAGGAGAATATTACGATCAGATTGTTGGCAATGCCTTTTAAGGGCAAGGTTCTAGACTAGAATGGGACTTTGCCCATGAATTCAGTCAATTCTTAGAACGAATTGGGTACCCTCTTAACAAACTAATTTGGGGAGAAGAGAGACCACCTCTCACTTGCTGAGCAACTGACCACAATGAAAAGAGCTCCACACTAATTCATGCAGGATTTCAATACTCATTTTTAGAAAACATGGGATAGAATCCCCATTCTGGTAAGGCCGACTCTGAGCTATGTTTTCCTTTATTATTTGAAAGTGTTGAACAATGAAATTTCTATTATGATACAGTTCATGGGAGGACATGTGTTGCCTACTGCCTATGACATAGCTATAGCAGTTGAGAATTGCCAGGTACAGGCTAGAAAGATAGCCCATAGGCCTCATATGCCACTCTTTCCTGAATTGCTGCCTCCAATCTAGACTGTTACTCCCACCTTAGCTCTTCTGCCTAGTATAGAAAAGTTGGCTGCTACTTCATCAAATGACCTCCATGAAATCAAAAGCTTGTTACAAAGCGTAACAAATGAACTAGTGGCTCTTAAAAGGCAACAAGCTTAAGGCAATCGACCAAATGAAGGATATCAGCAGTATGAGCAAGCAAATAAACCCCCTTTTCAGAATTACAATCAAGGGCAAGGTTAGTTTTCATAAGCCAGACCTTTTCAAGGCTATAATCTAGGCGTTCCTTCATCATCCAAGGCTCTAGCGCCCGCTCAAAATAATTTGGTATAAGGACAACCCAGTTGCTCAACTACATGATATGGTCAAGATCAAGATGTTTATACAAATGAAATGATGAGTCACTACACAAATGCATAGAACAATCAGGCAGTCACCCAATTCCCAAACTTTGAGGCTTCAGTGCAACCCAGCATGGGCAGCAGCCAGACTCAGCTTGATTCTACTCTCATGAATCACCTGGAAGGTGAGTTCTATGTAGTCAATTACGTGAGTAGTGCAGACAATCAGGGTGACTATGTCATGGCCAACACAAAGTATAAAAGGAGAGCAATGGAAGAATCTCAAGCAGCTGCTCAAATGCCAATACCACCTTTTTCATCACATGTGAACCAAAAGGTTCCAAACTTCAGACCACCGGTTGTACCTTTAGTGCCTCAGCCTGTAAGTAATCCCAAAGGAAATTTGAAAGAAGGCAACCCTCGAGTCAACATGGTAGACTAGATGAAGAAGCTACACATGAATATCTCCTTGTGGGATTCATTTTCAATTCTGGGGCAAAAGGACATGCTGCAAAAGGAATTGCACAAGCTGAATGAATAAGTTTTCCCAACAAAAGCCGATAATGTCCTGATCATGAATGGGCAGCCTTCCACATCAAGCCAAGTTAGGAAAGAAGAAAAGGTTCCCCCTTTTTATTTGTCCTTGGTCATAAGAGATTTCTTGGTGCACAATTGCATCATTGACAGTGGAGCAAGCACCTCGATAATGCCCAAATGCATAGCCAACAAGCTAAGGCTAAAATATGAAGAAATGACTAAGGGAGTCTTGTAGCTAGATGGAACACCATCAAAGATAGTTGGAGTGGTGAAATGTTTGAGCTTGATGCTACATGCCTACCTGACCTTCTCAGTTCCTCATGATGTGGTAGTGGCGGATGTCCCTCCTTACTTTGCTATTTGCTTGTCCAGGGATTTCAAATCCAAAATAGGTGGCTACCTAGCTACAAACTAGTCTTATATGGTTTTTAGAACCAAGTATGGGACTAAGGTTAAGATTGAATCAGAGCCACTCCATAGAGATCATCTAAAACCATACTCACTAAAGGCAATAAATGTTAGCTATGCCATTATTGACCAGGAAGAATTCCAAGTGGATCAATCTCCATCCTCTGCCCTTGAAGGAGTTGCTGACCTGCTCTTAGACGAATGGGGAAGTGACAACTTTGAGGATGATCCTTACAAATTCATAGAAGAGGTAGGCCTTGGGATTTATTACATGCACGAAGAGGGTACTCTTGTACCAAATCTGATGAAAGCAAGCCAAGAAAGCTTGGGTTTATGGCAGCTATTCTTTGATGGCTCAAGAAGTAAGTTGGGGGCTGGTGGTGGAGGGGTGCTAGTTTCTCCTTCAAAGGAGAAATACTTTCGGCTTTCAAATTTAAATTTTATTGCACAAGAAATGTTGTGGAGTATGAATCCCTCATCCATGGTTTGGAGTGGGTGAGGAAAAGAGGAATCAAAGAGCTACAAGTTTTTGGTGATAGTGAGCTGATTGTGAATCAGGTAGGGAGCCGAAATCTGACAAAGAATTTTTTGCTTAAGTCTTATAAACACAGGGTGTGGGAATTAGTGGAGAGTTTCCTTGCTTTCAATGTTACCTCCATTCCTAGAGAGTAGAACAAGCAAGCATATAGGCTGGTAGCAGTTGGTGCCCAATTTTATATCCCTAAGGAGATAGGCTGAGACTGCAATCCACACCATTTGAAGGTAGTAATCCGGCCCTTTGTACCTGACAACATCAATAACTGGCAGATGTTTGACAGTGACCATCAAATAGTACTCTTCTTGTAAGAAGAAGCTGAGTTTGCTGCTAAAAACTAGGCTAAGCTACAACAGCAGTATGGCAGCCAAATTATTCAGCTGAAGAACAATAAACTTCCCAAAGGCTTGGTCACTCTCGAGAGTATCTTTAATGAAGATGACCAGTTGAAAAGTGATAAAGCAAGCATCAAAATGAAGGAGGAGAACTATGAGAAAGTTGAAATATTCAATAATAGGCTACTTGCACTTGGAAGAGTGTGCACGGACCATGAAAGGCAGGTCTTCACCTTGTTGTGCCAGGAGTTCACTGATGTCTTAGCCTGGGAGTGTAATGATTTGAAGGGTTTTGACCCAAGTTTGGCCCAACATACAATTGATTTAGAGGAAGGCAATAAGCCAATCAAGTAGAAGCAAAGGCTTGTCAACCCAAAGATTGAGCCTCTCATGCAGAAGGAACTCACCAAGTTGATTGAGTCCAGGATAATATTTCCAATCAAACACTCTTCTTGGCTGGCTAATCTTGTTCCTGCTTGGAAAAATAATGGGGAAATAAGATTATGTGTAGATTTTAGAGACCTCAATAGAGTCTCTTTGAAAGACCATTATCCTCTCCCAAGCATGGAGCAAATCCTTCAAATGGTGACAAGTAGTGAGCATTTCTCCCTCCTGGATGGGTATTTAGGATATAATCAAATTTTGGTGCAAGACTGTGACCAGTACAAGACAACCTTCACTACCAAATGGGAGATGTTTACTTATATAAAAATTCCATTTGGACTGTCCAATGCTAGTGCCACTTTTCAGTGAGCCATGGACATGGCCTTTCAAGGCTTGTTTTTTAATATTATGCTAGTATATCTTGATGACATGATAGTTTTCTCAAAGGAGGGGGCCAACACATGAAACACCTCAGATAAATATTTGAGAGGTGTAAAGAGTTTGGTATCTCTCTCAACCTGAAGAAATGCGTGTTCGCTATCCATGAGGGTAAACTACTTGGCCACATTGTTTCTAAAGAAGGCTTGACCATAGATCTAGAGAGAGTTTGCTCCATCCTAGATTTGTCATTGCTTAAACACAAGAAGGGCCTGTAGAGTTTCTTCGGCAAAATAAATTTCATCAGGAGATTTATCCCAAATTTTGTGGAGGTAGTCAAGCCATTGACCTCTATGTTGAAGAAGGATGAGAAGTTCACGTGGACAACACAAAGAAAGGATAGTTTTGAAGAAATCAAGCAGGCTATCGCCCAAACTTCGACCTTGATCAGTCCTGACTTCACCAAGGATTTCAACCTCTACACCTTCAAAAGTGAAGAGGTAATCTCCAACATGCTTACCCAAGTGAATGGTGATAACCTTGAACAACCACTTACATTTTTTAGCCAAGGATTAGAGGGTTTTGAGGTCAGGTATACATATGTGGAGAAGCAAGTCCTTGCAGTCATACAGAGCTTGAAGAAATTCAAACATTTGCTGTCCAACAATAGGATTCACCTTATGGTTCCACATCCCAGCATCAAAGATTTCTTGACCAACCATGATGTGAATGAAAAGAGAGTGGGATGGATCACTAAAGTAATGGAGTATGACGTGGATGTCAAGATCACCAAGCTGGTAAGAGGAAAAGGGCTGTGTGAACACCTTACTGTAGACCTTAAACAACAAAAAGAGGGCAATTTTCTAATTCATGATGCAGCCACAACAGAAGATCTAGTTGTTATGAAGGATTGGACATGAGACTTGAGGCATTTCCTTCTAACTGGTGAGTGCCCGCAGGGCCTTGATAGGACCAAGAGGAGATATTTCAGACTCCAATATCTCTCTTATGTCCTTATTGATGGAGTGCTATTTAGAAGAGATCTCTTAGGAGTGCTTTTAAGGTGCATAAACCCAAGTCAGGCTGACATGGTGGTGTCTGAGTTCCATGATGGACCAGTTGGTGGTCACTTTGCTCCTAGGCCTACAGATGCAAGAATAATGAGAGATGGTTAATTCTGGCCTACTCTATTCAGAGACACCCATGCCTAGGTATGAAAGTGCCAAAAGTGTGCACTTTTTGATGGGAAATAATGGCTGGCTGCTATGCCTCTACAACCTATTCAAGTTGAACAACCGTTCATGTAATGGGGCCTTGACTTTATAGGGATGATTAACCCTCCCTCTAGTGCTGGACAAAAGTGGGTCCTGACCACCACATACTACTTCACAAGATGGGTAGAGGCTATCACTTTGAAGGAAGCCAACGAAAGTGCAGTCCTAGATATTTATGAAGACTTGGTGGCAAGGTTTGGGGTTCCAGCTACCATCATATCAGATAATGAATTGGCCTTCTTGGGGACCAAAATGAGTAAATGGGCATTGAGATACGGCATCTATCTCAGCACTTCTTCCAAC
The DNA here is from genome assembly GCA_037957365.1 of Torreya grandis. Classification (NCBI taxonomy): domain Eukaryota; kingdom Viridiplantae; phylum Streptophyta; class Pinopsida; order Cupressales; family Taxaceae; genus Torreya; species Torreya grandis. The sequence goes on from JARHVA010001266.1 coordinate 563,189, forward strand.
TACTACCCACAAGGGAATGGGCTGGTTGAATCCACCAACAAAAATATTATCAAGATTATCAAAAGAACAATGGATGATAATCAGAGAATTTGGCATGCCAAGTTGAAAACAACCTTGTGGGCAGATAAGGTCACTCCAAAAAGAGCAATTGGTAATTCACCATACACTCTCAAGTATGGAAGGGAAGCTAGGCTTCTTATTTCACTTGAGTTGCCAGCCATGGGCCTTGCTCACCAGCTAAAGTTAGAAGAAGGCAACAGCATGGAGGTTAGGCTATGCGAGCTGATGGAACTTCAAGAGACAAAGGACCAGGCTATGGTTATGACCAGCCACCAATAGCAGATGAAGAAACACTTCAACAAGAGATCTTCATCAAAAGGTTTCTCTGAAGGAGACATCATCTTAAAATGGGATGCAGACTGAGCTAAGCTTGGAAAGCATGTGAAGTTAGATGCCCTATGGAGCGGTCCATACGTCATCACTCAGTGCAAGCAACACAATGCATTCCAACTCTCTAGGTTGGATGGTGTAGAACTGTATATCCCAGTAAATGGGATACATCTTAAACATTATCACTGAGCCCTTCTCCCATCATGTATATATTTTCCTTATTTTTCCCTATTTTTCCTAAGTGCTTTTGCACATGTTAGTAGTTTTCTTAGTCTTATGTGTGTTTTCATTTCCTTTTGGGGGTAGGAACTTCGTGATTGATTCTTGAATATTCAAGGCAGTGGCTAACTTTTCAAGCTGCATTCTGACTCCATGCCCAATAGACTTTGAGGCTACTAGTTTCTAAGCATAGCAGGCATGCTTCCCCTAGGAATCGCCAATTTATTGACCATTTTCGGTCCTACAGGCCAAAATTGGTCTCCTTCTTCCCTTGTTGTTCTGAGCCAGTTCAAATTTGGTTGCACAAGTATTTTGATAGAAGATGAACCAGTTCAAATAATATAAGGGCTTTTACAAAGCTTCTTTAGACATTTTTTCTAAAGAAATTCACAAGGAAAGAGAATGAAAATGATTCAAGACACTTTTCCTTAAGGTTGGAAAAGGTGGTTCAATGTCGGGTTCAACAATATGATCTTTCCAAGAGATTTGAAATTTGACCATTGAACCAGTAAACTATTCAATCAATTGGTTCAATCTGTTGGTTCAATTAGTTGGTTCAATCACTTAGTTCAATCTGTCAATTCAAGTGATTGGTTCATTCAGGTGGTTCAAGCGGTTTGGTTCAAATGGTCAATTGAATGAGCGCGAATCCTAGGGGAACATAGTGTCGAACCATTGAACCGTTGAACCATTGAACTCCAAAAATGGGTTCAGGTTCAATGGTTCAATCAGGAAAGTTCAAAGGAGTCTTCCAAACCTTGAAGGACAAGTGCCCTTGCGGAGGGCAGTTAGGCACAAACTAGACCATTCCTGCAGGTTGTGGAGGGTAGTTTTGGACCCAAGTGCCCTTGCAGAGGGTAGGGAACACTTACAAAAGGATCAAAGAGAAGGCCGAAAGGGTAAGGTTTCCTTCAAAAAAGAAAGGCCAAGGCAAAAATGAAAGAAAAGCAAAGGCTGAATTTCTTCAGACAAAATGTCTGAAGGAATTTCTTCAGACATTTTGTCTGAAGAAATTCACAAGGCATAGACTGTCCTTTCGGAAGGAAAAATTTTGTGGAAGAATTCACAAGGCAAATCTTTCTAGATAATTTTTTTGAAAGAATTCCTTTGAAATTTTGTTTGAAGGAATTTGCCCGAAAGAAAAGCGCTGACCAAAAGAAACAAGTAAGGAAACAAACAAGGAATTCTTTTGAGAGAAAATCCCGCAATAAAATGAACTAAGCAAATTTTTTCAGACAAAAAATCTGAAGGAATTCCTTCAAAATTTTGCCCGAAAGAAGTCTGCCCAAAAGAAAAGGCTGAGACATAAGGAAAGGTTTCCTTCAGACAAAATGTCTAAAGGAATTCCTTTGGACATTTTGTCTGAAGGATTTGAAGAGCAAGGCCGCTCGAAGGACCCTGAAGGGTAGGTGCCCTTGCAGGAGACTATCTGCTGCCAAAAGGAGGACCTTTCTCAAGGCTTGAAGGGACACCTTCCCTTCGGGAGGTTCCAAAGACAAAACCGAAGGAATTAACCAGGGGGTGACTGGCCCGCAGACATCAAAGTTGAGCATCATGGACTAGACATTGGAATCCAAATGTTCGATGATGTCCCCGCAGACATCAAGTTTAAGACAATAGAATAGTCGTTGGCTTTCAAATGGTGATGGGCATGCAGACATCAACTTTACGACCATGAAGTAACCATTGGTATTTAAATGAAAGGTGCGAACCCGAAGGAATCCAAAGGCCTTAAGGCCAAAAGGAAAAGACGAAGCTGGGAAAAGACAAAAGTTAAGAATGAACTCAACGACCTACTAATGAAAGAGCCCAAAGAGCCAAATAAGTAGCAGAAGATAGCCCCTAAGGGCCGAAGGAGCCAGAAAAGACAAAGCCAAGAAGAGACAAAAGATCCAAGTGAAAAAATGGACAAAATAGTCCAAGTGGCAAAGGAAGGTGTCAACTCAAGGAGTTACTCCAGCGGTTGACACAGTGTCTGCCAAGTGGTCATCAAGGGGCGCGAACAGTGAATGATGTGACCCATTTTTCTCCACTTTGCATTGATGAGTAGACAAATTACGTAAATACCTTGAAGGAGCAGTCTTATTTGTAGACAAATGATGCAGCCTATGTTTTTTAAATGCTTAAAGTCAAAATCAGAGTTGACACAACATTTTCTTTCAACGGTTTCTTCTTCCCAATGCTCTCAGCACACGTGGGCCACTTGTCAAAGGGCGCCAAGGTCTTTTCCAAAAGGGGCACTTTTATTTTCTTCTTCTCTATATATAATGTATCTTCTCATTTGAGAAAGGCATCTCTCATACTGTAAGGTGAAGCCATGCAAATTTTCACTTGGAATCAATAAAATATGCATTTTTTACCTCTATTTTGGTTGGATATATATCTAAGTGTTTTGAGTGTCATTTCTTCCTAATGCTTTCACAAGCTTGATACCAACACACCTGGTATAGACAAAGTGTCATTCCTTAAGGTGATAAGAAGAGTTGTATATGGAAAGCAGAGGCAGAAGAAGGCTACCAGACAGTGTGCTTTTCCTACAACGCCTATGGTAGGTTCTTTTCTGAGTGTTTCCATTAAAGCCTCCCTGTTAAGTTCCCTACAGTCTTTTGCTTTTACCAGTTAAAGTGTATGTATGTGTTCTTATGGTTCAAAGTGTGAGTATGAGTAGATCAAACTTGTTTGGTGCATCACCAGCTTAGGTTAGGTTATATTTTTTAATAATCCTTCTCCCTTTTCAACCCCCCCATTATATATATATATATATATATATATATATATATATATATATTAGCCACATTAGTGGAATAACTCAGAGATGCATCAAAGGGAGCTAGCCCTTATCTAGAGACTTTCCCCTCATTTTTGCTAGACCCACAGGCAAGAGAGGAGTTTCCATTGTGCCACATGGAAGAGAGAAGCCCAGCCTTCTCTCAAGGGTGCAATCCACAGTGTCAACACATAGCTCATCCAAGAACAAGTCTGGAACTTCCTCAGGATGAGTATTTAGCTCTTTACCAATTGCAAATTCATCTTCATCGAGGATAGTGAAGTTGAGGTTTATGTTATCTAGTTGATGGGGTTCAATGTAGAATTGTGCCATGGGTTCAGCCTTGATTGATACTTTAGTCCCATACCTTGGTATGCATGCCATGTAGGACTCATCTACTACAATATAGCCTCTTATCTTTGTTGTGAATTCTATAGATAAGCATAGAGAAAAATGAGGAGCCACCTCTAGAATCAAAACATCTTGAGCCACTGAAACACTAGGACAAACATGTAGGGTCAGGCTGAGACCTTTGATAATACCAACTAGTTTAGTGGAAGATCCATCAAGATGCAAAACTCCCTTGGATTAGGGATCATACTTTAAACCAAACTGGTCTGCTATTGATTTTGGCATTACTGAAGTTCTCCACTATCTATCAAGAAATTGTGCACCAAAGAATCATTGATAATTAGTGAAATGTAGAATGGTGGAGGATTAGCCACACTACTTGACCTTTCTCCCAAAGGACCCTTGGTTGCATTAGTAATAACCTTAGATTCCTTGCTCAGTTGTTTACCTACAGTCATTATAACACCTATCTTAGACAAACCTTCCTAAAGGATATCCACTTAATTGGGCATAAAAAGCATGTCCCACATTGGTACGATCATGTTGGATTTCTTCATTTATTCAACAATGTTGATTGGTGTACCACCAACTTTTTATTGGGTTTTGGGAGCTACTGCTACTAGTTTAGATAGTGAAGGAGTGGTGATAGGAGGCTCCTTGAATGCTTCCTAGTTTTCACCCATATTCCTTCTTTTGAATCTTGTGTTTGCTGAGACTGGGACATGAGCTAGATTGGGGATGGCCTACTAACTGGATGCATAACACTCTTCTTGCTCACTGATAACCATTGTAACTTTTGGTTTATTTTATCCTTGAGCTGATCCTTGTTCTTATGGAGGTTGCTCTGGCTCTATCATCATGGGGATCTCAATGCTTTGAGCCATAAGAGCTTAATTATACCCATAAACGATAGCCTATTGCCATTAGTCATTGAAATCCTGGTTAGAACAATTAGTTAGGATAATGGATTGCCCAAAAGACTGATTCTAAGGCATTGTCCCTTCAGCCTCTTGAGCCATACTATTTTGAACAGGAACCAAGGAATTAGAAGGGCCTATGCATTTGGATTATAATTATATTGTCTAGAATATATAGGCTGCCCCTATCCTTGGAAACCTCCTTTGTAGGGTGGCCTATTTACTTGATAAGGTTGTTGCTGACGCTGATATGAAACTTGATATGACTTACTGTAAGCTTGTTGTCTCTTGACATTGACTACATCATTCCCCAAGGATTGGAACATGCTCTTCAGTTCTAAGTAGTTCTTTTGCTCTTGGGAGTTGTTAGATCCATTAGTGGAGGTCTTCTCTTGCTTTGGTAAAGGTACACCAACAATAGTTGGAGTTAGAAGGATAACATCAAGTGGGGGACAACTATAGGAGGTGGTCTGATCTCAGGGAAAAGAGGTATTGGGGGTCTAGGAGTAAGCTTGCTAGCCTGGACTATATAATTTTTAGATTTGATAGCCACCTCATAAGCATCTAGCAAAATGTCCCCTCCCATGGATTGGATCATTACAACTATGTCACTATTTAGAGCCTTTAAATAGTACAAGAATGCCAAGTTAGGGGATGGTCTAACAATGACTAGAATCTTGTCCCAGGCCTTTTGAAATATCATGTTAAAGTCTTGCATGACTTCATGGGGGATTTTTTGATTGTGTTAAGTTTCTCTACTAGTGAAAAATGGTCACTCTTATCTGCAAACCTCTTGCATAAGGTTGTTCCCAGCTAATCCCATGATTGAATTGAGTTAGGAGCTAGACATCTATACCAATCTAAATCCTTTCCCTTAAAGGATACAACCAATAACCTAATAGCTACATTTTCTACTGTGACATTATGAATATTACAAAAATTGGTTGTCTTTGATGTGTTTAGTAGGAGTTACAACTTGGTCTCATGTGAAAAATGGGATGCTTTTGAGGGCTGTTACTGGCATAGGGTCATATTATGGCAAATTTAAAGGATTTTGGTTGCTAAAACCTACAAAAGTTCTTTGGTGAATCATGGTGGCAAGAGGGGATAACAAGGATCTTCTTGCATAGGTATACCTCACAATTGGTTTTGGAAATTAGTTTCTTACGTATGGGTGAGTATGGGTGAACCTTAAACTTATTGATGAGTTTAGAGGTAATTCAACAAATTCAAAAGGAATAATTACAAAATTTGATCTTGTAGTCACCTTTGGCATGATAGTTACTCTTCTACCACCAAATTGTTGAGTGTTCTTTGGGGTCACCAGATACTAAAAGATGAAAGCTACAACCGCTGTAAATTGATCAAACTAGCATCAAACTTGACCAATCTTTCTTGAAAATGTTCCACTGGGCATGCCAGAAACTATTGTAGCATGGAATTGCATCCGTGTGGGAGAGTTTTTTAGGTTCTCCCACTCCCATCTATAAAATTGAAGCAACCTTAGATTGTGGGTATCCTGTAGTGAGGTTGAACCTCTAGGCTTTTAAAGAGGCTAGATCCTCAAATGCTTCACTTCAGCTGTTCCCACACATTAAAACTTATTGTTGACCAAGGAAAAGGGAGAGGAAGATAACATAAAAAGAGAAAAATTGAACTAAGAAAGGTGATGCACCAAATAGAGAGTGACCCACATAAGAATGAAATAAACACTAATTCAACATAAGATAATTCTACTTGCACAACCTCACAATCGATTAATTTGCATCAGTGTTTTATAAACTAGGCTCACTAATCCATATATTAAGCAAATAGAAATTTTAAAATTCACAACAAGCATCCATTAATGGTAGAAAGAACTCAAGTTTAGACATGCAACTAACCTAAAAATACCTGAAAATAGGTAAGAAGGAAGGACAAGGGACATGGAAGAACACTTCTTCACAAGGCCATCATGCACAATGCTTGCTAAACATAATTTTTAGATAAGAGATAGGTAAAAATAATCTTTATTGCTTCAAAAGGTCTTTCTTAAAATTTTTTATAGGGTTCTTCCTTGTCAAATGAGGATATCTCTTCTTTTGAAAAGAATTGAGACATATATAGAAAAGGAGAAGACCCAAAGAAAAGAGGCAAGCAAACAAAAATCAATAAATGAGATCCAACCACCCTCCATGAATTCTCACCCACACTTGGGTTAATTATAACTAATCCTTCTCCAACAAAATAACTGTCATTAGCTCCAATAGTCTTCCAACCCTCTCATTGGTCGAGAAATGCACTAGAAGATAAAACTCATTGAGGATAATGATGTCATGGTCCACTAAGAAGGAAAAGTCCAGGAACATCTTAAATACTCAAGCTATCTTTTCTAATTGCTTGATCTTTATCTTTCATCTCCATACCATCCTCCACTTTTCTACTTATGCATGAGGACAAAAAATTCCTACAACTATAAACAGGGACATGGAAGAACACTTCTTCACAAGGCCATCATGTACAATGCTTTCTAAACATGATTTTTAGACAAGAGATAGGTAAAAATAATCTTTATGCTTTAAAAGGTCTTTCTTAAAAATTTTGATAGGGTTCTTCCTTGTCAAGTGAGAATATTTCTTCTTTTGAAAAGATCTGAGACATAGAAAATGGGAAGACCCAAAGAGAAGAGACGAGCAAATAAAAATCAATAAATGAAATCCAACCACCCTCCATGAATTCTCACCCACACTTGGGTTAATTAGAACTAATCCTTCTCTAATGAAATAACTGCCATTAGCTCCAATAGTCTTCCAACCCTCTCATTGGTTGAGAAATGCACTAGAGGACAAAACTCATTGAAGATGATGATGTCATGGTCCAATAAGAAAGAAAAGTCCAGGAACATCTTAAATGCTTCAGCTATCTTTTCTAATTACTTGATCTTTATCTTTCATCTCCATGCCATCCTCCACTTGTCTACTTATGTACGAGGACAAAAATTCTTACATTTATAAACTTGACTAAGCCATGCTACTTCTACATTTGTCGACTATTTGTCGGAGATGATGGCCATGTCAAAGGATGATGACTCCTCATTGACTTCATCTACCAGATCTTGCCTTGACGCTTGGACCAGATCTTCCCTATACATGGAAAACCAATCTAAGGACATTGGTTTTCCTGAATTTATTTTATTTATATCGGTGTGAGTCCATAGGTTGTGCAGCTCCTTTTGGTCTTTTAAACACCAATGACTACTTGTAAGGGCTCAAACTTGGCATTTGTAGGCCCATCATCAATTTCTTTAAACTTTCATTTTGGGCATTATTTTTGACATCCATTTGATCTCCTTTTCTCAGTATTTTATAAGGTACCCTTTGGGTTTTTGAAATGATCCCTTTTCGAAGGTAAGGTACCCTTTGGGTTTTTTGAAAAGGACTTTCTCGAAGGGAAAGATCCCTTTGGAAATCCTGAAATGATCCTTCAGGGTTTTTGTTTCAGATCATTTTCTTGAGAAAACCCTTTGGAAAAATTGTCTCTATCACTTCTCTTTAAAAGATATCTTTCAGAACGTTTGCTTGGAACAATTCTTTCGAAACAATTTTTTTGAAATAATTTCTGACACTTAAACGAAAGAAACTGAGACAAAACTTTCGAAGAAAGAACACTTAGTTGAAAGGAGAAAGAATTCCTTCGGGGAGATTGTCCACACAATTTTCTTGAAAGGAAAATGAAACCAAAATAGGCCCAAAAGAAATCACCTTTCACTTGTTCTCTGAAAGAATGAACAAGTAAAAGACTTAGCTAAATAAGAGAGTTTTCATTTAGCTTTTGGCTTTCAGGCTTATCCTCGAACACTACTATTGGATCCATTTCTAAGCCTTTGACCCAATGTTTCATCAAACCATGCAAGAGCTTCATATGTGGGCCAAAAATGGCCAATAGGACCCTAAAATGTAAACTTAGGAACACGGTCTCATAAGTCTATTTAGACATTACTTGTTGGGAATTTCCTACAACAAACAACAATAGATTAGTAAAAACACCAAAATACATTTGACCACCAAAACAACGTTAAACATCTATATGACCAAATGCTTAATAATTTTAATTATATGATTTAAATAAACAACCAGGGTTATCATTTATCATGGGGAGGTTTGATTGATCATAAGGTTCATGCAATGCTTGATTACAATGGGTAAATTATTCCATGGGTTGACTTGTAGGTAAATAAACAGAAAGATTTTGGGTGTAAACACCTGGCTATTCTAACAAGTAAAATAGGTCAGCACTATGACCATGTGGCATTGATTATTGTTCAATGATGAAAACTTCTTGGTAATTCAATGCCAAGTATGTAAGAGATAATGGAGTCCTTTGAATAAGCATGGTAGTTAGTGTGACATCTCCACTAGGATCTACTTAGAACAACTTGATTTTTTTTAAATTTAATCAACATGTTCTTTCATTAGATTTTACCATGAGAATATAATTAGTGATCCAAGTCTAATACACTAAGCATTTAACTTATAAATAAATATGTAACATCTATTTGTCATTGATCACTATCATCATATGAAACAAAACATTGCTGAATATATAAAGTAATTATAGATTTCCAATCACGATTCGTATAAACATATAAACACTACTGTCAATATGCAGTTAAGTAAGCAATTACAATACATTAAGAATAGTATTTCAATAATAATAAATAAAAGATACAAGGCTCCACGGAGTAAGATTTTCTGAACTTCAGTATCTATGGTATACTCAAGTGTAGTCTCCAAAGAAGTATTGTTGTGGGGAGGGAGAGTATCATCTGAGTGATTTTTCACACCAACCATAGACCATCGATCCTCCACACAATCCCCTATCAGGGAATGACCCTCCCTTCATGAATGAGTAGATAGTGACAATGCAATAATCTAGAGAGATAATCTAGTACCTATGTATTGTAAGATTTCTAATACACAATGTGTACCATAAAGAAAATGTGTTCTAACATGATATCGTAAAAACATGTAAATCATATATATGAATTTATAATATCTAACTAAACATTAATTTGGTCAAAATTTTCAATAGTTATTGATCTATACGATCATTCAAATTCATACACACCACTTGATCGGATTACCTTCATCTTACATTGGTGATGTTAGTAAGCTAGTGAAGTCCATCTCACTACTTATACCAACAATGTGAGATTTGGTTAATATAAATATAACCAACAAATTCATATAAATTACTCCTACTAGTAGGCATAAAACATGCTAAACACAATACTAATCAAAATACATACATTTAATCTGTCAAACATATGAATAAATCTCCACTATATTATTTGTCACATAAATAATAAGCATAACAAGTATAGTTCATACTAACTAGGTATAATCTATATTAAACTAAATATTCTAATTTCTGTAAGTAGACTCAAATAGTACATTATATGATAATCACTAATATCACAGTCTATTATTTTTATGTACACACTACTCAATTTTAAATAGTCAATCATTATACAGAAAGTCATAATTCTCACAACAATATAATATTTGGTTTAACTTGTTATATTTTTAAGAGGTTGTATGTATATATAGATGGTGTCCTATCCTTTAAGAATCTATGACTTGGTTTTTAACAATCAATAGGACTATAAATATAGACACTCATTACAATGCATTAATATATAGTATATGTATATATATTTGTACATATTGATATACTCATAATATGTATCACACATAAATTTTTAACTAATATATAAATATTGTATGTAAATGCCAATAGTCATTTATAATTATAATCAAGGACTTCATAATATTTCAATAATCATTATATTTTTCTTATTCACAATTACATTCAAGAATCATCAAGATATTAATATAAACTAAGTACTACAATCAATAAATCATTTATATCAATATTCTGTTCTTCTTATTTATTGTTGGTTCTTAAAATAAATTAAATCAACACTTAATTCAAATTCATTGTAAACTGCATAAGACATTTGCATAGTTCATTTATGTGTTTGGACCCTAAAACAGTCTATGTATATTATCATATATATTGCTACAGGTTCGACTCCATCGACTTATTTTATATAAAACTATTGTGCTTCAAAATACATTATTAGTCTCTACAAAGAGTTTGAAATAAATACCTCAATATATATATATATATATATATATATATATATATATATATATATATATATATATATATATATATCTTAGTTTATAACAGTTTATATAACATTATATATATATAACGGTGTATTTGTTTAAGAACTAGAAACAATCTCATAAATAACACATGTTTTATTATATATTATATAATAATTAACTGTACCATTCTATATAACAACTACATATACTGATAATGCAAAGTTTTATCTCCTATGGCAAGTGCTCAACACAATGTTTTGCTATTTATTATGAATTCGCTTCCAGCAATCAGTATATGGATTGACCGTATAGATCCATTCAATCGTCTAAATCACTTAGCATTTTTACACAATTCACTATATTCATATATTATCTCAGTTTTAAAAAATAAAAATATACACAAAATAATTTTATATAACAAATTTATATACTATCCATACACTCAACCGTACAATTTCATATAACCAATAAACACTCAGCCTACATATATTTGTTACCACGATTTGTAACACAAAGATGCATTATATATAGGTATATATTCATAATTTTTAATTCTATGATCCTTATTCATATTTTATAAACACACAGTTTGTTGTATATATGTATATCAGACACCACATAATTTTATACACCCATTTGTTTATTCTCCAATTTACTCAGACTTCGCCTTATTACCAGTCTACATATATACTCGACATATTGTGTTATTCCATTTCAGTATATATATTTGTGTGTATAACTAATCTAATTTTATATGAGAACACATATCAATTATATATTTTCTATGAGGAATATTATATTCATAATTCTAAGTTACCATTTCTGAGTTTACTCTCATGGATTTGTAAGACAACATTTATTATTTCCACATATATCTTCACAAATTTTTAGTAGAATATATATATTCACAATTCAAAGGTGCCAGCTACCTGGTAAAAGCTTCTAGATTGGAATGGCACAATCCAAGAATCTTTCGCTCGGTTTTGACCTCTCTCTTCCTCAATGCACTGTTCCTCCCTTCTCCACTTCGCTATCCTCTTATCCTTCTCTTCTTCATGGGATTCTCCTCTTCTCCAATTATCCCTTTTTATCTTTGTTCCTCATGTTTCCCCTCTTTCCATTACGTGAATATTGCCTTTAAATCTTGCGTTGGCCTTTTTTTCTTCTTTTTTCTTTTCACTTTTACTATATATATATATATATATATATATATATATATAGCTTTTCTAATTTGGCCCAAACAAGAAAGCTAAAGATATTCGAACCTTCCCAAAACATTAATTATTTTTTAATTCATTTTATTCCCTAATTATAATATAATATAATACATTTGTTAATTATAACACAAAATAATATAATTGCTAATTATAACATAATTGCTTTATTTTTTACCTAGTATAGGTAGACAATTGTCCTGACTTAATAAGAATATGACTAAGATAAGGTTGATAATATTTTTTTTAAACAATAATTGGTATTTCAAACAACTAATATACCAATCATAATAATTTTATAATAACATAATTGTTGTGTCATTACTACGTCATATAGATTATCTAATATCTTTTATTATCTATTTATATTAAGATGTTAAGCCATATAGTGATATTCACGAATATCATAAAGATAACTAGTTAACATTTCAAAGACATGAGAGCTAGTATAATACGATAGTACCAGATACTACTTACTCAAATTTACGTTATTCAAAAATATTAATAATCATGAATACAATGACATGACATAAATGCATATTAACATTATACATCCAATTTATTTATAACAACCACAACGTAATCACGCAAGATTAATTCTATATAAGCATTAAACTGAGCTAACACACCACTAATATGTATAAACAATTATCTAAATACAAATAACATAAAAATATACCAACGCTAACAATTCAAACTATGCAAAAAATGAGTGCCATCTAACATGGTGTATGCATGGGTTCTAGCCATTCCTATGTCATCCCCAACACCTCCATCTATGCCACCCTCTCTGATGATGCTCTCCCTCTGTCATGCTCTGAGGGATAGATCTCTCATGTGTCAAATTCATGACAAGAAGGTAATTAGCGCATAACATCATGATATATAGATCATAAAATATTATTTTAAAAATAAATTAATATGATCATAATGTAAAGAATATACAATACAACTAAATCATAGCAATGCAATCATGAAATAAAAGCAACATACATCTATCCCATAATAGTATATGACTTACAACTTAGTTAAATAATAATCAAATCAAATTTCAAACCATAAAAATTCACAGATAATCAAGTAAATTTGCTTAGTGATAAATCAAGGTGTAACATTTAGGAGATCCAACATCTTCAAATAAATTTCAATAGCCACCATTTTAGTTTGTAAGAATGGGCCTTTCAACCTCCTATATAACTGGTGAAAGCGAAAATTGAATCTTCTCATAGGCTCATTAGGTTTCCTATGGGCTGTAGCAAATTGGTAATATGGGGCAACAGGGTCAGTGGGCACACTAAAATGGTTGACAAATGCATTTTCAAAGGTTGAACACAAAGTGATGCACCTATTTGACATGTCGAGGTAATATTTGTAAGTGAGCTCATCTAGAGAGTAAGAAAACATATGACAAGTAACATATTTGCGTTGAATTTGAGTTCTAATTATATCATCTTTGAATGCCTGAATGTATTATTCTATAGTTTTCCACCATGCATATATTTAGGGAATAATGTATCAAGATTTTTCAACAAGCCATGAATAGGCCCTGGAATACTCATAGGGTAGCCACTTCCACTTAGCCAGGCAAAAGCCATAGGTGGATTTAGAATTTACTTTTCAGTCTTAGGACCTAGAAAATCATCTTGGGCAACACCTCTAACTGTAAAAGTTTAAAATTTATGTCAAAAAATTAGTTTTATGTTTATGTCCCTCTTTCTAGTGCCCATTTTTTGACATTTTATTTGTCATGACTCATCAATGCTAGGATCTCAGTGCAGTAATGTCTATCAAGTCTCTTTCAAAAGGAGGCCCACAAAAGTCTCCCCAAATTTTGTATCTACTAGGTTATGGCATACAAAAATACTCAGTTGTTCATTGTGAACTATTCTAGTTAAGGGGCTTGTTGGTGTAAATCTCAAACTTAATTTTAATGGGGTTTGGATACTTGAATAGTTTAGTGGTAATGTTCATTTTGTATTGATTTTAAATGAGTTTTAATAAAATATAGAAAACAACAAGACATATATGTGTTTCCCAAGACAAACCCGTGTTTCAAATTGAAATAATAAAGTGGAGTTGATTATTATCATTCCTTCCATCGTGTTTAACATTCGATAATATGGCAATAACAATGGAAACAACTAATTACAATCAAGATAGATGTTGAAGCAGATTGTATTCAACTGATTTCCTAAATTAATAGATTTATTTTTTTAAATGATAAAAGATGGAAAAGAGGAAAGAAAATAAAGCATGTAATAAGCAAAGACAAATTTGAAGCCTTCATTTGAGTGCTACATCAGAAATCAAGCTCTCATTTAATCAGTTGATCCACAACCACCACGGGGATGATACAAGCATCTTAGGAGAATAAACTATAGGAGAAAGATAAATAATCACCATTCATACACGTAGATCACTAATAAAACTCTCACAATCTTTCATAAATCAAGATATTCATGTTGATAGCATAATAGAGTTGATTATAAGTGATTGAATAAAAAATTCGCTAGGATAATGACATGGTTATAAGATTGAGGGAAAAATTACACTAAAACAAAAAAATGCATAAAATGAATGTGATTGGCTCTATGGTCTTTCTTGGGAGAATAAAATTCAACCCTCGTACAATAGAAATGATCCAATATATCTTTATCTTTTTTATGTGAAACTTGATGCGAAAAATGCCTCAATACAAAACCTATAACAATGCCAATAAAAGTTCATTGTTCATATTTTAAAGTTAAAAATATGAAACTTGAAATTTAAAATTTGAAAAGAGAACAAGAAAATAATACACTTAAAAAGGGTATGCAATCTAATTGCCCTATAACTTAAAAATTGAGTTGTGTGTGTGTCCCCTTGTTGAGGTATTTATAAAAATGTTAAATCTGTGGTGAATTGAGAGTGATCAAGTTTGAATTTGAAAACTTTTGAAATCCCTTGAGTTGGAAAGATTGCATGTTTCAACTCTCATTTGAATATATAGAGTACTCTATAAAATGATTGAAGTAGTGGAGTTATCAAATGTGGATCGCTATAGTGAAAAAAGTGTAACCATAGACGTTGAGTATTATTAGACACTAACATGGCCCATTTTCAAAATGAAACAAATCATACTGCTATAAACGGATCTATATTATATTAAAACTTTTATACCTCTAAAACTTTTAAAATTCAAAAAAGTGAAAATTGAAATTATCATGTAGAAACATAAACATGAATGAATATCATGCCCATTGTATCTATACTGAATTGATATAGAATGCAAATTGATCTTTTAACTTTTGAAACTAACTTATAATTATTTGAAACATGTAACTTGTAACTATTTAAAACCTGCAACTACTTTTCACGTGTCCATGCATATGCATCAAGTATATATGAATATGAATTGAAGTAGTTGTAGGAATAAGTGTACATACATGTTACATGCCCCCATAAATTATTTATTTTTAATCATGTTGTATTATGTCTTAACTTATTTCAAAATAAAAATGTAAAATATTTGAAAGATATAATCATGTAGTAACATGTGAACATTTGAAATGTATTGCATAATAATGTTAAATATAAAATTGAATTTACATATGAAACATGTGTTAGATAGATATAACATTGCAGTGCATAAATAATATGTGCATGATAGGTATCATGGTAGAAGAGTAGATATATAAATAATGCATAATATGAATCATAAAATCATAATAAAAAGCAATGAACATACAAGTAATGTAACACAATGTCACACAATTTGTATAGAATGCCACACATAAAGTCCAAAGGCCATATACAAGGGACATGTGAATGCCACATAAACATATAAGGTCAAGAGAAACACACAAGGCCAAAGGCCACATATAATTATCAATCAAGTCACAACTTATCATATAGTAAAGTAATAATGTAAAAAGAAACATAGAGAAAATGAGACTAGTCTATATTAACCATATGTATCAATGTCATTCTTATCAAGTAACATATTCATGTAACATAATGTAAAACATGAGTGATTAGCAAAATATTTGTATAATATGTATCTCAACATGGTAGAGAGGATGTGGATAAATACAACATGTTGAAGTGCTCATAGAAAATGAAGAGATACCTCCAACTTAGCAAGGTTATTGAGTAATAAGAGAAGCCCAACATTGAAACCCTGTGTAGTAGTATGTTTTGTATCACACCCACATATCTCGCAAAAAAGCATTGTGTATTTTAAATTGAAGTATCTTATTTATTTAACATGAAATAAATAACATAAGTAAATAAGTAAACTAACAATATTTTAAAAATATTTGTAGGTCTTGATTTTGAAATTTTAAAAGTATTTTGATTTTTTTTAAAAAAATTGACATATAGTTTTTTTTGTAACTTTTGAAATATTTGATTTTTTTTTTGAAGTATTTGGGATTGAAAAGGCTAAAAAGCAAGGATTTAAAAATAGAAGAAGTGGGAAGGATTCGAACAATCCATAACAAGGTGGTGGGACATAGTGTAGCAAGAAAGGAAGACAAGGATAACACCCCCAATGTATGAGGTTATGAATCATAATCATGTAAATAAGGATGTGCATGCCCCCAATGAGCAATAATTTATGTGTGTTCATGTAGAATGTAGGAGTATATATACGTGATTATGTATTTACAAAGGAATCTATAACATGATATATTTGCAATAGTAAACAAGTGGATTGTCATAAAGAATGAGTATTTAAAGCAATTTAAGATATATCTTTTAGATTGTTCAAATCAACTTGAAAATACAAGAGGACAAGTGTACAAAGTGAAACTAAAGTCAAGCACCAGAAGAAAGCTTGAATAAGAGATAAAATAAGTAGCAATGAAGTAAAAACAAAGAAACTATGTACAAATGAAAATGCAAGTAGCTAACTAATTATGTTTGTAATTGGAAACATATATGCATAGCCTAGGCATTATATGACTAAATGACTACATGTGAAGAGGAAGTGCCAACTTAGTTGCCTCTGATTTGAATAAGAAACATATGCATAATTGATTTAATACCCATGTAAACCTATACCATCATGTGTGATAGGAGAAGATGTAATTTCATATACATGTGGTGAAGCTCTTTGAGCAACTTGTGATGTCTTAGGAGATGAAGATATTTTTTTAGGTGTCACTTGTTGCTTAGATGATTATGCCATGCTCTTTGGAACTAACCGATTACACTCATGTATAACTATATCATGTTCATAAGTAAATTGAGGAATTGATTTTGTAATAAGTCGTGTAATTGGATGATGTTCATAAGTAGATGGAGAAACTAATTCTGTAATAACCCTTGAACTATATCGCAGTTAAAAGATAATTCAAATCATGTTGGGACAAGACCACATTAGGAGGTCTAGAATGCACTGCAGCCTTGTCTATTGACTACAACCACATCTTGGTTTATTGTATGATTGATTTTTCTATGTGAGTACCTACAGTTGTATGTGATGACTTATTGATTGATTGTGTCCCGATTTGATGCACATAAGACTTATCACATCAAAATATTAATTCCTACTCAGTAAACTAAATGAAAATTATATACAAAGGAGAGAATTAGACAAGGGCCTCAGATCGATGTAGTTCTACCTCCTAGGATAAGTGTGTGAATCTTGATCTTTGTTATATGAATTTAACTATATATATTGATTTAAATATTTGACATGAGTGTCCTTGACCTACAATAAAATAACTTTAGACTTGGATTATGACTGTTAGAATAAAATAAAATTAGAATTGGAAGAATTAGTTCTCTTTTGTTCAATATGCAGTAGAATTGCCAAATGATTGCTAGATTGTTTGGAGAGGCCTTGATGCGATTAAATAGAAAAATATTTGAAATATTTTTGTAGACTGACCTTGATAAAAATGCGAGAGGAGTAATATGAAATGTCTCAAATTTACAAAGTTACTATTGTAGTCCTTGTCCACTTAGTGCATACCTATCCCAAAATAATAGAAATTGTTGGGATTTCGCTGACAGAAACCCATAAGCAAAATAAAAATCCTTGGATAATATTTGCAGTAATTGTAAGATAGTAAATGGAATAATCAGTGCTCACGTAGATATTTCAAGTTAATATAATGGTGAATAAACCAAATATGATAAAAATATCAATATTAATCATTTTCAAGCATTCAATTAGTAAATTTGAGTGTCTAAACATAGATCCAAAACAACTTTGCTCAAATTGTAGATTTCAATGTAGGCATGAAAGAATGTAGAAATCAAAAAGAAAAAATGCACTTATAAAAAAATTCAATTTCCAATATATGCATACAGTCTATCATTCGAAAAAATTATTATTTGTATCTAAAATCTAACTATTAATGTGAGACGATTGCCGCATACTCGTAAATCCTTACGAGTGGTCGTGTTCTTATTATCATACACGTCATTTCCTGTGACAATAAAATGGATGCTCTGTTAAATTTCATTTCCCTCCTTTGGAAAGTAATTTTCAAGTTGAAGTTTTTCACAATAATTCGATATGCAATTTCAAAGAAAGTTAAACAAATAACTCTTATAGCACCATACAGATCTGCGCAGATTTTTTTCAATGACTACCTCACAATTTTGTCTATTAAAATAGGTTTCTCATGTCTTAAGGCTGCTTGTCTCAGTTGTGTTGTGCTGAACGCCTATTGCACCTAATTGTTGATTTTCATCAATAAGAATGTATTAAACATTTTTTATTTAGTGTTGGAAGGTTGACAAACTTTTTCTTTCGAGAAGATTAATTTGTTTGGATGGATTCTAATAGAGAATCGTGCATGTATATTGTCTAGTGATCTATAATGGTTGGCAACAATTCATGTTGTATTTCTAGCATAATGTGAGAGTACGGGTTTGAAATCCATATTAGCACACTGAGTTGAGAGGATGTCATATTTATATATGTTTAACATATTGTCATTATGAGTAAAACTTCCAAGGTGATTTGTAATAATGTTTAATGGTGGAGACTTTCTTTCACAACAATCATTTTCATTAATTTTGGTTTGTCATTGGGCACGGGATGATCAAGAATGGAACGATGGATTCCAAGGTTCTTCTAATTGCTATCTTGCAGATTCCAAGTTGTTACATATCTATCAATTATTACCTATGTGGTATTTATCTCTATTAGGTTTTGTAAATCTAAGACGTCCATCTTAGGTGCATTTGTGAGCCATATGAATCCATGGATATTGGTAGAGCTTGTGCTTTTCCATTCATATATGTGTAAACGAAAGGTATGTTAAAAAAATACAAACATATGTGCTTATCAAAGTCGAAATAATTTGAAAAGTAAATGTATGATGTGACTGATCTATAACAGTATTCATTTGCATGGAGGTATTTTTGTCGCACCTCCTCATGCAAAGCCTCAAACTTGTTATTCATAAATGCATATGCATCATACTATTGGAGGTTCTCTAGGCATGACATTGTATATTTCTAATGATTTGGTATTAGTAGCATTAAGTGTGAAGAATAATGTTGGGCTACCTTGTGGTGTGACATATTAATGAGTTTACTCTTACATTTTCTCGAATATGATATTTTTCTTTGCAGGGTTGAACCAAAGTGCATGAAGATGTTTACCTAGCTTCTCATTTGGCATGTCTTATAGGTGTTATTGTAAATCTATATCAATTGTTGGAACATGGTTTGAAATGCTTTTCTTTACAAACACTGTAGGTTTTTCTTGGGTGGGATGACATATCATGATATTCAATAAAAATTAGTGGAATATTGGATGATTTCCAAATATATTGTAATGGTATTGTAGTAGGTTCAAATCATATTCATGTAAACGAATATTTTTTATTCTTTCTTATTTATACATTGCAACCCCTATAGGAAACAATATTGTGAGGTCAATAACAACCAATCCAAATATTGTATTCAATATGTGGCCATTCAAATATTGTATTCATGGGTCGTGCATTTACATCTTTTAAGTAGCTTTTATTTGTTCCTTTTTTGTTTGTGCATTAGGGAATGCACGTATGAAAGATGATGGATGTTGTTGTTGCTCCTGATTTTCATATTTTGTGTTGTGAAACTCCTTCTGTTATATGTGATGTTGGCATATCAATGATTCTATGTCAAAGCCTTACATAAACATTTGAAGATTGAAGAGGTGGTGTATTGATATAGTCATAATCAAGACGTACGTCATTGTATTATTATTGCAAAGCTTTCATGACATGAGACCAACTAACATACCGTTCATACTTGGTTGAGTGTAAAATAACAAGGGGCAAAAATAAGGGTTTAAGTGGTAATGAATTTCAAAAAAATAACCATACCTCAACTTCAATTGCTTTTTTGAGAGGCTTCAACGGGGAGTTTCATCATAGTGTAAGAAGAGAAGTTGTAGCATTTTAGATGTAGTTTACGGAACTATTTTCTTTTACATTAAATTAAATTTGGTAGATGATAATTTTCAATTTCAATAAATGACTCATTATATTTTATAGGTTCATAAAGAGCAAGCACTTTTCCGTCGAGCCTTTTTTAAATCAAATTTGTGATTTTTTCATTGTTTTTGTGGATATGTGAAGGACATGATAAAATGCAATAGTAATTTTTTAAATAATTATATATTTTTAATTAATAATTTAAATGAAAACATACAAAAAATGAAGTATTGATTTTCTATTGAGCCAAACATGGTGAAATATTATTATAATTTTGTTTTTTATGTTTTAATATTGTACCTGATGATGTGTAGAAGTAATAATACTCGAAATTTTAAAAAATATTTAACAAGTCAGAAGTTATTATAATTTTTCAATGTATTTATCTATTGACCACTATGATACACTTAAATAAATAAATTAATATTAAATAATAATTTAATTAATTTTTCAAGACCAAATATGTATTCTACAACTATAGAATCTGCTTGACAAAAATCTTTCGGTATTTCACATACAAATGTAAATAATTAAAAATATATATAGGTGAAGATAGAGGATGTCCATGAAAATTTATTATGCTCATGTGTTGCAGAAATGTAATCAAACACAAGTATCCATTCTTCAAACGAAGGCAAAACTGAATTAAAAGAGCAGGTATTTTTTTTTAAAAATAAAATATATATCTGTTTACAATTCCTTCAAAACATAGAACATGCTTTTGTAATTGAACTCTTCCATGACCCAATTTTATAAAAATATTAATTAAATAATTTATATATGCTATATTTTGTTGAGTTGTACCTAAACCTCTATTAGGCCTTTATACCATTTGCTATTCATATTCATGTTATGCATCGGACCTTGAAATTATATGCAACTAAGTTAACTTAGTTAATGTGTAAAATTAAAAACACACACAAACTTGTATGAAAATAAGTTCATTATCTAAAAAAATCCACATTTATTGAAGTGGTGCCATCTTGGGCATAATCTAGATGACTTCGTCATCCAAGGCATGAAGAACCTTATTTATGTCTACTTGAGGCCCAAGATTGTAAATTTTAGAAGTGGTGTGCTCCTATTTCTATCCCTCAACTTAGTTTTCTCTCTCTCCACTGCACTCATCTTCGCACGTTCATATTTACTCTTTGTATGTTGCACAATTCACTAAACATATATTTTCAATGCCTTGATTGTCATTGGCATATCATAGAATTTCAAAAAAAAGGGTGGTTCATCCAAATTACATTGGCTTGATTACAAATGAATGTGGCTCAAATTGTCCACGTTTTTCCCAGTTACAAGTGGTTATGGTGGCGATGTGTCAAATTTGGCTTATAAGGGACCTAATTGCACACAATATCAACATAAATAGGTGGTTGGGTATATGAGAGTCACCAAATAGACTTATATTTATCCAGTCACACTTATTAGGATTTGAATTCAAATCAAATCAGCTTGATTACATAAGAATGTGTCTTAAATCATTTGCATTTTCCTGATCGTAAGTGATTTGAGTTTTGTTGTGTCAATTTTGACCTATAAAAGACCTAATTGCACACAAAATTGATATAAAAAAGTGGTTGGGTGTGTTTGGGTCACCAATTTAATCTAAGTGTCCCCAATCACACATATTTGAACTTGAATTCAACACAATTAGGTCCAATCATATAACAACTGCATTTGTGAAGAAGATGGGGAAATATTTTTTCCAACGTTCATAATTAATCTACTTTCTTATCTACATTCGAAATATAGAAAAAAAGGGAAAAAGTCTATGATTATCATTAAGAGCATTAGGCATTCAAATGGCAGATTCAAACCCTTCAAATGCAGTTGTGTCAGTCCAAAAGTGTTAATAGGAGATTCAATTGTGTATTTCATGTGAGGCAGTTGTGTCAGTCTGTAGGAAGCTAATAACTATTACCCCTTGAATCATTGCTATCAGTACAATTTCTAATGTAGTCAGCATTAAATTGAAATATTTGCTTGAAGCACTTACAATTATTAGTTTACGCAAACTGCATTTTGGATTATTTTCTTGAATTATTTGTTTGTTAGTGAATAAAATCTATAATTGTATATTTTATATAAACATTGATCAAATACCACAAAAAAATTGTGTCATATACCGAGATGAATTAATGAGGAAGCCTTGACAATTTAAATGCCTTGAGGGTAACGAGTTGATAAAACAAATAGATCACCACCGATTTTACAATCTCCCAACACAATTTGTATTAAACTTAATCTACTTTAAAAAAATCTTATTTTAAAAAATAAAGTTTCAACTTATATTAAATTTGGAATTAATAGTGTATTCTTTTATATCTCCTAAATTTAACTATCATTATTTTCGATCAACATTGATGTTATTTATTAAGTTATATTTTTTAAAATAATAAATATATTATATTATAAAAAAATATATCAATATTTATATAAGGGAAATCAATTGTTATATTTTTTGTACAACTACTTCAAAATTCTTATAGATCTTAAATTAAATGTTTTAATATTTTATTTTATTTTTGTGTAAGATAAAGTTGTATTAGAGTTTTTTGTCAAACGACATTTGTAGATAATATTACACAAGGCAGTATCAAAAGATCACATGAATATGAAATTTTAGAATCTGATAAGGATCAATTCTTTTTTGATACTCACGTAATCATGAAATTTTGATGATTATTATTAGTCTGATAGATTTTAATCGTCTATAATGTTGGACTGAGGTTCAAAAAAAAAAAAGGCAAAAAAAGTCGTATTATGGATACGAGCTTTAGCTATTCTTCATTTTTGTCTTTTATTTTTTTTCTTGCTAACTTTTTGATATGTTTCACCCAATATAATTTGTTTCTAGGATATAACTTCTCCATCCATTTCTTTTTGTATGACTAACATTATACTATAATTTTTATATCAATAAAAGTACACTTTTCAATTATAAAAAATAATATTAATATTTATTAAATAAATTATTAATTGTTTATAAACTCTTATAATTTCATAGTCTTAAAATTAATGTTATTAAATAAATGAAATATATATATTTTTAAAAATACTATAAATATATAAAAGCATGCATAAATTGATTAAATATAACTTTTAAATCCCAAACTTAAATTGATTATATAATCTAACTAAAAATAATTTAAACAAATATAAGGTATTGATTTTTTATTTTTTAAGGAAAGTAAGCCATAACAAGGGTGCAGAGTGCCAAGTCCTTGTGGGAGGAGAGAGAAACAATATTTGTAGATACATTTTGGAGATCAAGTCCATTGCAGAAGCTCAAAGGACCACCATTTTTGAGAAATTTAGCTTGGTCATTGTTTGCCAAGGTCTTCAAACTTTAAATTATTGAATAAATTGATCAAAGGACAACTGTGAATGTTGTACTTCTAGCTCCTACTACAAAAGTGTCCAAAATAACCCCTGCATATGTCATTTTATCGGGTATCATAAGTTATCTAGAACCAAAATCAAACCAAGGAATCAATATGAAGGAATGAATGACATTGTGCATTGTGCATTTCATAGCAATCAAGCAAGACACGTAAAAGAGGAGTGGTTTGCATAAAGCACTGCCAACAAGCTGAAAGAGAATAATGATACCAATTTCCATACCTGCAGTAGTGCCGCCACCTTTCTTAAGATAATCATGGATTTGTCTTGACCAAAACAACACCTGCATATGTCAATGACAATGTATTCAATAGAATCTAAAAGACTAGTTTTTTGGATCAGCAAGAAATAACTAATCGTCACAATGTAATTAATAGAATCTGAAAAATGCCAACAAGGTGAAACTAAGGGGGTCCAAGTTAGCCTAGGTGCATGTAGTGACTCTAATCACTCACTATGCATGTCATTAGGAATCTCTTGGATAAATCTCTATCTTAGAGGTGTCAGAGTCTTAGATGAATACACCCAATGCTATGACATAAACCATTCAATAGACAAGTTTTAAGGATTCAATATTTATTTAAGATATGTTATATGTCAACTTAACCTTTAAGCAAATTAATATTGAAGAACTTACAGTTGTATTGATCTTGATACGGGCACTAGTTTCTGCAAGAATGGCTGGAACAAAGCATATCGACAATGATTTCTCATCTAAAAGAGATGGGTTAGACACTTTGCCATATCCATTCAATGCTGAAGATTTATGTGGTGATTGTAATGCATAACTTTGCACACACATAAGGGCCAATTTACAAGTGCTCAAAAAGACTTGCTTGATGCACTAGTTTCACAAACATGAAAAGTTTCATGAGAGAGCTTAATTAACATGAAACTAAAAATTAGGATAAGGTTGGACAACATCTCAATCAAACAAACATGAAAAGACTAGTGAGAGAGCTTAATTCTCAAGAATCTATAAACTATTAAACAAGCTTCAAAAATGATAGGATTTAGTCTTGTATCCACACAATTATTGTTGAAGCTTGTTTTCTAATAACTAAGAGATTTCCAAAAGTGTATAGCTTACAAATAAATAGAAAATAAAATAAGTAAGACTACATGACTAAACTGATATAATTTGTACTACACATGAAATATCTACTCATAATTCCCAACCCCTATATAAGTCTCCCAAGATCTCTCTAAGCCTCATCTACAGACATGAAGATTGCATGCTACTAGGCAATAGCTTAACAACATCTAGGAAATCATTGGAGACGTAGTTAATTTAGATGAAACATCTCTCCTTTTAGTTATTGTCTTTTAAAAGTTTATATAAGACCTAACCGACCTAATAAAGGATCCACTAGGTCATATAGATTGTTGAGGACTAAGAAGATCATATTTTGGTTTCACTCAACCAAATAACTTGGAGAAAAATAATGAGATGTGATGTGACAAGAATCAATAATCCTTTAGTTATCCTTTCTTAATAAGCAACACCAATGTAGAAAAAATAAAAAGATCCAAAACATAGGTTTACACTTCACTAATCTTCATATCAGGGAATAGAGCTACCTTCCTCAATCTTGAATAAGACTAATACCTCCCTTGATCTGAGAAAATAGATGTTGTTAGGAGACAAGAAATGAATGGAGACACTCATATTTTGTAAAATGGTAGATATCGTACACTGCAAATCAGCCTAGTCCCATCAATTAGAATATGAAGAAAAGAAACAAAGTAACTATAACCCACAATCACACTTCAATTTTTTTTTGTAAAAAATGCTTTTACATGACTTGGATAAAAATAATGAGATGTGATGTGACAAAAATCAACAATCCTTTAGTTATCCTTTCTCAACAAGCAACACCAATGTAGAAAAAAAAAAAGATCTAAAACACAGGTTTACAATTCACTAATCTTCATATCAGGGAATAGAGCTACCTTCCTCAATCCTGAACAAGACTAATACCTCCCTCAATCTGAGAAAATAGATGTTGTTAGGAGACAATAAATGAAAGGAGACACTCATGTTTTGTAAAATGGTAGATATCGTACACTGTAAATCAACCTATTCCCATCAATTAGAATATGAAGAAAAGAAACAAATTAACTATAACCCACAATCACACTTCAATTTTTTTCATAAAACGTCCTTTACTTGACTTGGAGAAAAATAATGAGATGTGACATAAATCAACAATCCTTTAGTTATCCTTTCTCAACAAGCAGCACCAATGTAGAAAAAATAAAAAGATCTAAAACATAGGTTTACATTTCACTAATCTTCATATCAGGTAATAGATCTACCTTCCTCACTTTTGAACAAGACTAATACCTCCCTCAATATGAGAAAATAGATGTTGTTAGGAGACAAGAAATGAATGGAGACACTCATGTTTTTTAAAATGGTAGATATCGTAGGCTGCAAATCAGCCTAGTCCCATCAATTCAAATATGAAGAAAAGAAACAAAGTAACTATAACACACAATCACACTTCAATTTTTTTTGTAAAACATGCTTTTACATGATCTAGATTCAAATCCCCAAAAATCCCCAACTACAATTTTGCTTTTTAGCCAAACACGAAAAATTTATAAACACACAAATTAACCTCAACCAAAATTTACTAAGAAAAAAAAAGGTAATTCAAACCCTAACAGGTTAACCAAACCCTATACATTTAAATTTCCTAACCAAAATACTTACCGTCTTACTGGTCGGCTTGTAAGGATATGCAGGTGGACCATGTTCTGGTCACCGGTATTCCTTGCCAAACAGGGCATAAACTTTTCCCTAAAATCAAAATACAAACTCAGGATTAGTAAAGCAAAGGCAATATGCTCAAAACTTCATAAAAATTCAATAAAAAAATATACATCCATCGGCGGCAATAATGTAATAAATCCTTACCATAATAAAATTGAATAGGATGGGCAAAATATTGACAATGGGTATCATAAAAACAACCTGGCATAGGGGTGTTATTGGTGTTCTACATGGTGGGGAAGCAATCATCTGCAGGTGCTTTGTGGAGTTCTGCAAGACAACGAGACATGATTAACGAGTAAATGCAAAAGAAGGAAATGAAACCAATCTTATCATTAAAAGTAATGTATTACCTTGCACTATTCAAACTACATTAAAGCATCCAGGTGAAATAGAAATTCCATGAAATAGTAGGGTATAATACCTTAAGCTTAAAGTGTGTTTACCTTTTTTTCCTTGGATGGTTTGATCTCGAGACCTGTCCGAACTAGAATTTGAGGACAAAGACCTTGACCTAGACCTGGATGTCAAAGCAAATGAAGAAGAGCATGAGCCCAAAGATGAGGATGAATACGTTGAGTAGGCTCAATAGTTGGACAATGGCCAGGGAAAGTAACTTTGAATCTGAGCCCAGTTATGCAGAAGCTTCTCAATGTAGACCACAAGCAGTCATTACCGTTGCAGATGCATCACCCATGATTAATGCATGGCCCATGATTAATGCACTACCCATGATTAAAACTAATTAATTATCACTGTCTTCTCTATTGCCATTTGCAATGCACTGAAATGCCACTGTTCTTCCCATCCACCCAAAACAGACAACTATGTGTAACCCTGGCAAATAATAGTTGTTGAGCGTGGGGAGATGTGAAATGTTTCATAACATCTAATTACTCTGAATGAATGAGAGCACCCCAAATTTTTTTTTTTATCATCACTACTAAAAACTGTGCTAATAGCCCCATATAAACTTCAGCTATTATCTGCCATGCAAATCAGCAACATCTGATTGGAGGAATAAAAAAATAAAAATCACCGTTTAAAACCCTGCTAAAGCATACAGTGCCCTCTGAGACTAATAACATGAACATTCTCTATTGAATTGATAAGCAATTCTCAATAAATTTTGAATAAAACACCATGATAATTTGATTATTCTTGTTTGTCTAGTCACATTGGAAATCAATTTTATAATTTGTATAGAAATTAATCATAATAATAAAGGCTTCGAACCATGAATAGATATATTAAATAATAAATTTCATTTAAAATATATATTAAAGCTTAAGTCCAAAGTTTACAAGCATATAATGTTTTAACATTTATGTGGATTTGTTTGGATCTTAAATTTTTCTTATTGTATATAGGATATTATTACAATAAAGAATATACACATAATTTGAAAGTAAAAAAGTTTATAAGAAGATAAGTAACATTTAGTAAGAATTAAATACAAACAATCCAAACCATTTAAAGAAGACTACCAATTTAAGTTTGAAATAGTGATACTTCCTTGTTTTAAGGTTGGATCTCTCTCTTTCAATGTAATTTAGACATTGACATTATTGAAAATACATGTTACTTTGTAAGTTTATTAATATGCCACATGCCCCACTTTTATCACAATAAGATTGGTGGGTATTTTTTATTTTTGATCATGTTTATTATTAGTATTTTTTTGATATATTATAATTGTAATTCACATATAAATTTAAATTATAGAAGTAAAAGGGTGATTTTTATTATGTGGTGGTGTTCGTCCTTAAGTTTAATTGAAGCCATGTTTCTTTTTTAACACATTTAGTGATGTTTTTGTATTTTGATGGTTTTATAGACTATTTTAGTCTCGTAGACATTACTAAAATATATCTATCTCTATTTATCTCTTGTTAGTTGGACAAGTTACTTCCCCTCTTTGTTCTATTTTATCAATTAAGTGCCTAAAGGCATTTGACCTCTTGAAAAATTTCAAGTATTATTCTCTCATTGATGGTTGAGTGATTGATCCCTTTATTAAAGATAACTATTTTCTATGCTTACTCCCTAACACCATCGATCTATCATCTATTTAAGTTTGTCAACCTTCTTATATCAATTGGTTGATTTTTTATTGTTCACTCTTTCATCTTGAAAGGGAAATCTTCGACATCTTGAAGTCAAGCAAAAGTATAAATATCATTGATCTATTGATTGAATACTCTAATATTACTCTAAATTTTTCATATTTTTTAAAGATACATGACCCTGAATAATAACTTAGTCATATGAAATCATGAGTCTATAAAAATAAAATATCTTAAATAAAAATATCAAAAACTAAAGTTCAGAAAATTAACTTTAGATTTACTAACAACAACAACCTCAAAACTTATCATGCTACAATGAAGAAAACCCTTAATTCAAACAATTGGATTCTAAAATTGCAACAATGAGTGTATGAGAAAGAACAATTTATCTTTTAAACTTGAGGAATAATTGTAACATATATTTTTTTAAATAGAATGAAAGCATGCATCACAAGACTATGCATTAAGACTCGAGCAACATTTGATAAGTGTCGAGTAGAAGAGAGTAAGAGACAAGTGCAAGAAAAGGTGGCATCTTAGGGGCAAGGTGCTTTGGAAGAAGCTAGCTCTACCTCTTATCTAGAAAACCATATATTTTCAAAGTGCCCTAAGGTCATGGTCCCATGGTGACTGGAACTGCATCGACTTTCTGGATCAGGAAATCCCATGCAATTTTTTGACTCCATAACTGTAAAAAATTAATTTTTTTTGCCTCAAAATGAGTAGTGACTGTTTCAGAATGCTCCAGTAGTGCCTCGGATAGTGGTGGGGGACAACTGCAATTCCATGCCCGTAATTTTTTTCTACCCCCATGACAAGCAGGAGTTGGGCAAACAAACAGTTTAATTCCCTTCAAAAAATTATTGGTGAATAAGGTGAGAGAAAATTAGCATATATTAGAGGTAGAGCAACGACATTAACAACCTTTGCACTATGCAAATCTCGTAGCCTGTTAACGAACTGGACAAGGACCTTGTGTGAGATTTATTTGTTGTGCAACTGATTCTGACATTCACCACAGTCAAATGTATGGGAAATTTTGACATTGACAGTCTATCCTTTAATATTCAGATCTGTACCTCAGAACTTATGTAATGAGTGTTACCAGAACATTCAAATTATCAAAAATTAAGATTTGATGGATTGTGTCATGTCTATTTTGTTTACAGTTACACTGTATTAATTCTTAGGTGTGGTATTTTAGTTGAGAAGATGTTATAAAAGGGTCAACTGAATGTATACCTCCAAGCATATTAGTCATGCCTTTTGACCACCACAGTAGAGCTTCCATTTTTTACCTTTTTGCCTCATTGTTGGGTTTCTTCAGCAAGGCCGTTTTAAATTGTTTAGGTCCAGAGGATTTGGAAGTTCAGATTGTCATCTACTTGATCTAGGAAATGCACCATGGATTTTTTGGTTGCAGTAGTAGCCTTCCTGAACAATCCTGAAAGATGATAAGAATTTTATGCCCTCCACAGTCCATAGTTAATAGAAAAAACTTCTGGGAAAGACCTGTGATGAAATTTAAAACCATCAGCAGTTTTGGATCACACATGCTGATCCATCATCAGGATGTAAGATGTGTTGCCTCTTTCATCCATAAAGTATCAGACTTCAGATTTCAACTTGTTTTCCTATATGTTCTCAAGGAATGGTTAACTACTGAAACTTGTTATACACATGTCTTCCATTTTTATCACCACAACTTGAAGGGCATATCCCTTCAGAAACTTTTCGCTTATTCGTCAACTATTTCTCAAAAAATTTGAAGTCAAGTCCATACCACATTAAACTTCCAGATTTTGATATTATAGAGTCTAGACAACGGGCGATAACATGAATTGTAGATTTTGTTATGTTTGCATAGGAAACTATATGCTAAATCTTCTTTAGATGATCAAAAGTAAACCGTCTTTAAAAACAAATGGCAAATCGTTCTACTTCAATTTTGTTGGAATATCTTGAGAATTTAAACACCATCAGGGTCACTCTAGGAGGTTCTTCGGAAGGTATTTGTTTGTGCCACTTGTATAGGCTATATATTGTTTTGAACTCCCACCCTAGTCAATACAAGAAAAATTGCTCTATGTAGCAGTGAATGTTTTCAAGTTATCAAATTGAATTTTTTTGGTTGTTTGAATGAAATAATGAATTTATTTTCTTGTTTGGTTATTCAATAAGAGATGTATGTTATGGTATAAGTTGGAGGAATGGAAAACACTTTTATCCATATTAATGGGATTATTCTGGGAATCTGAAACAAATACTTTCTATAATACAAACATTGACACTAGTATAAGGGCCTGAGCTTTTGCTATTTGAATAGATTAATCTGAACCTTTAAAGCAATTTATGACACAAATTTAATATATAGTAGAACGTTCTTGATATTGTCTTGTATCATTTATGGAGACAAATGGGTTTGATGTAACACTTTGTAAGTTTCTGTGTAAATTAAATAACACAAAGACAAACATAGTAGGCCTCAAGAGATATGTTAGTTTTAGGAGCATCACCAACTGTGAAGAATTAAATTCATGATGGTTGCATATTAATATGTTAACAGTCTAGGTAAAATATTTTGTATGTTATGGGTTTAATCCTTCAGGTCACGCTTATTGAAAGTGCATTTTGATGTGGGGCAATTTTATAATGAAAATTTCATTTCAAAATGTAAGGAACCATGTATAAAGAAGAGAAGTTAGTCGAAACACAACTTCAGAAACATAGGATGATTCAACATTTTATGCTTACAAATCCTGTAGAAATTATTTTTCCCAGCAGAAAATCATCTAGAGGCAGTGTTTGCTAAAAATAATATGTTTATGTACTATTCGTCAAAATAGAGATCTAAATTGGACATGTTTTGAGAAGATTTTAGTCCTATTGATGTTGGATGTATTGGTAGTATAAGATATAAATTTTATATAAATCATTGAGTCAATTTTAGTATCCTTATATTTATACATTTTATTTTTGTAGAGAAACATAGTCTCCTAACAACAATGGATAAATATGTGTATCTCCCAACTCCTAAAAAGTTGGGTTTCATGATATATGGTCCAATAGTTTTACAAGATGATATTGATGATGATGATATATACTGATTAAATAATGATACTTTCGTTGACTTTGTTCCAAGTACGTAATTGAATAATGAAGAATCTAACATCACTATAGGTGAAAGCAATTTTGTTGACGAGATCAACCATGAAGATCAATTTATGATGCACTTAGATTCCCTTTCATATCAAGAGGATGTGGTTACCGAAAAAAAACACTTGCCCTTTCTTCACAAAAAGGTAGGGCTCATTGGAGCAGTGTATAAATTCTTGTCTTGATTCTTGTTAAATATATTGAGAGGGATACACAATGCAATGGTGGTGTAATGAAAAAAACTGTATCAGCTTCTGAAAAGTGGAGACTTGTGCAAGAATAATGTTTCAATTATGGTGTGAATTGTACAACAAATCAATGCTGAGATAGGTGGGAACATCTTCAACCTGATTTCAAAAAAATTAGAGAATATGAAAAAAATATCTCATCAGGGCATGACAATTATTGGAGTATGACATCCCAATAGAGAATTGAAAAGAAGCTCCCTGTAAAATTTGTGAAAGAATTTTTTTAGGTAATGGATGACAATTTTGGTCAAGATAGAGCCATCAATCCCAAAAATATATGTATTGACACCTCTAACACAAATCATCCACTTTTTGAGGAATTTATTTCTCCTACTGCAAATGAACCATGTAGTGAATTTCAAACACCTAATGTTGCATGTGAAAGCTAATCAACAAGAAAAAAACAAAAAACATTATCTAAAGCATCTGGCATAAAAGGTATAGTTGTTGAGAATAATAGGTTGGTGGTCTCTACCATGTAAAAAGTTGAGGAAGGGCATATGAAATGCCATGAAAAAGATTGTGCTATGATTGAACAAGATAGAGCCATCAATCCCAGAAATATATGTATTGACACCTCTAACACAAATCATCCACTTTTTGAGGAATTTATTTCTCCTACTGCAAATGAACCATGTAGTGAATTTCAAACACCTAATGTTGCATGTGAAAGCTAATCAACAAGAAAAAAACAAAAAACATTATCTAAAGCATCTGGCATAAAAGGTATCGTTGTTGAGAATAATAGGTTGGTGGTCTCTACCATGTAAAAAGTTGAGGAAGGGCATATGAAATGCCATGAAAAAGATTGTGTTATGATTGAACAACATGTGCAAAAGTTAAAAATGAATGAAGAAAGAATGTTCAAAATTTAAGAACAAAAGAGAAATGTACATGTGAGTTTGATTTCAACGATAAATACCATTGGACAAGCCATGCTGAAGATGAGCAAGTCCTTTCCTACCGATAAATGACTTTTGGACACTTGTTTTTTTCTAGATTTTAGACTATGTTATAACAATGATTGAAGCCTATTTGTGGTTTATTTGCAAAAAACATACTTTAAATCTTGTTGGTAATATTATAACATCAATTGAAGCTTAAAATTAATGTGTGGCCCATTTAAAGCTCAAATAAAGCATAGCCAAGGTTTATTTTTCTATTGAGGAGCAACAACTGTTTCAGAATGCTTCATATGTAGATCTAGTTAAAGAAAAACTTGGATTCTTTATCTGGTCTCCATATTAATACTTGTGTGTGAGTGACTCGTTCCCTTGAAGCCATATTATATGTTTTTGTCCCTCGCTATCTTGCTTCAAATTTTGATTTATAGAAGGATTCTTTGGGATGATATATTTTATTATATATGCATTTCTTTTAACCTTAGAATAAGATGTTTTTTTTAAGAGTTTGATTGATGGACACAAGGGGTTGATGATATTATATTCTTTGTTTCTGAATTAATATTTGTTTATCTGCTATAAGAAATCCATCATTCACTCAAAAAATTGTGTTTTGGATCTGTTGAAATGTGTGCACTACGAAGTGAAATTCTCAATTCTATCACTCCTCTAAGAGACACTTAAGCGCAACCAAGGTTTATTTTTATGTTTTGTTTATAGTCAATCTATATGTAGACAACATTTTGCCAGAACTTGTATGTCTACTATATTCAAATATATTTCAGTTTTTATTGCCTTGTAGGATTCACTCTTGGACATCTTCAATGATTGAAGTGCATGTTGCATTCATTTCTCCAAGGTTTAGAAAGAATAATAATTGTTTTACGAAGCAAGGCTATTGGCTTTGTAATGTAACATTTTGTATTTACGTCATGGTTGTTTGAATTTTCCATCTTTGGTAAATGAGATTCCCCTCAAGGTTTGAAATGTTAAATAATTTTTCAAAACTATTAGTGATATAAGTGGATATTTTTTTATAGTTTCCATTACAGGATTGCCCAACAT
This sequence comes from Torreya grandis, assembly GCA_037957365.1. Classification (NCBI taxonomy): domain Eukaryota; kingdom Viridiplantae; phylum Streptophyta; class Pinopsida; order Cupressales; family Taxaceae; genus Torreya; species Torreya grandis. The sequence goes on from JARHVA010001266.1 coordinate 597,258, forward strand.
GTGGACTATATTCATCATTATCTCCTTATTTGAAACACTATTTGTTCCTTGTTTCATAAATGTTAATTCATTGAATATTCAAGCATCCTTATGCCACATTTATAATTTAATCTTGAAAATAGTTATTCACTAATACTTTGTTTTGATAGAAGGAGTTATTGATATTGTAAACACTAGTTTTCAATAACATCTTCTCGCATACAATGGATTCAATTACAAGATCAACAGTTAAACTTATCCTTACAAGTACATCTCTTATCATCCAATTAACATTGCAAATTGTAAATGATCTTCAAGATTCAATCAATATGCAACAAAGATCAAAGAAGTATAAGATATCTTCATGTAGAAGACAAATTCCTTCAAATGTTGACATGGAGGAAGATACAGGCTAGGAAGTCCCTACAATCATAGCTGAGGGGGAAAATATAGTCATGGAAAGAAATATATCAAATTATTAGTGGGAAGGGAGGATTCATGGTGACTGATAAATCAAACCACGTTCGTTGCATTGGTGGAACCACTACATTTTTAAAATGAGATGTGATGACCAACATTTTTGTGATATTTTTTGATTACCATATGTATTATTTGAATCTTTATGTGATGTTTTGCATGAAGATTTGAGCCAAGGTGACATACCATTCTCATTTTCAACAAATATAAAGGGTAGAGTGTTTCCAGTGGAGAAGCAGGGGGTCATTGCAATTCTACGTCTATCATTTGGAATGATAATGCTTAACATAAGTGAGCTTTTTGGTTGTGAAAAATCTACAGTGGTTAGAATTATACATAAGTTCACTAATGCTATGGCAATTTGTTTTCGTAATCATATATAGTGGTCAACAGAACATTTAAGTATGGAGCGTGTAAAAGAAGGATTCCGTCAAAAACAAGTCTTTCCAAATTGTTGTGGAGTGATAGATGTTACTCACATCTAATTTCAACTTTCAATTAATGAGTGTTCAATAGATTGGTTTGATCAGGATCATAATTACAACATGTAATTGCAAGCAATTGTAGATAGCAATGTGCGATTCATGGATGTTTTCATTGGATGGTCTGGGTCTGTTAATGATACCAGGCTATTGCATAATTCCTCATTTTATACGTGGTGCAAAGGTAGGGAGAGATTAAATGATTTTACAATTTCTATTGGCTCTACAAATATTTGAGAGTATATTGTTGGTGATGGTGGCTATCCATTGTTACCGTGGTTAATCATACTGTTGACCCATTTCGCCCACAGGCAAAATTTTGGTCAACTTCTTCACCTGATGTTCAAATGCCAGTCATTTTCGGGTTCAGCGAGTTTAGAGAGTTCATTTCATGCCCAGGTTCAATGGTTCAACGTCCTTGGTTCATTAGCGCACACGGCTTAACACTAAGGCAGGTGCTTCGAGGAGGAAATTAGGTGAGGTTCAAGTTAATCAAAGCCAGGCACATTTCAAGGCCAAAAGCCCGCGGCTTAATACAAAGGCAAAGACATAAGGCAGTCTGCGAAGGACACGAGAAGGCCCGTCAGCAGTCAAACAACCAGCATGGACCCGACTAGCAGGCAGAGGAGTAGGCCGCGTAAAAGTTTAGGAAAAGAAGCTAGCAGGCTCGATGACGTCTCCAAGGCCGTCAAATTTAATTAAATAGAATAGCCGTTGGGTTTTCAAACATTGAAAAAGGGAAAAGGGCCTGAATGTAGCGACCCACCAAGGAGTTCGCCTAAAGGGCCAAGCGGCCAGAAAAGACAAGGATGCAAAAGTGACAAGCAAAGTGACAAGGACAGAGCGAGCTGGTAGTTGATCCAAGTGGCACCATTTGGGAAGTGACTTCAGTAGGTGGAGCAGTCCCCACGAATTTATCATGAAAGGCACAAACAATTGAGATAAGATCAGTTTTCCTCCATTTTTTATTAAATAGATTGATAAACCGTGTAAGTCATCAAAAAGAGGACGGTTTTCGAGCAGACAAAAAGGCGCAGTCCATTTAATTCCTTGAGCGACTTGTTCTTCCCATGAAGGGACGCGTATGCCACTTGTAAAAGGAGCGCCAAATGGCCTCCTTGCTTCTCCTATATATTACGAACCTGGTCACTTTTGTAATTATCTTCCACATTTGTAAAGAGCGCAACTCTGCAAAATTTCACCTGGATCAATACAAATGCAGTTTTTACCTCTATTTGGATAGATATTGTTGAGTGTGCCTCGAGTGTTTTGTCTGTGTCCAGTCATTGCTTTTTGATGCTCTCACAGGTTCAACACCAGCAGACCTATTATCTACAAGGCGCCATTTCTGCCACTGAAAGGAGAAGAGCGGACATTTTAGAAGATCATAATAGAAGGAGTCACTTACAATGTGCATTTTACAGCACCTCAGTGATTGTTTTTTTGTCTCCTATGTCTTCATGTAAGCCTCCCTGCTAGTCTTTTGTAGCCTGTCCCTTTTGCCAAATGTGTAGAGTATGTCTGTATTTGTCTGGTTCTGAGAGTGGATGTGTGAAGGTCGACCCTTGTTTTTTGGTGCATCACCTCTTTTAGAGTAGGCAGTTTGTTTTCATGCATTTCTTCTCCCTTTTCATCCCCCCCACTTTTTATATATCTATGTATATGTGTTTTGCACTTGCTGGAAACAACACGATGCATCAAAGGGAGCTAGCCCTTATCTAGAGACTCTCTCCTCCAACTTTGCCAGTCCCACAGGTGAGAAGAGAGTTTCCATGTTGCGGGGAGAAGGCAGGAACCTATTTTCCTGCCATCGGGTGCAATCTCCAGCATCAACAGTTCTGGCACGCCCGGTGGGACCACAAGTTTTTAACGCAGTAAGGTTTCAAAATTGATGCTGGTCCTGTCACAGCAAATTTTATTTCCAGCATCTGGGGACTGAGTTAAATCCGTTGGTTAAGCAGTTTTGGTGCCGCACCATCAAGAAACAGTTTTCTGGTATGTGTAAATTCCATCATTTTAAGCTATGAACTCTATTTTTTTTTTGCCAGCCTTATGGCGATCCTTACCACGCCCAATATGGCCAGTCTCAACCCTGCTACGAGCTATATCACCCTTGTGCTCAGTCTTCTCAATATGTCGCTTCTCCCACTCAACCCAATCTTTTCGCCAATCAACCAGTTTCTGCCTTCAAGCGACCACTGCTGGGATACAACAAATATGTGATTGATCTTAACACCAGAAAGGGGTATGGCCAAGAAATTCCTGATCATATCGTCCATCAAGTGAAGAATGTGCTGAATCAGGTTAAGAAAGAATGGGCTCCTATTGAAAGAGCAAATTGGCACAGGCTTTCAAATGAGATGCTGGATGTGAGCGGTTTAATTGCATCTGTGGAGGAGAAGCTGAGTGTGCATGAGAGGCAGCCTTACCAAGTCTATCAACCTGCATACTCGCTGCCCAAAGCGTCATATCAGTCATATACAGCCCCTATTCTTGAGCCAAGTCGACCCTGTCAAAGTCCGTTCCCCAATCATGTTGAGGAGAATTCCAAAACAGCGAATCTTGTGTTTAAGTCTAATCTGGATAGACAAATCGAATTGGCAAACCTTCAGATGCTGCAGTCCATTTTGGCAGCAAGGGAAGTAGAATCAAAATATTCGCTGTCCTCTCACATTGAGGCCCCATCAGCCCCAAAGGAAATGCCCAGTCCAAATTTTTTGAGCTGGAATCAAGTGGTTGAATCTCGGAACAGCAAAGAGGAGAAAGACATCGTCCAAAATGAAGAAGTGCAAAATGAGGATGACCTGGCCAAGCGGATTGAGGAACTAGAAGAAAAGATGAGACTGCTTAGAGAAAGAATGATGGAGCTTTCAGACCCTGCAGACCAGCCAACGCCAAAAGGTATCCCTTTCACCAATCCACAAGCTAAATTTAATATTGATGAAGTGCTGGTGAAGTGGAGGGACGAAAATCAAGAGGTTTTGGCCCAAGGTCTACCCCCTCCTATTCTAGAGAAGACTCCCTCTTGTATGCCGAATCCTTTCTACCAGATGGCGCTTGCTCATTCTCGGCTCATCCAATGCATCAATCAGTCCTGCCCTCAATCCCGTGCACCTAGCTTTCCAGCACGCTTTTCTTCAGGCAGATTTCCCTATGCATGAGCAGACCCTCCCAAATCCTCCCCAGCCTCCTCAAGACTTTCAACATGATCTCCAAATTCCAAGCTGGAAGGAGGAGCATCATGAACCAGCCAAAGAACTTGAAAATGACAAAGCTGTTGCCTGCTCACAAAAGCAAGAGTCCAATCCTAGTATCATGAGCTGGAAGCAAATAGTTGAATCTTGGACCAGCAAGGAGGAGGAGGAGGAGGAAGATTTCAGTCTAATTCTTGAAGAAGAAGAGGCTGCTCCCGCCCCTGATAATGATTATGACTTCCGGGAAAGGCTTTTCCAGGAAGATTTGGATAGGCGAATTGCAGAATTGGAGTCTAGATCAGGTCTCCTCAGTGAACATGTGATGGATGTTTCAGATCAAATTGCAGATTCTGTGTTTGAATGCATTCCATCCATACACCTCCAAGAAAGCTATCAAGCCTTGCCTGATATGGATTTTGCTCAGTTTAGGACTGATCAGGGAGACTTCATGAGTGCAACTGAGGAGGAAATCAAGCAAAGTGACGTGGAGGAGCATGGGCAATCTCTTGTTCATGTTTTGAATGATTCATTTGAAGCCATTGAGGCATGCTGCATTATTCTTCAAGGAGGCTATGAGCTGGATAAGAGCAAAGAAGACAGCATTGGGGTTCAAACAAGCATGCAAGGAGGCTGCAGTCTTTTAGATTTACCCCTTCAGGAGGTTGGTGAATCTGAAGATTTCTTATTTGAAATCATCAAGGAAGATGGCCATACCATGGAACCCGAGCATGAGGCAGAGGAGAACGAGCCAGTCAACGATGCATATCAGGAGGCTTCTAGTGATGAGCCGGCAGCAATTGACTTCTTGATGGGATGCACCAACCTGAAGGATCAGCATCCAACAGGCCTCTCGAAACAAGAAGAGTACGTATATATCAGAGGCATGTTTGAATATCCACTCGGTTTCCAGCCAAACCAGGTGACAGGCAGGAGGAGCAGGTCACCAATTCTCTTTTCCATTCAGCTACTTGCCTGCCACCATAAGTCTTCTTTCCAGGAAGGGGACTTAAGAAATTTTCCCTTTGATCTAGGAGGGAGGCAAATTTTCCTGGTTAGTTGTATATAGTAGTTTGTTTTCAGTTTCTTTCCCGCTTTCCCTAAGTGCATTTTGCATAGGTAGTGTTTTTAGCCTTGTGTGTTTCCCTTCGCATGTGGGGGTAAAAGGCTTCATGTTTGATTCTCAGATCTTTTAGGCTATTGATAATTCTTTCATGGCTGCATCTGACTCCGCACCCAATGGATTTTAACGCAACTAGGTTCTAAGCATGGCAGGCATGCTTTCCCTATGAGTCGCCAATCTGTTGACCCATTACGCCCATAGGCAAAATTTTGGTCAACTTCTTCACCTGTTGTTCAAATGCCAGTCATTTTTGGGTTCAGCTAGTTTAGAGAGTTCATTTCATGCCCAGGTTCAACGGTTCAACGTCCTTGGTTCATTGGCGCACACGGCTTAACACTAAGGCAGGCGCTTTGAGGAGGAAATTAGGTGAGGTTCAAGTTAATCAAAGCCGGGCACATTTCAAGGCCAAAAGCTTGCGGCTTAATACAAAAAAAATCCCACGGCTTAATACAAAGGCAAAGATATAAGGCAGTCTGCGAAGGACACGAGAAGGCCCGTCAGCAGTCAAACAACCAGCATGGACCGGACTAGCAGGCAGAGGAGCAGGCCGCAAAAAAGTTTAGGAAAAGAAGCCAGCAGACCCAATGACGTCTCCAAGGCCGTTAAATTTAATGAAATAGAATAGCCGTTGGGTTTTCAAACATTGAAAAAGGGAAAAGGGCCTGAATGTAGCGACCCGCCAAGGAGTTCGCCTAAAGGGCCAAGCGGCCAGAAAAGACAAGGATGCAAAAGTGACAAGCAAAGTGACAAGGACAGAGCGAGCTGGCAGTTGATCCAAGTGGCGCCATTTGGGAAGTGACTTCAGTAGGTGGAGCAGTCCCCATGAATTTATCATGAAAGGCACAAACAGTTGAGATAAGATCGGTTTTCCTCCATTTTTTATTAAATGGATTGATAAACCGTGTAAGTCATCAAAAAGAGGACGGTTTTCAAGCAGACAAAAAGGCGCAGTCCATTTAATTCCTTGAGCGACTTGTTCTTCCCATGAAGGGACGCGTATGCCACTTGTAAAAGGAGCGCCAAATGGCCTCCTTGCTTCTCCTATATATTACGAACCTGGTCATTTTTGTAATTATCTTCCACATTTGTAAAGAGCGCAACTCTGCAAAATTTCACCTGGATCAATACAAATGCAGTTTTTACCTCTATTTGGATAGATATTGTTGAGTGTGCCTCGAGTGTTTTGTCTGTGTCCAGTCATTGCTTTTTGATGCTCTCACAGGTTCAACACCAGCAGACCTATTATCTACAAGGCGCCATTTCTGCCACTGAAAGGAGAAGAGCGGACATTTTAGAAGATCATAATAGGAGTCACTTACAATGTGCATTTTACAGCACCTCAGTGATTGTTTTTTTGTCTCCTATGTCTTCATGTAAGCCTCCCTGCTAGTCTTTTGTAGCCTGTCCCTTTTGCCAAATGTGTAGAGTATGTCTGTATTTGTCTGGTTCTGAGAGTGGATGTGTGAAGGTCGACCCTTGTTTTTTGGTGCATCACCTCTTTTAGAGTAGGCAGTTTGTTTTCATGCATTTCTTCTCCCTTTTCATCCCCCCCACTTTTTATATATCTATGTATATGTGTTTTGCACTTGCTGGAAACAACACGATGCATCGAAGGGAGCTAGCCCTTATCTAGAGACTCTCTCCTCCAACTTCGCCGGTCCCACAGGTGAGAGGAGAGTTTCCATGTTGCAGGGAGAAGGCAGGAACCTATTTTCCTACCACCGGGTGCAATCTCCAGCGTCAACACATACCCTTCACTAGAGCCTCAACACAACTAAAAGGAATTTAACTTTAGGTTGTCATCAACATGTATTGTTGTGGAGTGTGCATTTGGGAGGTTGAAAAACTTATGGCAAATTCTACATTCTAAAATTACTCAGCCCAATTTACAAATGTTACCAAAAATTATTCTAGTATGTTGCATATTACATAATATGTTGCTGATATATGATGAAGATGTTAGTGGTACATTTAAAAATATAGAGAATGAATGTGAAATATCAAGAAATTAAGATATATTATGTGATCAGACTGCAACACTAGCTCGAGTGGCATTAATGGAAGGAATGGCATGACCCAACCAAATGAACATGAATAATCATTAGTCCAATGATATCACCTATTTGAATTATGAACTATATTTTTGTTTTCTAGAAATAATATGTTTTGTGTTGAATCAATAAAAAACATATTATTTCTAGAAAATAAAAATATAGTTCATAAGTCAAATAAGCTATATCATTGGACTAATGATTATTCATGTTCATTTGGTTGAGTCATGCCACTCCTTCCATTAATATATTCCATTAATGCCACTCGAGTCAGTGTTGCAGTCTCATTGCATAATATATCTTGATTTATTGATATTTCACATTCATTCTCTATGTTTTCAAATGTACCACTGACATCTTCATCATATGTTAGCAACATATTATGTAACATGCAACATACTAGAATAATTTTCCATAAAATTTGTAAATTCAATTGAGTAATTTTGAAATGCAAAATTCACCATATGTTATTCAACCTCCCAAATGCACACTCCACAACAATACATGTTGATGACAACCTGAGTTAAATTCATTTTGGCTATCTGTTGAGGCTCTGGTGAAGGGTATGATTAACCATGGTAACAATGGATCGCCACCATCACCAATAATATACTCTCTCATGTTTGTAGAGCCAATAGAAACTCAACAAGCATTTAATCTCTCCTTACCTTTGAATAGCCTATAAAATGAGGAATTACTCAATAGTCTAGTATCATTAACAGCCCCGGGCCATCCGGTAAAAACATCCATGAATCGCACATTTCTATCTACAATCGCTTGTAATGACATGTTGTAATTATGATCCTGATCAAACCAATCTGTTGAATACTCATTATCTGAAAGTTGAAATTGGATGTGAGTAACATCTATTGCTCCACAACAATTTGGAAAGCTTTGTTTTTGATGGAATCCTTCTTTTACACGCTCCATACTTAAATATTTTGTTGACCACTATATATGATTATAAAAACAAATTGCCATAGCATTAATGAACTTATGTATAATTCTAACCACTGTAGATTTTCCTCAACCAAAAAGCTCACTTATGTTAAACATTATCATTCCAAATGATAGACATAGAAATGCAATGACCACCTGCCTCTCCACTAAAAACATTCTACCCTTTATATTTGTTGCAAATGAGAATGGTATGTCACCTTGGTTCAAATATTCATGTAAAACATCACATAAAGATTCAAATAAGACATATGGTAATCAAAAAATACCATGAAAACATTGGTCATCACATCTCACTTTAAAAATGTAGTGGTTCCACCAATACAACAAACATGGTTGATTTACCAGTCACCATGAATCCTCCCTCCCACTAAGAATTTGATATATTTGTTTCCATTATCATATTTTCCTCTTTAGCTATGATTGTAGGGACGTCCTGGTCTGTATCTTCCTCCATGTCAGCATTTGAAGGAATTTATCTTCTACATGAAGATATCTTATACTTCTTTGATCTTTGTTGCATATTGATTGAATCTTGAAGATCATTTGCTACTTACAATGTTAATTGGATGATAAGAGATGCACTTGCAAGGATAAGTTTAATTGTTGCTCTTGTAATTGAATGCATTGTATGCGAGAAGATGTTATTGAAAACTAGTGTTTATAATATCAATAACTCCTTACAAAACAATGTATTAGTGAATAACTATTTTCAAGATTAAATTATAAATGTGGCATAAGGATACCTGACTATTCAATGAATTAACATTTATGAAACAAGGAACAAATAGTGTTTCAAACAAAGAGATAATGATGAATATAGTCCACATGTTGGGCAATCCCATTAGGGAAGCTATAAAAAAATATCCGCTTATATCACTAACAATTTTGAAAAATTATTTAACATTTCAAATCTTGAGGGGAATCTCATTTATCAAAGATGGCAAATTCAAACAACCACGAGGTAAATACAAAATGTTACATTACAAAGTCAATAGCCTTGCTTCATAAAATAATAATTATTCTTTCTAAACCTTGGATAAATGAATGCAACATGCACTTCAATCATTGAAGATGTCCAAGAGTGAATCCTACAAGGCAATACAAACTGAAATATATTTGAATATAGTAGACATATAAGTTCTAGCAAAACATTGTCTACATATAGATTGACTATAAATCCAACATAAAAATAAACCTTGGTTGCACTTAAGTGTCTCTTAGAGGAGTGACAAAATTGAGAATTTCACTTCGTAGTGCACACATTTCAACAGATCCATAACACAATTTGTTGAGTGAATGATGGATTTCTTATAGCAGATAAACAAATATTAATTCAGAAACAAAGAATATAATATCATCAATCCCTGTTGTCCATCAATCAAACTCTTAAAAAAAACATCTTATTCCGATGTTAAAAGAATTGCATATATAATAAAATATATCATCCCAAAGAATCCTTCTATAAATCAAAATTTACAGCAAGATAGCGAGGGATAAAAACATATAATATGGCTTCAAGGGAACAAGTCACTCACACACAAGTATTAGTATGGAGACTAGATAAATAAGCCAAATTTTCCTTCAACTAGATCTACATATGAAGCATTCTGAAACAATCACTACTCCTCAACAAAGAATTAAACCTTGGTTGTGCTTTATTTGGGCTTCCAATGAGCCACACATATTAATTTTAAGCTTCACTTAATGTTATAATATTACCAACATGATTTAAAGTATGTTTTATGCAAATAAACCACAAATAAGATTAAATCATTGTTATAACATAATCTAAAATCTAGAAAAAAAAAAGTGTCCAAAAGTCATTTGTCAGTAGCAAAGGACTTGCTCATCTTCAGCATGGCTTGTCCAATGGTATTTATCGCTGAAACCAAACTCACCTATACATCTATCTTTAGTTCTTTAATTTTGAACATCCTTTCTTCATTCATTTCTTCCTTTTACACATGTTGTTCAATCATAGCACAATCCTTTTCATGGCATTTCATACGCCCTTCCTTAGCTTTTTGCATGGTAGAGACCATCAACCTATTGTTCTCAACAATAGTATCTTTTATACTAGATGCTTTAGATAGTGTTTTCAATTTTTTCCCTGTTGATTGGCTTTCACATGCAACATTAGGTGTTTGAAATTCACTGCATGGTTCATTTTCAGTGGGAGAAATAAATTCCTCAAAAAGCGGATGATTTGTGTGAGTGGTGTCAATACATATATTTTTGGGATTGATGGCTCTATCTTGACCAAACTTGTCATCCATTGCCTCAAAAATTTCTTCCGCAAATTTTACTAGGAGCTTCTTTTCAGTTCTCTATTGGGAAGTCATACTCTAGTAACTATCATGCCCTGAGAGGATATTTTTTTCATAGTCTTTGATCTTTTTGAAATCACGCTGAAGATGTTCCCACCTATCTCGACATTGAGTTGTTGTACGGTTCACACCATGATTGGAACAATATTCTAGCATAAGTCTCCACTTTTCAAAAACTAATACAATTTTTTTCATTACACCACCACTGCACTATGTATCCCTCTCAATATATTTAGCATCAATCAAGACAAGAATTTTTGCATTGCTCCAACAAGCCCTACCTTTTTGTGAAGAAAGGGAAGTTGCCTATTTTTTGGTAACCACATGCTCTTGTTATGAAGGAGAGTTTGCATGCAACACATACTAATCTTCATGGTTGATCCCGCCAACAAATTTGTTTTTGCTTATAGTGATGTTAGCTTCTTCATAATTCAATTGCGTACTTGGAACAAAGTCAGCAAAAGTATCATTATTTAAGTAGTATATATCATCATCATCATCATCAATATCATCTTGTAAAATCATTGGACTATATCTCATGAAACCCAAATTTTTAGGAGTTGGGCGATACACAGATTTATCCATAGCTGTTAGGAGGCTATGTTTCTCTGCAAAAAATAAAATGTATAAATATAAAGGACACTAAAATTGACTCAATAATTTATATAAAATTTATATCTTATACTACCAATACATCCAACATCAATAGGACTAAAATCTTCCCAAAACATGTCCAATTTAGATCTCTATTTTGATGAATAGTACATAGACATATTATTTTCAGCAAACACTGCCTCTAGATGATTTTTTTGCTGGGAAAAAAATTTCTGCAAGATTTGTAAGCATAAAACGTTGATCATCTTATGTTTCTTAAGTTGCATTTCAACTGACTTCTCTTCTTTATACATGGTTTCTTACATTTTGAAATGAAATTTTCATTATGAAATTGCCCCACATCAAAATGCATGTTCAATAAGCATGACCTAAAAGATTAAACCCATAAGTTACAAAAGATTATGCCTAGACTATTAACATATTAAGATGCAACCATCATGAATTTAATTCTTCACAGTTGGTGATGCCCCTCAAACTAACATATCTCTTGAAGCCTACTCTATTTGTCTTCGTCTTATTTAATTTACACAAACACTTACAGAATGTTACATCGAACCCATTTATCTCCATAAATGATACAATACAATATCAAGAATGTTCTAGTATGTATTAAATTTGTGCCATAAAGTGCTTTAAAGGTTCAGATTCGGCGATTCAAATAGAAAAGCTCAAGTCCTTATATTAGTGTCAATGTTTGTATTATAGAAAGTATTTGTTTCAGATTCCCAAAATAATCCCATTACTATGCATCAAAGTGCTTTCCATTCCTCCAGCTTATAGCATAACATACATCTCTTATTGAATAACCAAACAGGGAAATACATTCATGATTTCATTCAGACAAGAAGTAAAATTCAATTTCATAACTTGAAAACATTCACTACTACACACAGCAATTTTTCTTGTATTGACTAGGGTGGGAGTTCAAAACAATATATAGCCTATACAAGTGGCACAAACAAAATACCTTCAGAGGAACCTCCTAGAATGAGCCAAATAGTGTTTAAATTTTCATGATATTCCAACAAAATCGAAGTAGAACGATTTGCCATTTGTTTTTAAAGACGATTTACATTTGATCATCTGAAGAAGATTTAGCATACAGTTTCATGTGCAAACATAACAAAATCTACAATTCATGTTATCCTCCATTGTCTAGACTCGATAATATCAGAATCTGGAAGTTTAATGGGGTATGGACTTGACTTCAAATTTCTGAGAACTAGTTGACGGATAAGCAAAAAGTTTCTGAAGGGATCTACACTTCAAGTTGTGGTGATAAAAAAAGGAAACCATGAATATAACAAGTTTCAGCAGTTAACCATTCCTTGAGAACACAGAGGAAAACAATTTGAAATCTGAGCTCTGATACTTTGTGGATGAAAGAGGCAACACATCTTACATCTTGATGATGGATCGGGATGTGTGATCTAAAATCGTTGATGCTTTTAAATTTCATCATGAGTCTTTCCCAAAAGTTTTTTTCTATTAATTATGGACCATGGAGGGCATAAAATTCTTATCGTCTTTTAGGACTATTCAGGGAAGCGACTACTGCAACCAGAAAATCTGTGGTGCATTTCCCAGATCAAGTAGATGACAATCTGAACTTCCAAATCCTCTGGGCCTAAACAATCTAAAATTTCCTTCCTGAAGAAACCCAACAATAAGACGAAAAGGTAAAAAATGGAAGCTCTACTGTGGCGGTGAAAAGGCATGACTAATATGCTTGGAGCTGTACATACAGTTCATCCTTTTATAACATCTTCTCGACTAAAAAGCTATGCCTAAGAATAAATACAGTGTGACGGCAAACAAGATAGACATGACACAATCCATCAACTCTTAATTTCTAATATTCTGAGTGTTCTGGTAACACTCATTACATAAGTTATGAGGTATAGATCTGAATTTTAAAGGATAGATTGTTAATGTCAGAATATCCCATGCCTTTGACTGCGGTGAATATCAGAATCAGTTGGACAGAAAACTGAGCTCACGCAAGGTCCAGTTCGTCAACAGGGTGCGGGATTTGCACAGTGCACAGGTTGTTAATGTCGTTGCTCTGCCTCCAATATATGTTAATTTTCTCCTGCCTTATTCACCAGCAATTTTTTGGAGGGAATTAAACTGTTTGTTTGCCCAACTCTTGCCTGCCACAGGGCAGGAAAAAAAAAATTGCGGGCATGGAATTGCAGCTACCCCCCACCGCTACCCGGGGCACTACTGGAGCATTCTGAAACGGTCGCTGCTCCTCCTCATTTTGAAGCGGATATCAATTTTCTGCAGTTATTGAATCAAAAAATTGCATGGGACCTCCTGATCTGGAAATCCGGCGCAGTTGCAGTCACAATGGGACCACGACCTTACCCTGCATCCTCTTTCTGCCTGCAGGTTGATCCCGTGTCCTCTCAAGGGTGGCTCAGATAGGGCTTATGTTGTTGTTAGTCATTTTGTGGAGGTTCTCTTCCGTTCAGACAAGGAGATTTTACCGTCGACCTTGGACAATGGCATTTATAGGGTTAAGGCATCTGCTGTATCATTAAGCGATGTTGTTGTAGTCTTCTTCAATGAAGTTCCTGAGCTATAAATTGAAGATGAATGTCTCCGTTATGTGGAACGCGAGAAAGGAAATCGCTCTCTGATCTATAGGGTTTTGGGATATCATCCTTCAGTGGAGCGATTATTGGCCTAGATTAAATCTTCTTGGTTGAAATTGGCTGATCCGGAGTTGGAACTGTTAGGTAATGGTTTTTTCTTGGTGCGATATGTGTTTGGAAAACACAGGGAGCTTGTTTGGAGCAGCGGACCGCAGTTTTTCAAAAAACATGGCGTGTGTGGGGGTGTGTGTGTTACCTTATTTCAAACCACCATGAAGATGTTGGTATAGAGATTTTTAGGCAATAGATTCCATGTATTTTGGTAATTGGGTGTCTTGACATGCTTGATTATATTGGATAGCATCACTAGTAAGTTAGAATCTTAATTAGATGGAATTATTGAGAGCTATCTAATTATTACTTTTATATATATATATATATATGCATGCACATGCTTGTTTCCTTTTTATATACATTGGAAATACTCTTGATCCAACCTAAGATCATAGAACTACCTGTAGTTGGTTTTCAATTCATGTTGGGAGTATATGAATTGTATATGGTAATATGAGATGCTGTACATTGTGACATAAGAACAAATTGATAAGTTATGGTTAGAAAAGGCAATTCTCAGACCCTTTGAAATGTGTAATAAATGTAATGTTATTTGATGCCTTTCCTTGCTCATATGCTTATATACTAAAGTGGTTGAAAATGTGGTTGTGGATATCTTTTTCTTGCGGAGTTTATGAATATTGATTTCTTCTCATAAGTGGCTGGATTTTCTTACTAAGTAGACATTACTACTAGTATGTGTGTAAACCTCAATGCTTTTATTCTTCCATAATGGTTCATTTGGAACCATTGTATGGGTAAATAAGATATATCGAGCATAGGTGCAGCATGTTACTCCTTTATGTTTACCTAACTTAGTAAGATATTGTATGAAGTGAGTTTGTTCATTAAAGAATTCCTTACGGAAACAAGAGGTTAATGTTTTAAAATTTATTCATGCACAATAAATTCTTGATTAAAGGTTTGGATAAATGTTATTGTGAGTAAATTCTTTGGGCTAATATGCTTTCCTTATCTTAAACATTAGTTGATAAGACAATCAACATTAAGGATTATTTATATATATTTGTGTCTATGTGTGTGTGTGTGTGGGTTGCCATGTATTTGAGGTGTATTAATTCCTCTACCCATCATTGTTAGTCTATCATATTGGCTAATTACCAATTTAGACTCGATTATAACGATTCAAGGATTGGTCACCACTATATCATTACCTATTGAAGGAGTAATTAAGCATGATTGTAACCTCATCCATGTATTTGGACCGTGATAAACATGCTTTTGAATTGATCGAAATCATTCTATGAGATATATTATCCCTGTTGTATGTTCTTGAGACTTAACCTGTATGCACTCTTCAAATAGCGGATTACTATATGTGTTTTGGATGCTGGATACTACCTGTGATTGCCATTAGGGACAATGTACAATTAGTTTTCTTGTTGTGCCTTGTTTTGATCATTAATGATTTAGAAAATTAAGATTAACCTTTCTGATTGTGTGTACGTGGGTACGCTAAGTGTGTATCACTTGCTTCAACAAGTGAGGTTTGGGTCCATTGTGCATCTATTGTGTACTCTGATATCACAACTTCAAAAAAAATCAGGGTATTTCATCTGGTATGAGAGTAATGTTTCTGCTCTAGGGAATTTTGGGTTTTTTATAATTGCTACATAGTGACCAATGAGTTGTCCCAATCAGATAGAATTGAGAAATAATTTTGAAGATACTTAGCCTTTGGGTTGAAGGTTAAGATATTATGTTGTTTTGATTGTTATTCTAATGTTCCATGCAACATTCAGAAGGAATGATTCTAAAGAATATGGATTTTCTCTTATGTCAGTGGTTATCACCCCCTAGCCTTGGTTTGGGTTAACCCTTCTTGAATCCAGTTGTGTCAGGGCAAGTCTCACCTATCAATCATTGACTTGTATGGGTAGGTCAATGGGAGATAGGTGATATAGGCTTCACTCTTAGAATCAGGGGAATGATGCCTGGGTATCTATGGTCAACTTGTATGAGTGAGCCTTCCTTAGATACTTGGAACATTATGACCTAGGGAAGATCGAGGGTTCAACCTAAGCTTGGAGGGCATAATAGGTTACAAAAAGGACTGAATTCTTGAGTAAGTTAGCATAGTTGAGATCCCCTATCATGGAAAGTATTATCTTAAGGTGTTGGTAATCTCTAAACTTGCATGGATGTGCTAGCTAGTGCTCATGTTATTGATGGTTTTAGTGGAGTGGACATGCCTCCATAGAGTGAGTTGCTTTCAGATAGCAAGTCTGTCCTACCTTTTTTTATTATTATAACAAGTTGTTATGAAGGATGTTTCACACATTGACAGTGAGGTGATAACTACAGTAAACATTCATAATTTTTGGATTGACCTGGATGTCACTATAAGTGACTGAAGGCAACAATATCATAGTTTTATTATGATGGAAATACTTAGGAGGCATTGGCTTGTCTAATGTACTATACTTTCAAGCAAACCTGGAAGGTTTTGTTGTCTAATTGTTACTTGGTTGGTTGAGTTATAGTTGTTATGCATCCTATGTATAGAGGTGAGCCTATGTGATGTTGGAAACTTATGTGTTCCAACTAAGATAGGATTGGTTTAGTTAGCCTTTTTTGGGTTAATTTTGTGAATTAAGTGGCTTCGTAACTCCAAAAAGGGCTGAAACTAACTAATCTTAGCATGTTATTATGATACTAGATCATTTTTACGTCTATGATGTATGTTTTATTCATGGATATGTTTGATTCCATGTGTGTGTTGATTGATCCTAGTTGGGTTATGCACCCGTGAGGATGTTTATTTAGACTTGATTTCATCTTGGCTCTTATGAGGATGTCTTTGGAGATGTTGGATACATCCTGCAGCCATGAGGATGTTTATTACAAGTTCTGGTTGAACTTGTATATTGTGATGAATTGTGATTCCCATAGTAGTGATATGGTACTCTCCTTGAGCTTTGGCTAAGCTCACCCTTTCCCAAATCAATGATGCATTAAAACAAGCTTCTCCATTCAACCCTTGACATGTTGGTTTTAGTCAATCGGTTGAATCGTGATATAAACTTGTTAAAATTTTAAGATAATGCCTAGATGTCCATTGATTGCTTGCATGAACAAGATATCCAATGAGGTTGAGGTATGTTGTTTTGGGAGGACCAAGGGTGCAGCTCAATCTTAGAGGGCTTGATGGGGTGAGTATGATTGACTTGCATGAGCAAGTTAAGATTTTTATGATTGATTATGTGATACCATTGCTAGGTATCTGATGTCGTTTACATGGCTTCTACACATCAAGTGGAGCGATGTAGATTCATAGACCCTTGTGTTTTGAACACCTATATTTTTTATTATTATGAGGTGTAAAATACCTTGGCATAGTTATCTATACCTGAATGTGTATTTATCTTATGTTACTCTTTCATCCACGTACATTGTTCTATGGTTTTATATAAACTTGTGACATGTGAAAGTGTTTGACCACGTGAAATGTGTGAACTTTTATTCTATCCAATGGTTGCCCAGGTGATCTTGTTGTGTTATACATGTGATTATTGTGTTGTTAACTATAAATTGTGAATTCAAGCACTTGTGTGTTATGATTTTTTAAAGTCAAATCTCTTGTTAAGTTGCCACGGTATAGTGATGTGATGTATTTTGTTATCCTACATCATTATTCTAGTTTTGAACATCGACACAAGTATAAGGTTGAGGGTAAAGAGACACTATTTTTATAATGGATAGATCAGGTACAAGCTAGGGAGTGGAGTTTCTCATAGGCTGAAAATACACTCCACCCATTTAGACGAGGTAGCCCCTTGATTCTTTCAGAGTGTGCACCATGAGAGCCACATATTAGTTGTGAGACCCTCCTACATAATGGTCATCTTATGGTTTAATGTTCCTTTAGCCACCTCTTGGAGGCTTGTCACTAAACAACTTGTGTGGAATCTCTTTGTGTAAGACTTGTGAAACACAAACTGGTCCTACATTGAGGATGTGTATGCAAATCAATAAAGAGGTACTTGCTGAAATGCACACATGTATTGTCATGTGCATATAGACATGCTATGATTTAGTTATTATTTTTTATAACTAATATATATATATATATATATTCTGGTATGAATATATTTTTATATTATTTTATGCATGACTAGATAGTATGTTGGTTTTGTGTTTGGAATAAACATTGTAAATCCTGATCTTGTGGATTTTGTTATTTTAGGTACCCATGTCTTTGTTTTACTGCCATGAGGTAAGTGCAATGTGATGGTGGAACTATGATTCATGTAACCATCATGTGAGCTCACAAGTGTTTGAAGAGCATGCGGTAAATCTTTGGGGTAGCATGTACGGTCTTGGTTGGCTTCTATTGTTGTTCAGTATGGATAGTGTAGGATGATGCACTATCTCCTGAATGGTATTTTGTTGATTTGGAAGTAACTGTTCAAAATGGGTTACTATCCTATTATAGCATTTTATAATGAATGTTGGTTAAATTATGCATAAGGAATAATATGCATTAGTACAAACACTGTTTCAGGTTTAGATTTATGCTTAAAATCCTGATGGGATTGTGCAAATTGCAACTACAAATGTAAAAGTTATGATTTATGTGTTATGTTCTCCTCTTGATGAGAGGAATGCTTAGCTAGTGTTTGGTTTAATAGCAAAGTTTTGATCTATATGGTAGAAATTTGTTAAAACTTGTATATCTTTTCAAGCTTTCATCCATAAAAGATGTGCGTAGAAGGCAACAGAGGTTTTTTTTGGCCTTTATTGAGTTGGAAAATTTTATTTTCCATAGTTGGTATTGTTGTTTTGCGTAGGAAGTCATGCCTATTTGGTGACTAAATTTTGTAGTTTCTTAGAACTATGATAAAATGGTCGTATACCATTGATATTTGTGCTAAATAGAGCTAATTTAGAGTTGTTAGACCTTTACGAAGGCTATAACTATTTTTTTTGTGTTGTTAAGAAATGCCCTGTACATCATAAACATATAATTATACCTTGAGTTGAGGTAAGTGTTTGGACATTATTGTTGCCTGACTTTTTGTTAGCTTCATATTGTCATCTAGTGTTGTAAAATGACACGTGAATCGATAAGACTTTTCTTATGCCAGTAATTATGATCTATGCTAGAAATAACAAGTGTACCTTACTTATATAGTGTAGTACACTCTCTTGCCTATTGTTATGTAAATTGATAGGTGTTAAGGTGTGGAGCTAAAAGCTTCACCAAGTGAGCGTTTTGCAAAGTTGCAAGTTTACACAGTCACCGGCGTCGGTCAGGAGCGACCGATGTCGGTCAGGAGCAGACCAGGAGATGCCGGCGTCGGTCATGGATCAACCGACGTCGGTCAGGTGCAAGCAGGAAGGAACCAACGTCGGTTACCTATGCGTCCAGAAAGCTATTTCCGTGGACAGAACTGAGTGTTTGCATGATAGATTTAAGTGATAGTCTTAAGTCCACATCTCTATTATTAGTAAGACTGTTTGGAGCCCTTGATTATGAGGTGCATCTAATGGCTATAGTTGTATGCTCATGTTTCCTAATTATTATATATTAGGATAGATCTTCTTAGCTTATTGGTAATGAAATGTTGAACAGTACAGAATTGTATATGTGAATCAATCCAGGTTGTTGGAGTTGATTGTACTTGAGAGAGAGAGAATGACACGTGAATCGATAAGACTTTTCTTATGCCAATAATTATGATCTATGCTAGAAATAACAAGTGTACCTTACTTATATAGTGTAGTGCACTCTCTTGCTTATTGTTATGTAAATTGATAGGTTTTTTAATTAATATTATGATTGAGTAGATGAAAATCTTTGTTTAGAGAGTGATTGAGTCCTCGGACAACCGAGTTCTTGGTTGTTGATTTAGTCACTAGGATGACTCCTCTCTAAGAGGGGGAGAATGTCACGATCTTGCCCTTGTGCACTTGAACTTGACCGCTTAGATGATTGAAGTAACATGTGTATGGTTGATTGATACATTCCTTTGCATAGCTGGACTATATCATTGTTTTGATGTTGTGATATTGGGATTCATGTTGATATAAGGCATGTGTATAGTGGATATTACTGCACTTCCTTGTTTTAGTTGGATTGTATTATCAGAACCTGATGCTATGATATATGATTTTAGGTTGATACACTTATCATGGTTATAATTTTATACGTGATGATGTATGAGTTATTTGATATATGTGATACTTGATTTTATTTCATTATTGCTTATCATTTTTATCAATTATTGGATCAGATGTTGCTAATGGATCCACTTGGTGGTTGCAGGTGTGGACCATGATCTAGGTTGGATGCTGGTATTGGCTTTGGGGTGGCAGGCGTGGGTCTGACAAGTAACCAATATTCTTCTTTTGTGTCATATTTTTAGACTATTGTGTCATGCTTAACTTCGAGACTTGAACTTGGTCTAGTTATTGTGTTTGATTGCGCCAGTTGACAGTTCCTTACTTGATTGCCTTGTTTGAGCTCGTGTGTCTTTATGTCTTATTTGATTTGTGGATTTTCCTTATCATCTCTTTTCCCACTCTCAGTAATCTCAAGATCCATGCCTTCAAAGTAATCTTGCATAAACTGAGTTGTCATCTGAGATTACAGGAGTATGTCATTATCTATAGCACACTTTCCTTGAATGATAGTTCTGCAAGTATACACACACACACACACAACATAGATACGTATCTATTATATGTATGTATGTATGTTATATAGATACATGTTTTGGCCATCATGATATAAGAGCGAAGTCAATCATGTATAAATATATCTTAATCTAAACATATATTCCCAACTTTGATTAAACTAGGAATAAGTTAAGCGAGTGGAAAGATTAATTATTCTCTGAGGAGGGAATAAGTGATTTTGCTTAAGCTCTGAGGGAATAAATACACACACACACACACACACACACACACACACACACATGTGTGTGTGTGTGTGTGTGTATATATATATATATATAAATACATGTATCTATATTTATATCTATATAATATAGTCAGAGTTTATATATATATATATATATATGGACATATTTAAATATTTACTAATTGTTGACGCAGTGGATTGCACTCGGGGCAAGGAGGCTGAGCTCCTGCCTTCCACACGCAAAAATGGAAACTCCCTTCTCGCCTGTGGGACCGGCGAAGTTGGAGGGGAGAGTCTCTAGGTAAGGGCTAGCTCCCTTTGATGCATCATATTCGTTTCAGTAAGTGCTAACACACACACATACACACATATATAGAATGGGGGGGATGAAAAGGGAGAAAGATTGTAGGAAAACAAATATACTCTAAGGAGGTGATGCACCAAAATAAATCGACCTTCTCACATTCACACTTAAATCAGAGAAACACATACATACACTTCAGACTTGGCAGAAGGACCAGGCTGCGAGAAACTTGGCAGGGAGGCTTTAATGGAAAATACAGAAAACAGAGATTCACCAAAAGTGATGTGAAATGCACACTGTAAGTAATTTCTTCTGTTTTTGCACTTCCAAATACAGCTCTCCTTGTCAACTGCAGAAATGGCGCCTTGTAGACAACAGATATGTTGGTGTTGGACCTATGAAAGCATCAAGAAACAATGACTAAACACAAGCTAACACTCAAGACATACACAGAAATATCTATCCAAGATAGAGGTAAAAAATGCGTTTATTGATTCAGGTGAAATTTTGCCAGGGCTACGCCTTACAAATGTGGAAGATCCTTACAAAAATGACAAGTCCCCAATATATAGAGGAAGAAAAGGGGCCTTTTGGCGCCCTTTTTACAAGTGACCCATTTGTGTCCTTCTCATTGGGAAGAGCAAGCCGCTCAAAACATCAATGAGCCGCGCCCTTTGTCTATTTGTAAGGCCGCTTCTTCCAGATGATTACACGGTTTGTCTACTCATTAATGCGAAATGAAGAAAACCGGTTGCACTGCTAGTTGTTTGCGCCTCCTAATGGTCAATTAGCAGGCACTGTATCATCTGCCGAAATAACTTCTTGAATCAGCACCTCCCAATGGTCAATTCACATGCACTGTATCATCTACCAAAATAACTTCTTGAGTTGGTGCTTTCCTTCGCTACTTGGGCTGTTTGCCTGTTCCTTCACTTGGCACTTTGTCTTTTCTCTACCTTGTCTTCTTCCTACTCTTTCAGCCCTCGGGGGCGATCTTTTGGCGAGTCTCTGCGTTCATTGGGCCTTTTCCATAATTAGCACTTGGGCGTTTAAAAAATAACGGCCTTTTTGCTGGCTTAAATTTGACGGCTTTTGGGATGTCACCGTCCTTGGCAAAAGTAATTAGGTCCTTTTGTTGAATCGTTCCATTGAACCAAAGTGTTGAACCAAATGATTGAACCAATCCGTTGAACCGATTCAACGGTTCAACGAAGCACGCCGAGCCGCTTGAACCAAAGCCAAATGATCCGAGCGATGAACTCCTGCATTGAACCAAAGGCCGTTGAATCGTTGAATTGAACCGAAACGTTGAACCAAGGTTGAACCAAGTGCCGATGAACTTTAAACGTTGAACCAAGGCCTTGAACCGGTTCAATGGTTCAAAGACGCCAATTTTTCTGTGATTTCCTTCAGACCAGAGCCCGAAGAAGCCTTGTAAAACCCGAAACTCTCTGAACTGATCCTTCATGCGCCAAAAGACTAACCTGTTGAGTCCGTATAAATCGCCAAAACCTGCAGAGTTTGTAGAAATCACCAGATTCATGCAAAATCAAAAAATGAAAATGGCCTAGCACAGCAGGGGCAGAAGGTGACCGATTTTTGCCCTGTTGGGCAAAAAATGGTCAACACTAATGGTATTAACTAATATGCTAGTAGATTAACTAGTGGTCACTGTTGATAGATGTGTGTGTGTGTATAATAATTCAAGTGGACATAGTGAGGATTGGGAGCCATGATGACATGGTGGTGGAATGGAGAGTTGGAAGAATTAAGAAGAGGAGTCGGAATAGTTGGTAGAAGGAGGGTGGTGAAGAGGAAATAAGGGAGGACAAGGAGTAGGTGAGATGGGAGATTGGACCTGGGACTTGGTGTATGGTAGAAGCAATAATATAGAGAAGGACGTAGAGGGGATGAAAAAGAAAGTAGAAAAGGAATGACATGGCTTGGGAAGAGGCATGGGAAAAGGTAAGAGGTAGGTGAAGGTAGAGAGGAGTGTAAATAAAAGAAGGCAGTGATGAACGGAAGAGGAGATGGAGGTGGAAATCAGCGAAGAGTAAGACAGGGAGAGCATGGCGAGGTGAGGGGAAAGATGGGAAGATACATGCAGGTAAAGGAGAGAAGGAACATGCAGGGCATGAGACAAAATAAAATAGAATGTAGCCAAGGAAAGGAAGAAAGCAACCAGGGGGACTCTTGCAAACTGGAAATCTCGATCCCACTAGCTTTAGATAGTCTTATCTCTCTTCCCTGCTTGGTTTAGTAAGTCCCCTCTGACCACTACGAGCTGTTTTGTTTTGAAATAAAATAACAGTTATCAAAAATCTATACATTTATCATCCCTTATCGCCTTTATCCACAAAACTACAATATAGGAGTCATGGCATACACCCTGGTCAACGTATTTTTGGTCTTTGTCTTTTATTTGATCTATGAATGCATTATTCATTGATGGCCATGTTTGCCAATTTCACTATATACCTGCCACAACTTGGCATATCTAAACCCATTTCGACATACCTTTGGTGTTTAAATGAACATATATTTAGTTTTAAAATCCCCTACGTCCTGGTACAAACAATATCAGGTCACGACATTCTCTTATGCATATATTTTATCTCACACTTGCGTATGATGTGCTAGACGCCATGACCTGTTTGACTAGCCGTATAATTGAGAAGGCAATTCATGGATAAATAGGGACAACTGCTCGAGTTTTTATTAATCCTTTTCAGTTGGTTGACCTTTGTTAGTATAGTTTTGAGTTAACTTCAAATTGACATGGGAAATAATCGTTTATTTGAAGATAGATTATGATGACCCCTATTTTATATATATACATGTGTCCCTTCATTTTGAATAATCTGACTGGGAATTCTGACCAAGCATATGGCAGTATAAAATATGATGATATACATTTAATTAGTCTTCTCATGGAGTAAGTTGGTGCAGGTCTTAAATTATTATAGGAGCTAAGTTTGCTTTGAGGAATGATATATGTACACATTCTTTTAATTATGTCGAGTTCACTTGGCTTGGCCATGTTTTAGTTTTTTATGGCATGATTTTGGCTGTCTGAATGGGCATTGATGTTGACAATCCCCGTACTTATAATTTAAGTTGAGTCCCCAGTGACTTAAACAATTTGAAATGGCATAATCCTCTTAACCATTTATTATGGTGGTTCATTGTGCAACTCATTTTAGTTGAACTTACCTATGTATGACTTTGACTAGAACCCCATGTGTGTTAATTATTTTGATTAAATTTTGTGGGGCTTTAATAAGAGATTTGTATTCTTGAATATTGTCGAATCATGGGACTTGGGCAAAGCCTTGTTAGAATCGTTTTCTATAATGAGGATTTATAGTTTTAATCTTAAACTAATTTATTGCCCTGATGTCTTATTGTCTCATATTATTTCGATGTTTAGTATTCAGAGATTATATGAGGTCATGAGACCTCACGACGATCCCCAAAATCTTCTATAGTGATTTTTATTTTTAAATCAATTTATTGATGTATGTGGATAGAGTCATTGTTGCCTTTATAGACCAATTTAATGATTGGATCGATTTTGAGTTTTTAATCAACTATTGTATTGGTTTGTTGCCATGGAAATATAGTATGGATTTGTTGCCATGGAATTATAGTATGGATTTGTTGCTCGATGTTTATGTTTGGGTTGATTTGCTCAATTTCTATGGTTGGTTGAGTTGCTTGATTCCATGTTTGGCTGAGTTCTTTGTTGGTCCCTAGCTTGGTTGTGTATAATTGTAAGTTATATGTGAATTTATCTAGTCTACTATGACTGCGTGGTGTGTGTCCTGGTTAGGGATTGTGCCTTGCGTTGGTGCTATTACTTTGCTGGGATGTCCTTTGGTTCGGTGTCCAATTTCTTAGAACTTCCTCCTTGAACCTATCTTCGATACCACCATCTAACTGATGATTGGGGGTGGTTGGGGCCACCTCATGGAGGGCTCATAGGGTTAGTTGGGAGGGCTTATCTAGATTGTTTCATGCTACTCCATACTTGGATGGCTTCATGTATAGGTATGATGCACTTTATAAAGTTATTTTCATGTTGTTCATATCCTTATTACCTTAGATGTATGTTACTTTCATCTAGCATGACTAGAGGTTGTAGCTATGACTACTTTCTTTGGATTTCAGATCAATTACATTTGACTCTTGGCATGCTAACCTAGTACATGGTTAGTAACCTTCATAACTAATCAGTTCAAGCTCATGTTGTTGATTATGATGTAACTCGTGGGAGCTTATATATAGTTCTAAATTCACTCTTGGATGTACTTGGATTTTATATTGGGTTTTTAATCAGATAATTCTTACTATTGCTCAATTTCTATGGTTGGTTGAGTTGCTTGATTCCATGTTTGGTTGAGTTCTTTGTTGGTCCCTAGCTTGGTTGTGTATAATTGTAAGTTATATGTGGTTTTATCTAGTCTACTATGACTATGTGGTGTGTGTCCTGGTTAGGGATTGTGCCTTGCATTGGTGCTATGTTACTTTGTTGCGATGTCCTTTGGTTTGGTGTCTAATTTCTTAGAACTTCCTCCTTGACCCTGTCTTCGATACCACCATCTAGCTGATGGTTGGGGGTGGTTAGGGCCACCTCATGGAGGGCTCATAGGGTTAGTTGGGAGGGCTTGTCTAGATTGTTTCTTGCTACTCCATACTTGGATGGCTTCATGTATAGGTATGATGCACTTTATAAAGTTATTTTCATGTTGTTCATATCCTTATTACCTTAGATGTATGTTACTTTCATCTAGCATGACTAGAGGTTGTAGCTATGACTACTTTCTTTGGATTTCAGATCAATTACATTTGACTCTTGGCATGCTAACCTGGTACATGGTTAGTAACCTTCATAACTAAGCAGTTCAAGCTCATGTTGTTGATTATGATGTAACTCGTGGGAGCTTATACATAGTTCTAAATTCACTCTTGGATGTACTTGAATTTTATATTGGGTTTTTAATCAGATAATTCTTACTAATGTTATATTGTTACCCATATTGTTTGTATTGTTGACTCTTTAGTATGTTACTACATTGCCATTCATTCTTGTAACTATAACCTATAATGGGTTTGAAACACTTAGCATAGTAATATTTCATTGTGTCATCTTATAGAACTTCACTATGTCCACTTAATGTAAATTATTATGATAACCTGAATAATGAATTTCTTAGGCAAGGATTTAGCTATCTTGAGGTTAGGCATACTAGAACTCCATACTTGGGCTATCCTTGAATGGATAGTTGATTTTTACTACTATTGTTATATACTTCTTTATCTTCCTCATGGAACATGTATGTTAATAATGTGTGCATGCATAATTTGACATTTCTTAAATATGCAATCTTATGGAGTTTCATATGTATTCTCTTTAAATGTATAATCATGGGACTTTGAGTCAAGATTTGTATAGACATACTTGAGTTGTAAATTGGATTGATGGTTTCTCTTACCCATTTTTAATGACATGTTGCCATCTTTTTTTTTTTGACATGCATCCATAGGCTATTGATGTGGTGCTCATTTAAGGTGGTATTGATTTTCTTATGCCACCTTTCCTAACTTCTCTCTCTCTCTCTCTCTCTCTCTCTCTCTCTCTCTATATATATATATATATATATATATATATATATATATATATATATATATATATATATATATATATATTTCTCTTGAAATGTATAATCATGGGACTTTGAGTCAAGATTTGTATAGACATACTTGAGTTGTAAATTGGATTGATGGTTGCTTACCCATTGTTAATGACATGTTGCCATCTTTTTTTTTCAACAAGCATCCATAGGTTATTGATGTGGTGCTCATTTAAGGTGGTAATGATTTTCTCATGCCACCTTTCCTAACTTCTCTCTCTCTCTCTCTATATATATATATGTATGTATCTACATATATATATATATATATATATATATATATATATATATATATATATATATATATATATATATATATGTAGATACATACATATATATATGTATATATATACATATATATATATATATGTATATATATACATGTATATGTATATATATACATGTATATATATATATATACATGTATATATATATATATATATATATATATATATATATATATATATATATATATATATATGTATATATATATATATGTGTATATATATATATATGTATATATATATATATATATATATATATATATATATATATATATATATATATATATATATTACCTTATTTCAAACCACCATGAAGATGTTGGTATAGAGATTACTAGGCAATGGATTCTATGTATTTTAGTAATTGGGTGTCTTGGCATGCTTGAGTATATTGGCTAGGATCACCAGTAAGTTGGAATCTTAATTGGATGGAATTATTGAGAGTTATCTAATTATTAATTTGTATATATGTGCACATGCTCATTTCCTTTTTATATACATTGGAAATACTCTTGATCCAACCTAAGATATAAAACTACCTGTAGTTGGTTTTCAATTCATGTTGGGAGTATTGAAACTCCTTGGGTGTTCAGTCTTGTATATGGCAATATGAGATGTCGTACATTGTGACATAAGATCAAATTGCTAAGTTATGGTTAGAAAAGGCAATTCTTAGACCCCTTGTAATGTGCAATAAATGAAATGTTATCTGATGCCTTTCCTTGCTTATATACTGAAGTGGTTACAAATGTGGTTGTCGATATCTTTTTCTTGTGTGGTTTATGAATATTTATTTCTTCTCATAAGTGGTTGGATTTTCTTACTAAGTAAACATTGCTACTAGTATGTGTGTAAACCTCAATGCTTGTATGCTCCCACAATAATTCGTTTGGAGCTGTTGTATGGGTAAATAAGATATATTAGGCATAGGTGCAACATGTTACTCCTTTATGTTGACCTAGCTTAGTAAGATATTGTATGAAGCGAGTTGGTTCATTAAAGAATTCCTTATGGAAACAAGATGTTAATGTTGTAAAATTTAATCATGCATAATAAGTTCTTGACTAAAGGTTTGGCTAAATGCTATTGTGAGTGAGTAAATTCATTGGGCTAATATGCTTTCCCTATCTTAAACATCAATTGATAGTACAATCAGCATTAAGGATTATAGATATATATTTATGTGTGTGGGTTTCCATGTATTTGAGGTATATTAATTACTCTCTCCATCATTGTTAGTATATGTCATTGTCTAATTACCAATTTAGACTCGATTATAATGATTCAAGGATTGGCCACCACTATATCAGTACCTGTTGGAGGATGTAATTAGGCATGATTGTAACCTCATCCATGTATTTGGACCTTGGTAATCATGCTTTTGAATTGATCAAAATCATTCTATGAGATATATTATCCCTATTGTATGTTCTTGAGCCTTAACTTAACATTTATGCACTCTTCAGATAGTGGATTGTTATATGTGTTTTGGATGATGGATACTATGTTTGATTACCATTAGGGACAATGTACTCTCAGTTGCCTTATCGTGCCTTGTTATGATCATTCATGACTTAGAAGGTTAAGATTAACCTTTTTGATTTTGCATACATAGGTACTCTAAGTGTGTATCACTTGCTTCAGCAAGTGAGGTTTGGTTCCATTGTGCATTCATTATGTACTCTAATATCACAACTTCAAAACAAAAATTGGGTTTGTTTCATGATACCTGAGTTGTATATGTTTGGCTCTTGAGTGGAATGTTGAGTTTTTTGCTAAATGAATCGCACTCTAGCTATCACTATAAAATATGCAATATTACTACTTCTACCTCAATTCTTTCATGAACCATTACATCCATATCATCTCCTTTCTTACTTTTGTAGCTACAATATACTCTGCCTCTATAGTTGATAAAGCAACTATCTTCTGAAATTTTGAAATCCAACTAGCTATTATGTCACCAACAGTGACTACATAACCTATGGTGTTCCTCCTACCATCTAAATCTCTAGCCATATTTGCATCAACATATCCTTGTAAGGTAACATTTGACCCTTCATAGCACAATTATCTATCAGTGGTCCCTCTCAAGTACCTAAGAATCCACTTGACTTCATCTCAATTCTCCTTTCCTAGATTATTCATAAACCTACTATAAATTCCCACTACATGAGCAATGTTTGGTCTCATGCACACCATAGCATACATTAGACTTCCAACTGCTAAAGCATAGGTCACTTTGGACATGTAATTAATTTTTTGATAAGTTTTAGGACATTGTTCCTTGATTAATTTGAAGTTTCCCCCCAAAGGTGTACTCGCGGGTTTTACATCTTGCATATTGAACCTGACTAACACCTTCTTGATGTACTCTTCTTGAGATAATGTCAATTTTCTATTTTTCCTATCTCTTGTTATTCGCATACCAAGGATTCACTTTGCATCACCCAAATCCTTCATTATAACTTATATGCTAATTTTATTTTGAGCTCATTTATATCATGCATGTTAGACCTTGTAACAAGCATGTCATCTACATACAATAACAAGATAATATAACTGCCATTGTCTAATCTCTTAAAATAAACATAGTGGTTAAAATGACATCTACTATAACCATGTTTTATCATAAACATGTCAAATTTCAAATACCACTGCCATGGAGCTTGCTTTAGGCCATAAAAACTCTTCTTCAACTTGTAGACCATTTTATCCATACCTTTGACTTCATATCCCTAGGGATGATACATATATACTTCCTCCTCCAAGTCACCATGAAGGAAAGCAGTCTTCACATCTAACTATTCAAGGTGGGAATCTTTTACTGCTACCAAATTTAAAATAGTTCTTATGGAAGTCATTTTAACAATTGGAGAAAATATTTCATCAAAATGTATACCTTTATTTTGTGCAAACCCCTTTACAACAAGTCTAGCCTTGTACCTCTTTTTCCCTCCATCTTCTTCCTTCAACCTATAAACCCATTTATTATGCAATGTTCTTTTACCTGTATGCAATTGAACCAAATCCCAAGTTTGGTTATGTACCAAGGATTCCATCTCCTCTTTTATTCCTTGCTCCCACTTCTGTATGGTTTCTACCTACATTACTTCTTCATAGCTTTATGGCTCACCACCATCAGTCAATAATAAAGAATAAAATGAATGAGAGTATCGTTTAGGGAGTCTACTTACTCTAGTAGATCTTCTAACTACAATTTTAGGAGTTTGTGGTGTATTTTGATTTTCTTGAAATTTTGGAATTTTATTTTCAGTGATTTCATCAAGTACTACATATTCTATATTTGGCTTTTCTTGTTTATTCTCCTACAACTAATCTTTGTACATGACCTTCTCATTAAAGTTCGCATCTCTACTCCTAATGGTTTTGTGAGTTTAAAAATCTCATAAACGATAACCAAAATCATTAACTCCATATCCAATAAAAGTAAATTTCTTGGATTTTGCTTCAAGCTTGGTTCTATTTTCTTTATCAATATGGAAAAATGCTTCACAATTGAAAGTCTTTCAAAAGGAATAGTCTACCTTTTTACCTATCCATGATTCCTCTGGAATGCCACCATCCAAAAGACTTGAAGGCCCTTTGTTTATTAAGTAAACATAAGTATCTACAACATCTACCCAAAACTATAAGGGTAACCCTGCATGCAATCTCATGCTCCTTGCATGCTCCATAATTATAATGTTCATCCTTTCTAACACACCATTTTGTTGTGGTATTCTTGGAACTATCTTCTCTCTATGAATCCCATGGGATGAATAATAATAATCAAACTCCTTGATGCGGTATTCACCTCCATTGTCTGAACTAACACACTTCAACTTATTTCCTATCTCATTCTCAACCAAATCTTTCCATTTCTTAAAATTATCAAAAACATTAGATTTGTATGCAATAAACCCAAGTTTTTCTAGTTACATCATCAATAAAAGTAACATAATAAGAAGAGACACCAAGGGATGATACTTAAGTCGGTCCCCATATATCTATATGCACAAGATCTAACTTTTCATCTTTCTTTATCTTCCCAACTCTGAGAAATCTAACTGTCTTCTATTTTCCATACACATAGTGCTCACATAAATCTAAATCCACCTTCTTCAAATCTGGCAACAAATCCTTTGCATGGAGAACATGCATCCCCTTTTCACTCATGTGCCCAAGTCTATGGTGCCATAATTTTGTAACCATTTTTGTAGAATCTAAAGCAATAGAAGAGTCAAAATTACCATTAGATAATTATAATGTACCTACTTTCTCTCCTTTTGCTATTACAAGTGATCCTTTAGTGACCTTCCACAAATTTGTTGCAAATGTAACTGTGCAGCCCTCACTTCTCAACTACCCTGCTGAAATTAGATTTCTTCTCAAATTAGGAACATGCCTCACCTCTTTCAAAAACCATTTGTTTCCATTCTATAATTTTATCTATATCTTACCTTTTTCAACAATTTTATAGGGTTCACCATCACCCAAATAACCCTGTTCAAAATCACCTTGAACATAGTCTTGAAATATTTCCTATGGGGTGTAACATGAAATGAATCCCCTAAATCTAACACCCAATAATCATTAATATTATCTAAAGAAAATATTAAATCATCTTGTAACACATCACCTGCTACATTTGCTTCCTAACTTTTATCGTGTTGTCCATCCACTTGTTTTCCTTTTTGAAACCAACAATCTTTCTTCAGGTGTCCTTTCTTCTCACAAATCTAGCATATCCATGTTCCTCTAGATTTGGATCTACCCTTCTTACACTTCCTACAATTCTCTGCACCCTTTCCTCTATCATTTTTCCTTCCCCTATTCTCCTTAGTCAAAGCATTATCTAATGTCTCACCTATGTTTTTCCATCACATTTTCTCGCTAAGAATAACATCAATAACATTATCAAACTTTAAAAGTGTTTCAACCAAAGATAAAATTACTCATACCCATAACCAAGCCATTCCAACTTTCTAGCAATGAACACATAATTGAAAGATCTCTAACCTCATCATCAAAGTTTACTCCTACAGAGCTTAGCTTATTTTTGACCATGTTAAATTCATTTAAATGATTAGCAATAGACCCATCTTATGACATCTCTATATTAAATAAATGCTTCATAATAAATACCTTATTAGAGGTTGAAGGTTTTTCATACACTCTATCTAATGCCTTTATCACATCTATTATTGTCTTTTCTATTGAAATATTGAAGGCCACTGACACTGCTAGGCATAGTCGTATTGTTTCTAGTGTCTTTCTGTTAAGAGCCTCCCATTATTCATCCTTCATAGTCACCAGTTTTTTTAATTCTGCTCAATGGTAGGAAAAGATCCTTTTGATATAGATAGTCCTCCATTTACATATTCCATAGCTGGTAGTTTTGATCATTAACCTTCTTGACCTTAAACTTGCCTTCTTCTGCCATTGCTCCCACTTGAACTAAGAACCCTCTTTTCCTACGAGTTTATCTTTCAAATAAACCTTCGGCTCTGATACCAGTTGTTAGGAATATATAATTTAGATCAATATTAATGAAATAAAGATGAAAATAAAATTTAAAAAACATAATAGAAGAGAAACATAGATTTAATGTGGTTCACCTAAAATGGGCTACGTCCACACAAAAATAGTCAATTCTTCTCTTATTCAATCCAACAAATAAAGGGATAAACTTGAAATACATCCACTACAATAGCCTCTTCACTCACACATAGTGTGTCATTTTGATTACAATGCCCTCATATCAAATGAGGGTTACATATTAGGGTAAAAATGTACCAATATAATTTCTACCATTATATCTGTGACCTTATAGCTAATGGTCTAGATTTACTACAAAATTACAATATTTTACAATGCATTCTTCACAAAATTTTGCTTCAGGGGCATTACCCCCTAACCCCCACCAAAGGTGCTCCAAAGTAGGTCATCGCCCCCCTAGACCACCATGGCAACCATAGTGGGGGGAATGTTACCCCCCCCCCCACACCCCCTATTGGGAATTGGGCCTTCTAATAAGATTAGGCTCCACCATCTAACAACAGTAGCATTCTAAAAGAGAAAGTCAGAGATCTTAACTTCTTCAAATAGATAATTTTAATATTATTAAAAAAATTGATAATTTTCCTGACTGCATACTTACATGGTGGATCGGTGAGGCCTCAAACATTCCAAGAATAAACTATCATGGAGAAGCATCAAGGTGAATGTCATTACCCTCTACAAGGTCTTCAAGATTATAAAATTAATTAAGATAAGTTCGGTGCTTCATATACTCTCTAAGCTTGAAAGGTTTCCACTTATATGGCATGAACTCCTCATCCCAAGATGGAATTGGGCTTCAAGAATGCCACAAGACTAATTTACGGTCAAGGGTGATGAAAGCAAGTTCATCATTTGAAGATTTTATCTTAGGAGGCGGTTATGATGAATGAGCCTAAGTAGAAGATAGAGAAGTAATAAAAGAAGTCATTGATTGAGGTGTGTGCATAAGCGATGGTAAGACCTTACTAGGCAGAGTAGTGGTAACTTTTTAAGATGGATCCAGAGTGCTAAGACCACTTTCTCGATTAAATACAAAAGCTCAGGGTTTACCATTATTGTACGTCAAGTGATTCTTCTTATTGGTTATGGTGGTCCACCCATCATATTTCCCATTACGGGTTATGGGTTCAATCCCACTTTTTTCTAGAGGATCAAGATGTGAGGGATCATCAAAGGACACTCCTAGATCATATGATCTGAGGATTGACACCTAAAATAGGTTCTTGGTAGATTAATGTAGAATACACATTCAATAAATTGATTATTTCTCACTTGAATCTCACTGGACTCTTTGAGGTCCCAAGCTAGTTCTAGTTCCACATAAACCCTTTTTGGGGGATGAGCCATATAAAATATTGATTGTTTATGGCATATGAAACATCCTAGGGGTTTTAAGAACTAGTCGATAAAACCTCATGAGCGAGAGGCAAGCCATAAAATTTGAACCATACTGGAATTTTAAGTTTAGCATTCTTAAAGACCTGAAAGGCTTGAGTCCAATGAGGTAACACAACCAATGTGTTGCACATGAACCAAGGACCATGATTGACAATGGATTTATAATGTTCTATATTAGTGAAATCAAATAATAAGAAACCCTTGGTAAGGTTCTAGGCTCCTTCTAGTTTTACACCATGGCCTTACTAATGGTTATGAACCCATTAATTCAAAATTCTCTCAAGTGGGACTCTACTAATAAAATTAGCAACCAGAGTGATTTTTTCAAAATAATTACAAGCTTTATCAAATATAGGTAGATCAAGTACAACATCAGGTAAAGGGGTGTCTAGGTTAGAAGCATTATGTCATGAAAAACCTTTAAAATGAATTTCCTTGCTTGTTTTTGGTGCCATTATCACTCAAGATCGCACTAGCTTTCCTTACATCCAAAGATGCAAAGATGGTGATGGAGACTAGTTAATATAGGGAATGTCTATCACTAAACCAAATATGCACAATAAATGTGCAATACAACTTGTTAAATCCTACCTAGATCTATGATAGATCGGTAGTGTGACAAACAAGGGGAAAACCCTAAAGGCAAGCTACCATTAATCACTCCATACAACTCTCATGCTCATGCAATCTCTCTTTACTTATCTTTAATAAATCATCTCTCAGCTTTAAAATATTAACCAGGTATATGAAAATATACAAAGTTAGTGAAGTTTCCTTTCTCTGTGTTAACATCACATTTGATATATTTTATGTCTAAGTCACAATTGACAACTTTGACTTCTAAATTTACTTTTTATATACCAATAACATCAAATTAAATTATTAGAAGGTTGTGTGACTCTATAAGTAGACATTATACAAATTTTAAAGTACATTATTTTTTAAATTAATTTTGGACATGTTTAGATGAGTATGAAAAAATGGTTACCTATTATGGATAAATAGATCTAGATTTAATTGCATTGTGATGTAAAACATCTATTCATATTGTAATATTAGGCCTAATTAGATATTCATTAAATAGATTAGTGAAACGAGAATTTTTTTATGTTTCATTTGCATTATGATCTGCATTGTGTGTTTAGGAAGCCTAAGTTAAAATGACATTTGTGAGAACGAGCTGGCAAGAACTACTTTGCCATAAAGCCATAACCAAATTTTTCATGGGA
Organism: Torreya grandis; assembly: GCA_037957365.1. Lineage (NCBI taxonomy): Eukaryota > Viridiplantae > Streptophyta > Pinopsida > Cupressales > Taxaceae > Torreya > Torreya grandis. Next base: position 632,536 of record JARHVA010001266.1, read on the forward strand.
CCAGACAACTTTGAATTTTTTTCCAATGGATTATTTAATGACTTATCGTAGCTTGATCAATTTGGGACATTTTATATTATTTATTTAATTATATTAATATACTTACATTCATTTCAAAAATTTATTTTCATATGCAATACTTTTATTTTATCATGTTGGATAAGTATTTTTCTTGATATTTTACCAACAACATAAGAAAATAGTGTACGACCTACATTGGATAACGAAACATTATCTCATATTAGTCTTACTTAAGATCACAATCATCATTAATATTTTAAGTTTGTACCTTATAAGTTGTACATAATCTTTCTATTTAATGAATAAGAGAAAAAAACTATAAAAAAATTTAACATGTTATATTGGGAAAAAACCAACAAACAAAAATTATAAGTAATCAACCCATCAATGTTATAATTTTTATTTTCACATTCTTTCAACACTAAAGTTCAATTTTTTGTTTTTAACTATTTTCAAAATCTTAACTACATTGCAATATGAAGAAAATTTTGTTTTATAGTTAATTTTGTTCGCTATAATTCCAATCCTTTGAACATATTCCAATCAATTCCTTTACATCATTAATATTATTATACACTTCAAAGGTTTAACATAATTATGTTTATTTTTCATATTTATTACCATATTTTTAAAAACCTACTTATAAATAATATATTTTATTCTTTCACATATTTGAATGTACCTCCACATGTACCACACAACTTAGTGGTTATAATAGTATGTGTTTTTATTTTTATTTTTAACTTTTATTTTTAATTTATAGTATGGAACCAGTGCAAAATCACATGAGTTGTTATTATCTCTAATATAATGCCCATTGATTTAGTTTTCGGCCCTCTGAACAAGACAAATGTTTTTGGTTTGTTTGTCACTACTACATTAAATAATAATGATCTTTATATAAATCCAAAATAATGTAGTCAATACAACTCTTGCCCTGTTAAGAACCCCCTTGTCAATGCAAAAAGTATCACAAGCGTAGTTCCACTTGCACATCCAAGTAATTGTAATAACAATTTTGAAGTTCCTACCAAATTAGATGCACATCTTTGTTTCATATCTCAGGCAAAATTTCTTGCAAACAACGTGTTTATCGCATGCACCAACATTCTAGATTGGCATTAGTGGATCTATTGCATACACATATTGTTGATGATAAATAAGTTTATGTCATGTTTAACTTTATCGATAAGGCCCATGAAACATATGTAAAACTTGAGGGTTTATACAATGTCCTCCATGATATGGCATACAACCATTATTGTGAAGGATATAAGAAACCTTAGATTGCAACTGCTATAAAATAATATCTTCATACCCACCAATTTTGTGTAATCCATAAATTATTGTACTATGTCACACATACTAAGCTACAACCTCAACGGCATAATATTGCCTTGTATAATTTTTTTTGTAATAAAAATACAATAATATGGCATACAACTTGAGGGTTTATACAATGTCCTCCATGATATGGCATACAACCAATATTGTGAAGGATATAAGAAACCTTAGATTGCAACTGCCATAAAATAATATCTTCATACCCACCAATTTTGTGTAATCCATAAATTATTGTACTATGTCACACATACTAAGCTACAACCTCAACGGCATAATATTGCCTTGTATAATTTTTTTTGTAATAAAAATACAATAATATGCTCCTTATACTTGTTTGGAAGTTCTTACTATTATTATTTATGTTCAACTTCATCCCAATTGAGGCCTTTTTAGTTCTTTAAAATAAGTAAAGATTTAACTATTACCTTAAAAACCATACACACACGCACATAATTTATTTACATTCTTCATTTAATAACTTTTTATAAGATTATACATTTACTATATGAATACTACTAGCAATAATGATACTAATTATTTTATATTATTATCTAAGCTACCACATTTCCCTTGAACCCAAGTTATTTTATAAAAGATTTTGATATTATTTTCCTAACCACAACTTAATTTATTTGCTTGTTTTACACACATAATTCTTGTGTTGCATTTAGTTGCCTCTATATAATATTATTTCATTCTTACTTTCTTGATACATATTACTACCCTTTTGAATATTTCATTATCATTTGGAAACATCTTAGAACATTTTTTAAAATTATTTTACTCAAATACAATAAAATACATTAAATTTATTGAAAACAGTAAACAATAGGTTATTATAATTCCACATTGAATTTAATGCAATGTCTATAATTCATTACCTTAATACAAAGTCCAACTAATTATTTTTGTTTTATAGGAAACCATCGTACCAAAAAAAAATCATTCCCTCTACATATTTTTCCAATTTTACATGTTAAAAATGGACAACCGCCACAAAGCTATTGCTATTGACAATGCATCAACAACTACACATGAAACATAACACACAAATATGGTGTCAAACACTACAATTAGGATTTTAAAGCCTTAAAATAACCTCTAGAATATAGAGGATAGAGTTCTTGAAAAAATGAATGTTGATTAATTAATCAAACAACATTGGTCCAAGGTAAGTTTTAAGCTTTGACCTCATTGACAGTGAAGGAGATGACATCACTAAACTTATTTTGGCCAAGAAGCCACTTTATTCTTCAATTAGATACAAATTGGGAAGATATAATCAATATAAAATGGAATTCATAGGTATGCAAACAAAAAACATAATCACTCGCAAAGTCCATGTGAAATCATCCTTAACATGACGTCTTATATCAAACATTACCTTGAGGAAGATCCCACTATCCCACTTTACCAATTCCACTTCAGAACAATTGAAGAGATAAAAAGCAACTACTAATTCAATGGTAGACATTCTTGGTGTTTTTCAATCTATTAATAATGCCTCCACTTTCACAAAACCATATGGAACTTACAACATGAAAAAAATGTTGATACTAAAATATACCTTTAGGTATAACAACAAATTAAGCCTTTTGAGAACCTTCTATGATGAAGATGGCAAAATTTGATTGATTTGTGTGCATCCAAAACATCTTTGGTTCCATTTTTTACAATCATGAATGGAAAACTTCTAGAATATAACAACAAAACCATAGGGATTAAATCAAGTACACAATTCTTTATCAACCCAAATATAGTTGAATCACATTGAATGAGGCACTGGTTTGAAGAAGATGGTGCCATAATGATAATTTCATCATTGAGTACAAATATTACTGAACACAAAACAATTTTATACATCCACATTTTAGGTGTTCTTGGGAAATCAATTTCATTTATAGTAGATGTAATAATCATCCACATTAAAATAACAAATTTTTGTTATCATACTTGCATTGCTTCACTTAACAATAAACAATGTGATAAAATTTGGTTCAGAAAACTGATGCTTCTTGGCATTATCAAAAAATTGACATTGATGTAGCAGAATGCAAATATAAATGTGCATTAAATTTCATATTAGAAGATCAAATAGATTCAATATGGAACACAACATTTGAATATATTTTTAATTAAATTATGGGCATCACAACATATGATCTAAAAATGATAACAACATTATCAAAAGAGGTTAGGGAGATTGTTAATAAAGTGCTCATTTGTAAGTACGAATTTAGATTAGAAACAAAATTGATCTTATACAAGGAGAAGGCATCGATATAATGTACCATATTGAATTCACATAAAGATGAATCAGCACTATAAGCGCAACTTTACTTAATGTATTTGATGTAGTTTGATAAATAACTGTACTTACAAATGTCAAAAACTTACAACTTGCATGTGCTTCTCTACATGCATTTTGTGAAAGCTAAATTTGCACTCACTATACCATATCTTAATAAAATATTTTCATTATTATGCTTCTATTTTTACCAATAATTTCACATTTACACTTGCGATGCTATTCAACTCTTCCCACAACTTTCTCATGTTGTTATCCATATCACAACCTTGTTCTCATGCAAAAAAAATCACAATACATTTATATATATTATAATATTTTATATTTTCATTATATGTCTTAATCATTGTTTCAACTACCCACCATGTGATTTTGATATTGAGAAACCACATAAGAACGTTCATGTGGTTATATATGTACACTACATATAATGCTTATATATAAAATATAATACTCTATATATCAATTACGATAGTCTAAAATTTAATTTTTAATTCATAATCATTGTATATAACCATGGAAAATGAAGCAAAAATAAAATAATTTGCTTGAGTTATAATGTATTCAAGGATAAAATAAATGAATGTCATCAATTTCATAACTATGCACAAAAAAATACTATCAACCACACATATTGTGAATTTACTATTAGGAAACCACACAAGAGGTTTTGTGTAATGATAGATTGACTTTCCTCGATGCATGCATGTTTCATTTATAAGGAATGACATCCATGTATTCAAACAAAAAATCCATGATGAGCAAACTTATCGCAAGTGCATTGTAGAGAGAGACAGTAATTGCTTCTCTACTTTTAATAACATGGACCTAGGTATATAACCTTATATTTTATCTAACCTCACCCAAATTTAATAGATGCCCATTGCACAAGTTAACCCAATATTACAAATAACCCATGCATGTAATGGATAGTACAAATATAATGGCTACACTATTAGTTTTCCCCAAGATATATTGTCTATTATTAAGTACCTACCATGTTAGATTTAAGATCTAGGCATCTTACTATTGAGGAGAATTGGCTTAGAAATAAACCCATATGAATGATTTGTACATAGATGACATGTCATACAGGACCTATAATACAAACTGCATAATGGCCCTTATTACATAGACATTTAGATTAATCATCGTGCACTAGATGTGTTGCCATATGATCCTACTGATATCTCTTCCAACCTTCGCCATATCATTGTGGATATTAGAGACTTGTAAATGAGCAATGTAGACTTAGATGAAGACACAAATGCAACTACAAATCCACATGATCAAATTAAACATAATATTTTGTAGTATCTCTTCCAAATTTGTGATGAGAGGTAGAACTATAAACACATAAAATTACTCATTAAGTGCTTGATAATGTTTATTCTTGACATCCTTACCCTTATTCTATTTTCCATTTTTCTAACTCATAATATATAAGAGAGCCTTCACTATCTTTCAAGCATTGCAAATATCATACATAAATCCTTATTTTAGCTAAATTCATCCCTATTCAACCCATAGGTTCTTGTCAGAAATATCCCAACAGTTTATGTTCTCCTAAGATAAGTTCTCACTAGTCGAATAGGGCCACACTATAGCCTTGTCCCCTAGTGACCTTGTCCCTCATACTCTAATGATTACTTTTTCAAATTGAGACATTTCACAATGGCTCTCTCTCGCACATTTGGTAAGGTATGTTAGTAAAATTATTTCAAATATTCTCCTATAAAAGCACATCAAGGCCACTCATTATTCCCCCACTAGATCTCTTTAGCAATTACACTACACACTGAGCAAAAGAGCATTATTTATTCTTATATTAATTCTACAACATTTCAATAATCATAATCCAATTTTGAATATTTTTTATTACAGGTCAAGGGCATCCATTGTCAATCCTTTCAATCCATATTTTAGTTAGATCCATTCTAGTTTCATAATCACTATCACATAATCACCGTAGGAGGGATAACTACATCGACCTAAGGCCCATTTGAGCTATGTAGGCAGTGGTTAGTTACAATGGGTTTATGAGGTCAACTTGACCATCCTTACTAACCCATTTTTATTACCATTTATTATCTAATTGCTAACTAGTACATGTGCAAGCTTGATATTTTTTATTTTATAGGTCGCTTGCACAACATATCAACACATAAATCTTAACATTCAATCATCATAAATCTTAATATTCACATTGTACAGTATTTATAGTCATTAGCACTACTTGATTCATATTGATGGTATACCTCTAAGGCATAGTGCTAGATTAAGTGGTATATGTATTTCACATACGTAATTTTCTTTAGTTTTTTATACAATGGTGTTTAATCATTTTTTAAATGGGTTAATGGAATAATATCCTAATCAAACAAATGACTAATCTATTTTAAAATGAGACCAATTAAAAAATTCAGATTCAAACTATTTTGACACAGTGTTAAATTATGAAAGTATGTTAATTCTAAAAAGTACAATGCCAAACAATAATTTGAATGTAGCAACATAAAGAATAAATAATACTTAGATTATTTATTAATTGGAAGGTAGATCTAGCATATACAAGTACATGATAAGATAGGATGATTCCCAATAGTGATTTGTCAAATTCAAGATATTTGTTCTTTGTCATCCTAGACACTACCATCAGGATTTGGACACTACATCGATACTTCTATCCTAAATCTAATGCTTATGTCAAGTATAAAATAAATGTCATTTTCTAGATTGACCAACTACATATTTTGGGATTCATTATCTATTTGCATATTTTTAACTTAGATAGCACACACATATTTTGGATATCAATATTTTGCTCAAAACCCTAGGTCTTCCAGCTTGGGCATGCTACCTTGAAAAATGGGGGATAGCAGGTTCAAGTGAAGTTGAGATAACCTTAAAGACCCTTCTATTAATGAGCACTACCTACATATCCATATACTCCAAAGATGGCTGCATATCAATATAGTTCTCCCCCTTGTGTGGGCTTATGTGTATAATTGTGCAATATCCTATTCATGAGTGCATGTAATGATCTAGATTTTAACTTGAAAAATAATGCTCATGGACTACTATTTGAATACTTCATACCTATAATGATACTACTTCTATGAATATCATGATACATCTAGGTTATATCATTATATGGTCACTTTACATTATCATGTTTGACCTCATATATGTACTTACACATGCCTTTATCCATACTTATATATTTTGCAGTGTACTTGACATGTTATATAATTAACATTTTTTGCTAACATATATATATCCAAGGACTAGTATGATATGTTTATGTTGGTTTCTCATGTTTTTATTTTTGTACTTCCTTGAGTGTCTTTCCTTGCTATTGTCTTGATTGTTTGAGCATTTGAATATGTTTCATTATTTTTGGGCCACATGCATTTGTTTGATTCTTTGACATTTGAATATGTCTTTACCTATTATATGTTGAAATTTTAATATGTCATTTCTTACTTTTTAGACATTTGACTAGGTCATGTCCCTTTGATTGTGCAACATTTGAACATGCCCCTTATTTGGGATCTCCTTGGACTATTATCTCTTGATTTGATTTTTGAGTGCTCTTGTGTGTGTGATTGATTACTTGTTGAGCTTATAATGTTACTATATAGACATTGTCATGATATACACTATGTATCTTAGGACTTGGTATGATCACATTCTTTGTGCTTCAATGATATATCTTCCTAGACATGTTCCTTTTATATGATACATAGTACATTCACATATTATACAATTATCTTATCTTTTTGAGGTAAGGTGACTACCAGTTACTACTTCTCCTCACCTCAAAGGTGGGGCATATTAGTGGGGGTATGCCATAGATGCATGACCTCCACATTGCTTCACATATTCAAATTGTAGTGGGGGCATATTTCAGAAACATATTTTCCACACACTTTTCACAGTTCTTAGATTCATATTACAATGGGGGCATGTTTTAGAAACATGTTCTCCACACATTTTCACAATTCACTAGATTTAGATTGCAGTGAGGGCATATTTTGGAAACATGTTCTCCTCACTTACACCAATTATTAGATTTAAATTACAATGGGGACATGTTTTGTAAACATGTTCTCCACACTTGTGCTAGTTTTTAGTTTCAAATTGGCCAAATTCACAGTTATATGATTTAGATACACATTTCTGGTATGATTATATACATTATTACCATTATTATACATAGTTTTAAAATGAGACATATATAAGGTGAATATGTTATGCAATGTGCACCTAATATTGAAAAATCAAATTAGTTTTAGATTCTAAACACTTTAAGGGACTATCACCACCCACTAGGTCAGACTTTTATGAACTGTATTAAGCCAATCTACTGTAGTAGTTGGTTTGTTTTTGGTATGATTGAGATGATTAAATCACTCAATATTGACAAATTTATAGGTTGGAATTGATTACATCATCCAAACTCATAAATTTTATAGTGTGAGTTAACTTGGTTCACTCACACTCACCAAGTTATAAGTATGATTAGGTTGCACATTTGACCTAATCTCAATTGTCGGGTGGCAACTCACCTTTTCTCCAAGGTTCGAGGCATGTGTCCTCCAATCTCTCTCTATTTTTGATATATACATGTTACATATTTATATTTGTCTTAATCTTAGTTTCAGTCATTCATAATTATATATCTTTTCAAATCAAATTGCCAAAAGGCAAGATGGTTGCATCGATACACATGTATAATCCTAAAGCTTGTTGTATTGCAATTTTAATCATTTCAATGATTTTACTTATATACATTGATTATATATTATAAAAAGCTCTTGGTTGCAGGTCAGTCACCAAAAAATCACTCAAGTTGGACTCAAACAAAGGCAAGGTGTGTTATACATACCCAAGTACACAATCATTTTCCTTTAAATTAGTAATTTCATTACTAGATTAAAGGGGTGGGAATGTGGACACTATTTCTAAATTATATAGCTCCTCAATCTTGTACACTTGGAAAATACATATCATAAATGTACCTTTAGCTTCTAGACCTTTTATATTTCCAAAAGGCTCGCATACACTATCTTTCTATGTCTAATTGCTTATCTCTTAGTTCAACCAATGTTATTCTAATGACTCAGACCATTTATCATGCCTAGAATGTTAAAAACTTGTTTATCTTTCATCTTTGTAAGTTATGAACCTAGACCTATTTTTTAGTTGCCCTAACACTTGTGTCCTAGTTAGACACCTACATTGACACAAGTTTCCTATTCTAATGTAAGTGTACAGTTCCCTAAATTCATCTAATTTACAAATAATATGTATTCATATGGTCAACCTAAGTGCTTTAATGAGATATATTCTCCAAATGAATTTGTATATATACAATATCAATCCTCATTCATTCCTCACCTAACATAGACCAAAAAACACTTAATTGAGCACTCAAGTGAGAGCAAAACTTCCCTATTTTCTCTTATTTCCATATTAGTCATAGGGACATCACATCCACAAGTCTAAATTACTAAAAGAGCAGCCCAAGAGATATATTTTCCAAGTTACAAGTTAAGTCACCGTTGTACTTACTTATCACACATTACATGATTCACACATAACCCAACACATAGGGGAGAATTACATAAGTTTGAGACCCTCTTCAGAGTATTGGCTATGTAGGAAGCACTCATTGATAAAGGGGTCTTTGGGGTAGATTGATATTATGTGCCTACTATCCCATTTTTACCAAAGCCAATATGAAGATGAATAATTAGGGTTTTATCATTTGACAAGGAGTGACAGTCTATGACCTAGATCTGAATGCAATAGAATAAAGGCGACACAAAACATATAACCATTCAAGTGGTTACATCTAGTTTCAATAGGTATTCTATACTAGACACATGCATCTAAATCATACAGTAGTGTTGATGCAACCATTTTAGGTCGATGCAAGTGTCCATGACTACAGAGGTAGAATTTACAAAATTAGGAAATTGATCTAGAATCTAGATCCAGTCTATTTACTATATGTTCTAAATCTAGATCATGTTAGCATTAGAACCAACTAAGTATCTTGTTTTCATTATCATTTTAATATCTAGCATAGTTGTATTTTTCCATTTTTTAGTATATCTGAGTATAATAAATTTATTATATGTTCTATCTAAGTTTTACAAATAATTATCCTGCTTTAGAGATAGTCTACCATCCTTGTGTCGTAGGCTATACCTACCCCTTTAACCCTGGATTCCCCTAATCTAGATTTTAGGGTTAAAACAAAAATGTACAAAAATCATTTTCCAAAGCATGTAGTAAATAACAAGGATAATTATAAAGCTCATTATGCATATAATTTTCATCCTCCTCCTTTTGGCATATAGACATCCACTTGATAGCGTTACTTGTATAGTTACAATCAAACAATCATCATGTCATATGATCATATTTGATGATAGTGAAGTTTTTGATGATGACTCGAATAGACATGCACTTTTTATTTGAGTATATGTTAATAATAAATCCATCTGTAATGTCATGATAAACAATGGATCAAGTGAAAAAGGTGTGCAGCATAACACTCCATTCTCTTGGTTATACAAAACAAGATTTACATGATACTTCTAGAGTTATTAAAGTATTTGATGGGCATACACAAGATACTCTTCAGCATATAGTGCTTCTTTTATAAGTGGGTCCTCTTATAGTGCCTACTCCATTTCTAGTTCTACCAAGCACAAAGGTCTTTGATATGTTACTAGGATGCCCTTGGATACAAAAGATTAGAGAGGTACCTTCTACAATGCATAAATGCATTCATGGTAATCGAGTGGTCAAAATTCAAGGAATATAATATGAATATCATTTGGAGTAAATGATTTTTAGTTTTACTATAGAACAACTACCTATCACAATTATTGAAGAACATGGTAAGGAAATAGTTTATTGAACTATTCAAAAGCATGATCTACATTTTCCAAATCACAATACAGTTTTTTCATCTATTAGTGAGCATGAATATATCACATAATTAGTTTCTCCATATAATTATGAGCATGAAACAATTACGCATGAACATATTTAGTTTGTTTTACAAAGCATGGTACATCCTCTTATGTAAAAAGTGGCACATAAAAAGATGTCTTCATCTTCTAAGGCACAAGAAGATATTCAAAGAGATTCACCACATGTACAGGTACATGTTACATCTTCTTCTCCTACACATAAGGATACTTGTTTACATGAACATATGAGTAGTGATTCAAAGGATTATATTACAACATATATATCTTATTCAAATTCAAAGGTATCTATATTTGACACTTATTCATCATAAGAATTCACTCCTTCATATCACATTATGGGTTATGCATACAGGCCCATCACTAATATCATTAATTAGTTACTTACACTTTCCTTATACATAGATTTTTTTATTTTATTTCATTTTTAATTATTTTATCCCTTGTCCAAGTCTTATTCTAGCCCTTGGCTTTTCTTTTCACTTTGGGGTACTTACACTCTTGATTTACAAACTGATTCAAACAATCCAAAACATTTATTTATATGACACTCCGCTTACTTACTATCACATATCTTACACCTTATGAAACTCACATAATCCTAAATTTATACTTTTACATGAGCACATATAGCCTCTTTCCCATTTGAGGAACATGTACATTCTTGCATATTTTACATATTTACACTACATCAATATGACTCGAATTTACATACACATTGGGGACACATTGCTTGTTTTCCTACTTATCATACTACACTTTTGCACCTTGTTGAGGATTGTTCGAATCTACTTCCTCTATTTTACAAAAACTTGCTTCTTGGAACCTCTATTTCAATCTCTTTTACCATTCAAATATGGCAAAAACTCAAAATATTTTCAAAAATTCAAAATCAGAACCTAAAGCATTTTCAAATGTTGCTAGCTTACTTTTTCCATATGTTGTTTATTTTATGTTAAGTAGATAACATATTTCATATTTCAATACATAATACTTATCATGAAGTAATTGAGTGTGTTACATGACATACATTCACATGATCTTTTGATGTTAGGATTCCATTATTACCCATCAACCTTGTTAAATTGGGGGCATCTATTTGTCCCCCATGAGCACTTTAACAGGTTGTTATATCCACAACATCTTTACCATGTTGAGATACATATCATACAAATGTATTAATAAATCACTCATACTTTACACATTGATGCAGATTTCCTCTTAACTTGCAAGTATTCAAGATCTTTAACAAAGGTATTATTATCTAAGCTTGTGCAAAAAATTATATGCTACCTCAGGACTCTTATCCTTGCTCATTCAATGCCTTTCAAACCCTTGAAACAATTTCCGTCTTGTCTATTCACTGACTTCTCTCTTTAGTCCTTCACTTGGCTTGTAGCCCTATTTTGGGGGAAATCACTTGTTCTATTCTGCACATAGACACTTCAAGGAAAAATAATTAGGTTTTTGACAACCCTTTTCCATGTCATTACTTCACACAAAAACTTGAGTTAGATTCTTTTATTAAATCTTGTAACTCTAGGCTTACTTGACACTCGAATTACCCTCTAAATGCACAAAGCTCCAAGGTTTTACCATTATGGAGACACTTTGACCAAACCAATATTATATTTGACCACCCTTTTGGTTAATCTTGCTTTTCAATCAATTTTTTACCTTAATTCTTCAACTCAGTTCAACTTTATTCTTTAGCCTTTATCTCACTAGATTTCTTAAGCTAATCAACTACCTATAGGGTAGTACAGTAAAAAAAATGTGATA